>JABSTQ010009403.1:1650000-2250000 GCA_013358835.2 Ixodes persulcatus
GTGTATGGCCGCCATACCGAGCAACATAACAAATTCGCTCGTCCGATAGACAAAATAAGCAGACACAAGATGTTTCCCTATTCATAAAGTAATTGTAAAAAAGAAACGGAAGCACAGGCTTTGCTGATGCATACCATACGCAGAGCACTAAAAGAGCATTTAAAACAATTCGTCTTAGGTTCAAGGGAGATATCGATGGCCGAGTATTGTGCCAACACAACACTGTTCGCTAGCATGTGAAACAAAACCTAGCGCGGGAAAATCAAATTTTCACTCTCATTCTTGCAACTTCCATATGAACGAGTGGTGTACTCGTATACGTCCATCTAATCAGCACTGTGTTTTGGGACTCAAATACCGCAGGCTATCTAGAGTACTTCATTCGAAAAATTTTCAATTAACAGCGGAATTCATTGATAATATTATCAATCGACAGCGGAAATCTCACTGCACAGAAAATTAACGTTGTCAGAATATGCGGAACTTCGACGAAGTGCCCTGTTGATGTCTGCTTGTGCAGCCTGCATTCCAGTCGGACCCAGTAAAGGATCTGCGCAGCGACAATGTGAAACACGCTCCCAAGAGCGCCCCTTGATCTGCCACGTGCCAATTCTACAAGCTTCCACTACAGTGTTTCAAGGTGGATGCCACCTCCACAGGATGTTTGGCTGTTACGCGAAAACCTTAGCCCATTAGTGCGATTAAGGAATAAACAGACCAGCGGAAAACACGTTTTACGTAACGGAATGTAAGAACCAAAAATGGCGGTTGCGCAGCATCGGTGAACGGCTTAAAACAGAAGCATTGTTTATCATCGTAAAAAAAAAAAAAAGAATAAAGGCTGCATGACTGAAAATTTGTATATTTTTAATTGTGTCAAATTATAAAAATATCTTCAAATCTTCCTAAAAAACCTGGAACTTAAACTTGACCTATTTGCGGAGAAAACGTTTGAAAATGTGTTTGCCTAAATACACAATTTTCACGTTATTAATTCGCAGAAACAACAGCAAAAATAATTTCTTATTACGACAGCCAACCTAAAACAAGTATATCAAATTATAAACACAAAAATATACCGTATTTTTTCCTGTATAAGTGGAGGTTATTTTCCAAAAATTTCGTTGGTGCGTCTTTACAAAGGTTTGACTTATGCATGTGTATTTGTGGCTTTGTTTATAAGTATGGACCTTAACTGCACAGGCCATATCGAGATTTACGACAAATGATGAAAGACAGAGCACACCGATGGCCTGTTCTTCTGGCGGTCCGAAGACAGTCCGAAGTGTGGACGCATCGGTCCGTGGCTACAGCCACTTCGTGCGCCGTCCTTTGCAGCGCTCCGTATAAGCGCGTGCCACTTACACAATGATGCGACTTATATAGCAGCTTTTTGTGAAAACTGTCGTCTAATGGTGGGTGCGACTTAAAGACCCGAAAACACGATACCACACTATCTTCCCTTTGAAGTTGTGCCCCTGTCTTTTGACGTAACTGGGGCAAACAGCAGAGGCTATCAGAACCTCCTACTGATTCATTTCCCCTAAACGACGATAAGTCCCCCTGCCTGTATTTGCTCAAATTTAAAGCAATTCAATTACAATTACCCTTAACTTCCTTCTTCACTATATATACTGACATAAAACATTCTACCCATTTCAGAACCGACCCACATTGAGTGTAACTTCTGATTTATGGTCCTAGTGATAATATATTGTGGCTTTCATTCATGCTGTCTTTTTTTACGTTTGACGTAGTTATATTTGGTAATTTAACATTTCTAGACACCACCGCCAAGAGAAGAGCCGTAGAGACATCAAAGGGGATATATTGCAACCTTAGATTTGATAACTCATTTTCCCTCTACCAAACATTTATTCATGAGAACTGAAGGTTTCCGAAGATAAAAGTTCGAAATTATTCGTCGTTCTCGTACTCTTGCACCTCAGGAGCATTAAGTGAACGTAAACGTTCGGCCAACAAGCGTTTGCACGCACAGTTCATACAGAACCTTTTTATCATAACAAAAACCCACTATAGCTTTTTTTTCCTTTTTTCTTTTTTTGCTGGTGCATGGGCGGCAATAGACTACTTCCATAAACCCCTGCATGCAACACTGCGCGCGTTGCACTCTGGGAACTAGTTGGCCAGGGAGCAGAGTGGCATGGTTTCGGTTTCGATCGACGCGTCGACAAGAGATTATACACAGAGCGTATACCAGGTTTTCTGGTCCAGAAAGCGTCATTTGTGGTCTCTAAACTAACCTAAATGGCCAGACCTCGAAGCTTTAGCACAAGCCCGAGACGTATAGCTTGTCTTAACACATGCTTGTTGTATTTTTGTACTCGAACCTTTCTGTTAGCGTTTCGAGGTATGTGAACGAGCCAGTGCTGGGAATCTCGACGTTTCGAAGCTCGGGGATCTTGCTTGTGCACGAGTCAACAAGCTGTAACAACCAATAAGTATGCATACATCTAGCTCGCACTTTTACATTAGTGTTGCTGGTCAGGAAGTTTGTGTGTTTTGTGCGTCCATAGACGAAATATAACTTTTTGCAATTACTGTTTTTTTTTAATACGCCTGAGTATGCGAGGTAAAACTCGGAGGCGCTATTGAAAAGCTCAAATCGAAAACACTTCATATCTCTTATCTTTACTGACCCGCAGCACTGCACGAAGCGAAATCCCGACCCACTTGCATACCACTAATATTCAACATCGCGTATGCGCATAAAGTCACCCTACAATCATACAGGCACATTCACACATACAAACCGTTGTGAGAAAGCAAAAGTCGAGCACTTCTGTCAAGAATTTCGCACCGTTTGCCGGAAGTGCGCCGTATGGGCGTGAATCCCTAAGCGGTGCGCCAAACAAACGAGAATATTCGAAGCGCATTTGACGGTTGCTAATGGCCACAATATTTGTTATGCGTTTGCTTTCTTCCTGACTGAGTATGCCGAGATAATTTCAGACACACCGTTCAGACACATATCTTGGGCGTCAGTAAAAGCTCGTACAAAAAAGCTCAGCGAGGAGTAGGGGACGCTTGATAGGGCCTCCGCCGTAGCTAGCCGATCTCAGCGTTTGAGAAAACTTAATCTACTATCAGCATAATATTTGAGTAACATATATATGATGACACGAGGAAGACATCATAGTACCTTTTGTGCAGTAGTGAGGTCGAATTTATTGCGTTTCCTTAAAAGTTCATGCGTGAACGCTGGGCTCAACTTTGATACTCCTGTGATGATGCGGCTTCCTTTTCGCCCAATGAAGTAACAAGAAGCGGACGTTTGGCAAAAAAAACACGTACAAAGCTCAAGGTGACAAAATTTCAGTTGTAGTTTACTCGTACTAGACGGGATCATTGAAATTGAGCTCAATGATGCACTCGTGGTGTGAGGTGACTAAGCCACGTCTTTCTACGTTTGCCTACGCACGCACAATATCCGGTGTTTCGGGAACCAAGGAAAGTGCCTCGGTATTCGTTTTGTATCGCTCGAGAATGAGTGTATTGTACATTCGTGAAAAGTCAGATAATCGAGAACGTAAGCAGCGCATTCGGTCACGGCGTGATGGCATGAAGTGAAGCTGCAGCTCAATCGAAACCGAAACTGAGTGGCCAACTAGTTCCCAGAGTGCACTGCGTGGTATTTCGCCGCGATGGGGCGCTTCGATTTTGGAAGAAGTCTATTGTGTAATGGGCCCTCTAAATTTACACACAGGGTGTGGGCTGCTGCATTTAGATTTGTTACTTTGTTTCTGCGTGACAAGCGAAGTAGTACTTGCATCAAACCAAGCAAGCTGCCTTGCAGTAATAAGGACTGCAAGTTAGTTTTCACAAAGTGATGTTGTAAATTTATTTACTGTGCAACTCTCAACGGATATCGCAGTCAACCTAACAACTGAACACTGTGGGTTATTTGTTTTTGAATATTGCAAACACGTTCTTTTTTGTTTTGTAGTATTTTCTGATATTCGTTAAGCTAAGAAATTGACATTATTAGTTAGCAGTGTTAAAGTTTATAAAATATTCATTTCAACTGAGAACATTAAGTTGTGCAGCGAGAGCCCGTAACCATAATAGCGAAGGAAAAAAAAAATGTGTCAGTCCTTCTGCCTATGGTCTTTCTTTTTTTCGTCTTGATCATTAATGTCGCACTTAAATTTCGTTTTCTCGTCATTTTGGCCGCTTTTTGTTTTACTTATAGATATTCTTGTGACTGTCATAGTAATAATTGTTTTATTAACTTGCTTTAATTCTTCACAACTTGCACGTTTGATGTTTTTTTTATTATTTTGTTGTTGTTTTTACATTTGCAAGAAAGCGCGTGCTTTCAAAAAAGACGGAACAAAATTAAAAAAAAAAAAGAAGTGTTGAGAACGCGTGAAGTATTTATTTCGGAAACTCCTTTCCCGGTCGGTCCAGACTAGAAGAATAAACAAAAAGAAAGATTTTCAATTTTAGAAGCCAGGTTCTTCCTGTCGGGACTCATTTGTAGCTCGAGAATATCACGCGCCATAAAGTGGGAGCTAATTTGAATTTCAATGGTCATATAATGCCTCAAGGTTCTTACCCTTAAATATATTCCGTAATATTTTTCACGTATATTTTGATATTTTTCGCAGCACCGTAACATTAACAAGACAAATACGTTCATATAAAGTTTAATCTAACGAGCAGAAATATAAACATTCCAAATCACTGCGATATTTTTTTTTTTAACGAAGGAACACCGGAACACAGACGTCTGTCAGGCAATGTGTCAGCGGAAATGAGAAATGCGTGACTCCCGGCACAATGCTTTCATTTCCAACGGCACAGGCAAACGGTCGATGCTTCTAAACGTCGTTTTCTTTTAGTTTTTCATCTGTTCCCTCGTTCAGTTTTTGTTTCTCTTTTATTTTTGAGACGCGAAAAGCACGAGCAATTCCCGAGAGATCAATTTCGCGTCCCTCCCGAAATGGGACTCGGGCACGCCAACGCAAGGCGGCGAATGTACGGAAGCGCCCGGCGTGAGCGCGGGCCTCGCTGCAGCAGCCTTCCCGATGATAATGAACGCGAAGACGTTGACTCAGTTTCAGACATGAATATGAATGCAGTGTCGTTAGAGCTGTTTCATCTTTTTCTCTCTCTCTCTCCTTCAGATGGATGCTCGAAGGTTCGGATTCGAGTGATAACCGCTGTGCGAGTTGTCGGCCCCCAATGGACCACTGAGACACTTAGACAATCTCGCAGTTCAAACCTTCGGCGCTTCGGAGCGGCAGACGGGCTCTATTGTGACCTTGCGTTCACTCATAGAGTGTTCATGATAGGCCGACTTGAGCCAGACACCAGAAAATTCACTGCAAATGCTGAGCGTTTGGAGCCACCAGAACTGGCGGCGCCTTTGGCTGGGTGCCCCCGCATACTGGCGACATTCGCGACCGAAAGCGTCGATGTGATCCGCTTTCCCCGATTGGCAAAACCATCACTACGACGTGTTTGGTTAGACTAATTACGTTTTCATCGAAGGAATTAATACCAGTGCGAGTCTTGCAACTTTGACGGAATTTGTCTAATAATGCGATGACTTTGAGCTTCCACCGTGATTTTACGCACACCATTGAACTGGACGTTTCAAGCTTATGATAAGTAGCCAGAATCACCTTGACCGTCACGGTGGGGCAAACTCTGGTCGTGACGTTATTAATGGGCGCCATAAGAAGAGACCTCCGAAGCATTTCGGCATCAATAACGTGCATCACCTCCTCCTACGCTGCAACCTTCATACTCAGTGTACAACAATCTCAAGCTAGTTGGCGAGCGAATGTGACTTCATGGGAAGTCACTGAGATGATGAAAACGGTAGGAAGGTTCTTCAGTTGTCCCGCCTCCAGGGTGAGCTTCCTACCTTCGTCAACGCTTCGGGGGTTTGTGAGCCTCGAGAGCATAGCCAAAGCAGGACGGAAAGCAACAAGGTCGTTTTGAAGGCAGAGCATCCGAAAGAAACGCCACGTCGTTCTCATCCTGCCAGTGTCAGTATATACATCGTTTCAATATTTACAAGCCCTCAGCCCAGCGTGCGATCTCTTCAGCCCAACATGTCCATGTCCGTCGCTTTGCAAAGGGAGCAAATCACGCGCCATAGCGGCAAGATGCATTAGCGGCAAGATGCATTAGCGGCAAGATGCTTTTGGTGGCGCCCTTCTACAGTTACCTCTCGTGACGTCATTATTTTGCGAACAACAAGTTCGATGGTGTTTGAAATGAGCAAGGTGGAAGCTTGAAGTTATTGCGATCTGAAGCCAACAATGGCAACAGCGTCAAAATTCAACTTCTTACCTGATTTGCTTGGACTCTACGTCGTCAACACCAATGCAGACAAGGCGGTGGAAACTACCGGCTCACTATGCCGCTCATATGCTTGTATTTTGTCACGTGACCACGTTCTTGCCCCTACCCACGCGCAGTGAGTGGGGTCAGGTGATGAAGCTAGGCGGTTGGTTGGTCCGGCGAGCGAGGAACTCCCACCAGTGTCAGCGTATGGGCGAGAAGAGTATAAATAGTTCTTCAAATCAACCTTCGAGCTCCAAGGGGGTCAAGATATTTATCTACACGTGCTTCATTATGAGAAAATTAAAACAAAATCTACTTATAAGCCTCCCTTGTTGTCCAAATTTGGCACCACAAATGAGTGGTTACGCGGCCTTAATGATCTATGCATCAACGCGTATTTCGTAGTTGTGTCGGGGTACATGAAAGGAGGTGTTTTTCACTCAAAAGCAACTGGTTTGTTTTCTTTTTTTGAGCCCAGTCAGCTTGGTGCATCTGAAAATGGTTGTCGGGACGCATCAAGGAATCTGTTTGTTCTCAAATAACCAAACACTCTCCTTTCCCGGTACAGCGCAGTGCCGTTTCGACGAACCCAAAACATCTCGCAACAACTGAAAGCTTCCCACTGGATCCAACGAGCTGCAAAGGCTTTTAAGTTATGCGCATTTGATATCAAGTCGGAGAGCGGAGAGAAAGAAAACTTTTATAAAGTACATTTAAAGCAGTTATACTGAAGCGGGCTATGCCGGTTTTGAGTGGTTTATTTTATTTTATTTATTTTTTGTAGAGCTGATGTTTTTTCATTACACTATTTTATTCTGCCTTTTAGAAATGATTTGTGTTTCAATATTTTAGTACTTTGTTTATAGTTGGGTATTGCTACGGACAAGCACACTAGTGAAAAAACGTCTGGCCATTATTCAGCCTTTTAAATAAGCAAATACAAATACAAATGAGATCGTAGAACGGTATATAGTAATCCTCAGACAAAACGCATGTTATTCCTGGAAAGGCGCCTTCTAGAAGAGCTAATGGTACGCCAAAAGCCACAAGGGACCTCGATTTAAAAGCAAAAATACTCGCAGCTAACCAAATATATTCAAGACGTATTCGTCTCGCAATATTGGATTTACTTTTTTTCAAGAATCCCCGAATCCTATTTAACGCATGCTAGGGCTTTCAGTGAACCACTGCAGACGTCACATAAATAAAAAAGAGGGATTGCACGTTTAGGCAGTGAGGCAAAAATCATGGCACATCAAGACTAAGCAGTCAAAAAGAAACCAGCATTCGGAGCTTTCCAATTAAAGCTTTGAAGGTGCAGCCATCACGATCCGAAAGTTTCGCACTTCAGACCTTCCAGATAATTTTAAACGCCCAAGTGCAATTCTAGCCTTCAAAATTAATTTAAAAGCTTGGCTATGCACGGCGCAGGTGACGGTCCGGGCTACGCGTGCGGGTGGAATTCATTAGGAGGAATAAACTAATGCTGCTCAAATTAGAAAAAAAAAGGGGGGGGGGGGCGTAGTAAAGGT
This sequence comes from Ixodes persulcatus, assembly GCA_013358835.2. Classification (NCBI taxonomy): domain Eukaryota; kingdom Metazoa; phylum Arthropoda; class Arachnida; order Ixodida; family Ixodidae; genus Ixodes; species Ixodes persulcatus. Next base: position 1,657,854 of record JABSTQ010009403.1, read on the forward strand.
AAAGCAAGCCGCCATACCTTAAATAAGTGCTGCAGTAAAAGAAAAACATACCTTCGGTCGCAAAAAAAAAAAAAAAAAAGCTTTAATGCACTCAACGACGTGAAGTCGCGACCTAATTCAGAGCGCATAGTGCAACATATTGAGTGTGTACAAGGGTGCATATAGACTCACTCTTAAAGAAGAGGAAATTTAAAAGACGGGAACGGGTTGTGTAAGGTTCTGGTGCTAAGCGTTAAAACTTACTATACATATAAATAAAATAAATTAAGAGATATGACATGTACTTTATTCTATCTCTTCACGGAAAGTGGACGGACTCTGGTGACCACTAACACAAACTACCTTTCCCTAACTCTTGGGAAAGTCCTGCCTCGGTTATAAATACTATGTCAGTATTGATAACATAAGGCCTCTGATGCGTCGTAGTATTAAAAGTCACGTTCATAAAGGACCTCTTGTGTCATGGTTTCGAGCACTTTATGAACACTGTGAAACGCAGTATGCCACGTTAAAATAAAACTTTAAGTGTCAGTGTGCGAGAACAACTGATGGCACCTGACTCGCCTCAGCAGAGTCAAGATGCTCGGTAAAGACCACCCTGAAACGTTTTCTTTCTCAAGAAACCGCCATAACGGTTACAGGTTGCCCACAGAAGCCTTTCGTCTGATTGCGGGCACATCGACCAGGAATTGGACACTCCAACTAGGCCTACAAAAAAAAATGCACTAAACTTGGCTTCACAAACTCCTGCAGTTGTCGGAGAAGCCGTTTCGCAGGTTTCTTCAGAGCTTCAAGCTTTTTTGCGAATATTTTTATTTAAAACTGAACTCAGCACTTTTGATCTTCAAGAACATCAGCCATCAAAATGTTTGTAAGCTTAATTTACTTTGCTGCAACCTAAACATCTCGTTATGCGAGGAGACCAGGCCAATATAAAGTTATTTCGCTGGCATAATTTTTCTCATTACCATCTTATGCACAAATACAACAGTCCCTTGTCGCAAACCGGTCGAAATCCACGTTTATTTGAGTTCAAAGCTAGCACAAAGCCTTTCGTGTTTCGATTAACATCAAGGAAACCGGTCTAATGTATACCGCTGTCGAAGGTTTATCTCTCGGTGTTTTCAACCCCTACTACCACATAGATGTTGTCGTGTTTCCGATATGCATACAAACTATTCCATTTGGAAGCGCCACTACACAGGTATGCGTCGTAGAGAAAAAATAATTTCAGCGGCTAAGAAGTTACCATAAATTTTATAATTCCTTGAATTTATCAGACCTTGCCAAATGCAAGTCAAGCGTATCGAGATAATTGCGGGAAGAATGTGAGCCCAATGAACTGTTTATTATTAAATATCTTAACACCTTTGTTTGGCTAACCAGGATATCGCCTAATTTAAGGTACGAGTACAGGAAAAAAAAAGCAACTGACTTGTTGCATTCAGTTGCAACAATTTTGAAATCATTTATTTATTTGAATGATAATGCCGGCCTACTTTTGTGTGTCAAGGCATGTGAGTACACATGTGACAGATACAACAGCAAAGCTCTAGTTGCACATGGCTTCAAAAAACATAGTTGAGAAAAAGTGAAAGGCATATAGTACAAACGCTTCCCAATAAAGAAAGGTAACACTTCGCAAATGATTAGTCAAATGGATTAAAACTCCATCTAAGGCGCTGACAAATCAGTCGAAGGTGGCACTGCCTGTAATGTTGTGAGGCAGGCTATTGCAGTCTCGAACAGTTCTCGGAAACAAAGAGTAGTTAAAAATGTCTTGTCTACACTGAAACTCTCGAAGAAGATTTTCATGCTTCATCCGTGTGACTCGACTGAGATTGTACACATGATAGTCTTCAAACTTCATTCCAATCTTATGGTGTATTACTTTATACAAAAAATTCAGACGCTTCACTTTTCTGCGGGTCGATAACTGGGTTAATCCGGATAACGCATAAAGGGATGACACAGACGTATACATGCCGTATGCAATTTATATAAATCGCAGTGCCTTTTTTTGCACTCCCTCAAGTTTGTCAATCAATGACTGTGAATACGGGTCCCATAAAATGTCCGCGTATTCCAATAATGGGCGAATCAAGTAGTGTACGCAACAAGCTTAGTTTCCGGGGTACAATGTCGCATAGTCCTTCGAAGACTCCACAGTTTACGAGATGCTTTTGCGATAATGTTATCTAAGTGAACAGACCATGCTTAAAGTAGATGTAATGGTAATGCCCAAATATTTATAAGAAGTGACATTTCTAACGGTACTGAGTTGATAAAATAGCGAAACAAAACTGGAGATCTCTTTAGTGTTACTGTCATTTGACGAATTTGTTTACGCTCAAATCTATCTGCCATGCTTGACACCAGGAAAATACAGATTGTAGGCTACTGTCCAAACATAATTGATCAAAGTGCATGACACTTAGGCAAACAAAACACAGTCGTCGGCGAAAAGACGGAACTGAATCCCGGCTTATCTACACGCAGATCATTTATAAACACACAAAAAAAAAGGACCGAGCACCGAGCCCTGGGGTACTCCTGACATGACTGGCAAGTCCAGGGACTCCACTTTCCCAACAGTCACGTACTGTCGACGGTTCGTAAGATAGGAGTAAACCCAACGTAAAAGGTAATCGTTGTCGAGTATCTGCTTAAGTTTAAACAGTAGTTTCCGATGCGACACCCTGTTGAAAGCTTTCGCGAAATCTAAGAAGATAGAATCCACTTGGCAATCGTTATCCACTGTAGCAACAAATTCATGGAATGTGTGGAGAAGCTGAGTAACGGTTGAGTAACCACGTCGGAACCCATGTTGGTCTTTTACCAAAAAGTCTGCAGATTCTAAAAAAGTTACAATGTGTTTAAAGAGAAAATGTTGAAGAACTTTGCTACATGCGGTATGAAAGATTCACCACATTTCTACTAGCTTTTGTTGCTGTTATGGTATGTTCACTTAACATTTTCTGTATCGCCGTGTTCAAGCCAAACACTCGCTCGCATATTTAGTCGTTGCCGTTTAATATAAAAAAAGACATAATGTTAATAATGTACCAAAACGTGCGCGTATTATCAAAATTACACTTGTTTCTTTTTATAGTAGAGAAACTTGTTTGATATAAAAATGATGCAACATAATTAACCTTTCGCGCTTTCTTGGTGTCTTTCCATTGCACAGATTGCAATCGTCCCCATGTCAGCGACGCCATTTCTACTATAAGACAAACGTAGAGTGACAAAAACGAACTGAAAGTGCCATCTTACCATTTATTTCTTTAGTTTACTACCAGGAACTGAAATATTCAACAGTACTTGGTGGAAAATGAGGAGAGCTCGACCTTGAATACTACCTTCACAGAAAAGGTATAGCTCCTCGTACAATAAAAGAACAAAATCAGCACAATATCAATATTCGTAATCGCTTAGTCCTGTTCAAAAGCAAATACCCCCCCCCCCCCCAACCCCCTTTCGTCTTATCCGTAAATTCTTTGCAAATAACATAAGACTACTGATCTAAAAGGCGCATTGGTATACAAAAGAAATCAAGAGATCAGTGTAGATATTGCTATATTTTCTTTCTATTATTACTGACCTTGACAGTCTGTCCTTTCGAAAAAATGTATTTTTGTCCAGGACAAATTAAATAAAGTACATTTGAAATCAGAAGAACAGTAAAGACGAAACCCATTATACTTAAAAATAAACAGGGTTTCAAGATTCCTGCAATCACAGTCGTATAAGTAACGAGAAGAACATAAAACACAAAGACGGAGAAATTGTCTTGTCCGTCTTTGTGTTTTATGTTGTTCCCATTATTTATATTACCCTTACCAGCACGCTATCCATTCCAAGTGCAGTCATCGAAACACCCCATACCTATTTGTTTATAAATGCGCGCAGTAGGCCCGCGTTGCAGACATGATTGATATTTATAAGAGCGGGCGTGACAACAATGCTTGTGAATTAATTGTTATTGTTTCATTGAAGTCCGCAATTTTCAAGCATGCATTATGTATAGAATAAATTATTTTAAATTAGAAGCACTATGATGCCTAACCATTTGTACCGGTGAAAAAGAAATCACACAAAGCCTGCATTGATGTCGAGATCGCCGTGTTGTGGTTAGAGAGCGAATTCTGTGGTATCACCTGCAACGATTGCCCACAGCACTAGAGACCCTTTTTATGACAAACGGCACCAGGTGGTGCTCCAGTCTTCGACGTGCCAGAGAACATCCGGTTTATAAAAATAATGAACAAAGGTCACCTTAACACCGCTGCTTGAAATGTTGATGAAACGTTTAACCACCAATTCTCCAGGTGAACGCCAAAAAAACGAAGGAGTGCGAGATCTGTTCAAATGTTTTGAGTATTCTTGTAAACCAACTTGACTCCTCCAAGATCCAATATTGTACAGCCGAAGGCCCTCGTCAAATCTCAAACTTTGTTGTCCGTGTAGCATTTTTACTTTCTAGCACTGGTGACAAATGCAAAATCAACAGGCTTGCAAAAACGGTGGGATCAGAAGTCCTTTGGGACTCAAGCAGCAGTTCGTGTTTGTAAACAGAAAAAGGGTCTATACCAAATGATTGACGAAAGAAAAGTAAATGCACTGTATAAAATTTCTTTTATATGCAAAAAGACTTCGTACGCTACCGTTGCCGCGGCAGCTTATGCAACCCCAATATTTACCAAGAAACGCATGCGGGGAGCGCTACGATCTTCGCATTGTTTTGCGGAGCTAGTGACGTCCGTCCTCACTTCGTACTCTGCCGTTGCCGCGCAGATTATGCAACCGCAACCATTACCGGGAAACCCACGCAGGAAGTGCTACGTGGTTATCATCCTTCGCGCGTGCCTTATAATCTATCACATGGTTTTGACATTTGCTTCGTGGTTTTCTTGTTCAAACAAGTGTCAAAGCCACATCATTATGATAAAGCGTGCGCAAACGGTTATAAGGCACGGTTTCCTATCGACGGACATGACAAAATCCTACCTGCGAGTCATATACAGCTTCGATGGAAAACAAAGTAATGCCGATAAGGTCCAATGGAACTGTAGTCACAAAGTAAAAGAACAAATAAATTAAGGATATCTATCTTGACGCTAATGTGCTGAAGAGCTCAAAGGTTTGGTAACAGCATGCTGGGACAATTGGGCCATGCTAAACCTCTCCCTCATTCCATCTTATGGCGGAGTTTATGACGGCGTTCATGAAACGCTGCTTCACTACGAAGCAGACATTATTTTATACGCAAATGTTGTCCAAAATTATTACACACAAATATGGAGGGTCAAAGCATAACGGCCAGAACACTATATTTTAAAATTAGGGAAATTGAACTGTTAACAGAAGTGCTGAAAACGCCGGGGGGGGGGGGGGGGGTGCTAGACTGGGCGTTGAATTCCAACCGGCCAAAGTTTCCGCTGTGTCGTCTTGATACCTATGTAGAAAAATCAAACGACAAGGGATTTGTGAGAATGAGAAACGTCTAGCGAGCGTAGTATAATACACATACATTTATTTGGGGAATATAATGCCAGTCTGATCATCAAAAATACCCTGGGAGCCCTCAGCCAGCATTATTCATCACGTCCAGATTCCTTGCTGAGCCGTAGAGGTACAAAATTGTTTTAGGAGAAGCGGTAGCTTGTTATGACTAGGATATATTTTTTAAAGGCATCCGAGAGTATAGCCAGTTGAAGAATTTCTAGTATTGCGCTCCTATTCTCGACAGTGCAAGATGTGTAAGAAGGATACCATTTCATTGAAGTTTGGCATTACTACCCAAAACTACTCCAGTAATAATGAAGTGTCAAGACCTATTCGTGTAAAACGCACGTTCAATCACAATCCTCTTAATCCTCGCACGCTTCACCAATGCTGGTTTACCATGGAATTCACAGGGCGCAGCCAGAATTTGACAAAGGATGGGTGTCAAGAACATTTTAATACTTCATCAAAGTACTCCCAGTAAAAACCTATCGTGAATCTGCTTTTGTTCAACGTTTCGAATTCCCAGCAGCAAACGCCAAAGAGCGTGATATTACTCCGGGAGCACCGGGTCATGCCCCGGCAAAAATTTATTAGAACAGCACGCGCTTCTGCCAGCACCACAGCCACCATGCCTCGCCTCGGTTTTGCCCGCCCAAATTTCCCCATCTGCTGCGACAGTAGCATGGACACCGGGGTTTTATTTACGCGGAAGGGGGCCCTCGGGGTCCGCGCTCTCGAGGCACTCGAGCGCACGAAGTGTGCACAAAGCATGGCGCAGAAGCCGCCGACCCCCACCACCCTCGTTGCCCTCAGTCCCAATCCCGACCCGCGTTGAAGGGGGAGGGGGACCCGTTCCGGCGTTAGTCACCATCGACAGAAACCACGAAAAGACAAAAGCAACCGAAGAAGCCAGCTCCTGTGTAGCTCGAACCGCGCGCCTGGTAAAGTAGACACCGTGGATTCAACCGGTGAATGGAGTCCGGAAAGTTTGCTCGCGACAGGGAACACTCGTTAAGCGACATTGATCAGGAAGAGACACGGGTCCCCTCGGAACACGCAAGGCCCAGAATTGAGTGGACTCTCCGCAGTGTGTGTGCGTGTACCTATCGTTTGTCATGAATACATAATGCAGTGTGTATACACGGTCGACGCGAGACAAAAAAGGACAGTTGGAATCGATGGCTCGAGCTTCGGGATTGTTTCCGACTCTTATTGATATTCTCTTTAAATCGACCACGTTGCTAATTCGGAAAGAAGAGATTTCGAAGCATCTCGGTCGCGACTTGCACAAGGGGCAAGATGTGGCGCTTTGTTGACGCCGGTGTACATTAGCGGCGAGGTGAGTCGTAGCGCAAGCTAAGCCGATTTCGACGGAAACGCACACTATTTGTGTTGGATAATAAAGGACGCCCTACCGAAAAACCCAGTATGACTTTTCCCTGTTTGGATTATGGAACTGAAAATATGTTTCTGGAAACCCGAAGTCCAGATTGCAGACAAAGGAATTTTTTTTATAAAAACCTTAACTCCAGATAGAATACAGATAGATTTCAAGTTCCATAATCCAGATGAAGAAAAGTTATACTGGGGTTTTTTCGTAGGGCAGTTATGAAAATCCACTGTGATTGGCAAAAATAAGAAAGGAAACGAGCTCTGTAAAACTCAGCTCAAAGGAAATGACAAGGTCGAGCATATGGTGTTGCAGGGACGGATTTAAAGGATTGTGTGCGTGTGTGAGGGAAAGGAGGGGATGGGGTTGGGCTTCCTCAGCTTTCTAAGCCCCCAAGGGCAACATTTTTGTAACCACCTAATCGGCTTGTTTTAGGAGGAAATGTTTAATATTTGGTGAAATGGCAAATATTAGGTCAACAAAATAGATCTGGGAAACACTTCACCCGTGACATCAACTCTTTCTGCTAACAGCTTCCGCCAAGCCTGACCCACAAAACCGTTCTTGAGGTGTTCCGGTGTATGCATGGCAAGCAGGAGCATGTTAGCTGTTAGAATCGCTAGAGCACCTTTTTTGCGTTATCCCCTATAAGGTATTAGGGAAAACATACACATTTCAATATAGGAATAAAGGCAAGGAAATAATTCAGAAGGTTTCTGAACAGATTAGCGGAAACATATCTCCGTAGAGTGAGAATGACACAGACCTAAATCACTGTTTGATTTAAAGAAAGCACGGCAGCACTTCTTATTAAATAGCTTGTGCCTTTTAGATGCTCTCGAGTTGTTTTAATTTTGATCTTTTAACGATATGCAATTTCATTGGTATAAAACAGATGATCAGAAATAGTCCGAAAATGACAAGTCTCCGCCACCGTAAAAGCAGCACCCACTGTACGGCGATCACTAACTCTGGTTTTAATTTAATCTTCAACTGCACCAAAAATAATAATAAAAATTTGGTCAAAAAGAAAGAAGCAAAGTTACATTAAAACTTGGGTTTCGGCTATTTGGCCCATAGGGAATAAAAGTTAAAAGATTTGAACCCAGACAGTTTGGGAAATACTGTGTACAAGGCAGAAAGTGGGATTTTATAACTATTTTTCACAGGAAAAAAGCACAAACTAAAGTGTCCTTTCCGAGTCATTGTGTCTGAGAAAAACACTTGGCAGGTTCAGGCCAGACGGTTTTTTGAACGCCATTTGGACTGCCTTTCTCTAATAGACCCTTTTGTGGTGCAAAGCTCGCTTGAAGTAGTCAAGGAACTTAGAAAAGGGATTCAGAATGCTGCCACTGCAATATCTGTGAATTTTGAGGACTTATACTTTTCCGTTCCTCACAACGGACTTGTCAAGGCTCTGCGAGATAAGTTAGACGAGTCTGAAGAAGTAAGGTTTCAAAGTTCCGCGAGTGTCAGCAGCGATCCTTTTTTGGAGCTGATAGTCTTTTATCCACAGTCGACTGCTGTCAATTTTGACGAATGCTGCTTCGTACAGAAGTCTAAAGTGTGTATTGGGTCGACAGTAGCCCCTGCTTTATGTCTTTTTTTTTTAGCATCGTTGGGCAGGCAATATTTAGATAGCCTTGAAGATTTTCATGTGGTAACGACATATCGGTATGCAGACGCCTATCAATTTTAGATGCTGATTCGGGTTTGGAGAGGGCGGTAGAGAAGATTGTCGCGGTATTTAAAGATATGTTAGGATGACTTAATTTTACCTGCGAATTACCTGTGAATAAAAGCATTCAGTTTTTGGACATTTTGGTCATGTTTTCTGGCGAACATGTGTGTTGGCGGTATAATCCGCGTACCAAGAAAATTTGAAAGGGCTCAAACTGATCTGGAAAAAGGGGGGACAGCTTTAACATGTCTTAACGCGGTTCTGAAAAAACGTTTCAAACAACAGATGTCAATCAGTTTTAAACGGCAAGTGAAAAGGTTAAGAGACGTAGGGTACCCCTCCGATCTAGTCTCTAGCTGTTGTTGCAGCCCGCGTAAAAAGCTAAAAAGACGTCTGCGAGGTAAGAAAAGAAAGGAGACGCGTACAAGTCATTCTGTAAATGCATACCGTACCCCATAATTTAAAAAAGGTAGCCGGCAGATACGATATTAACATGGTCTTTTCTGCTCCGTGCAAACTTGCTAGGATCTGTCCGATGTTTACAAGGCAGAAAAAAGCACCGTGTTCCAAGCAACGCGCGGTGCAATATATTGCTTGTGTAATGATTATGGTGTACGAGATTCCGTTTAGTTGTGGCTAGGTATACACCTTTTCATCGCTTATCCTCCGAGCGAAAAACGCTAAGTCATTGAGCTGTGCACGCATGCGCACCGTCTGATATACCGCACAACAGAGCAAAAGAGCATGCTGAAAAGACGTTCCACAGCCGAGCAGACAAATATGGCAGCGCGCAGAAGGCGGTTTTTGCAAAGGTCTATGCATTGGGCAGACTGGGCGCGGCTTCAATGACACAGCAGGTGAGCATAATCTGTGTGCGCAACAACCCTGGGGGAGGGGGGGGGGAGCATCTAGCTGTTAGCTGACCATTGCAGGTGATGCGTTTGCAAACCTGACCTGAATTCTACGACGTTTCTAAAAATTGCAAACGGAAAAACAAAAATCGGAACAAGATCATAGAGGCGTTCTACATAAAACAAAGAGAAGGCAATTGTGTCAGCCTTCCGTCTCTCTATCTGCTTCAGAGTGAAATGGAATTTTTAGGTGGCTGTCTTTCAGTGAACCATTGGGTGCAATGCGGATTGGTCCATAATGTGTTTATATATAGATGACGATGCTTCTATTAAAAAAACAGTTGAGAGTAAAGCGCCTGTCCTGTCGTGCGTGTATCTTCATTGCCCCCGCTTTGTTCGCGCCTTTAAGCTTTTATTTAAGCAAAGTTATGTCACCTCATTATATTTCACGTTATAATTACCTGGAGAAGGCTTAAATGCATTCATTTCTTACATTTAAGTGAAAAGTAATTCCTTTCATCTGTTACTCCAATGACACTGTTAAACCTTTCAGTGCGTTTTAGATCCTTGTTGTTGAAGTCTAAACTCTTAGACTTCAACCACTAGATTGCAAGCGAGAAATTAAGAGACAAAGGTGTCTCTGCTAATGCTTACAAAAAGTTTCGCGATAATGAGTTCGTTTTGCCTCCTAGTAAGAAAAAGTGTTGTCATCCACATCAGGACCGTGGTTTTAGCTTTTACTAATTAATACTTTGCACATTGAATTACTTGTCAAGTGTATTCAGTTACGTGAGTCCGATAATATGATCTAGAAAAACTTCTTACTAAATCACACCAATGCGAATGACTTCGCTATAGAAAAAGAAAACATCTCTGGATTGGAACCCGGGAAACACATCAGCAGTCTGCTTTGGAGTAAGGTTGTGCGAATGGCGATTCGAATCAAATAGCGCTGCGTCATTCATAGTCTTTACAATGCAATGAGAAGCCAAGACGGCCTGTTCTTTTAACAGTGCAGAAGCTAGGAATGATGGTGCGCTATTCGATTCGAGAAACTATTCGCACAAGTCTGGAGCATAATTAATAAGTGAGGGTAACATTCAAAGTAACGCTTGGGCCTGTTTAATACTTGCAGTGAAATAGGATAAACCAAGGTTTACTCGGTGATACCGATGATTTTCTTAGTTTTCCTTTTTTTTCGATCTCTACTCTCATTCCATTACACTCCAATGGCTCCATATAATTCAGAACGAAACTATATATATATGGCAATTGTGAAAGGCATCTGCAGCTACTCGCTGATACCTGCACCTCCTATTGCAATGATCTTGTTTGTGGAATGGAAACAGCTCGATGATCGCGTTCGTCCTCGTAAATATACGTCTGTATAGCGAATAGTCTAGACAATATTCCCGCGTAGTTCATTATTTTTTCATGTAAGCTACTGCATTTAGTATGTTGTGCCTTGGTTCTATATTTATGGTGTCACTATTGGTTCTCTGGTAGCGTCTAGAAACTACCGGTTCGTTTCCATTAAAAGAGTTCAACGGTGTTCTAAAGTTACCGATAATCCGGCAAACATGGTTGGGAATTTGGAAAGGAATAAAGGGCTCTCTCACCTTCCATTTTGCGTTGTTGGCGCATGCCGAATCATGGCCCTCTTTAGGTAAGATAAAACGTCATACTCTGTTATCGCGAAGGCGGCTTGTTCTAGCGGGCTACAAGCTTCGCTCATCGGTCAAACTCTGACAATACTACGCATTTGAGACCTTAATTATAATGTGTTATCAGACTCTAGACAACTTCACTCGCTGTTTTGTTGGAAAAAGACATTCCGGAGATCAGTAAAAAATTATCCTATTTAGTATTTACCAAGTCCGAAAGAAAGACAAAAAATCAAGGAAAAAAAACAAGATGCCGGGTCGACCGTAAGTTATGACCTTAAACAATCTTGTATCTGAAGTGGGTATGAAAGAAATTTTACATATATAAGAGATACTGTTTTAGAAGGACACCTCAATGGAAACGGAAATTTCTACGGATTGACAGCCTAATGTTTTGTGGCATTACGCCTTTTCACAAGAAAGTAAACAGTAGTCTAAGGTAGGAGCGGTGCACAAGTGCACCTAAATACCAAGGTATTAAACCGAACCCCAACCGTGAACCGAAAACCGGAAAAAACCGTTATTTTTACTCGAACCGGAGTTGAACCGGAACGAAATAATTTTTTTCGCTCCGGAGCGGAACCGATATGTTTTTCATGCGGTTTTCGGTTCATACGCGAAGTCCGGTCGAGTGAAAAGTGCGTGGCGAAAAACACAGTAACCTAAAAATAAACCCAAAATGTAAAAGAAAAAAAAATATATTTTTTTTTTCGTGCAAGTCGGAGAAAGCCGTGCGCTTAAGAGACTACGTGTCTCAGGCACGTAGCCAGGATTTTGTTTCGGGGGGGGGGGGGGGGGCCCGCCCATGACAAAATGCTGTACGAGGGGGAGGGGGGAGAGGAGGTCCCAGCAAAATGGAAGATTTCGGGGGGGGGGGGGCCCGTGCCCCATGCCCCCCCCCCCCCCCTGGATACGTGCCTGACGTGTCTAATGTGTTATGTCCCTGATCTGGATGCTAGGATTGAAGAAACCAATGCTTGATTGTCCAACGCGGTGGATGTCCACGTTGCATATGCACACCACGCTACTTGTACTAAGAGGCTTCGCTGGAGGGTTGCTCTCAAAAGAAGAAAGCTCCAGGTCGACTGAAGACGTATGGGCGGAAGTCGAAATGCTCGCAGTATCGCTTCGCCCGGCAGAAGTGGCGACGAAGCCTATGCAGAAGAAACAGCTCACTGTAGGAAATTTCTACGGCGCGTGGCTAAAATATTCCATGGACACTTTCAAGATATCGTCGCCGTTAGCAAAGGCCTTGGTCCAGTTAATGAAAACGAGGGAGGGACAGCTTCTTGACATGGATGTACATGGATCTCCGCTACCGCCTTCTTCTCACCCCTGAGAAAAAGTACCGGGCCAAAGGGACTAGTAGGCGGATCACAGCTCTATGCCAGCAAGATTCTACCTTGCCTTCTGAAACTGCGGCGGCTTCAGAAGATCCGGGAGACGCCCTGGAAGCACTCCTCAAGAAAAAAGAGGTTGAGGCTGGCGCGCACGTTCGAGGTACCCGTAGCCCACTTTATATAGCATGCCTCCTGGAAATGCTAGGCAAAGAGCCACGGCTTTTAAGGGACGCTAACGTGTTGCAGTTTTGGGGGGTGGTTCACGTTTCGACCCATTCCCAATTCAACTTTCCCGTTTGTACCTTCCCGTTTCGACCCGGCTCAAAACGACCTTCTCGTTTCATCTTTTCCCATTTCCCCCTACCCCGCAGCAACCTTCCCGCTTCGGCCATCGTTTGTTATCAGTCGGGTTGGTTCGTTTGTATTGTTCGTTAATAGTTGATTAGGTTCAAGTGTCCAAAGTCTGTCCTCCTTCCTGACCTCACTACTCCCTCTCCCGAAAAAACCTTGGAGACATAGCACTGTAAGATAAACGCGGTGTCAGGGAGGGCTCAACCGAAAATTTACAGCTTCATCGATTTGATCAAACGGGATAAGGCTTTGACAAGGGTATATTTCCAGCAGCTTGCAAATAGTGGTGCCGTGCGGGCCAGGGGGCTCAAGTGGGTCAGCAAGAACAGCAAACTATCAGAACTGGAGTTCCGCCTTCCTGACGGCACCATTTCTCTGTTCAACTTTCTCAACAAGGCGAAGGTATTTTCTGGTCTATGATGTTTTCCTGTGTGCGCGAGTGTTCAATGTTTGAAATTGTAAAAGAAATAGTAAAGTCGCAATCATATAACTGTCTCTATGTCTGATCGATCGCTCTCCAAAATATCAAGATCATTAATGTGAGGTTTTAGAAGAACGTACGCAAGCACTTTGGGTACCCTAAAAATAGCGTAACGATGGCGACGCTAATTTTAGCTTACCCAATGTGCTTGTGTACGTAAGACTTCATTATTCTACGTAGCGCGAAGAAGCGATCGGTGGCGTTGCTGTTTATCTTATAGAATTAAAAGCCTGCCATAAAAACTATTACTGTCTTTGGAAGTGCTCATCTGAGCCAGAACCTTAAGCCCTAACTAACATGTTTTGCCTGATAATACCATTACGAAGTAAAATTAAAAAAAAACGCGACAAGGTCGTCTTTGCAGTAACGATGTCGCAGAGTGTACGTAGACCGTCTCGCGGTTGCACGTTATGGGGATCATCTTAAATTAAAAAAAAAAAAAAAAAAAAAAACTTTAAGTGATTGAAATAAGAGTAATATATTAGTTCGAAGCTTGCCTAAAAGTGGTGCATATTTTTAGAATACATTGGCATGCAAAAATATTTTAGAACATATATTCTTAAGCAGAAAAGGTGCGCAGACCAGGGTTAGAACGATTAGACTTTTCGCGAAGAGGTTGCGATGCGCAGGGTCTTATACCAATGGCTTGAAAATGGACGGGTTTAAACGCAAAGGGTCTTTCGGGTATCGGTTGAAACGGGACGGGTTCAAATGAGAAGGGCGTTTCGGGAATAGGACGAAACGGGACGGGTTCCAACGGAAAGGCCGATTCGGGAATGGGTCGAAATGGGACGAGTTCAAACGGGAAGGTCGATTCGGGAATGGGTCGAAATGGGACGAGTTCAAACGGGAATGGGTTGTTTCGGGCTACACCCGTTTTGGGAGGAAAGACGGGAGCGCCATTCAGAACTCTGCGCATTGGCGCAAGTAGCCCTAAGAGTGCCTGAGACCCAGGCCAGCATGAAGCGAGCCTTTTCTGCACTGAAGTTCATTTTATCGTCTCAGAGGTGCCGTCTTTCCCTGGATATGCTTTACGACGTCCTGCTTCTTCGGTCAGCTGCCTAACATCGAACTGCTCTTGGACCCACGTTCCGAGGTGACCCAGCACTAGCTCGTTCGTTCCACACAGTAATGTGAGACTTTGCTTTTTATATGTAACACTTTTATAAAATATGCATAGTTCTTCTTTTGCATTCGTCAATTGTTTTTGTAGCACAGGAGTACGAACGGGTTCGAACCGGTTTGAACCTTTACTTTTTCACTGCGGAGTTGAACCGGAGCTGAACAGTTTTTTCTGAACCGGAATGAAAAACATTTCGGTTCGACATCCTTCTAATTACTAAGATGACAGACGTTTTGGGGGGGCTAACCGGGCAGCGCATCTACGAAGGAGCGTAAGCTGAAGAACGCATCCGATTTAAGAGACTGCACGGTCCGGGACCCCCAGTGAAAAATTGATCGCTTGATATACAATACAACACTAACACCTTATTTGTGGTGGCCTGGTTAGCGGCCCCAGGGGACTAGGAGCACAGCTCTCAATTGTGATTCAAGGTAAACGCTCGAAGCAGTATCGTGGCTGCAAAATCTACTTGGTAAGTGTTTCTGATATCTGGCGAGGGGTCATTCAATAGAAAATATAAAGCAATCTCCTTACGTTCTTTGTTCGTGTAAGCCTGCGTAAGATATTCGGCTCGCCTTATTTTTGTCGCTAATCTCAGCAGCCAAGCAAGAAAGTCGCAAGCGACGGAGAGCACTTGCTGGAAGATGGGGACGATGTAAATCAGAGCCACCCTTTAATTGCCCTATACCGCCTGACCATGGCAACCGTCATATTAAGCGCATTTCAGTCGAACTTATAAAAAATATTGTTACACTTCATTTCAGCTTCGGTCCGAGCGCGGCCGATGTTATGAGCCGACGGGGCAATCAAACAGCACAAAAAGCGCAGCGTCATGGCGTGCTATCTGCGCTTAATAGGACTAGCCGTCGGAGGAGCACGCACAGCGAGACGGCGAATACCGGCTGGTCCTATCAACTGCAGAGAGCACGCTATGACGTTGTGCCTCTTTCGCTGTTTGATTGTATTTAGTATTATTGTAAATTAATTGTTGTTTTAGAGTTATGTAAAAACGACAGGAAATGTCGTATTATTGAATAGCACCTTAAACGCATTTGATGGTTTATTATATGCTTTGCGATTTGTTCTTTGATGTTTTTTATCAACGATTGCCGCAGTGTCATTAGGATGCGCAGCGATAATAAAATGCACGAAATTCGTCACGCTCTGCTTTTCTTATAGCTACCAATGACGTTAGCCCCGTTTTAACATTTACGTGCGGTCGGGTCCCCGATGACAATCTATCGTAGCGGTGGTGAGATGTCAGAAGCAGCCAGGTCATTAAGCGACAGTATTAGGCTTACATAATAAGCACACGATCAATTTGAGCGAACGTCCCACACATTTGCACTCCCGTACGACACAAAGGTCTCCAAAATTCAACACGATCAAAGAGACGCCCAGGTAGGCGAGCGAGCAAGTATGCCTGGACAATCATACACGCGTGCACAGGTGAAGAAGCGAGTAGACTACACGTAAATAAACTAAGTCACGTAATAATTTCTCCGTCTTTTTCTAGTGGAGCTGGCGCACGACTTTTGTAAATATCCCCATTACCGTTAAAGAAAAAAAAAAACAGCAAAGTGTGGGTCTACGCTTTATGACAGCCGTGTCTAATCCGCCACAATTTCTCAGGCGATTCGTGCATGAGGCGCTCGGGCTCGATTGTTTGGCGACGTTCAAGAGCACGTCGCAGGACGTGTTGTGCCGAAGGACGGTTCCGACGTGAGGGCACGTCGAAATGGTACGTTGGGGTCGCACGGACGGCCTCCTATCGGTAAGGCCTCTACGTCATTATCTACATCGATGTGTCCGTACACACCAGTGCTCCCTGACATGGATGTTAGCTGCGTTATGAACTTTATTCATTTTTGCTTTTTTCGTGTTTTCTTTTCTTTAACATGAGTGATGCACCTTTAGAGCAACATACGCGAGGCAAAATAGAAATAAAAAAAAAAACATCTTTTACACCTATTTTTATTTACGGTCTTAATGCCCCACCCCGTTTGCGAAACCGCGAAACGTATTGACGCATTTTGATAGTAGGTTTAAGCACTACTGTAGTGACACATATCTGAGTATTTTTTTTTTCTTAGGAAGATGCAAGCTACAGAACTGGGGAACTTAAAAAAAAACACGGAAATGAAATTTATAAAAAAAAAAGTTATTTTGATGGGATTAGCTGGGACACGTGCTTTATTGCATTTTTTTTTCCACAAGAAGAAAATTACCTCGCGTAATATTGACGTCGTTAGAGGCTATTATGTGGAAGTTACGACCCGTTCTAAGCCCCGCCCACAAAACAGTAGCCCCGCCCATTACTACTGGATTGACTTGGCTACTCGGCCGAACAGGCTCGCAAGCCTACACTCCGTCTCACTAATACCATGCAGTAGAGCCAAAACTACAGGGGAAAAAGTGTATCCCGACCTGTTCGAGAGGAGGGAAAGGAGGAACGAGGGAATCCCAGCCCTTCTCTCATGTTCCTCCTTTTCCTCTTCTTGTACAGGTTACCATACGCTCTCCCCCCTGTAGCTTTTACTGTACTGCATGGTTTTAGTGAGTTTTAGTTTATAATAGCTACATTCAATTTACTTGCACCTCCTACACCGCTGCAGAGAAGTGTAGGGCAGTGTACTTCCGGTCGTATCTGAAAACACATAACGGCGGTAGACCGCGCCCTACACTTTTTGGCACCGGTGCAAGTAAATCGAACGCAGCTAATGTCTACTTGTCACGACATTCGGTGCGCCTAGTCTGGCGTCTGACACCGCCGGCTAGTCGTGCAAGCAGAGGCGCGGAGTACCGTGGCTTAAAGGGGTAGAGTAACGAACGAAACCGGAGAAGCGGCACAGCGTTGGAAAACGGCCGCGGGTGGCGCTGGCGCTTGCAGCACCGTCGTTCCTGCTATGGCTCCGGCTTGGCCTCTTGGCCAGCTTGGCTCCGGCCAGCTCCGGCCGATTCGCAGCTGTCGACTACACCATAGAGTTATTATAATGTACGCTAGAGGTTCAAGTGGCGCTAGTGTGCTGACGCAAATTGAAGCAGACAGCAACCAGTCGAAAATTGACTTCCGGTAATGCATTTCTATGGAAAGAAGTGAGTGCATTTTCTCCTTGCGCTCGATCATAGAGCAAATATCCCGAATAATTCGTACGTACTAGGTAGCTTGGAACTTTCTCAGTCAGGCCGACGAAATAATTGGTTTGTTACGGCGTTTTTTCTTTCGAATTAATCGCATTAAAAACGGTGCTAAAACGGCTTCGTACGTGTATTTATGTGCACTGTAGGACACTGTTAGCGCGAACGCGGCGTCGGCGATTTCCAGCATGGGGGATATACATGCCAAACAAACGGAGGGACATCTGGAAAATCAAGAGCGGCGGCAAGAACTACGCAGTAACACTGGATCAGTTACTCGCAGTGCATGTACGATCAAAATAAATTGAAGGCCACGTTAATCTATTTCGATTTTAAATAAGTAAGTACCAGCTTTATTCTTTCTGCCCTCAGCGAAGCTGCTTGCTCTACGCTCAAAATATCACCCGCGCGCTTGATATTTTTGAGAACAAGTGCGCGATAAATGCTGCCCGGCAGAGGAAAACAATACGAAGAGACACCTTTCATAGCCCACGGACTTTATTCTCAACGTTTTGAAGGTTTTTATCCGCTCATGCACAAGGGGGTCATTTTCATATAGTGCACAGTACTGGCATATTATCAATATATAAGCGTCACCGGAATGCTGGCGAGCCTTGAACACACTCGATATCCGTTTCGATTGTAATTTTGCTTTGAATCGCCACTTGTTTTTACACACCTGCTGCGGAAAACACGTTGGGACTGAAATGTAACGAAGTTAAATATCGTTCATTGATGAAGAAAAATGCGCTAACTAAAGCAATTACCACTTTACAGTGTTAATCAAGGTAGATATTATTCGGTACGACCCAAATAACCCAAAGTGTTCCGTGGAATGCACAGGAGCACCGCAAAAGTAGACTGGTTGCTGTCTGCTTCAATTTGCGTCACGGAAGTCGCATAGACACTAGCGACAGTTGAACCTCTAGCGTATATTATAATAACTCTATGGACTACACTGTCGTCTGCTAGTTTCATATTTTTATTCCCCTACGAACACAAACCATGTCCTAGGAAAGTTCACTGGAAACAAACAATTGTTTTTGAGGTATTTATATTAGTTATGAAGCGTGTTAGGGTGCCTCTATCTGCCGGCCGATGGAGGCACTCTAACGGAGCTGCGGATCGAACCGCCACCTACACCGTCTTCCAAGAGCAGGCCGTTTCCGATGCATGGTGGTGACTACGCGGTACTACACTACCCCCTTTAAGACACTGTACGCGGAGGCTTCGGTGTAGTTTGCTATTCGACCACCGTCATCGTCCACTCGTAAGACGCGGCCACGAAAGCTGCGCGTCGGCGTCCGTTTTCGCCTTCATCCGTGTACTATTACTTGCCCTGCCTAAACACGTCTGCAACGCTCGCATGACGCGACCATGAAAGCGACGTTCTATCGTTCTATCATGCACGAGCCACGGTCCAATACAAGCGTCTGTCAGCGTCTGCCGATCTGTGTGGTGAAAAGTTACCGAGAGGACGACATATATATGGAGTCATTTCAGCTTTTCTGTTCTTGTTTTTCGCGTGGCCTACGCGAGCAAGGTGAGTGAGCGTCATGACGCACAATTAAAACGCACCCTAAAGCTACCAGCTTTGGTATGCCATGTGCACTGCAAAACCTGAGAGCTACATGCACTTTGACAAGAAATGAGCAGGACAGGGTGTCCCCCCAAAAAAATTACAAGTTTTTTTTTTTTTTTTTTTACCGCAGAAATACACTACGGCTCGCCGAACACTCATTCTCATCCCAAAGGTAGCGCTAGAGGTCAAAACAAGATCCCAAAAGTTTCAGCACAAGCCGATATTTTACTTAAATTAATAAATAATTTTCCGAAAATTTCAATGGAAAAATGGGGCCCATTTTTGGCCGTTTTCGGGTTTTGGTGCCACAGAGCCATGTATTCAAAGGCTCCATCGGTCACTATGTTCCCATTAAAATGTTCAGAAATGCACTTATAACTTTCGAATAAAATATCGGTTCGTGCTGAAATTTTCGCATCTGGTTCGGATCTCTAGCGCTACTTTTGGGTTGAAAATTAGCGTTCGGCGATGTGCAGTTTAGTTTTGAGGTGAAAAAAAACAAAAACAAAAAACCTTGTAAATTTTTTTCTGGGACACCCTGCACATGAATGAATTTGATGCGAGCCGAACGCCCGACTGCCTCCAGCCAAATTCTTCGCAAATTCTTACCTGCATATGTATTATCTCGGTATTGAAACCATGGCTGCAATCATAACGGTTTGCACCGTTCACAAAGAAGCGGGGCCGCTTTTATGGGAACCGTAAATCAAGCCACATCAAACAACATAGTTGACGTGGAACGCTAGGCTTAGGCCAGTCTCGATACGAAAACAAGCAGACGCACAGCGCTTCCGAAGGAGTGTAGTTGCGAAAGTGGTTTGCTGCGAGCTAAGTTGGCTGAGGAGATCTTCCTTTAAACACCTCGGTGAACACAGAACGACTCGCGCTAATAAAAATAAACGAGTTCAACGAGCTACGATCGTTGAGCACGCCGCAAACTCCGGCAGCCATGTTTTTTTTTGTTTTTTTTCGTTTGAACCGAGGCGTAAAGACAATCTCGGGATTTTTTGGGAAACAATGATGACTCTACCAAGATTATTTGCATCTCAAACATAAAAAAATATCGTCGATAAAAATGCGATTACGGCACGGAGAAACAATTTTACAGCCAAGATTTAACACATCAATCATCTATCCAGCCAATCAGAACCAAGAAACGGTGCTTAGCTAGCTAAGAATCTTTTTCCTTGTGTGCGAGGCCTAGAGCAGGGCTACTCACACCTAAATATCACTTAGCAACGTAAATATTCCCAGAAAACGTTTTATTCCTGAAAAAGTTCGTAAAACATTTTGTCCGATTTAGGCCGTCTAAATATCTTTTTTATTAAAACTATTTAAAAGGCTTTGACCAACCCTTTTATTAAAATGATTAGTCAGGGCGATGGCGTGTCACCATCCCAGAAATATGCCACATTATGACAGTCAACTTTCCGGAGCGTCATAACGTCTACACAACACAATTGACTTTTTATTGACCCGACCACTGACTCCGGCAGTGATAATTTATTATCATAAAATGACAGAGTTAAATAAATTAACCTGGGCTTCACGCCACTGAAGAAAACACGAAGGCCGTATATCTCTATGCAGGCAGGTCCAGGATCGATTCTGGTTAAAGTGGAATATCTGAAGAGCTATATCATGCCCGATATTGTATCCTTTGGGGGTAGTATAGGCGCTCGAAGAAAAGCCAATCCTTGCCTCCAAGAAAAAAATAAGGCACCCAATCTACCGCATTTCATCTTCGGAAGTCCATATAAATACATATGTTTACTTCCAGTAGCATGGTGCAACTCACTAGGGGCTTGTTTTCGACGCAACTTGGCATAGCTGGTACAAACGTTTTTATGTGTGAGACAAATCTCGAAATAAAACTCAAGTTTATAACGTACACATCGTAATTTAGGGTCGAAAGTAAGGTTAGGCGGTCTTCATAAATCTTGCGTTCGGGACACATTCACAACACTGCAAATAATAGGTAAGTTCAGGGTATTTTCTGATAACTTGGACATCGCCAGATAAAGTGTAATCAAGCGCACGCTTCAATTTTTACTAGGTCTCAATTAGTTAACCGCTTTATTATTTCTAATCTGCAACAACTAGCAACAAAACAATATTGTAGCTCGAATGGGACAGACTTCAACATCAAAGTTGATTGGAATCTGAAAATCAGTATAGCTTTCCACCAAATGTAGATTTATTATATATATATATATATATATATATATATATATATATATATATATATATATATATATATATAAACGAGGGGTGTTCATAAAGTTCGTATTATTGTCACGAAGGAATAGAGATTCAGCAATCAAACTCGACTAGGAGTTGAGACTTTCTCTACATATTCGCTACCAAAAGTTACCCATTTTTTCTAGCGATGCTCAATATGCCGGAGACCATTGTTATAGAACTCCTTGTTTTGAGGATTCAGGAATCGCTCCACTTCAGCAATCACTTTGTTGCCGTCCTTGAAATGCTTTCCTCTTATTTGGCCACACTGGAAGCGTCTCCGCCATTGAACCAAAGTGTCATAAACTGGGGCGTTGTCCCCGAACAACGCTCCCAGATTGGAATGAATATCCTTGGCATTGCTTCCTTTCAAAAGGAGAAAACGGATCACTGCATGCGCTCGGTACCGATGGGCGGTGCCATTTTTGTTTCGACTCCCTAGCGGCGTTCCGAGCTACTGTAGAACGCGATGTTTATACTGTGCGGATACTAGAGGGACGCGCGCTTATGTTGATGCCTGTTTTGTTCCATTTTTTCCAATTCTTTGTGCCGATACAACGAACGTTATGAACACCCCTCGTATATATATATATATATATATATATATATATATATATATATACAGGGTGTTTTTTTAAGCTTAACAGATTTGTTTAAAAAAAGCCGTGAAAGTTACACTTATGCCGCTTGTGGAGTTGAGTTATACGGCCAGGGGGACACATTCTAGGGGGCTAATCGTAATGATCAGGTGGCTAATTAATTAAAATTTGATAATTAACTTTTTAATTAATGAAAATAGACATATGGTTCCAATTAGAAACTTGCTCAGCGTCATCGAAAACCCCTAAATCTGTAATTTTCAGAAAGACTTTGAGCGCATGAGAAGCGTAGTAGTGCACTAAAGTTACCACTCGTGAAGCAGGTA
The DNA here is from genome assembly GCA_013358835.2 of Ixodes persulcatus. Taxonomy (NCBI): domain Eukaryota; kingdom Metazoa; phylum Arthropoda; class Arachnida; order Ixodida; family Ixodidae; genus Ixodes; species Ixodes persulcatus. The sequence continues at coordinate 1,680,132 of JABSTQ010009403.1, forward strand.
CAAGGCTGGGGCTAGATAAGAGACGGAAAAATCGCGCGGGCGCCTTATCGCAACCTCTAGTGTTGTACCTGCTCCACGAGCGGTAACTTCAGTTCACTACTAAGGTTCTCACGCGCTCAAAGTCTTTCTGAAAATGACTGATTTAAGGGTTTTCGATGACGCTGAGCAAATTTCTAATTGGAACCATCTGTCTATTTTCATTAATTAAAAAGTTAATTAACGAATTTTAAGTAATTAGCCAACTGATCGTTACGATTAGCCCCTTTGCGTTTATTTCGGCCAATGTCCCTATAAAGCCTTGTAACAAATTTTTAGCTTGTACTTTGTACCTGGACGTTAAACTAACTGGTGTATTCTAAAACAGTTGGGTAAAATATGTTGGAGAGTTTTAGAGCGCAGCTCTTAGGCGCCCGTTTCCGGCTTGAGCGGCGTCGCCGTCGGTGTAACCGCGCGTTGCATTATGGGACGTTTCCCATAATTCAATTTTTGACTACATGACTATGAATTGCGTCCTATAGGCGTACGCAATAACTCTCTTCTGAAAAATTCCTTATACCACGTGTTTGTTCACAGCCGAGTGACTTCACTTTATTAAAAATATTCGGTACGTCTAGTGTTGTTGCAATCTACTGGGGGATCTGTGACAATACCAAAAATGTTTTTAGGTCTTAAAAAATTAAAAAAAAAAGTCGGCGCTGTGAAATTGAGCGCGACGGAAGCACGCAAGCACTAAAAATATATTTTAGCAATTGACTCTCCCAAGTGCATTGAGGCGGAAGTTGACCCACCAGACTTCTTAGAATGTGGACATATTTCAACTGGGCGAAGAAACCGCGACAGGATGTATAGACGCCGTGTGCAGTGTTACCACGCGCCACAGTGGGTGAAAGGAGAAGTTAATCTGCGAGCTCCTAGAAAACACGAAGCTATGCACGAAGCGGAACCCAGTGTTTGGGATGCTTACAACGCATTGCCTGGAAATCGAAAAAAACATGTATTGATTGCAACCTTCTTCATCGAGTAGGTCCGGATGTTTACGGGCACTGGCAACGAAGACCAGCGCCACCTGTTGCAAAGCCGGCGTATGTTGTTAAGATGAAGTAAGCTCTTCTAGCGTGTCTTAGTTGCGTGCACTGTCCCCACAGCGGAAACATCTTTACCATTCCGTCCGCGCGTCTCATTCAAGCATATAAACTGTCCTGGTTTGTATTTTAGTGCACTATATATTTTTCCCCTATATGAAAACGAGCTGTTACTTTTTTAACAGGTTAAACAATTTAATTAATTTTTGTAGCACATATTTCATTATGCATTATCATTCGCAGTACTATTAGTGTGAAGCTAGACAGCCGGTCTCTGAGTCAAGCCAGTGAGTTTTCGACTAAAAATGCGGGATCATTCTTGACAAGACTGTAAGTGCGCATGCAAGCTGGTGGTAGCTAATCATGTCGCTTAACACCTGAGGCTGTGGTGCAGAAAAGGAGAAATATATTTTAGCCGAAGGAACAGATTCAGATGGGAGCGTCTCAGCGTTCCCTTTTGTGTCTGTTCCTTCGATTAAAAGTTTTTTTTTTTTTTTCCTTTTTTGCATTACAGTTTCAGGTGTTGAACGACCTGATTCCATGACAGTCTATTTTAAAAATCTTTTGGTATATTTATCCAGCGTATCGCCCTTCTGAAATCTACATTAAGACAACAAGCGATTTTTGAAACAGGACAGTCAATATAAAAAAATACTTGTAGCGATGTGCACACCCAAACTCCTTTCCACCACAGCACGGAAGATCACGCGAAAAATGTTAGAAACTTGCAAATTCAATCATTTAAATTCAGAAAGAACCATTCATTGCTTCAGGTCACGATCGCATCTGGTAAACTCGAACTCCTTCAGATAGTCATCAATCGCGTATGAAATATGTCAATGCATAAATCCGTCAATTCAATTTGTAAATTAGCCGAAGCGGTCCAATTAGGGCGAACGTTTGAAGGTGGTGACATAAACGGTTAAAATGCACCTTGCACTTCGATGTCGCACTGTAATTTCCACACACACAAGGAAAAACTTACAAATTGTTGATTGAAAAAAGCACCGAAAAAGAAAGGTACCATAGACAAGTTGAACAAGACATGGCTCTACTCAATTTATCTTTATGATCCGTCTTTTTCGGTGCATGTTCTAATAAGCGGTATGCACCAACAGATCCAGTTCTCCATTATGATTCCAATATTCTTTGCATAAATGATGATAGAAATGTTTTTCTTGTTGTTACAACATAGGTTTGGTTTTAGGACGCCGCGGCAACTAGACTCGAATATGTAACCTTGGTTGCCATGCCAGATTTTTGTTTTTCTCAGAGAGATAGCAGATGTTGTATTTGAATAACTTGATTCTTTGGCAGCGATAAACACCGTGCCAACTCATTAAGGAATGGTAAAGTTGATAAACATTAGGGGCTCCCTCGGGCAAAACTTATGCCGTGGATCGTCGCAAGAGCCGGCGCACGACCGGCGTATTGCGAAAGAAAGCACTGTCATTGGCATAGAACACTGAACTCACCTTCAGCGAGTGTCCGACGTTATTCCTCTTCCGTCGTCAACGGCAGAAGGACACACGTAATACTCCAAAGCAGGGGAATGAAATCGATTCTTCTTTTTGGTAGCTTTTTCTTTTTTCAGGAAGAGCCGATCGCAAGGGATTCACAACACGTCGGCGACACCCTTCGCCACTTGACACCCGAGTCGGATCTTTTCTGAACTCGTAGGAGCGGACGCTTGCAGCAAAACTGGGACACACACTCTCACAACACAATCACGCAGAGCACAGTGAAGGTAAAACAAATCGAAGGGATGAACGCAGAATCACGACACTCGGAACACAAGGTCTGGCTGCTGAAGCGCCGAATTCCGCAGCAAAGAGAAAGCTCCAAGGGGCCCGAATGTTGGTATGGCCGTGGCGGTCCTCTTCGACTGCCGGTTTTGTCGCCGAAAATAAGCTAGCGCGGTTTCACAAGAAACTACAGGAAATATGAATTCGTAATTTCACTGAATGATAATGACAATGACGACGAAGACAATTACCTGAGTATGCGCGCACGGTTATAAAGAGTAGCGAGGTTAGACGGGAGAAAAACACTATCACGACACTGAAGCTAGATATATGTGTACTGCGGAGGCCTAACACTACACATGAGAAAATGCTGGTATTTTTTTTCCAGTCCCGGGACTTTATCAATATTAGGGGAGGTCGGGATCATCCAGCTAAAGGCTCATACTGGGGACTTGGCCCAGAAACATCCGTCATGCCGTCGTTCGCCGAGACGTCTATGTCACGTCAAACATGAAACCAGCTCGGCGGCGTTTCTTTCTTTTTCTCTTCAGCGTTGCTGGTACCCGTTGTCTACCCCTTTAAACGATGTCACCGAGGAGCCGGCACTTGGGCTCAGACGGATGTTTTTGAAGAAGCGGCCGGGAGATCAAGGACGCCGACAAAATCCGCGCACCGGCCCGGTCATCATTCAATCCACAGTCGAGAAAAAAAAAAAAAAAAAACAAGCCGAAGGTCGCACGCTTTGAAGGGGGAGCAATCGACGCACACGCACACGCACTCACACGCAAACACCAACTTGTTGAGAGTCACTTCGCGAAGGTACTCCGACAAAAGCACACTTCAAGCTCTCGGCGAACCAACCACGGAAGTCGGGGATGCGCGAAGTGGTAGTCCCCGGGTCCCGGATGAGGCAGAAACCTTGTCGTCTTCCGGGAGGGAAGTGGGACGTGTGGTGTGTCGGACCGCCTGCACACGTGATCGGTCGGGCAGCTCGCGGGCTCGTTCGAAAAGATAGCGAAAGCGCGTCGTGCGGGACCTGGCGACTGAACCTGCCGCCGGGGAAGCAGGCAAGCACGGGCCGGCGGCCAACTGAATGACGGAAGGCGCGCTCTTCCTCGCTTCTCTCGGGCGACGGCGAATCGAGCGAGGGGCGCCCGAGGAGGGGGGCTGACCAGGGGAGGGCGCGCCAAAAGGGGAAGGGAGACTCCCAGCGCCTCAGCGCGCGCTCTGCGGGCCTGCTCCGACTCTCTCCCTTAATTGATCCTAGTTGCTCCAGTCGCCACAGCGGGCGCTTCGTTCCTGATCCCCCCCCCCTCTTTCCTGTGCCCCCCTTACCCCCTTCTCTCCTTGTCGCCCCCCCCCCCCCCCTCTCCTTGTCAACGTCTCGGGGCCCACACCCCATGTCTCTTAAAGAACCCGAGCCCCGAGATGTGCCTCGCGGAATCGGGATATATTCCCGCATCCGCAAGTTAAACGGGAGATCGAAAACCCCGGATCGATCCCCTGCCTGATTAAGATTGATTGACCGTAATTCTGCAGGTTCCTCGGAGTTCCTGGTGCATGTACCGGCGACCCCGGAGGTATGCTAGATAAGCATCTAATCCCCATCGCGGAGAATTTACACCAGTCCAGACCGGCGTAATCTTGAAGCGACGGTGCACTGGTGCTGTGTTTCAGATGAGTACACAGATGTATATGTGCGGCAAGCCGACGTCGCCTGCTTTCCACGCCTATTTATTTTGTTCTCTATAACCTAGAATAATCTGCTCATTCAAATTTGGGGACAGGTAGCTATGAAAGCTGCCGTTGAGAAGCCCTTTTGTTTCTCCATTATTAGCCGAATATTATGCTTAAACCATTCCATTAAAACGAAGGAAAAAGAGAGCGTTGAACGACACCACCATAAAGTAAGCTGAAACGGTTCAAAAAATGAGTAAATGATTCGTTTTGCCGTAGTTTTTCTTAAAGAATCTAAATATCACCATCATTTGTTCTCAAAACAACACTAACCGTGAAAAACATCGAAAAATATGAAGCCGCTCGCCACCGCAGAACGTCTTTGGTTGGTCGAGCCGTGATGTCATAAAATAAGCAGACGCTATTCTAATTGTTTCTGTTGCTCAACTATCAACTAGAAATCCTTACCTCGTTTCGTCTCCGCTTCGCGTAAGCTCCTCGGATTCGCTGAATTGCCTACATCTTCTCTAGAAAAATGCAAAGCAAAGCAAATCGTTGTGTGTATGTTTATACAGCCGGAAGTTAAGCTGCCTCAGTGGGCGTCTGGTGTCTCAGTTGAAGATGAGCAATTTAGCCAGTGCGGTACAGCCACTAACCTGGGGTCTTTAACGTGAACCACACAGTAGTGATACACGACCGCACGCCGATACGAGGCTCATCCCGATCGCAACGGGTAAGGGTGGGGATTGAACCCAGGATCTCTGGGTTCTGCAGCGCGAGCTTTCGCTCCACGTGCTCCGAGCTGGTGTGCGCTAGCACACTCGGCCATCGATTAAATTTTTTTTTCTGAGATTGCCGTGCACCTCAGTGGGATCCATGACGGAAGACAAAGAGAGCGGGGCGTAGGGTGCCTACATGTCTGTCTGTCTCAGGGTGAAGACATCCATTGTTGCACTGAATGTTCAGCGCGTGACGCTCTCGCGCACTCGTTGCGTGACCTGGGCGCTAAAATGGCGTCTATGCATTAGCCAAAGCTACGCGCTCGAGCTGATTGACATCGGATTGCGCGTACTTCAAAATGCATAAAAACAAACGATGGGCGTAAAAATGAATGAGATGTCACCACTCAAGCAAAAGCGCGCGTGTGTATGAAGGCACTCTAGCAGGGCGCGGTAGTGGTGTCGATGACTTGGGAGGGTGCCGATTTGTCAAAACCCGAAAAGTATAATTATTCTTGTTTTCTATTCATCCAACAAAATAAAGGCACACATTTCGTGCGCAAAGTCCACAAAACTAAGTAAATTACTAAATATTTATTATTTGCAGGAACTATAAGTGCTTTGTTATTTATAATTTTGGCGAGAGGAAGGTTGGTTTCGTTTTCGCCGCTTTCCCTCAATCGAAGGCGCTGGAAGACGGTATGTTAGACAGTATCTTGGATAGAAAATGAATTGGGAAGACGGTACATTGGACATGACTTTCTTTCTTTACTAAACAGCTATTTCGTTGACAAAAACGTATTCTAACTTATTTAAACGTCCTGAATGAATTAAATAAATATTGTAGTAGTTTAAGACACGTTTACTGAAGGAAGTAAAAGCAACGTTGCTAGCGAACTACTTTCTCGACGGCGGAGGCACTTCTGATGGGCGCAATGCGCTTGTGGGTGGAGCTAAAAGATTGTTCTTAGGTTGCATCCGACTATAGCAACCGTTTGATGAAGATAAACCTCTTCCTCTTCGACACGCGCCACCTGTTCAGTGTTATTAATCCAATGGGTCTGGAAGAAGAGCTTCAGTGAATGCATGGTTGCTAATCCAGCAGTGTGTTTGTCTTCTTTCCCTCTTTCTCTACGTGTATCTTCCTACGTTCAGCTTGCATCTTTCACAAGCATGAAGCACCAACTGCGTCGGTCTGACTTGTGAACACAGCGCTGAGCGATACACTCAGTATCGTCGATGCACGACGCTGGCTCTGCGAGTCGAGGAGCACACGCGAGGAACTTTTCGTGACGTCATGTTTTCCCTTCCCCTTTTACCGGCCTCTCCCGTTGCCGCGGAGGGGCAGGGTTTCAATGCAACTTCAAAGGAGTCTTTCTAGGCGATGCGGGCATGAAATAGCGTAGTTTTTGTGACATTCGTGATCCTTGGAGATGGATTAAAACAAATCAAGTGTTTTAATCAAGTTCAAAACCGCTTCAGCTTCCCTTGAACGACAGAGCAAATCAATATATCTTTTTGCGTAATATAAATTTATAATACATTTTGTAAAGGTGACAATTGAAAATATGCAGATGAATGAACCGTACTTGATAAAGTGAAAAAAAGTCTACGAATCCGCCGAAAGACAATATCTTTGGCGGAGGCGGTCTATCCACACATGCACCGCCTGGAGAGCGATAACTATCCCTTTTGTTAAAATTGAGAGACCTCGCTTGCTGGTTTACCTCTAAACATGTGCAATTATATCGCGGAGAGAGTTTTATTTTAATTCGAACAGATTCTTTGTAAGCCAAGGGGTAAAAGTTATACCCTTGTTACACGGCCACGCTTAACTGCAGTTACGCTAAGCCACAGTTAGCGCACAATACTTGCGGACAACGTTCTGCGGTTATGGAGTCAAAGCTATGGGCACACGTGCGCTTGAGCATTTTGAGCATCCATCAAATCAGTGCACGCGCACTCTTCACTTCTTCTGAAATAACTATCGGAGAGTATAGACCTTTCCAAAAACAAGCTTGTGGCCGGTGCCATTTTGAGCGTTCGTGCGTATGGCGCGTGCTTTGCTCGCTTTCCGAAGCGACGACCACGCACGTGCTGGGCTGTGAAGATCGCACGCTGGACTGTGATTTTGTAAACATTGGAAAGGTCTATAGTGCGGAAACTGTGCTGACTCGTAGCCGCAGTTAGGTATTCACACGAGGGAGAAATCCCGGGGATTTATCCCCAGCGCGCGCGCATCACGAGACGAAAACGCGAGGCTTTTGCACTTCGCAAGGCCTGATGTTTTCGTCGCGGGATGCGCGTGCCGTGGAGAAATCCCCGGGATTTCTCGCTCGTGTGAATACCCCTTAAGGGCGCAACGAGTTCTGTATACAACACGTATTTGTCAAGCTCAGCAAACATTAGATGATGAAATAATCGTCAAGGCATGCTGACTGATAAACTAAATTGTCTTAATTAACTTTTAATAAATTGTTCTATGGGATAATCCTCTAATTGCAGTATTGACGGCAATTTCTATTTAATGCTAGACCGGGGGGGGGGGGGGGGGGGGGACCGGTAGCCGAGTGGGTTAAAGTGCACACCCAGCTCGACGCGCGTGGAGCGAAAGCTCGCGCTGCAGAACCCAGGGATCCTGGCCTCGAGCCCCACCCTGCCCGTTTCGATCTGGATGAGAATCGTACCGGCGTGAGGTCGTGTATCACTACTGCGTGAGCACGTTGAAAACTTCAGGTTAGCAGTTGTACTCCACTGGCAAAATTGCTCATCTACAGTGTAAACCAGTGTCGCTCCATCCTGGCAGACCGACCTTATTACGTGTATAAACACTAAAACGTCCAATTTGACTTTTGACTTTTTGCTAGACCAAATTAGTGAATCCGCGAAAGGGTAACGGTTTTTTAGATAATAATCAATTTTGGCGTTCTTTTTTTGCCAGATTTAAAATTTGCGCGCGAAAACAGCGCATCGCATCAACTGCCTGCCCATAATGATGCTTGGAAGAGTGACGTCGTCGCTCTTGCTACATCTTCAGTTGTGTCGCCGGCGCACCCACCAAGGACACGCTGCCGAGATAGTGACGAGACGATTGAAACGACGACGTCACCCATTCAAGCGTCATTGTGGGCAGGGCTTACAAAGCTCTAGTTGAGCGATTTTTTTTTTTAATTGGCGCGAAAGAACACGAACGGTAATCGATTAATATATAGATATAAAAAGAACACTACCTCTTCGCAAATTTGTTGTTATAATTATTAGCACTTGCCGTGAATAGTGCAATTCCAACATGTCCCTTAAAGTGAATAATTAAAAAGTTAATGAGAAAATTTTACCTAATTAGTCGACCTGACAATTATTCCCTCATCCAACGTCCGCCGAGCCTGATAAATGCATGGTGAAGACAGAATCTGTCTAACTCTCACCCCGGATTAAAAGAAAAAAAAACAAAAAAAAACAATTGCTTGAATTATAATTACACATTTTGCATAGTACCTGACAGTGTCAAGAAATAGAGAGCATGGCGAGTCCCCAGAACTTTACTATCTCTCCTGCAGCCAACGAAATTGTCGCGTAAGCCGACAAAGATGCTGAAGAAAGAAGCAAAGAAGCGGGAACAAGATAAGCCATGCCGAGCGCTTCTAAGACATATCCGTGTCTACAGTAAGCCTTCTCGATGGCGACCGTCAGAAATGAGTCAATTTATCGTTCTACTGTTTCTCCATAGACTCTTGCACGTGCATCAAAAAAAGATGTGCGAAATATGCCGATGAGCGCAATAGCATGACACGGTGAATAACCGACCAAGGAGAATTCCTAACGACCCACCCCATTGTTCAAGATGTCACTTTGAAGTCGTCGTCCTCATTCTCCACAAATTAAAATCATCAAGTGTCATCTTCGATGGATGAGTCACGAACAAGCGATTTGACATCGACAGGAAGTAAGAAGAGAAATGGCGGGCGCACAGACTGAGTGGCCAATTTCAGGTCATGCTGTCGTTGATGTTTCGTTATTCTTGCGTTGGAGAAAAGTGACAGTGGGCGCAGAACACCGTATGTATCGTCCGTGACTGTAGATTCCTGTGGCATGATCCCCAAGGTTCGTCCGAATTTTTAAAAGTGCGTGTAGTACACCGTTCCAAGGTTAATATCACCGGCGGCATCATGGTGCGCATTGTCGAGAAAGAAAAAAAAAATTAAAGTGTACTTGGCACATAAAGTTCGAAGGCAAAGAATGCGCAGCATGTTTCGAGCCGTCCTGGTTGATATGAGCATATCCGAGCCCGGAAGTTACACGTAACAGCTTCTGTTTCACCAGAGCGTTACCGCTGACCATAGATGTGTATGGCAACGCTCCTCCCGCACGTTGATCAGCATATATATACTTCGAAGTGGCAGCGCGAGTTTCCGCTGGCAGTTCTTTGCTATGTTCGCTGACATGATGGAAACGCAGCGCATCTCTTTCCGAGGCCTTCCCTCCAGCACCGGCTTTTGACTTCTGGGGTGCTTTGACTGCGAGTGCACACTCGAGGCTCCCGTGAAGCGGGAGCGCTATTGAAGCTCCCTTTGGAGGCTGGGCAACTGAAACATCTCCATGCCGTTCTCATTCTGTCAGCGACTACAGGCAATAATATAGGGTAAAGCTATCTGAAAAAAAAACCACAAAAACCTGTCTATTGTTTCTTCAACTTTAACACAACTTTAGAAGGATTAAGATAAATTCAAAGGGGCGATGCACCTATTCTTGTACTTTGCGCTAATACCGCTTAGAACGGGTTCCTGAGGTTAATGACCTGTAAAACACCCGTTCGTTTTTAACCACACGCAATCAAAGTCCCAGTAAAAAATCAAAGAAAAACGAGCACCGTTCACCTCCTCAACTCGCAGCCAGAACAAGCGGCCACGTGATCTGGAGCCGATTATATGCCACCAATGTTGATCATAGACACGCGCTAGGGTTGGCAAGGCACAGGACGCGCGCTGAGTTCCAGACATTGTTATGGTTCGGATATATTGTCGTCACTGCAGCAATTGGACACGGGCCACTACCCGAATGCTTCTCGAGCTATCGATTATCACGTGCCCAAATCGATTGCCCACGTAATGCTCTGGTCCAATCTATGAGCCGCATTCAAATATCGTCACTGGGAGGTACTGCGACCGCCCAGCTACACCATCAAGTTTTGCGAAGGAGAGATTGAATGAAAACGCTCACTTTGGACCTTGAAATTACACCACAACAAAGGAGTTTCTTGGCCAGTGGCGTTCCGTGCGAGTATCCTAGAGTCCCACTAGTGCCAGTAAGCTCGTGTAAAGTGAAAAACATTCCAATTGAATATCGTTGCACCGCCCCTTTAAATTTATTTTGGTGCACAGTGGATGATGTTGTCTTTAAGTACGTATCGAGGTAGCTCCAATTTTCGCAACTGACCTACGAGGAGCCGCCGCAACTGCTCTTCAGGGCAGCGGCGGCGGCTCGTAATCTCCTACGTCTCATCTTGTGCTCATTTACGTCATCGGTGACGATATGGTTCACACGACCACGGAGGTGGGTTTACTGCAAGTCAAATGATTGTTGCGGTATTGGGTCGCGTGACCACCTATAAAATCGTCACATAATCAGATGATATGACCTCATGGGACCACGTGAAATGATATCACGCGATATCACTGCACGGCGTAACTTTATAGCCTATACGTATACAGCGTGCTTTCTTCGCGGTAAGTTGACTAATTAATTTAAAAAAATTATAATTAAGGTTTGAAATATTGGCTTTACGAGGTCGCCTTGGAATTGCAGTATCGACGGCAATTACTATTAGAGGCTAGAATAATATATACATTTGTGAAAAAGGTAATTTTCTTTTTATAAATATGAAGTGATCAATTTTTGCGCTTTTTCGTCCTATTTCAAAAATTCGCTCAAAAAGAGCGTAGCAAGCCCCGCCTGCATTGACGCTTGGAAGAGTGACGTCGTCGTTTTAATCATGTCGTCACTATCTCGGCGGCGTGTCCTTGGTGAGTGCACTGACGACACAAGTGTCGACGTAGCAAGAACGACTATGTTACTCTTCCAAGCGGCATTGCGGGCAGGGCTTGCTGCCCTGTTTTTGCGCGCAAATTTTAAAACTGGCGAATACACGCGAAACTTGATCGATTATTTTAACAAAAACCGTTACGTTTTCGCAAATTCTTTACACTGGTATTGCCTGTAATAGTAACTGTCGTCAATACTGCAGTTCCCACACGACCCTTAAGACCAATTATTAAAAGTTAATGAACAATTTTTAATTAATTATTCAACTTAGCATCACAATTGTTCCCTCATTTAATGCCCACCAAGCCTGATGAATAGCGTTTGAAGACGGCATTCGTCTAACTTTCATTGCATTTTTTTTTTAAATATGTTCGAAATAAAATTGAACATCCCCGTATATTGATTACAAGATTCCATAACCTGTTGAGATTTCGTAATCACATAAGTAATAGGGAATACGCAATCACGTAACTCACAGGGATTACGTAGTAACGTAACTCATAAGGATACGTAATCGTGTGTATGCCATGTGATACGTAACCAACCAACGCGATCAGGTAAGTGCTCCCACCTTTGGGGTGAGAACGTTTCCCGGGAACACGAGTAGGTAGCAACTGATAATCAAAAAAGGGATAGGGGACACTTGATTTCCGAGCGAGACGTTATGGGGTCGATTCCCTTCAATGAACAGTTTAATTTTTTACATTTATAATAGTGACTCCAGTCTAGGTTTGAAACCTAGCCCTAGAGCACACTATTTCTGTCGTCGTGCAGCTCTGTGCAGGGCCTTCTAACTTTAAAGCCGAGAAGAAAAGATCGGTTAGTGAACTTTTTTTTTGCGGGGTCTTGAAACCACCTATTAGATCGTTACTTTTGTAGAGCGCGCTGTAATTAATTGTTGGTTCCAAGTTGCAGCTTGCGGCGTTCGTTGAAAGCGGACATATTAAGCAACAAGTGCACACGTTAAAACTGGTGTAAATCAATGTGGACAGGAAAAGGTTTCATAAAAAAAGGCTAGAACGATGTAATTTGCTACGCATGTAAGATGACGTCGGACAACTTGAGCAGCAAATCTAAAGATAAACTGCCGAATCTGCGCGAAAAAAAAAAAAAAAATCCGTTGTTATCTTCTGCGTTGCACGGCACATGTTCTGAACTTGTTTTCACTCTGTTCCTGCCTCGGTGAACTTTGAATTTTTTCTTTCTTGTTTGACGAGTTTCCCTACGCGCCCAAAGCGAGATTAATGGATTTGTAAAATGAATAAAAAAACACGTTAATTTTTAAAGATTTCTTTTCTTAAAATGGTTTGGCATGCTTTCCAAACGTTTTACTCAAAATAACAGTTCCCTTGTTTGCCATTATTTTCTGGTCGGGAGGGAGGTTGTTGCTTTCGGAGCGTCAAAATAAAACGTGATTGACGTTTCTCGGTCGGGTGCGCAGAGAAAATGTGGTTCCGGTTGACGTGGCAAGGAGAAGAGAGCGGGTCACGGCGCAGCACCACGAGAAGCTTCAAAACAGTGTGTGTTACTCTGCCCCGTCCTAACTGGGGGCCACGCGAAGAGCTGTGGGGCCAGCCCGACCACTCAATCTCCGGGAATGCGTCAATCAACCGCGCTCTTCTCACCTGCGTCCGCACTTACAGTATTCTAGAATATTAGACTAATCGAGCCATTGAAACAAGCCAAAGAATATGAGATGCTGAGAGGAAGTTTTAAAAGAAAATTCCAGAAAAGCAGCAACTGAACTTTAACCCAAATCTGAGGAAAATCCATAGTAGGTGACAGGCTAACAAGTTGCTCCGCCTCAAGCGCGAACTCCCGTCATTTGAAAGCACTTAATCGCACACGTAACAAAAAAAAAAAAAAGAAAGTAAAATAGGAATTGCTACGGAGGGTGCATCTATTTGTTGTTGGTTTTTTGCCTCTCATCGACTATAAGGGGTTTTCACGCGACGTCAATCCTCCTTTGTGTTGTTAGATACCATTTTGATTGTGACAGAAGAATCCGTGAAATACTCGTCTTCGGGACGCACTAGCCAGCTCCTAAAGAGTAAATTGGTGTACATAATGACGTCAGTGAAACACCCTTTAGAACCGAAGCTTGTTATTGTTCTAGGAAAAAGTTCGAAAGTCGCTCTTTTGGTGATACGACGTTGCGACTAGCAGCAAATTTAAAATAATATTCTCAAACTAATTAATTATGGCAGAACTGAAATTTTTCCTCGTTTGCTAATCTAAGCATGTTCGGTACGTGCAGACCTGTTTCGTATATTCTCATCAAATCCTCGTTTTTGCTTATTTTTTGTTCCTCGTCTTTTTTGTCGCTTTTCATTTATTACCCTACCTTACCAGAGCGCTCGGATTTGTCGAAGGGATTATTCTGGTGAGAAGTTGGAGTAATGACAGGTAGAAATGAACCAGCAATTTTTTTCAAAATGTATTAAAATAGCCCGACCGAATTAGCAGCAAAACAATCCATGTCATTTGCTTTTTAATAACGATCTCGAACTTTCTCAGATTTCTAGACGTTGACACTGATCGGTCCAGGCTCCGAGAAGGAAACGATAGATTAAAACCCGCCGCGCTTCAAACATATAATCATACGATTGTTTAGGAAGCAACCCTGTAGATAAGAAGCTGTGCCGAGCGCCTGAGACAAGCGTCTCACTCTAAGCGGAATCCAAACACGCCCCGCCAGATTCACCCTTTCAAGTTCGTAGCCGTCCCCTGGCATTCCGGGCTACACTAGCCCGTGAGGACGCGCGCAAAGCAAGCAACAGTATGCGTCGAGCGCACTCGCCCGTGCACACCTCGCTTTCTGATATGTATTATTTTTTCATTTATCTCTCGCACTGCGAATCACTCCTTTCTTACGCGCCCCCCCGTGGAGCTTAGTCGGCGAGCCAAGGCGAACGTTGTTTTGGTCGGCTCAGCCGTGCTCCTGCGCTCAATGCGCCCTATAAAATTCCAAGTTCCCTCGCGAATGAGGGCACATAAAAGAGGATATTTGTGTGCAGGCGTGTATGCGTCGTGCGCCTGCTTTTTGCTCGCTCGGCGCTTGAACCGCTTTTGTGTGCGTGCATGTTCGTGCATCGGGGCGTTTTCTGCACGCGACTTGCGCGGGGAGGGCCAGGCTTGCCTGTTATGATCGCCTCAATTCTTCGGCGGCCCTCGAGATTGCGCGAATAGCGCCGAGTCTTTGTGTCGCGATCGGAAATAATAGCAGTAAAGAAGGGGGCGAGCTGGCTTTCTCCGGTCCTTATGCGTTGGCTGAGTTGCTGGGTCGCGTCGAGTGCGAAATCTACGCCCCTCATCGTTCTGCATGGGACTGCTCTTATTCGGAGGCAGAAGTTCCCGAGACTTGGGGAAATAAAAGGGAGAACTACGAGAGGAACGGGGCGAGCCTACAGACGGGGCGTCCCATGTTTTTGTGGAAGTGAAAGCGACGTGTATATTTCTCATCTGCTTTCTTGTCTCGTTTTTGTGCAAGCTGAGAATGAGAAAGAAATGTTAAAAAAAAGGGTAAAAACAAGGCGCTGAAATATGGACGGAATTGTTTGACGCCTTATGGCGAGAGCAGTGGCGACCAGAGGTTCGGCGTGACCATAGAGAATTGCTCGGCTATGGAGAGAAAATATAAACATCTACGACACGCCGAAATAGAGTCTTGTTTTATTCATCGACCAAAGGAAATTCTGCGCTTGATCTGCATTGTTGGCATACTCGCGTGTTCATTTAAAGCACGAGGAATGCCAGCTGGAAGCCATGTAACCAAAACAAAATTACACGGGTGTTTTTTTATTTTTTTTTTTATTTTGACAAACCGTTTAGGCAATTTTAAGAGGTGTAAAATGGTTCACGGAATACGTGTAGAAATAGGCACACCATGGTGGGCTGGTGTCCAAGCAGACTGTAAATTTATATTTTTTAAATGATTCGGCCGATTTCAATAGAACAAGATTCAAAAATACGCGAGCGGTTTTTGCGCAATGAAGTGGAGCGTATATTATTGTTACACATAAAAGTCACATAAACGAGCAACGTAATCAGATCAACATCGTATTCCGCTAACAAGGTAACACCTTCCCGAATCCAGAAATTCAGACCAATTACTCACACAACCATGTAACCAGACGGAGGCGCCGTCTTTAAAACAACCCACATCGATCAGACCTCGCGTTCCGACCAGCTTTGCGATGACTACCGCTGCAATTCCTTACCCCTGCCGCCTAAAACGGGCACAACACACACACACAAAAAAAAATAGAATCGGAAAGATAGTTGGCGGGAATAACAGCTATAACAGGCCCCTATTCTAGTAAAAACAACGGTTCCCCCAGCTAGCACCCCACTCGCAACACGCCAGACGATCACGCGCACTCTGCCTTCTGCGAGAAAAGAATGGCCAGATGTCCGCGAGTCAAGCACGCGCCATAAGCGGGAGCAGGGACTGTTGCCAGCCATCAGCGCTGTAGCCGCCGCACATCGGAGCAGCCGCAGGGTTGGTTAGGCACGGCTAGAGCTGAAACGCCGGGGACAGCGCGCGGCCATGGGTGACGTCGTTGCCCTGCCACCGGGGGTGGGATGGAGGGGCCGAGAGGAAGGAGCGAGCGCGATCTGGCCGGCCTCGAAGTCGTCGTCACCCCCCTCCGACCCAATCCCTAACGACGGCGTTTCCCCCCGCAGCGATCATGATGAATGTCCGTTTATCTCGTCTCCCCGCACGGCATTGAGCCTCAATCGCCCTCATTTTTGTTGTTTCGTTGCCCTCGTTTTTTTTTTTTTTTTTTCTGAGACGTCATTGTTTTGTAGCCGTTAGGTCGTGTGTCGCTTTGTGTGCGCCCAGCGAAGGGTGTATGTCTCTTTGGTGGCTGGGCAAAGAGAACACACAAAGTCGAGAAGGAGAAACCGTACGACCGCTTTCGTTTCCCCCGGAGGTTTCTCTTGTCGGTTCGAGACATCGGGCGTGACTTCCCGCAGATACGCAAGACAGAATCGCGACACAAACGAAAGACCGAGTGACACACGTGAGAGAGTTGGTTCGCGATGACCAGATCCGTTGTTCGGCAGGTTCGACATACACGCCACGAGACGTCATGGAACACCTTTATCAACATCAGCGTGCATCTCGCTTACGGTCTTCGATGGGACCCTATGTATCCTAACCAGTCGAGAAGGAAAAAAAAAACTAATAAATTATCGAGCATGCGTCATGGTCTTAAGATTCGCGTGTCTTCGGCGGACGTCCTGATTGAACGGGCTGTGATATATCGATGCAGGCGTCGGTCTTGTTGTTTCTCATTGCACAACCAAATAGGTAGATTGAGCGGCCTCCAGGAAGATTGCCATCGCAATATTTGTCCTTAATTACGTTCCGCTGCTCCGTCAGTCCGGTCATTGCGCTGTCATGAGACGGCACCGACTTCATCTTCAAGCTGTCTGTAAGAAATAATCTTCTTGAGGGCAACGATGAATGATGGCTTAAGTACTCCTGATTTTGTATGACACACACACACGCATTCACGGTAGCTTAGGCTTGAAGTGAGTACGTACCAGGCTGTGGGGGTATCTGCCGAGAAAGATGCTCGGTGAAATGCTTATGATACCTCCGAGAACAAAATGGAGGTACTGCAGGCCTTCGAATTTAGTCCTTTAATGTGGGCATTTGAGCGTGTGTTGCATGATCTATTTTTTTATTTCTTTTTTACTTATCTTTAGATTTTTTTTCAAGCTGAAAAAGCGTGGCGCTTCCCTTGCGCACATCACATAGAGCCGCTATTAAACAGTTTGGATGTTCACCTATCGCGCTGCTAAATGGACATGTATGTGTGCCCATATTCTTTTGTTTGAATATCGAACTCTGGTAATTGATTTAGTTGTATGTAATAACGAGGCAAAAGTGCATGTATTTACCCACCTTGTCCCCAAAAATGCTCTTCATACAGCTAGATATTCATATTAAAAGGGTCGGTATTCATGAGACATAACTGTATCGCAATCCTTAAACGGCACTGACCAGGTGTCCTGGCAAATTATAATATGTAACTAGCTTGTTGACGTTTTATGTCAATGCAGACGATGGCAAGCCTACTGAAGGGAAGTGCGGGTCTAACATCTTTCTTACACTCATGCAAAACGAAAACACAGAAGTACTTGCCCTCTCAGACAGGCATGGAAAGCTGTTGGGCCTGCGGATTAAGGAGTAGCCTTAAATAAGTATGCGTGGTCTTCTGCGCTCTGCCATCTTTGTCTGCTGGGCTGTGGACCGCCTTCTGAGAATGCGTTGTTGCTCTGCTGTGCGCTATATCAGACGTTGAGCATGCGTCCACAGCTCAGTGGCTCAGCATTTTTCGCCGGGGTGATAAGCGATGGAAAGGTCTATAGATGGTCTTTCATAGCCCCCCTCGTCCTCTACACACACACGCACTCACTAGCCGCGTTTACATGAACGCGACTTCAGCGCATCGACTCCAATCGTCCTTCGAATGAAGCCGACGCGGCACGTTTATATGAATGCGCAGCAATCCCTACGCGGAAGTTGCGCCACGCCATGTCAGAGCTCAAAGTTAAAGCCACGTTTCTGGCACCAGCCGCACCAGGTGACCCGGTTTTCCAGGGCTTCGCACGTGGAGACCCTTCGACGCTTTCGACGAGCGTACGAATCATGTTCCTCTCTCTTCAATGTTTTACAAAACGTTGCGAGACGGAAGAAACATCAAAACCCAAGCGTTTTGGGCTCCTGACCGGGTCGCCGGTTCACTCTGGATCAGAGGCGACATGCGTGCGCACGCCCTGGCAAGTGACATATTTTCCAACCACTCTGTAAACACCACCCCGCTTTGCCTTGCCAAACCTCGCCAACCAAGACCGGACCCCGAGGCCGAAAGGCTTCGGCGCAGGCAAGAACGGCACCGAGGTATGAGCTGCACGTTCTGCGGTAACACGCAGTGCTTGATGCTCTCGGTTCCGTTCGTGCTTGCGACGAAGCCTCAGGGACGCCTTCGGACGCGCAAGTCGTACTTCTCAAGGCTTGGAGCGGGCCGCCGTCGCCGAGCAGCTCAGCCATATTCCGCTCACTTATGATGGCAATAAAAGCTCCCGTTTCTTCTCGAGAGAAAACTGCGGGCGACCACGCGGAACCACTCTCCGCCGCCGCCGACGAGGATGACCGCCGCGATGTTCTCAGTTGTTTACTCGCTCCCGCTGCGAGCGCCTTCCCATGAATCCCCCGTTCCAAAATGCGATGCGACATTCCCTTACATGGGCTGAATGAATGCGCATTAGCCGTCTCAGTCCACCTCCGGCTAGCGACTAGAATGTGATCAGCTTCCCCAGCGCATTATGCCGTTTACATGACTGCATTGAACGCGACAACTGGATTCAATGCGACTCAGTGACATTCATGTAAACCCGGCTGCTATAGCATCTTTCTCACGTCCCGTTTGAAGCAAACGTCGATTACCTCGACAGCGCTAACGAGGCCCACAATTTACCGTTGCGATGTAAACTGGTGTTGTAATAGATTCTAGATGACCAATAAATCAAAAATCGCAACATACATTCTGTCACTCAACGCTCTCGGGCGGTCAAAGTAAAAGATATACCGACAGAACACAACGCTGCAGCCCTGTCGGTTACCTTTTACTTTGTCCTCGTCTTTGAGCTGATTTGTTTTCATTATGTCTCCACACCAACTAGCCCAAGCGTTATACGTTATTCAACTGCATTTGAAGTACTCACCAAGATTGAAACCTGCGGGCCAAGCTTGCGGACACTGATTGTTCAAACAATATCGTTAAAACTGTTTTGCGAAGGCAGCCGTGCAGCTCAGGGTAGGGCAAACAATTAGCGAAGCCTTGTGGGAGCTGAATGAGCAGATCCAAGAAGCAACCGCGGACGACTGCAGTCAGACGAAAACTTTCACCCTACATGCAAAGCTCGTGCATTTCACAGCCAGCCAGAAATTATTGGGGGCTCGTTATTCCCTCGTGCAGTGTAAATAAAACCCAAGCCTGATAGATAAGTGTTACTCACCGGAGGGAAGTCACATGAGCAGCACGTCGCTTACATATCTCCGGTCGCGACTCGCGACTGCTTCCCGCTGTTCGGAAATCGGCGCGAACCCTCAGCACCGTCAGAGTCTCAATCCGGCATGCAAATCCGGCATGTAGTTTGTGCCTTGTCTTACTATTTACATTTTCGTTCTTTTTACAACGTTATTTTACTGATGATGTCTCAGAACTGATATTTTGACAGGCTATATTGAACGTCTGTGTTTTATTTTAATGCGAAAGCATTAACTGTCTCATGGAGCGAGCCGACGTCATCAGTTTGAAGCGCGAAACGGCACCTTAAATCCTTTCTCCGAGTGTAGCCAGCTCCCAGCTTTGAAAACCGCGCGTAAAGCCTACACACGGCACCTAGTTTCCCCGATCCCAAATCAGCGAAGTAAAGCTGATAAAATTTTGGCTTCGGTCCCATTGGCTGGCGCGCGTCGGCGAGGCTCCCATTGGCCGCTGCGCGTCAGTTTGAACGATCGCTCACCCGATAGCGCTGCGTGTCCGCGAGGCAGGGGCTCCACCCTTCCACGGCCAAGGTCAGCGCGCCGTACGCCGCAGACGAAAGAAGAAAGCGAAGAGCGGCGTGAGTGCTTTCGCATTCACAACTCATAAGAAGGGCTTAGGTGTACCTCGAGCCTTTTTTGTTTCATTCGTCTGAACTCGTTCCCGTGGATTTGTGCACCTCCATCTCTCCTCCTGACCGAACCAGATTGGTCCAGTTAAGAGGGACAATGCGTGCAGTCCCCTCTTAATATAGATGGACACGAAACTAATTTTTTTCTCGGTCTTTCCGACTCCGAGTAACCAAGGAATCGATTTTCTAGGTCTCTCTTATTACGTCGATGTCCATCTTGATGCTTCTATTTTATTTTTTCATTTCCCCGCTTAAAATGAACTGTCCCCTGAGAGCATCGCTGTCCCCACTAAAATCAGAGGGACAGCGTTTTTTAGGGGGGACCGGTTTTAGAGTGTACGAGCTGACGGGACCAATCAGAGACCTTCAAAAGCACCCGTCAGGGTATTCGTCACAACGATACAAATCCCTGGAGAAGAGGTAAAGGGGGACAAAGGACAAACACACATTTCCGAACATCTCTAGGTGCGCGGTGCGCGACTGAAAGTCCCTGATTCGATACCAGCACCGGGCAGATTTTGATTCAGTCACCCAGCAGACACCTACAGCTCTGTGTGGAGATTTGTGTTTGTCCCTTGTCCGTCTTGTTCCCCTTCTCCGAGGATTATTTTCGTTATTCTTGTCCAGCTCTCTTGCGCATTTGCATTACTCGCATTTCATCGTATTCGTCACGTTTTATGTACGTGTCCTATCATTCCTTATCCTATCAAACAAACAAAAAAGAAAGCCTGGTGATTTGTTCTTTCGACGCTGCTCGAATAGTCCCATTACCTCGTATGGTCAACTGCGCCTGGACTTAACCTAAATCAAAATGTAGAACAATGTTCTTTTATTTCTTTTTGCAATCGTAAAGGTGTAGATATTTAGTGCTTACCACAATTTCGTTAATTTCCGTTAATTTCTGTTACTCGAAACCCCAAAAGTCTGCGCCCTTTTACGTGTTACAAACCGTATAACTTGAATAAAGAACGCGATGTCAATGATGGTGCGTATCACTATACTCCGTTTCACGTCCGGTCGATTCTACGGTTCAATGCAGTAAATCAAGCGTCGTCAAACTTGCGTCGTCACTGCACTTTCGGGTTTCGCCATCCCCGGCAGGCCAGTTACGCGCGGAAAAAAGGACTGCGACGCATTCATTGTGCGCGGCTCGTTCAGTCGATAATAGCGTGACGCTATGTTTCCGCGGCTGCAGCAGTTCCTGAAACACCATGCTCACTTTTAATTGCGGGCACAGCTATGGATACTGAGAATAACAAGCACAGACAAAAAAAAACACGAAAATTCTATAAAACACTCAGCGATGTATGGCGAAACTCTAGTAGTCTTTGGCGATTTTTAAATATTGCCACATGCGTGACTGAGTTGGAGAATAAAGATATAACATTAATGGCCGAGTAAGTTACTTGACAGCGCGCGTGGCTTCCTACGCGAAAACACGGCGTTAACTCCCGCCACCGTAGTTTTTTTTTTTTTTAATTGATATTTGCGGGCAGTTTCAGACCAATCTCTCAACGTATCGTATGTCCTTATCTACGTACTACCGAACTTTGAGTCTGTCTAAAACGAGTCGTGACGTATCGCATCCAGATGGTCTCAGGCTCGCGCTATAGATCCGCTTAGACGACAAATTCGACACTAATATCCCACCTATCCTGTCTTTTTCTTTTGTTTATGGCGCAACATTTTTTCGTCAAACGTTTAGGTGCCATAAGTTCTTCGGCGAATCGTTACCATTAGTCAATCATCATTCGTAACGGTGTATAAAATGTAGCACTACGCCGTATTTGTTTTTGTTTTTATTACCAAAAACAGCCAATGCCCATTTGTGAAATACACAGCGCTGCCTCAACAGTCGCTAACGAATCTCATAGTCTCATCATTTTTTTTTTTTCCAAGCTTATAAAATAATTTTAAACCAACCTGTTTCAGTAAATTGCACGCATTATATTGCACCTAGAAAAATTTCTCAGGGACACTTAAGCCTGCTCACGAGTAGGAATGCGAAAGTATTCCTACACGCAGCGCGGCAGTTTGATACTTTAGACCTATGTTGCGGATAAAAAAAAAAAAAAAACAGGACGCGGGATGGCCAAAAAACATGCTTTTTCGTCTAAGGCTCGTCAAATTATGAGGCGCTGGAGAAATGCAGCCTTCTGCGTTAAGTCCTTATTTCGAACACTCTTTTGTTCGCCTTCCGCCCTCTGAAAAGCATGCGGGAAGGGCCTTAGAACGCACCTGATATTGCTGCGCCGCAGCGTTCTTCCGCAACATAAAGTTCGTCTGCGTTGCTCGCAGTCACCATGGCAACGAACGCCGAATGAATGGAAGCACGCACGGTACCGCCGCGTGAAGCCAGCAACACCGGACGCTATTTTACGAACGCCGTCTGCTAGCCAAAGCCGAACGCGGCATGTCAGACCTAGGGTGCCTACATGTTTCTGCCGCTCCGCTGTTTAGGGTGGCGACAACGTTTGTGATACCTGTTGCCGACAAACCAGTGTTGCCTACCTCGTTACCATGGCAACCTCCGCTGTTTTCGTCGACCATTTTGTCACACTCGCCAGTCGTGCGCTCGGACTACGCCGCTAATCCTCGTTAGGGCTAGGGAGCGCTCACCGCTCTCGTTCCGACGGCGAGGTTTCGGCGTTCAATGCCTGTCTGTTGCCTTTCATTTTGTCGCGGGAACTCGCGTTTCGATAAAAGCAACGCACACTTCCTGCTCGCAACTTCAAAATATGAAACACCCGAATAAAGAGAGCGACAGCCACGACCACGACGACCGCCATCCCGCTGAGCCTCCGATTCCTCTTATGAACGGAAACGGAAGTGGCCTCACAGTGTTGCCGGTGTGTCGAGACTACAGAAACTCAAAGTGTTTACGTTTAGCGAAATAAGAAGTGGGTCAGAAATGGCGGTGGGAGAGGAGCTGGGAAAGGGTAACAAGAAGTTGGCGCCACCCTAAAGCGGAGCGGAAACATGTACGGCACCCTAGTCAGACCAACCAGCCTCCGCCGGTGCTCGATCGCCGACGTGACGGCGAGGAACGCAGACCGAACTTTATGTGCGGAAGAACGCTGCGGCGCAGCGATACCAGGTGCGTTCTAAGACCCTTCCCACATGCTTTTCAATGGGCGGAAGGCGAACAAAAGAGTTCGAATAAGGACTTAACGCAGAAGGCTGCATTTCTCAGCGCCTCATAATTTGACGAGCCTTACACGACAAGCATGTTTTTTTGGCATCCCGCGTCCTGTTTTTTTTTTTATCCGTAACATGGGTCTAAAGTATCAAACTGCCCCCCACTGCGCAGGCGCAGCGAACCCCGCAGGTCTCACGACGGCTTCCGTGACAAAGAATCTACGTTGCCTTTGTTTTCGTTGTGTTTTATTTCTGAGGCGCATGATTGATGACGTATTTTTATGACCATCTTTTGGGGACAACGCCGCCGCTTTTTTGCGTAATAAAATCAAACAAACTTCCGCTTTAAAAAAGAACAAAAAAAACAAAAACGTGGGTTCGCAGCGCAGTGATTGTGCGTGATAGCACAAGTCGATGAGCGCCTTGACGATGCACGTTTCGGGCTCCATGGTGGGCTCTATCGGAACGTAGCCAACCCCCGGTCACAGTCCCAGTTTCGCGGCGCTGACATTAGCGTCGCCACCATCGGCGGCGCTGTGAATAGCGTCGCCACCGGCAGCAGCGCTTCGGTGGTGGGGGGCTCTCATTAATATAAAAATACAAATATGAAACTTGGTTTGCTAACAGTAATTTCAACAAAACGTCTTCATCTCGCCATGAAAATAAAATGTAATTTATTTTGTATAATCATTTCTGTCTGTTTCTCTTTCAGTCTGAAACCAAAACTCTAAACCGACCGGACGGAGGTTGCATGAGCAGTCAACTCGCTCGCCTCGCCGGCGCCGTCGCTCCCCTCTCCCAAATTTGAAACTTCGTAACGGCAGTGTCGGCGTGCGGCCGTGCGGCTGCGCGTTGCGCGCGGTTGCGTGGTTTTGTTTACCCGAAGGTCGTGCGAGCGTGGTTCCGCTCTCCGGCGTTCCGCGCGCCTGTCGAACTCGATGGATATTTTTGGTGCAAACTTTCAGAGACTGTTGAGGGATGCATTTGACGTGGCCATATCCAAATGGTGCACGAACAGCGCAAATGCCAAGACCTACAAGTTTCTGTTTGTTCGTTTTTTTTCAACAAAAGACAGGTGAGTATGTATACTTCCCGTACTCAGTTTTATTTGCTCAGCGAACTTACCGTTGAACTTTTGCTGCCCATAGCTGTTGGTTTGCGGGTTGACCGTACTAGAGGCAGGCTCATTCTCGCAGTAAAAACAAATGCTTTCTGATATTCTCCACGAAGTAAATCCCCTAACTACTACGGTTTTAATGAA
This sequence comes from Ixodes persulcatus, assembly GCA_013358835.2. Lineage (NCBI taxonomy): Eukaryota > Metazoa > Arthropoda > Arachnida > Ixodida > Ixodidae > Ixodes > Ixodes persulcatus. The sequence continues at coordinate 1,704,487 of JABSTQ010009403.1, forward strand.
GTGAAAGGTATACACTTAGCCCAACTTTGATTAAAGCACGACTTCATATTTAAAGTATAACAATAGGGTTTAATCTTGAAAATGGTCTCTGGCGGTCCTCGGACAGACGGAAGATAATAAAGACAGAATTCGACTCCCTATATTTTTATTTGAAGTTTCATTTATTTCTGGTCCCGGGTGCGACAAACGGCATTCTTTGTCATTAGTTTGTTCTCTATAGATGGACGTTTGTTTTGTGTCCTGACTATTTAAGTAAGTATACGATTCTAAATATCATGACCACATTGTCATTACAGCTGCTGGGACATGGAACAAGCATCTGAACGTTTTCTCACGGAGGAAGAAAGCTTTAGACACTTCGTGGTTCCCAACCAGTTCTACAGCCTCTTGAGTGCGAAACTTTCCGAAGGTTTATTTCACCACCTTTCCATCTTGCTTGCGTGAGAAGCTTTGAATATGTAAAAATGAAGCAAATGATTGCTGGAGGCTACCTAGTGGCTTATCAGTGAACAACTTATTTACTCTCAGTGAACAGCTGATCCAACTTGGCATGTTGAATGCGTAATTATGTGGGTCAATGTGTACACTTGTATAGATATATATGATAATTCCCAAGAAGTGATAATGTGATAAAATTAGTGATAAAGTTATTCCCAAGAAGGTGTGCGGCGCCGCATGTAATAATGAAGTTATGAGATCGTGCACAGATGAGAGAGGTGCTGGCGGTCTATAACTGGAGCATGTGGGCGAGGGTAACGAAGTGATTTTGTCAATGTTTTATCTTTTCGCGTATGGAGATGCAGTGCTGTACTTGATTCGTTTTAGCATGTGCGCAATAAATATGCCTCGAAATATTTCGGTCGCAGATCTCGATTCGTTACTGGACGGCTGGACGTCTCGAAACAAAAGAACAACGAACACACACGACTACGCACCTTATTCAGCTGAAAGCGAAATCGCACATAGTAGGCGTGTACTGCGTTAGGGGCTTTTAGCAAACCGTGACCGTGTTCCGCGTACCGCACTGTCGGGGCCTTTGAAGCATGCTTTTTAAGTGCGCGCCCGAAGTGATACCGTGACCTCGGGGCGCGCGCTTAAAACTATGCTTCAAAGGCTCCGATAGTTCGGTACGCGGAACACGGTAACGGTTTGCTCAAAGTCCCTATTATAATACTACCGGGACCGGGCGCGACCCCGAAGCGGTCGTACGACAACCGCCCCACAAAAATAGAAGGGCGCCATGTTGGATTCTTTATGGCTTGGCATGGAAACGACTTCAAAGTAGGCTACCACGTCCCAAAAGTGCTATAAAAAAGCCATTTTGAAAAGTGAGCCAGGTATTTTATTGATAGCATGATTAGTTGTTGATATGATTTTATAATTTACTGAATATGAAATGATATGTCGACTCGTTCAAGTAATGAGAGCCCCCCACCACGGACGAGGAATTCGGCGCTACTGTACAAAAGTCGACTCCATTGGCCCTATGGGAAATGTCCGGGGGTTGACGTAGCCTAGACTGCGATGGGACTAAAGCGGAGTATTACCGCTGCCATTTTTTTCCCCCGAACTATAATGCAGTGCCTCCAGTCTCAACAGCGTTCCCGAAAACCCGACGTCTTATTACAGTGACCGGCAGAAAAAAAAAAAGCGCTCCACAAAGCTCAATGTAAAAAGAAAAAGAGAAAAAAAAAGGAAGAAAAAACTGGGAAGATTTGCGCGCAAATCACTGCTCTCCGGTCAACTTCAGAAACATGTTTTGCAGCTTTGCGATGCGGCCGCCAGATGTGTAAACATAATTATCACAAGGGGTTATGCATCAATGCGTGCGGTTTTGACGCCCTACTTCGCTTTGGATAAACCGTACGAGATTATTCGGGTTCATTAGGCCTTTCCTGCGCGTTTAGCTTTGCTATGTTATTAGAAAGGAGCGCTGTTTTCACGGCTGCAGCATCTTTTTTTTTTTTTTTGTTTCATTACGTTTATTCTTATTTGCGAGTGCAGCTATGGCTCTTATGATAACGCGCGCAGAAAAAAGATATCCCCGACCACACGTAACAACCAACGCCGATCGTTATATCGCAATATTCTGGTAGTCTATAGCGATTTTAAAATATTGCGACGTGCGTGACTGCGTTGAAGAATAAAGATATAAAACAAATGGCAAACTTGGCAGCGCGCGCGGTTCCCACGCTAAAATACGGTGTTCACTCCCGCCATCGTAGTTTAATGTGTATACCGGGTGATATTTGGTGATAATTTTTATTCGAAACAGATTTTTTTCAAAAAGCGTCTTTACTGCTACGTGAATGCCGGTTTGCTATATGTTTTTTGAGTTCCGCGGATATTCGAGGAGCGAACCACTGTCACTGTCTGGTGTGTAATTAAGTAAAATTCGTTAATTAGCTTTTTATTTAGGGAAACTAGCCTTATGGTTCCGATTCGACATTTCCTGAGCGTCGTCCAAAACTCCTAAATAAGTAAATTTTAGAAAGACTTTGAGCGCGTGAGAAGAACAATAGTGCGCTAAAGTAACCACTCGTGGAGCAGGTACAAGGCTGGGGCTAGATAAGAGACGGACGAATTGCGCGGGAGCCGTACCGCAACCGCTAGCCTTGTACCTGCTCCACGAGGGGTAACTTTAATGCACAACTACACTCCTGGAGCGCTGAAAGTCTTTCTGAGTATGACCGATTTTGTGGTTTTCGATAATGCTCAGCAAGTTTGTAGTTGGAACGATATGTCTATTTTCACAAGTTAATTAAGGAATTTTAGTTAATTAGCCGACTTATCGCAAAGATTAGCCTACAACATAATGTCCCCCTGTGTGTATACTTCACTCGCACAAACAGTATAAGTGTAGCTTTCATGGCTTTTTTAAACAAATCTGTTTCGAATAAAAAATATACATATAAAGTAATGAAGTCGCTCACTTCAAAGCGTTGTTTCGTTATGATTAGCACAAAATCTCAGCCCCAATCCTTCAACTCTTTTTTTGGTCTGATCTACAGTAATCCCGAACATAGAGTGTGCCTAAAACAAGACGTAAGCTACCGCATCCAGATTGTCTCAGGCTAGCGAGATCCACCTACAACGCCGAATTCGACATCAGTTTTCCTGTTGTTTTTGTTGTTTTTTTTTTGTTTTTTTTTAATAGGCGCAATATTCATTCGGTAATCGTTCAGTGTAATGAGATCTTCGACGGATCATCAAGTATGTAGAACAACACGGTACTCTTGTTTTTATTACCAAAGCAGTGAGTGCCAGAGCACCAAATGCACAGTGGCTACCTGAACATCCGCTTCTTTAATAGCCTCCTAACATTTTGCTTTTTCGTTTTTCCCAGCGGTTAAAATGAATTTAAACCAACGTTACTTATTAAATCCCACGTAGTTTATTCTTGCATCATTACTAAAAATGCATGCAGCAGTTATGGCGGTGCAGTGCTGTACACGTCCTTCAAAAGGAGGGACGAAAGCTCGTTCCTCGTTTCTTCTGATTTTTGGAGCGCGTTCCCATTACACGTTCCGTCTGCGAGAAAGGAACTCGTTCCCATTAAAGTTTAAAAAATGGAACTTATCGTTACATATACGTTACATATTTTGCTAATTATCATACTTAGATCAAACGAAGTTCCTTTCTCCCATCAAATGGCAGCACACGAACATGAATGCCGTAGTGGAAGGACACCAGGAGAAGAAAACAACTGGAAGCGGTTCCATTTGTTGATATATTCACCTAAATCTCAGCGTTTTGCCATATTCTTGTTCGTGGTGGGCGATTCAGACGGGCCAAATGTACTGTGGTGCGAGAAGGAGGAGAGGGGTTAATTCTATTATTAGAGGGTTATTCCACATAACATCCTTCCGCGTTTCAGTCTAAGTCCCTTGTTCGAACTTAACAACAGTTGCTTTTCCATGTTGCTGTCCACAAGACGAGCAAGTGGAGAAGAGGGTAGGGCTTTTGGAAGGTCAGTCTTCAAAAACTACCAGTCCTTCTTTGTGAAGGTCGGATTCGTTGGTCAATTTGAAAGGGGGAGGGGGAGTGAGAGAGAAGGGGAGAGGCAATAAAGGTTGACTTTTGCGTATCGTTTAAGTGACCAATGTTCGTGATGTAAGGGTGGATTCGATGTCTGATGACCTGTTCTTTTGTTGTAACTGTAGGTTTGCTTGATGGAGTTCAGTGATGGCTGTAGTCTGCCTTAGATTTCTGGGTGTATGTGGATTCGTCAAAGCAAAGAAAGTAGCTAAGTTTGAGACGTCTCTATTTCTGCGTCCTTTCCTTCGACTAAAAGTTATGTTCTTTTGTGCCGCAGTGTCGAGCACTGAAAACAAAATCGATGTCCACCAGCTCATATGTACCCGACTGCTACCAAGCGAGGACCCCACACAATAAACCCTAAAATAAGTAACAAGAAAACTAACGAGATCCTGCTCTTCGTAAAAATGTCTATATATATTGTGTGTATACTTTTAGAGCTTCCCGCTTCGAAGTAAAATAAAACAATTCCTCACTAAACGAAAACAAGAAACGCCGTTCTTTTTATTGTTTCTGCAAAAACGTAACAAGTCCCCGTTCCAGTTCCACCGATGCAAGATGGAACGGAGGCGTTTCTTCGTTCACCCTAAAAGAAACGCGTTCCAGGAACGCCGTTCCTTGTAACGCCATTTCGTACTACGCTGCAATAACAGCAGACCTTCACTTGCCATTTCAGGAAAATTATGCGAATACGTGAATTGAAAAATAAAACTCTGTAAAACCTGCTCTGAAATTCAGAACAGCAGCCACTACTATACGGCCGATGCAGCTGTCAAAGTGGCAAAACGATTTCTTTTGGGGGATTTTTAGTTTCTTGTTTTCACTTATTCCTCTAGAAGTTCAGCTATTCCGTGGGTACTGTGGAAGAACCCAGCTCGAAATGTTTCATTGAATGTAGGTAACCAGTTTATCTCTAACCCGCACTGAAAGCCTACGAATATACGTCTTTCAAATGCCTTTGTAGCCAAACTATTATTTTATACCGTCGTAAGCCGAGTCCCAATGGCTTTTCAAAGCGCGTAATAAAATAAGAAATAAGCGTAAAGACCCGATATTGGAGGGAGTGCAATAATGAAGAAAAAAGAGCTTTCTAGAGAATGACCGCCCTTGAGTTCCAAGCGTACAATCGCAACTCTATTTATTCGCATGCATTCCCGGGTGATATCAAATTGAATTTGGCAGGTCCGGCAAAATATTGCTCCTCTTTATTATCACAACATTCTGCCTTCGCCGCTAGATACTACGAATGTTTTTTTTTATCTTTTATTTTTTAGAAATAGGCAGCTCTATTTATTTTAACAGCTCTATGGTAAAATCCCCCAATACGGCCCATCTTCGTGCATAAACACATGAAGGCGAGAAAGAACTGTAGATTCAAGCATGACCATAGTTTCACATCATCTAGTTTCCAAAAAATAAAAATGTGTAGGGCGGTCGTGGACACAAAATACGGGTCGCTAACACGGTCACATCACGCCTGAAATCAACGTCTGATTAACAACTTTCAGTGGTAAATTATCATAGTGCAATATAGTTCTCTAACTGAAGTCTAGGTGAGAATGTCGGTTTCATTAGGGTTTGACCGGCCGGCCTTTCGCATTATTAATATTTCGTCTTTTCACTCTATGTCTCGTGCAAAAAAAAAAACCAAAAAAAAACGAAATGATAATAAGCGCAGTACCTTTTTATTATTGCCTTATGAGACACGTTGCAATGGTGCGGCTGCAACGGGTCTTGTGCACAAATTTAACCCCACCGTTTTTAGAAATAGTTTTTATTTATTTAGTTGGGCATACTACTATAGTTTCAATTTGTAGCTCTAGTTGAACGATTATACGCCTTTGTAATGATGTCCTGTATTGTAATCAATTAATTTGATGGTGGAGTTTGAAGCTTATCGATGCGATGACGGAAGGTATACGTTGTATCCCGTAAATATATACTATGAAGCTATCTTGATATGTATTATTCTTCATATATTGTTTCAGTGACATAACGCATAAGAAATCGCAACGCACAATAAAAATAGATAGGAGAGCTAAGAAAAATTCCTATAAGTCAGAACAAGCAAGATTCAATGCACAAACGATATTGTGTATTAGTCCAAAGCTTTTATAAAGTACTCTGCATACTGGTAATGAAAAATGGTATCATGCAGACAAATCTATTCTGACACAGTTCGTGTTTATGAAGTATATGAGGAAAAAAGTTGCGACACAAATTGTTTCTAACCTGCCGACCGTGCGTTATTCTTCTAGTATAAGTGTTTTGCGAACTGATATTAGTAAATAAAGCGATATTCTAGGCTACACTGATATTTTTATACCTCTACCGCATGAGTTGATTCACGCTTCCACTGTTAATTAGAGCAGTAATATGTCTCGCACTTGTCTGTGTTAGCCAGGCTTCTATGAAGCAATGTACGCTGGAAATAATTTATGGCATCACATATCCCAGCGTACCTTTTTCAGGGATGGTGGGGAGGGAGAGAAAAAGCATGCAGAAGATATTATGTGTTAAATCACGCTTCAGTCTGGTTGCATGAATCATAAATCCCATCCTTCTCAAACCACGTTTTCTTTTCTTCCGAGGTTTTTACACATTGTAACTCTGAAAATCTAGAAATTTTGAGAACCATTATGCTGATTATGTTAAGCAATAAAATATTAGCAATAACATTTCTAGTTAGGGGCTTGTGCAGTCCACTCATTCGACCTTCAAAAATATTGTATGCTCTCCAGCTGAACATCTTTTCGTTCTAGGAAAGGGTTTAAATAAATATCGAAGCGAAATTAGGCTTTTCTTACTTACCCTAACTGGCATGTGCCATCAAACGTTCACCACGCCATGCGTTTTCTTAAAAACAAAAAATTGCGGTGGCTTAGCTCGGCTATGCCAGGATATACGTAGCGTGAGCTTATGCGCACAAAATGAGAGGTGCTATCAAGCGGCTTCGGTGCAGCGTCAGACTTGGCTACTGCGCAATGGAGGCGCACAGCTGGGCACGCGGCGGCGCCAGTGCGTCTGCCGCGGCTATGACGTCACTCCTCTGGAATGCGCAGACCGGCGAGACACGCGCGGCGGCGGCGGCTCCGGCGCGCCAGGAGCAGTGACGCCATGTGACGTCACTGCTCCTCGCGCAGGCGCAGCACGGCTCTTTGGGGGCCACGCGAAACTGCTCAACCTCGGCCAGTGTAGCTCACGCTACAAAAAAGTGCAACAAGAGCCACCTGTGTATTATAATACTGCGCGTGCATGGTCAAGTGGCAACGAGTTCGATTCCTGAAGGCCGTGAAACTTAACGTCCGAGAAGCTTCTCGTTGTGTGTGTTCGAAGGCCGAACATTCTAGTTGGAATGCTCGCGAAACTCGTGCGCCTACAAAAGGCGCTCCGCACGGCTCTGCCGAGGTCAGTTCTTCGCCAGCGCTCGATCCTGCGACTACGCCGACATCGACGGTCGCCTACGACGCCAGTTAATATTCTTATTTTGATTTGGGCACAAGTTCGCCCAATTAAATATCTATCTCGTCCTGTTTATATCTTTTTCGTTTGGACACCACCCGTGAAAATAGGCCGAAACGTTATCAATAACTGACTTTATTAAGCACCTTACATTTCTTGGTTTAAGGTGCTCACACTAATGTCACGGTGAGCGCTCATGGTGGTGCTTACATAAAAAGCCCCGTGGCAGAACGTAAACTAACTTATGTTCAAAATCACCTCTATGTACAGACGGTTCTTTGATCTTTTATTCTTTTTTTTTATATTTTGGGCTTTTCAAGTGTGTGGGCGCTATTTTATTATGTAGGCTGAAAATAGTAGATTCAAGTACACAAGTTCAAATCTAGATAACGATTGTAGGTAGGACCTGGATAAACACGATACTCATACAAAATATGTAGTGATTCAGGAAAGGAATCAGCGATAACGTTAACTCATTATTCTCAGGACAGTGGCTGGCATAATAGAGACTTTGCTATTGATTTTACAGTAACTTAGTTTTTATTGACATTTATCGAGTGGAAACGTTACGCCCTACAAAAGTCGTCATTTTCAGTGCTCCGTACAATCAGGCTATTGCTAGGGTTCCCTGGCCCTGGTGTATACCGATAAACAGCGAAAAACAACTGCCGTGCTCTGTTTCAGGTTATTACAAAGAGCATGACAAGTTCCTCCCACAAAGCCCTCCCCTATTTCTCTCCTAGAATGGCGAACGCTGGAAAGGATGCGAGTTCACTAGCTTTCTCTCCAGTATTCCCGCTTCTAAAGTGGAAAGAGTGAAGGGCTTTGTGGGACGAGCTCGTCCTACTTTTCCTAACTTGCAACAGAATATATTATAAACACTCTAAAGTTTAGAGTGTTTATATATTCTGTTTCAAGTTAGGAGAAAGTCAGAGAGTTTAGAGTCTAAACTCTCTGACGTCACGCCATTGCGATGGCACTGCTGTCAGTACTGAGCAGGCGCCAAGCCCTTCCTCTCACGCGAATGTGGTTTCTGCGCAAGTGCAGGGCCCACACACTGTGTGGGCAAACGCGGCCTTGTTTTCTTCTTTTAACAATTTGGTGGTGTATAGCTTTATTTCTCTTAACCCAAAATATATTTCCACAAAACTGTCCTCTAGGCTGTTTTTTGTTTTTGTTTTTCTCTGAATTATCCCGTTTGTTTTGCGTCCTTCTCTTATAGGTGTCGGAACGTTTTCTTCGAATGTTCGGGTCAGGCGTATGTCCTCCAAGGTGGTATTCTGCCGCCGTATCCTTCCTTTCAAGTTTTTATCCGTAAACTACGATAAACACCGAATTTGTGATACATTAGACCCCTAAAACAGCACCCCTGAATGCAACGAAAAATAAAACTGAAAACAGAAAATCCTAGACATAGCTTCAGGTACGGCATACATGACCTACCCTAGTCGATTCAAGATGTCGTCCAGAAACCTCTACGTCCAAGCGGAAACGCGGAAATGACCAGCAATCTCCGAACCGATGGCGAGACTCCAATTCTTATTAGGTTGCCCCTTCTTTCTCCCTCCTTCCCTCTCTCTTTCTCTCTCTCTTTATTTTTTTTCTTCTCTACTTTTTTATGTATTGCCATTGCTCCCTTTTGTTTACGTATATTCCTCTTTCTCCGCGATTTCAGTTTTCCCCGTAAATCAAGTAGAACGAGAAATGTGATTAATGCTTTGTGTACCGTTCATTTCTTAGACAAATGAACGGTACACTACGAAGAGAGTGGGCAACACAACAGTACACTCTGTCGAGCACTTCGTTTGTCTATGTCATATGCGTGTATAGTATTCTGCGTGTTTTACACCGCTGGTTTCACAGCGTGTATTATCGACAAGCAAAATAAGTAGTTGAAACCCGAACTGTAAATAACCTTGCAATACTCTACGATACCTATGGCGGATATCGTAGATTGTAATGTTATATATATATATATATATACACATTCGAATCTCGTTAATTTCTACTCGAGGGGGACAGAAAATTTGTTTGAATAAAGCAAATTTTGAACTAAGAGATTTTGAATTGACGAGAGTCGACTGCACATATATATATATATATATATATATATATATATATATATATATATAATTACACTGGCTACTGCAGAGTTGCTTTTTCTCCTTTCGTTGTATGCACTGCGTACTACTCGCGCAAATATTTACACATACCAAAACCCCAAAGGGAGGGTGTGGTCACGTGGCCACGTGCGTGTCTAGGAAAGTTTGCAAATATAATATGCCGCACAAAATCGCGTACAAGATTCGCTGAAGCTTTTTAAAGAGGTAATTACAACACAGTGATTACACATATACCCAATTGACACGGCAGCGAAAAGGAACCTTTCGCACAGGTTCCTGTAGTAAAGGGAGCTGAAGATCATAATCACACGGCGCATAAAGGTCCCTTTCGCTAAGGGAGGTCCTCCGTTAAACGGAGCTAGCCAAGCTCCTTTTACAGCTACAGAGAGTAGCCTCGGACCTACGAACTCACAATAAAAATCACAGATATATAAATATATATTGTGTAATGCATTATAACAAATTTAATATATATAAGTAGCAAATTATGAATGATTGTGAACACAAATGTGATGGAATAATACATTAACGAGGAACGCATACTCCAGCTAGCAGATAGCAGCGGCGGCACGTGGAAAACGATGTCTCCTACGAACCCGAACGCGATGGACCACTGCGAGCTCATTTCGAGGTTGTAGACGAGTCGTCCGACTGTCTTCGTCCAGGGCCTTTCATCCTCTTCGTCGTCCATCCCCTTCGATGACGTGACTGGCGCAACCCTGAGACTCCGACGTGGTTCGTTCCTGCCGGGCACTATTTGGCTACTTTAGTGAGAACGTTGCGAGAAAATGGAGCTGCTAAACAGAAAAAGGTCGCCCACCTGGCAACGTAAACTCGTAAACGCAGATAATTTAGGGCCAGTGTGGCAAGACGGGTCGGACGTTTTAAAGCAAGACTCATTTAAGTGCGCTCTTAGACTTAGAGAAAAAAAAATAAAGTTCCGCAAAAGCAAACACATATAATTTTTAGGTTTTAAATGTGATATTTCACACACTGATAAAAAACTGCGCGTCAACTGATTTTGAGGAATAATTGTTATCACGTGCTCGTTTCGCTGTTTAGCAGGAATGCAATCGACATGAACTCAAAGTTCTCCGCTAATTTATCGTGTGATCAAGAACGCCGTTTACTACAGGTACCTTCAGCTAAGGGACCTAAGCTAAAGGTACCTTTACGCTGCCGTGTGAATGGGTATTATTGTCTTGCTTACTTTTTGAAAGCACATTTCCAGAAAAATCGTTTCCTAGTGTCGTTATGGTGACTTGAAGTATATGCCTAACCAGTAAATATGACAGCGTGGGATATTAACGATGAGCCTATAATTTCCTGGATTCGACCAAACTTTAAGTATGACCTTCTGTCAGTTCTGCCTGTGGGCGTCCCCATGCTGCGATTCTCGTCCCAAATCGGTGCGGTTTCCAGTAGATGTGCGATTAAAATCACAGTCGCATTGTCGCAGCGGCTCTACGACTGGTTTCCACCAAGTGGGTATTTTGTCGCAGTGTCGGTGCGATCGCTTTCTTGCCAACCGAAAGTTTTCCAGCCGTTCATTAGCCAGCTTTCATCCGCGAAAGCTTCGTATTCGAAAATAAAATTAGACACATAAACGCTTTTGGTTTAATTCTTAATTATTTGCAACTTCTCGTTACATATTGTATTCGTTAAAAATTTGTGTTTATTAAAATGTTTTTGTTGTATTTGAGGCAAACCATTGGGTAGAAAAGCCGGCCGCGCCGACAGAAATCGCGCGGTTGTTTGAGCCTGTGGAACCAAACATTGCGATCGCACTCGCTGCGTCGGCTGTCGTACCGATGTTTTTTTCGTGTCGCTGCACGTGAAACATGCTTTACCTGCCATCAAGGCGACCAGGCCAACACATAAACTAGTTAACTCGTTTTTATCCGATGACAGTTCTCCCTAACGCCCTTCAGTTTCAGCTGAATCGCTACACAATAAAGCTCCGTCCTCGAGATAAAACAGTGTAACCGTCGTCTGTTTTATTTTTTTCATTCCTCGACGCGCGCTGCAGGCAATGCGGCCGGCGTCCAAATTTGGTCCTCCGGTTCGCTGAACGCGAACTTCGCGTCAGTTTGGACCTTTGGTGACGTTGGCGGTTCGACGCCCGCAGTTCCCCGGGCGAAACCGAGGTGAGACTGCGAGTGACACGGAGCCGGCAGAGCGGAAGTGGCTAGCTCAGCACCTCGACCAACAACAGAACCCGGTGCGTGAAGCACGCTCTGGCTCGTTACTAACGAAGCGCTCATGAACACGCTTGACGTGCCGCGAGGAGTACGCTTCCCTCGTCCGCCGCACAAAAGGAGCGGGAGGGAGGGAGAAGGAGCGAGCGGCCAACCCACCTTTGCTTTCTCGGCGTAAGGCCGAAGGGGCAGCAGAATTTCGGAGGGCGGAATTTTAATGGACTTCGGAAGGCTTAGCTCGACTTTCGCTCCAAAACGAGAAAGGGAATGTGGCCGGGACATCTTCCAGTGCGGACCATTTATTCTTGTCCTTTCATCTCACTTAATACCTGCCAGGCGAGACTGCCAGTTTTTAGAATATTATGTTGTTGAGTTATTTGAGATAATTGTTTCATTTATTCGCAATTTATGGGTTTGAATTGACCATCTTCTCCATGGCCTCGAGGGTCAAATTCAGTAATGTAAACACGTGAAATTTTTTTTCTACTGTTTTCTATTACAATCTAGATATAGTATGGTTTCAGAGGGCATTTCTTTACATTCTTTAAAAGTTACTTCAGCGGAAGAACAGGAAGGGTTCGAATAGGAGACAGTACAAGTTCTGCTGCTCACCTCACCTCTGGTGTGCTTCAGGGTTCCGTAGTAGGTCACATGCTATTCAACACCTACATGAACGATCTAGCTTCACTTCCTTTAAATAAAAAAAAAGTATGAATACGCTTATGGCACAGGTTTGGTTATCACACGCCAAGATTATATTACTGGGGTGTCAATTTTACATAAATATATCAATAATAATCATAAGCTGGTTTTCGGGAAGCTATATTTTCGTGAACAAGGACAAATCGAGCCTAATGTACTTTCGAACTTACCGGAGACACAATGAATGCAAAACTATGGACTGAGTGAGATCACTCCATAGTTTTGCATTCATGGGAATGTCGACAATGGCCTTGATCGCCACTGCTTTACGTCAGTAAACCCAGATACCTTGGTATATATTTCGACTAGTATTTACCCTAGAATCACGGTATTGACTATATACTCAAACTTTTGCGAATAATCTCATCATGCATTTATAGACTGCGAAGTTCTGCAAATGTTAAACTAAGAAAATTGATTGACAGGATGTTAGGGCGAATCAAAACTTTGGTATAACCATTTATACACTTAACTGTTAACAGTGGAAGACGTACATAATTTCATTGTTCTCACAAAATATTACTTCGCGCGCGAATTTCAAGATACATTTACCAAACAAAAACAACTAAGTCACAAAGAATAATTTCACATACCGAGAACATATACTAAATATGGTAAAAGGTTGAGGAAGTATTATGTACCAACACATTTCGATTGTATCGTCGCTAGTTTACTTACTCTACCCTAATTAGCACGGGTGAGAAAATAAATGCGTAAATGGAGTAGTACGCCTAGTCAACAATAGATATTTCCCACATTCGTGCCTTTTTGACGTCCCTAAAGTGTTATGAGTAACAGATTATGTAGCTGGCCTCTTTTACGCGTGTATTACCTTTACTGACGTTCCATTTACGCCTGTTTTGTATGCAAATGCTTTTAAGCGAGACGGTCAACTGCATCTGTGTTCTTTCTTGTCTCGCGAAATCTATATGAATTATTCGTATTTTGTAAAAATATATAATTTTGTTTAATGCTTACTGGCATGAAGTTTACGCTTGTATACTACTTTATGCTCGTTTTCAGTCTACTTTATGTTGAGTCCTACATAACTAGGACTCTTAGCAGTAGCATCAATTTAGTTACTGGTTTTAGCTGAGCTAGTTGGTACATACTGTTGGCAATCAGGTCAGCTGAACACGGAAAAAACAAGAACACGAAGGGGAGGACTGGACATTCAGCGGTGTGAATGTCCAGTCCTCCCCTTCGTGTTCTTGCTTTTTCCGTGTTCAGCTGACCTGATTGCCAACAGTATCAATTTAGTTTTGTATAAGGTCAGTACTTCAAAGTTGTTAAAATTTATGCTGGACACAGTTATTCAGGCACAAGCACGGAAGTGACTTTGTGAGACTGAGTGGAATGCATGATTTTATTTGTGAATACATTTTATTATTATTATTATTATTATTATTATTATTATTATTATTATTATTATTATTATTATTATTATTATTATTATTATATTATTATTATTATTATTATTATAGCACTTGTTAAACCTTTTTATTAAACTTAAACTTTATTAAACTTATTATTAAATTATTATTAAACAACACTTGTTAAACCTTTTTTCAAAAAGGGTCAAAAGACTAATATAAAAACTATCGACCAATTTCCATATTGCCTGTCATAGGTCAGCTTCTGGAAAAGCACTTTCTAATAACTATGTCAGGATTCCTCAACAAGTTCTCAGTAATTTCACTGAGACAATTCGGTTTTGTACAGGGTCTTGGAACTGTTTCACTGTTAGAAGAATTTTCCGACCTCCTCCACTCTGCTTTTGACAATAATCTATACAGTTGCGCCCTATTTTTAGATATTTCTAAAGCTTTTGACTCGGTCGACCACAGTATATTGCTTCAGAAATTGCACAAGCTGGGATTTCGTGGCAACTTTCACACACTTCTTACAAATTATCTCTCTAATCGTTCCCAGGTTGTTGCTCTGGGAGGTCTAAACATGAGCACACAGGTGTCTCTGACGTGTGGCGTTCCACAAGGATCCGTAATCTCGCCCTTATTGTTTAATATTTATGTGAATGATCTTGAAAAAAACATCTTAAATTGTCATATATTTCAATATGCGGATGATACAGTTTTAGTCGCGTGTCACACCAACTACACATCAGCCGTACAAATACGACAACAAGCTGTTTCACTGCTATGAACTGGTTTCGTGACTACCGTATCAAAGTTAACGCCTCAAAAACTAGTTTAGTATGCTCTAGAAATCCTTTAAAACAAACTGTGACAAACATTCCTCTGTTCATTCATACCTCTGATTGTGCTTCTTGTTCCTGTACGGCGGTTTCTTATGTGAATTCAGTTAAATACCTGGAAGTTTATTTTGACAGCGTCCTTGCTTGGAATACCCACCTGTCCTATATTTGTAGCAAACTCAGAAGTACTGCCTGGCTTTTGTACACCATTAGACATCTTGCTCCGATCTGTGTGCTCAGAGCTATTGCCAGCAGTCTTGCATACGGCGTTTGCCCCATAAGATGGCAGGTACGCATCGATAATATTCTGCGGAACTTACTGAAGAGCGTGGCGTATAACTGTGATTTGACAGAATGCGAAAGTATCTTTCAATATCTTAGTTTACCTTCCTTCCAAAAGTTGTTCGTGAATTCAGTAATTTTGCGCCACTTTTGGATGGATGATTTCAAAAAGACATTCATGTCCTCCCGAGTTCTAAGAGATTGTCCTCGCTATGTTGTACCTCGTTCTTATAGTCGCAACGGACAAGCTACTCGTGATATTTATGTCCCGAAAATATTTAATTCGCTTCCTGATGACATTTTTACGCTTACCTCAAAAAAAGCAGCTAAAAAAAATTCTAATTGATTGGACTCTACCTTAAGTACTCGTTAATGTTTCCTTACTTTTTTTTTGACAACCTTGTCGGAATTTTTAATTTACCTGTATATATCTCTATAGTGTTTCTACCGGTCCACTGTGATTGACTATCTCTGTCTGTGGCATGTATATATCTATATGTATACTTTTTGTGTATCTCTATATGTACCTGTACATATGTCTATAATGTTTCTACCGGTCCACTGTAATTTACTATCTCTATCCGTGCCATGTACAAAGTGACTGACTGCCCGCCGCCTCCCCTACCCCCCTCCCCCCCCCCCCCCGGACAACTATGACTGTTTATCGGTGTTAGTTTGCTAACTAGATGTATTTAATCACTTACTACCTCATCCGGGCCATGTCCCACAAGCCTACTTTGGCTTTGACGGGCCCAAAATTATCGAAAACAAACATTAAAGCGGAATAAATATTATTATTATTATTATTATTATCTTTTGCATATAATATTCAAGGAGAGGCTTTGTCTCGAGTAGGTGTAATAAAAGATCTTGGAGTAATGGTTGATTCTGGGTTGCGTTTCTCTGATCATGTTGGTAGGGTGGTTAACTCGTCATTGCGAATGTTGGGCGTTGCCTCTCGCTTAACCAGGGAGTTCGAAAACCCGACTGCTTTTATCACGTTATACTGTTCGCTATCCAGGTCGCAGTTAGAATATGCTTCAGTTATCTTAAATGGCATTTCTAAAAGTCACTCCTTGGTGATCGAACGTGTGCAAAAAAAGTTTGTTTCTATCTTTAAACATCGCTACATATAGGAGGATGTTCACTGCTTAACATATGAGTCTGCGTTAAAGCGTGTTGGTTTGCTTAGCTTGCACCGGCGTCGGGAGAACGCGGACTTACTATTTTTGTTTAAAACGCTGCATGGACTCATCAATTCTCCGAGCCTGTTATCGGAACTGTGCCTTAGGGTGCCACGTGTGCCCACTCGTCTTCGGTCATCTTTTTATGTGTCTAGAACGTTTAGTCCGGTAAACCCAATTGTGAGAATGGCACAGCGTTTGAATCATTACTCTGAAAGACTTGATATTTTCCACCCTTGCTACAAGACGTTTGTCCTTTCTATTAAAAACTTGCCCGTACAGGATGAGCATTGCTGAATGGCTCTGTTATGTCTGAATTTCGTCATCTCCATGCCGTTCTTTCTGGTGGTGCACTTGTTGTCCTACGGTCTTGTGTTCCGTTTCTACTGTTACTGCCTCGTTTTGTATTTTATTCTACTAATTACTCTTGCACTACCTAGTATTATGCTTAAAAATGTATCTTCTTTCCTGCGGAGATGTGTATAATGTTGTTTTTTTGTTGTTTCATTTTTTTAGATGCGGAGCATCTCTTGCTCGGGTCTATGTCCCGCGGCGTCGGCGTTGTAGTCGGCACTCGAACTACGCACGCGCAACTCTCCTCCTTCCCTTTCTCCAACAGCTGCGCGTTACTCTCTCCGCTCTCTCTCTCTACCAGCTGCGTGCACTGCGCGTGCGTTCGCTTCTCCTCACACCGCGCGCGCACGCGCAACTCTCCTCCTCTAGTCTCCTCTCCTTCAAGTGTGAAAAAAAATAAACGGCGAGCGGCCAGCGTTCCAAGTTTCTCTGCCGCGAGCCGCGACAAAGGCTCGCGTAGGGGGTAACGCTAGGGCAGTCGGTGGCGCCATCTCTCGACGTCAGCACGCAACTGACTCTTTCCTCGGAACCAACACGATGCTCCGCATCACCCCATGGTTCCCCTCGGGAAGATGGTGTAATTTTTTTTTTTATCCACCAGTGTACCAGCACCAAGACCTCAGGGTTGTTCCTGGGCACTGTATAATAAAGATTGATTGATTGATTGATTGAATATTATTATTATTATTATTATTATTATTATTATTATTATTATTATTATTATTCTTATTATTATTATTATTATTATATTATTATTACCAGCACCAAGACCTCAGGGATGTTCCTGGGCACTGTATAATAAAGATTGATTGATTGATTGATTGATTGATTATTATTATTATTATTATTATTATTATTATTATTATTATTATTATTATTATTATTATTATTATATGATTATTATTATATTATAGAACCAGCAGAGCATCCATAAAAGGATGCTCTGCTGGTTCTATTGATGACACAATAAAAAAACATTTTAAATCTGATATGACATCGATTGCTGACAGTTTTAATCGCTTCTTCGCTTCGGTTTCGGGCGTATCGCATGATGAAGCCATTTCACCCATTAATCTGGAACCTTCATGTTCAGCATCTGCATTTCTGCCGAACATGACTATGGAAGACCTACGTACAATATTCTTTAATTTCAAGCCAAATAAAGCACCCGGCTCGGACAGTATCCGCGTTGGCGATATTCGGCGCAATTTTGAGGCCTTGGGCAATGTTTTATTATACATACTGAACGGGTGTATAAGCTCCGGAGTTATCCCTGTTGGTTTCAAAAATGCGATCGTTAGGCCACTTTACAAGGGCGGTAAGCGTGATGACGTCGAAAGTTATAGGCCCATATCTATTCTTCCGTGCCTGTCCTTGGCACTGGAAAAGCATATATTAAATACAATGACTGCGTTTCTTGAAAAGTTTAGTTTGTTATCACCATCCCAATACGGCTTTATCACGGGGCGTGGCACCCAATCACTCCTTGAGGAACTCGTGGACACGTTAAACACAGCTCTCGACAAAAATAAGTTTGCCTGCGCACTCTTCCTAGACGTCTCCAAAGCGTTCGACTCTATTAGTCATAAAATACTACTGAAAAAAATTTACGACTATGGTTTTAGGGGACCATTTTTTCATATTCTTAAAGATTTCTTATCATGTCGTACGCAATATGTTTCACTTAGTAACGCTCGTAGTATTAGCGTCATTTTGAAAGCCGGCCGTACCTCAAGGATCTGTTTTGGCGCCATTATTGTTCAATCTATACGTGAATGACCTCGCTAAAAGTGTTGCTGGATGTGAAATCTACCAGTACGCGGACGATACGTTATTACTATCACGCCATATAGATCTATCAAATGCAATTTCTTTATTACGAGACAATGCCACTCGGGTTTTAGACTGGTTTGAAGCAAACTGTATTAAAGTAAACATTCCTAAAACACAACTAATGCGTTTCAACAATCCCTTAAAGCGGAAATGCCCAGTCATTCCTTTTGTCTTCCATTCGTCGAAGTGCGCGCAGTGTACATGTACTCCGCTTGAGTTCAATCAAACAATCAAGTATCTAGGAATTTATTTTGATAGTGACTTGTCTTGGGACTCTCATCTCAGTTACATTGCCAAAAGATTGCGAAGTGTCGCATGCTTGTTATATTCTACTAAGACGTTTTTACCTTTTCCAATTCGAAAGATGATAGTCAACGCGCTGGCTTACGGTTTATTGCGCTATGGAATTACTGTTTATGCCAACTGTTCTTTGCTCTGGCACAACAAGATTGATACTATTTTAAAAAGCATTCTGAAGGGAGTAGCGTACACCTCTCTGTCGACGCCAAGTGATGAGTTGTTTGAGTCTTTGTATCTACCTCGTTTTTCAGCCCTCTTTAAAAGATATGTAATTATGAAACATTACTGGTTAAGTTCCTTTAAGACACCCCGTGTTCTAGAACGCAATCTGAGAGAAGGTGAACGTTTCGTCATTCCGCGTGTTTATACGAAGTATGGAAAACGTCATCGCTCATTTTATGTCCCTGATCTGTTTAACAGTTTATCAGATTTGTTTTCAGATATTGATTCAAAGCGACAGTTAAAAAAAGCTTTAAGGACAATATGCTAAAGCGATATTTCCTGTGTCATGAGTTTAAATCTTCTCGTCCCATTTTTCAGCTTCCTTCGTTCGTCTGTTCTGTATATTATGAACCAACAAAATTCAGAATTTAGTTTTACTTTGTTTTATCTTACTTAAGTAAGACAGTTCCTTGATGTTTTCAATGGCTTTTCAACAGTTTTGATCTAACCTGCAACTTCGGCATCGGGTTTCTTTTGTGGTGTTTTTTGTGGTTTTCTCTCATTGGTGGTTATGTGACAATATCCTGCATGTGTTTTGATTCACTCTGTTTAATTTTCTCCAATAACTGGAATGTTGTTCTGAACTGTATCATCTTGCGTATTAGACTGTGCTTTATAATATTTCTGTTATTTTACGCCGCTGCCGGGTCCAGTCCCACAAGCCGCTATTGGCTTTTGACGGACCCGCATTCACATGTATTGAATTCAAAGCTGCAATAAATTGATTGATTGATTGATTGATTGATTATTATTATTATCATCACAATTATTATTATTATTATTATATTATTATTATTAAGATCATTAACTGATCTTGGTACTGGGCAATTTGCGAATAAAGATTTATTATTATTATTATTATTATTATTATTATTATTATTATTATTATTATTATTATTATTATTATTATTAAAAAGAAAGAAGAAGAAGTTCCCAAAAGCGGCCGTTCCATCTTAACTGCTCTGCAAATTTCAACTGGTAATCACTACATCTCGACGCATATGAATCCAGTGAGCATTCCTGGACTCAAGTGAAACACCGACTTCATCACAAAAAGAAGCCTCGCTCGAAATCCGTTCACTACACCTTGATCGGACGCCGACTCCATCGGTAAGCCTACTCCACCGGCTATGAATTCTCTTGGGGACTGTTCGGTGTGCTTGAAACCTGTCCCATCTGTAGGTAAATTCATGACGTGCGGTGCCTGCAAGAGCCTTTACCACTTGGGGTCTTGTGCCGGAATAAAAGAATCAACCTACGGCACGATGGGCCAAGTGAAGAGAGAGAAGTGGCGCTGCCGGTCTTGCCGTTCTGCCGACTCCAGTTCGACGCAGGGAAGCGTGTCTGAGGAACCTCAAGGTGTTTGTGCATCCGAGGAACTTCTCAGCGCGGTCAATACCAAGTTGGACTTATTGGTCTCTCTCAAGGCGAACGTCGACACTCTGCTCACACTCCCTGCCAAGGTGGATGAGCTGCTAACTTTGAAGCCGGCAGTTCAATGCCTGCAAGAAACAGTCAAGACACTTCAACAATCTATTGACGACCTTTCATTGAAGTATGACTCGGTGCTTGCTAAGGCAACCGAAAATGAAAAGAAAACCGAAGCACTGCAGGTCCGGTTGGCTGAGGTGTGCAGTGTTGTGGACGAACAATCGCGTACTATCCAGCGACTGCAGGGAGACTTGAACTACTTGGAGCAGCGGAGTCGGTCGACAAACCTGGAAATCCACGGACTGCCATGCGACAAGGGTGAAAACTTGGAACGAATCATCGCCGATCTTGGAGACAAATTAGATTTGCCTCCACTCCAAGCAGGAGACGTCCTTGCGATCCACCGTCTACAGCGAAGCCCGGCCCTGCGCCCCCAGTTTTGTTAAGGTTTGCGTCCGTGAAGGTGTACGAGGCATGGATGAGTCGTCGCGTACGATTGAGCTCACTTCATAATTCAGGTAAACTGCCGAAAGTTTACTTTAACGAAAACCTGACTCGAGGTCAAAAGCCAAGGAAGTGCAATTTAAATATGTCTGGATAAAGGGAGGGAAAATTTTTGCGAAAAAAGAACAAGGCTCAGCGCTAGTGAGGGTAAACACAGTCAACGACCTTGAGAATATAAGCTAGAGTAATATCGACAAATTTTCAAGAATGTGGAGATTTTAAGGTTTTCAAACAAAGGCTCAATATAAAGAGCCAACTTTTCTTGGAATTACACGTGAACATTAGAAGTATAAGGAAATATTGGAGCCTCTTCAACCTTCTTGTTAAGGACGTGACAGCAAACACGGACATTTTCGTACTTACCGAGACTAATGTGTCTGAGGATTGGTGGGATCTGTTTAAATTAGCTGGCTATAATTCCTTCTGGTCTTCGCGGTCAAATGTGGGGGGGGGGGGGGGGGGGGATCGCGGTTTTCATTAAGGACAAATGGCTGGTTTCTAAACTCGACATCTCTTTTTCCCATGCAGAAACGATTGCGCTTAAAATTGAGAATTCCAATTTTATGATTTTTATGTTAGCGTGTTATAGGCCTCCCTCACAAAGCGTTAGAAGTTTTCTAGAAGAATTGAAAAAAAACACTCAATGAAGTGCATAACAGGGGCTTATTTTGCTTGGTTGGCGATATTAACATCGATGTAGCGAAACAGGATCGATCTGATGTGTGTGACTATTTGAACATTCTTGCAAACGAGGGTATTGAAAGCACTATTAAAGCTATTACAAGAGAAGAGATAATATCAGGTAAACTAGTTACGTCCTGTATCGATCATATCTGCGTTCGAGCTGAGAATACCGTTACAATGTCATCGGTTATCACGAAAAAACTGGCCGATGATTATTTTGTAGGATGTCAGTTTGTAAACTCGGGGGAAACAAAGCCTGAAGCCGAAACAAAGCAAATAGAAATTATCGATAATGTAAAACTAGATCGCCTCATTTCGACATTTGATTGGATCTCGTTTCGTGAGTCTACATCCCAATCTGACCTGTACACGAAGTTCACACAGATAATCAACTCTTTCACTGAGAAATGTAAACGATCAGTTAGAATAAAAAGGCAAAGACCCGATTATACATGGCTGAACACTTACTGCCATAAAAAAAAAAAGAACTCGCTTGGGCACGGAGTCGGCGAGCACCAGAGAATAATAAACTTCGTTCTGAATTTAGAATCGCGAGGAACAGAGCTAATGCTGTGCTTCGATCGGCGAAAAGAAAGCACTTCAATAACAAGTTTGAAAAGGCGCGATTTAGTGATGGCCTGTAGCTGAGCCGGTTGGTTATTCATGCTTACTTATTACCAGCTGAACGTTAGGAAAAGCGACGGAGAGAGAAAGAGACACACTGCTGGACTAGCAACCTTTTTAATAAACTAAAAACTTTTTAATAAAATAAAAAAAAAAAAGGTTGCTAGTCCAGCGGTGTGTCTCTTTCTCTCTCCGTCGCTTTTCCTAACGTTCAGCTGGTAATAAGTAAGCGCGATTTAGCTCTTCAGAGAGATGGTCACTTGTTAATACTGTTCGTGGTCATCAGCGAAAGCCATCTGTGGATGACGTTGTAATAAAACATTTTGGTAACAAATTGACAGAAATTGTTGAACGATTCAATTCCTACTTTGTTAGATCCACTTGTGCTCCACAAAGAATTGGTATTTCGGAAGCAGTAATAGAGATGAACGCAACCTCCGCTTTTCTTTATCCCATGAGCTTGGACGATTTACGTTGCATTCTCTTCAGCATTAAGCCTACTAGGTCTCCAGGCGTGGACGGTATAACTCTTGGATGTCTTCAAAGAAACTTCAGATATCTGCAGGATATACTTCTTTTCATGTTAAACGGATTTATCGAATCGGGCGTGATCCCTAATGAGCTTAAGACTGCTATAGTGCGACCGATCTTCAAAGGCGGGGATCTTAAAAAGGTAGAAAACTACCGCCCGATTTCGGTTTTGCCCATGCTAGAACATGTTTTTGAGAAACACATTTTTCATATAATGACCAGTTTCATTAGATCAGTGTTCACTGTTTTCTTCTAGGCAGTATGGGTTTATTTCTGGGAGTGGTACGCAGTTACTTTTAGAGGATGTAGCTGACGAAATTTACTCTGCTTTTGAGGGCAACATGTTTTCTTGTGCCGTTTTTCTAGACGTCAGCAAGGCCTTCGATACGGTAAATCACGAGATTTTATTGGAGAAGCTTTGGAGGTTCGGTTTCCGTGGACCTTTTCACTCGCTCTTGACAAATCTGTTAGAAGGTAGGGCCCAGGTGGTTTCTATAGATAAAGTTAATAACTCAAAGCAGTTTCTCGAAACCGGCGTCCCTCAGGGGTCGGTGCTATCCCCATTACTTTTTAATGTTTATGTAAATGACCTGGAAACTGTTATTTCTGGATGTAATATTTTTCAGTATGCCGACGACACCTTGCTTGTTTCACGACATATCAATTTCGAAAAGGCGGTTCACTCTCTACAGATAAATGTGCTTAAAGTTATGGATTGGTACGCGGCTAACCGTATAAGAGTTAACGCATTAAAAACTAAACTCGTCTGTTTCCGTAATCCCCTGAAACCTGGATTTTCTAATGCCCCTTTTCTTCTACACAGTTCTGGTTGTAAACCTTGTTGTTGTAAGCCGTTTCCCTGGGTGGACTATACAAGATATATGGGTCTGATTTTTGAATATGATATGTCGTGGAACAAACAAATGGCTCATGTGTGTTGTGTGCTAAGGAGAGTTGCATGTATGTTGTATAATATGAGAGTGTTTGTTCCTTTTAAGGTTAGAAAAACGGTTGTCCATGCACTTGCATACAGTGTACTGCGATATGGGGTGACGCTACAAGCCCATTGTACAACATCTTGGCACTCTAAAATTGACAACATTTTGAAAGGAATTTTGCGAAGTGTAGAGTATAACTTAAGTTTTTCATCTAGTGAGGATTTTTTTAGAGATTTGCAGATGCCGAGATTACGTAGTTTGTATACTGAAACTGTTGTGCTACGCCACTTTTGGAGTGAAAGTTTTAAAACGCTTCATACACCATCGCGCCTCCTCAGAACGTCTCCTCGGTATGAAGTACAAAGATGTGTCACTAGATATGGAAAACGAATGCGGTTGTTTTACGTCTCAGATATTTTTAATACCCTTCCTGAAGACATTTTCAGCGTTACTGGCAAGGGAGAGTTGAAGAAGTGGCTCCGTCATTATGCTTGTGAAAGCTAATTATTGTGTTGTTGTCGTTTTGACTTAAATTAGGAGGCTGGTTGGTTGAAGCTAATGATCGGGTGTTTGCTTCAATGTGCGTTCTTCGTTTTGTTCTCGCTTATGCATTTTTTTTTTTGAATTTGACTAGAGAGGCTGGTTAGAAGAAGCTTTGTGTACGTGTTTGTTTATTTATGTGTTCTTTTTTTCGCCTATACGAATTTGCTGGGTTCAGTCCTACAAGGCATTGTCGGCTTAGACGGACCCGTCATTTGACATATCGAGAGCGTTGTGTGAATAAAAAGATTATTATTATTATTATTATTATTATTATTATTATTATTATTATTATTATTATTATTATTATTGTTGTTGTCATCATTATTATTATTATTTTACGAGTTTATTTCTCGTGAAATACGAAGGGCGTTTTTCGGAGTTAATTTTTCATCGAAAATTTGGGTTTAGCGGAGTTTATTATTGTCAGATTTCCAATTGTCTGAAGCTCGGAGTTTCCATACAGTGTTCTTATATTAAATAAAAAATTCAAAAGCAAAATAAATAAAGTGTGGGTACCATGATTCGTTTTTGCAATCATGGGCATCGGCATTCATCGGCATTCATCGGCAAGACGTGCGTCGAGCTGCTAAGGCGTGCTCCGCATCGGAACTTTTCGTCTGCAACCCGGCAACAAGCGTCGCAGCCATATCGGAACCGCAGCGTCACGGGACCTCGTGCAAAGAACGGGCAAGAAGCGCCCGCCTCTGTATTCGCCGACGTGGCGAGGTGCGTGGCGTTATTTCGGATGAGCAGCCAGTGATCCGTTCCCGAGTGATAGTGCCCCGATTTTGAAAGGGAAAGCCCGCACGGGTGGTCGCCCTTCCAGGCACGACGAAGGTGAGGCTACCGAGTTTGAAGTTTTTGGCTGTGTCTACCACTGAAGGGTTTGCGATGGACTGCCTTGTATACGCTCAAAGTCTCTCCCTTCCGATGGGAAATGCTTAACTTGTGTCGAATGCGAATTCTCCTACCATTTGGGATCATGTGCTGGGGTGGCGGAGAATACGTTCAAAACTATGGACCCTGCGAGACGCGAGACGTGGAAGTGGAAAACCTGCCGCCACAAGGACTCTCGCTTGGGTCAGGAATGTAGTCAGGTTGACTCGCAGGGTCGTTCTGGAGGTTTGACGACTCTCAATGAGGTGAATCGAAAGCTTGATATGTTGTTGTCGATTAAGTCGAGTGTTGATACGTTGCTACCTTTGCCGGCTAAGGTCGAGGAATCGCTGGCCCTTAAACCCGCTGTGGAAGGCCTAAAGGTTCAAGTCGGCGAACTCCAAGCATCAGTTGAATTTTGTTCTGCCCAGTACGATGCAGGGTTGGAGTCGATCAAGAGTAATGACGAAAAGACCGGCCGTCTTGAGAAGGAACTGTTGGAAGTTAAAAGCATTGTTGCGGAGCAGTCTCGCACCATTCAGGAGCTGCAGAGCGACCTAAGTGATACACAGGCGTTAGCAAATCGAACTACTATGGAAATACACGGTATGTCAGATAGCCAAAATGACAACCTTGGTCTGGTTTTGAACTAGATTGCAACAAGTTTGGAGCTTACACCCCCCCAACAATCTGACGTAACTGAACTCAACCGCCTGCCGTCTAGAAAGGGAGCCACTGCAGCTATTCTTGTAAGGTTCACGTCGAGCTGTGTCAGAGATAGGTGAATGAATCACCGCAATCGACTACGGGAATTCCCGCCTACGGATGTACTTTCCGGCGTTTTTTTCAATGAACACCTCTCCCGAGTTTCCAGAGAGCTTTTCTGGAAGGCGAGAGTGAGGGGCAGGACCATGAATTACAAGTTTGTTTGGGTTAGGTCTGGAAAGATTTATGCAAAAAAGGCCGAGAATATGGACATTGTCCGTATCAACAGTGTCCAGGATCTTGAAAAACTATGTTAGATGATCATGGCAGTCTCAATAAGTGTGAGAATTTTGATAAGTTTGAGCAGATGCTCACAACACCTTTTAAGTCATTTGCCGTTCTTCATATTAATATTAGAAGTTTGAGAAAACACTGGGAACACTTTCGAGTGTTGGTTAATAAAGTCCCCTCTCGTATTGACGTGTTTGTTTTAACGGAATCGTACGTTCCAGAAGCTGTGCGGAATCTTATCAATCGGTCGGGTTAAAATTTTGTTTGGTTCTCTCGTCAGCTATCAATTGGAGGTGGGATTGTAATTTACGTAAGAAATGAATGGCTGGTTTCAAGACAAGATGTAACTTTTAATTACGCTGAATGTATTTTGTTAAAACTTGAGAGTTCTAACCTCTCTCTTGGTCTCCTAGCTTGCTATAGACCAACCTCCAAGAGTATAGGGCAATTTCTTTTAGAACTTAAGGACACCCTTTCCGAGATCGCTATTCAAGGTTTATTTTGCATAGTAAGGGACATGAATATAGATCTCCTGAAATATGAAAAGTCGGAGGTGTGTGATTACTTAAACATTCTCGCTAGCGTAGGTATTGAAAGTACCATCAGTGCTCCAACTCGAGAGGAATTGATGGCCGGTATGCTCGTGTCGTCCTGTATCGATCACATTCTAATCAAGACGCTTGACGTAATGGTAAAGTCAGCAGTAATCTCGCAAAAATTGTCTGATCCACAATTTTGTTGGTTGCCAAATGATCTGGCCCTATGCCCAGGCAGTTGTTTCCAATGACAGAAAAACCATTCAAATTACAGATAAAACAATACTCGATAACCTGGTATCGTCCTATGATTGGGCCTCTTTTCTCGATTCTGTCTCTTATACTGATGTTTATTCCAAATTCATGCTTGTTCACGACTCATTTCAGGCTAAGGCGCAGCGCACAGTCGTGGTTATAAAGCGAAGGCCAGAGTACGTTTGGTTGAGCCCTCAGATTTTGGCTGATATCTCAGATAAAGGAAAGTTGTGGGTCTGTTGTAAGCGGGCACCTAAATATGTTAAACTACGATCACAGTTTCGTGCGGCTAGAAACAGGGTAAAAGCCCTTGTTCGATCTGCCAAACGGAATTTATTTTCAGAAAAAGTTCTCGTAAAGTCCTTCTAATATCGTAGAAACCTGGTCTCTATTAAATGGGCTTCGAGGCCATCAATGCCGGCGCTCTCTTGATGACATGATCCTTAAAAAATTTGGAGATAATATTTCAACGGTTGCAGAAAACTTTAACCGCTTTTTCGCAACTTCATCTGAGCAATCAGTAAGTGGGCCCGTCGAGGAGGTGACCTTGAATGAGTCAAATAGTGCGTCGGCTTTTCTGTGCGACATGGACGAGGAAGGTTTGCGGTCGATTTTATTCAGTTTGAAATGTTCTAGATCTCCTGGGGCTGACGGAGTCACAGTCGGTTTTCTTCAAAGGAACTTTAACTCCTTAAAAATTGTGATTCTTTTTATGATGAACAGTTTTATTAAGTCGCGATCAGTTCCGGAAGAGCTGAAAACTGCTATTGTGCGGCCGGTTTTTAAAGGCGGCAAACCGACGAGGATGGAAAATTGTCGCCCTATATCTATATTGCCGGTTTTGGGACACCTTTTAGAAAAACACATTTTCCGCAATATGAGTAGTTTTTTGGACCATTACCCACTGTTGTCTTATTCGCAATACGATTTTGTTCCGGGAAGGGGGACGCAATTGCTCTTAG
Source organism: Ixodes persulcatus (assembly GCA_013358835.2). NCBI lineage: Eukaryota > Metazoa > Arthropoda > Arachnida > Ixodida > Ixodidae > Ixodes > Ixodes persulcatus. The sequence continues at coordinate 1,732,280 of JABSTQ010009403.1, forward strand.
ATGACATCGCCGATTATTCGCACTCTGCGTACCATGATAATATGTTTCCGTGTGCCCTTTTTTTAGACGTTTCCAAGGCGTTTGAAACGGTGAATCATCCTATTCTGATGAGTAAACTGTTTAAGTACGGCTTCCGCGGGCCTTTTTTTTGTAATTGCTTTCGGATCTTTTATTTGGTCGATCGCAGCGAGTGCGAGTAGGGCTTCAAACGAGCGCCCCTTGTTATCTTCGAGCGGGTGTCCCTCAAGGCTCCGTGTTATCCCCTTTGTTTTTTAACATTTATATCAACGATATTGCTTCTGCCATTCCCCAATGTTCATGTTACCTATACGCGGACGATACTTTACTCATTTCTCGGCATATCATATTTGACAGCGCACTAAATATATTACAATCAAGTGGTAATAAAGCACTTGATTGTAATATGGTAGGTATGCCTCCAATCACTTAAAGGTTAATCCAGCGAAAACTCATCTGATATGTTTTCGAAACCCATTAAAGCAAGGGTTCATAAACAAACCTTTCTTCCCGCATGGAGCAGACTGTGTAGGTAGCAACTGTATTCCAATTGAGTGGGTTGGCAATACTAAATATATGGGCATCATTTTCGATTCCGATTTGTCGTGGAACATGCAGTTGGGTCACCTACGCCGTGTGTTGCAAAATGTAGCTTGTTTATTGTACAATATTAAAGTTCTTTTGCCCTTTCATGTTAAAAAAATGCTTGTTCACGCCATAGCATACAGTGTTCTGAGGAACGGGGTGACCGTGTTTGCACATTGCTCGGGGCAATCCCGCACCCTCAGCAGACCGAGCGTTTCGAAACGCCGCGTTATTTCACTAGGTACGGGAGGAGAACACGAGCCTATTAAGTACCAGATGTTTTCAATAGTCTTTCTGACTCAGTTTTTTTCGCTTGATTCAAAAACAGAAGTTAAAAATGGCTCCGTTCAGTTATGTCGGATTCAGCGTAGTTTTCTTTGTGTTCGAGTGTGTTCTATGATATGTATTTATAAAATATAATTATGAATATCTTCTGATTTATTGTTTCTGAATCTCTGTGGGTGTGCGGGTGTGGGGGTGGGTGGGTGGGAGGGAGGGAGGGTGGGTATAAGTTTGGGAATGTAAGCATGTTCCCCGAAGATTGTTGTTACTCCGTACGACAATTTCCCGGGTCCCCGTCCCACAAGCCATTGTAGGCTTTGACGGACCCGGTAACACCTGTTTTTGATTGGTCAATAAAATATTATTATTATTATTATTATTATTATTATTTATTTTTTTTCCGAGTTTACTTTTCGTGAAATACGGAGGACGTTTTTCGGAGTTATTATTTCATCAAAAATGTGGGTTCAGCGGAGTTTATTATTGTCAGATTTCTAATTGTCTGAAGCTCGGAGTTTCCATACAGAGCTCTTATATTAAATAAGAAATTGAAAAGCAAAATAAATAAAGTGTGGGTACCATGATTCATTTTCTAAAGGAACCTTAACGGCTAAAAGGCAAAGCCCTTTTTTCAGTAGTTCTAGATTTCAAAGAAAACTGAAGTGGCAACTATTCAAGACCACTGACCCAGTGCTCTTATAATGTCTTACGTTTTTTGTTTTTTTTTAAACTCCGTCTTTTGTTTTAATGTGAGTTTGAAATTCGAAGTTTTTCAAATAAATCCGAATAGACGAAACTTTGGCTGCGAGGTTTTTTTGTTTTTTTTTTAGCGGGGGGGGGTATTTGTTAGAATTTATCGTGAAACACATAACCTTAACTATGAGAGATGCAATGCCCCTGCTGCGCCGACACAAAAATTGAACGCCGAGCACCTACACTAGTGACCCTAATCCACGGTTCATAATCAAGGTTAGGGGCATGAACTCGTATTATACGAGTTTATTACAGTACGAGGTCATTACAGTACGAGCTAACGGGAGCCGGGGGGGGGGGGGGCGGGATCGACGCTTTGCAAGACCTTAACATTGTTCCTTTATCATTCACACCGATGCGGGTAAGTGTACACCAGAGTGTGCTTATCTCTCGTACTCGCCGCACCTGTAACTGCATGATGCTGTGGCAAATAGATATAGCAATTAGGCAGCTCATAGGCTTAGCCGTGACCATGCTTTAGTTTTAGATGTTTGTTATTGCGCTCACTTGAGTTCATTGCAAATATCTCACGAGACTACATCGATTTTCTAAAGCCCTATACGGCATGCCGATTCACGAGCTTTTTCCGGACCTCGTGCATTTGTTTTCGCGCCATATGCGGCCACGTGATTTTTGCCCCCCCCCCCCCCCTTGACCTCCCGACCTCGACCAATGACGGCGCCTGCTTGCTGCCTCGTCATTGCGCGTTCCGTGGGCGTTCTCTATATTGTATTTTGATTGGTGCGCCCCTTCATGCGTTCCGAAGCAAAAGAGACGCATTCTGGAATATTTGTTCGTCGCATGGTCCCACTTAAGCGACAAACAGCAACAGCCGACACCGACTGTCTTCAAGCATGTGCTATATGCACGCGGAGGCATCTTTGTCGTGCTTGCATTCACTCGCGCTCAACAGACGAGCACTGAGAAATCGCTAGACCTTCACGTGTTGTTTCACGTGCTTAAGAGGATATCACAGTAGACTTTTATCTCCGATTCAAGATATTTACGAATCCAGATTGTACCACCGCTCTGGCTTGCCAAAAGAAGCTTTGGAAGTCGAGCCAATCAGACATATGCCTTTTCGCGCTTTTGCCGACGCCTCCTAAGCATTAAATGATCATGATACAACTTTCGCTTGGTGTTCTTTTTTGATGGCGACTCGGCGCGCTATGCTCGAGGACAACTTTGAGTAGGAATTCAGAAGAAGTGAAGAAACAGTGTCTGCATGGCCTTGATCGGAGCTCAAGGTGGACGTGCCCTGGGCGGCAATAGCTTGCTTTGTTCTCCAAAAATGCTCTCACCGAGCTGTATCCCGTTCCGTAAAATGATTCTGGTCGGTGCCATTCTCAGCGTTCGCGCATATGGCGCGTTTTCACTTGCTTTCCGAATAACACCAGCGTTATGGGCTGCGGGGTTTGCACGCTGGGCGAAGCATTTATAAAGTTAAATATACACTGACGTGGGGTCGTGTTAGTAAAGCTCGGGAATTCACTGGCTAAATTGCTCACTTAACGAATGAGCTGATGCAGTCATATTCCAATAGCATGGCCGACCTCACGGTGCCGAAAGAAATTCTTTCGAATTTAAAATAAATCCTGTAAACAATGTTTTTTTTTTACTTCGTTCGTCAGCTCAAATAGCCCATGTGGCCAAAACTAGAATTTGGATTCGTTTTGGCAGGAAAATTACCAGGTCGCTCTATAGGCTGGCAAACTTTTGTAAAGCGGTTGCATATCGTTTTTTAGAACTTCGTCGAAGTGGAGATAAGGGTTCCCATTGACTTTGTCCCATGCGCGTCGGACGTGGTCCTCGGGCTGACTGTTGACGAAAACAGTGAACAACCTGCGGCCATAGGCTGGTAAACCAGTGTAGCCAAGTTCAAGTGCTTTTCGTTTACAAACTACTTGTGACCTTTCTCGTTGGCACCATGACAGCCGTCACAAGCACGCCCGCCCCCTCCCCCTACTCACAATCAGGTCACCGTAGGCAAAACAGGACACGCCTACACTTCGGCAAGAACAGTCGATAAAGGCGTGGAGTAGAGTTATTGAGAAAGGAGTGCGCTTATCATATTTCGAAAATTGTATCGATAGGCAACCTACAATGAATCACAAGGAATACTCTAAAATAAGAATACGTGTTTGTGCGAATTTAAGCTAATGCTAAACAAAGTAGATAGTGAATATTGTTTGTACAATGCTGACGTTTTGTCTGACTAAATATTACCACCGATTTCTCTTAACCGATTGACAGTTGATGCGCAAATATTAGGTATTTGTGCAAATTAGAATATCACGAGCGTGAATATGGGGTGGTACGTCCATTATCACGCTATAATAATCATATTCAACAACCACTGTGATTACATCCGAGTTGGCTGATTTTCAAATAAATCGGGTTTTCATATTCTTTGTGACTTAGATATGAAATACAGACAATTTCTTAACAAATATTTATGTTCAGCTTTTTACAGATGAGACTTTTGCGCTATATGTACTTTATAAATCTGCTGATGGGGGAGTGTTTAGCTACGAGTTTAAGATGAGAACATGTGTTGAAATACATTGCTTTTCATCTTGTGGTTTAAAGATATTGCTGGCCATTAAGATATTTTAACATCCCTTTTTCATCCTTTATATTGTTTTCCGCATCACTGAACAATTATTGTTTAGTTGTTTGAAGTAGAAACCGCGTGAACCTATTTTGTCGATGACAACCGAGCAGAAAAAGCACACGGGCGTTGCGAAAGAATCTCCTTATTAAGGTTCTCGACGCCGCCTGCTACGCGGCGCGTTGATGTTTCTGCAGCGGTGAATGCTCGGCGACTATACACGATTTTTTGTTTCTTTTCGTTCTCAGTTACGTAGATTCTGTATTTGGTATACGGGACGAAAAATAATAAAACATTTCAACCGGGATTATACGTGAAAATATAGGCGGGGTAAGAAAAGAATGTGTGACAATCACAGAATTTTTGTAAACACCTTCCAGCGTCGTGGAGAGATCAAAACGATGCTTTAACGCATACCAGAAATGACGACATTCAAGATGGTTGCGCCCTTGTGGAACAGGTGTATAGACAATTGCAAACATGGCGCCCCGACTGGTGACCCATGCGTGTATGCACGTGCAGCGTGCGCGTGAACATAGCTTTGGCAAACTTGCAACTGCGTTGGCTTGCCCTCACGAGCATAGAAATGGCGGCGACCAGTAGACTTGCTTGCAATCGTCTGTTCACCTCGAGAAGCCTGATCTTGTTTACCTGTGCTTCTCTATGAGGCACGTTGTGATTACCTCCGACCACACTGCGGGAGGAGACAAAGCATTCGCACTAACGGCACAGAGAACGAGGAAGGGTACAGAGGACGAGCTCTTAGCAGTTCACGCCAGTGCGCGAGCCCTCCATTGGCGCCGCCATGGCTTCGATGTCGCTTGCATAGCAATCGTTTTGCTCCAAGCAAGTGTACAGCAAAGCGTAGTTCTGCTTTTCACCACGTGAGCCGTGCCAATTGAATGTCACGGTGAATAGTCTTGCCAAAAGAAGATAAGTGTGTTCCTTTTATCTAAATAAACAATGTTTCCAAAGAATAATTGGCAACAACGTTCGCCTGTGCTCTCGTATACCTTCAGCGCCAATAATGATCATGGTGTTTGTTTCCACCATAAGATTCACGCGCACGCTTCCTTTCAGGGTGGAGGATAAAAATGAAGAAAATATAAATCATAATTTAAAGCGTGAATTATATTACACAGGCTTCACTGAATAATTTAAATCCAAATTTTTCTCTCAAAGAGAAAACATTAGAGAATATATTTTTGTTCGCCGTTTGTCTATCATTTTAGCCTTTCAATGTTCATGGCATTGTGTAATAAAAGCAAAACATTATCAAGAAAGCAAGATTTGAATCACACTTACCATGAGTAGAAAGTGACGGTTATTTTGAGCGAATTGGAACGGCTGCCTTTCTACCTTTTGCTTTGTTCCTCAGCCACTTGGTGTCCCTTTACATGAAACTGAAAACACAAAAGAAAAAAGAAACACCAGAAAGTTGTGTGTTCATAGACAAACACGCAACTTCAAACCGACAGAGACAGAAACAGACTCTGACAAAGACAAACGAGACATACACCAGCTGATCTTACATCGGCTACACTGTAAAAAAATGTTCCCCCCCCCCCTTTTACGGCAAAAGTTGCGGGCGATTCGGTTGCCAATATTTTATCCGTTGTCGAGAAAATAAACGGACCCTTTCTGCTAGCCAAACCACCAAAGAGATCGTCAAAAGAAGGGGAAAATTCCGTAAAGTGCCAGACCATACGTAATACACAGTACGACGAGCAATCCGTAAGCTAACGAAGCATGATGGTAGGATCTAGGGAAGCTGTCCGTTTTAAAAACTGAAGTTCTACTTGTACCGCACCACAGAAATGCCTGAAACGAGCTATAAAAACCAAGTTCCGAAACAATAAAATAAATTACAGCTTCCAGATCTGAATTCGAAATTTACTCCATCTCGCGACACATTATGGATTGTAATTTCAGCATCTTTCTCTTGACTTGTGTAATGATCTGATATATATAGAAGCTACATAATTCTCAGGCGTGCCAACTAAACTGACGAGAGGCTTTTTCGCGTTCATAAGTGAACCACACCCTGCTTAGATATTTCCTGGATAATAGCTAGAAGTGTGCTAAAATTCAAAACTTTGCACCGGCGCACATGTCAAGCTTCACTGCTATGCACCAACATCTTGGGAGAAATAGGTGATGTTTCAGAGCACCTCGGTTGACTTCACGTGGGAAATGTTTACTGCGATATATTTCTTTATGCACTAAGAAAATTATCTACGCTGTCTCTTAAGCTGGGAACACATGAGCGGCAAAAATGGGTGCCGCGCGCTGATTCCCATAGCAACAGCCCAGGACGCTGTGACGTGAACCTATGCCAAGACGCCACGTCACAGCATGTACGCATGTTGCCAAGGAAACTGCCGTGCAGCGCCTGTTTTTGTCGCTCATGTGTTTCCTGCATTAGACCTGGTATTCATACAGAAGATTAATTCACGAGCTTTTGGAGGTCAATAAACTTTTTAGGACTGGTTATTTATGAGGTCATAAAGTGTATTAATACAGAATCTGTCTCCTTTTGGTACATCCTGCTTCAGTTTCTAGCAAATTATATTTCTGGACAACACCGAATTGTGAGAACAGAAGTTGGTATGACTCACCGACCTATTGCCTGCCTGCTACAGCGATCGGCAGTTGATCATTAAAGAAATAAATACATACCAACTTGATTAACGACTCCATCTTATTTAAAACCGATTTTTTCGTTTAGTAGTTCCCACAGTATGGTGATTCCTTATTGGCCTTGGCAGTCACTGTAAAATCGCAAACAAAATTGTTCCAGTTTAATTCATTGTTAATGAAAATGTATAGATAAAATCTAAATGAAAAGGTTTTGGAAGTTAAACTTATCAGAGTGACACGGGAATGCAACTCGTCTGCAAAGCTTCTGCCACACACCCATGATTGCGTAACAGAAAATGCAGGAACACTAGACTTTCATTAATTCAAACTTCAGGAATCGACAAATTTTGTTTGAATTATCAGAAGTTTGCATTATCAGAAATTTATCTAAATATCATGCAAGGTAAAATTTTCACTTGCCATATAAATGGCTACACACACAAACCAGATATCTGATGATTTCCCCTGCATGGGCCTCCTGATCCTAAACAGGTATGCCACACATGAAATATTTATGAGACGTATCGAATAGGTTAATTTATGTCTCAAAAATGTTGTTTATCGTGGACTGTTTAGACAAAGAAATTCAAAACAAAAATATGTTTGTTCTCAGGGCCAAGAAGCTGTCTAATGTAAACTATTAAGCAGGAGACACATGAGTGATGAAAACGGGCACGCGTGGCAGTCTTCACAGCAACTTTCGCAGACGCTGTGTCGTGGACCAATGCCATGCTGCCAAGTCACAGCGTCCACGCTAGTTGCTGTGGAAATTTCAGTGTCGTGCCCGTTTTAATAGCTCGTGTGCCCTCCTTGAGTCCCGTTGAGTGCGCTTCTTACCGAGCTCTTGTGCCTTGCGAAGAAGCAAGCCCCCGGTAGCAAGCTCGCGGGTGTTGCTTTTCTGCAGTGCACACGTGCTGGGAAAGAAGCGCACTCAAAGAGACCGCGAAAACAAAACATGAATTACACAAAAGAGCAGCAAGAGAACCAACATTTTGAATTATACAGAAGTATGGAATATCCGAATTTGAATTATCGCGAGCCTGCTGTATTAGACAACAAATATTAAAAAAAAATAATCTGCAACTAGCTAACCAACTAAGAAAGCGTGCCTATGCAAGAGGTCTGTAGTACATATTGATTTTAAACCGAACTGCCAGAAGCTAAGGCAGACTTCTAGATTAAGAAGTACCTCAACTCAAAATTTTATCAAAAAATGCCTGAATTCCTTTTGTAGAATAAAGTATGGTCATAGCCAATGTTATGTCCAAGGAATGCTGCAGACTCTAGTGTTTTCTCTGTTGAGCGAGTCAAGTTTATTTATTGATATTTTCACATCAAACATCAACTGGCCAGCCACTCCCCTGTAGTAAATCACAGCTTAATGAAACCAGACTGCTGCTTAATTGAAACAAAAAAAAATATCGACGGAAATTTTATTACATTAGAAACACTATTAACGATATAGAAGCAGATGCTAATCTGATATGCATGTTTGGAATCTTTGCCTTTACAGCAGTGGCTTTATGCCATCAGGCCTGGAACTTATGCCACCAGGCCTGAAGTACTAGTTGAGTAAAAATTCCGCCAGGCCCAAAGTACCTGTTCAGTAAAAAGCTAACACGTCCGTTGGTACACACCTTTCTTTTGGTGCGGCTGAAATAGACAATGAAACCAAACTGCATAACTCCATAAAAATCTTGCCCATATGCATATTACTGCTCAGTCAAGAATCAAAATTGGCTCACCTTTGTTAGGACATCAATAGTTTGAAGGCTATGTCAAACTAGAAATGTAGAACCTGTAAAACCTGTCAAACCTTTGCCTTGACAGCGATGACTTTCTGGAAAGAGGCCCGAAGTACCCGTTAGGTAAAAATGTAACACGCCCCTTGATTCACACCTTGCTTTTATTGAGGCTGGAATAGATAATAAAACAAAACAAGATAGCTCAATAAAGCTTAATATTCTTGCCCGTCAGTATCAGTTAAGCTGCAATATTGGTACAGCGTTCCTAGCCCCACAAAGAATGTAATAAAAATATATCGAAGGTTATCTTAAGGATTTTATAATTTAACTGCATACTTTGATTAATAGGAGCAGTGTAATCACCAATACACCGTTCCCAAAATCCCAAACAGCTGTATGCGAAGTCTTGTACATTCCTTGCCCCCGCAACATGATCTACCACGTGACATGCAGAATGCAAGACAGGGCAGCTGGTTAGCGCAGTTGCTCGCCTGCATTTTTTGTGTTGAGTGTGTCGTTCGCTACGAACGGCTCTGTGCAGAATGTTCCCGGCCTTCTCAGTTTATGCCACAAATGGCACTGTAATTTTTGCAATTGGTCACTTAAAATCTCGGTGTAGCTCTGCCTGCTGCCGCACGCTGAGTGCAGGAGTGCAGAGCAGAGGTCAACTAGTGAAAGTGACGTCATCTGTAGTGTCAGATGACCCTTGCTTGCTGGAAGCTGGTTGGAAGATGCCCACAATTACGTTACCACGCCTTCGACAAATTATAGGGTGCAGACAGGCTTGCTACATGCTCTGCGGCAATTGTTGCTGTTTTATAAATTAAGAGTAGTTTACGCTTACTGTCTTTTCACACGACAGATCTTTATGTCTGGAGAGATCTGAATATGTCAAGGCTGCGAGAAAGAAGCGCTACTATTCCCTGTTGGACCGCAAAAAAAGAAAAACGACCCCCCCCCCCCCCCCCCCCGGCAAAGCTCTCTGCTTGTTTCCCTTTAGAGGAGCAAACATTGGAGCAGGGGAGAGTCCCTCCTCGCCTCGCCCCTCTCCAGAGTTCTCTCCTTTAAAGCGGAAGGATTAGAGGTTCCTGGGGGGGGGGGGGGGGGAGCGTATCCTGCTTTTCTTATGGCACAGGAAGGCAGAGAGGTTGATGCCTGGAATATGTCTGACTAGTGTGTGCGTTGCTCCCTCAGAGGTATTCACTCGAATTCCACCTGATGACGTCAGAGAAGTGTGTGATCATGGTGGTGAAACTAGCAGCAGACGCAGCGATAAAAGAACCATTTGACCTTTCGTAGCAGGATTTGTTGCAGGCAAAACATTGGTTTCGAGCAGTCACTGATCTTTCTGGAACAGATAGCAACATCTGTTCGCGTATTGTTTTAGAAATACGGCTTTGGTCAGAGAAGGTCCTATTTACAATGGGTGCTCAAAAATTGCTCCCCTTGCTCCCCTTGCTCTTCTTCCACCGGTAATTTATTTATCTTGTATATTTAAGTTCTGTGAAATTACTGCAAAATCCACCTAGTTTATTAACAAAAATGCGTCCTGCAAGTTTTATGAACCTACCGAACTAAAATATGGACTGCCGAAACAACCACCTTAAGATAACGTGAAAAACTACACTTGTGCAAGTGGCACTGCTCCTTAACGGCATTGGAACGAGAGTGGGTTGAAGGTTTGTTGTTCCTTCCGATCAACAGCTGCACAAGTACAACCTTGACTAGTAGTTATTTAAATATGGACCCGCATTTTTTTTCATCACGGCAGATTTTTAAGTCCGAAGATCAACGTACCACCAAGACAAAAAAGCAGACCTTGAATAGTACTGAGCATAATTAGTGAGTCTATCACGCTAAACCAAGCGATCACCCTTGTCACTCCCTGCACCTAGCACTGCTGCAAATCAATGAAGCTCAACACACGCAGGCTGGTGAGAGTCAGCACGGAGGCATGTGGCAGATATAATTAAGTGATCTCATCAGCAGTACAAGACCTTGGTTCTTTCTTTTCGCAATAGCCGACATCCTACAGATTGGCAATGTTATCTCGCAACTTTTAGCTCCTAAAATTACCGACATCCTTTGAAAAGTTTTACAATGTCGGCAATCAATCCGCCAGCGCATCAACCAACCAGCGCGGTTAACGAGGAATCTCAATACTACGTTTCACCTTAATTTAAAGAGCAGCCGCTGCTATCAGCAAACGGGACACATCGGCGTCAAAGCGCGCTATCAAGGTATTCGTCCATTTTCGTGTGCGTGATCTTACATCGACTAAACAAATCAAGTGCCGCGAACGACTTGTGTTTTACGTATGTTTGTGGTCATGTGTGTTCGAGCCTTCGATATTTTACCTCACATAAAACAAGCTGCACGGTGAGAAGAGACGCTCTAAAGTACATATTTTTACCATATTTCTTTCATCCTACTTCTTAAAACAATAAAGTCTACTAGTAAAATAAAATATATATATATATATATATATCTTTTTTTTTTTGCTTTGCTCATTTCGGCGCCGGTGTGGCGCAACTCTTAGCACAAATGGCACTTTGACGCAGGGACGTGTACTTTGCGGATTTATTGGTCAGGCTTTGAGGGGGGGGGGGGGGGGGCGGTAGACATGCGGCTAGTGGAGGAAGGAGGGAAGGCCTCCTGAGACCCTCCCTTACAGTTGAAACGTTGTCCAGATCTAGTTTGTTGATCTAATATTTTCTATGTCACCGGAAACTAAGCTTTTGGCTAATGTATATCAATAATCTCATTAAAAATTGACCGCATCTCCACGTGGTGAATGATGTTGCTTGGGGCGAAGCTCTGGTGGTGCTTGTCTGCGTAGACGCCGAGCCGCAGCATGCCGAGCCTTTTCATTCATGTCAGTAGGAGAATGTGTGGTTTTCTTCTTTTTCTTTTTTTAAGCAGACAGATGGGATGGCATCTCAGAACCCCCTACTCTTTTTTTTCTTCTTTTTCTTTGAGCCTTTTCATTCATGTCAGTAGGAGAATGTGTGGTTTTCTTCTTTTTCTTTTTTTAAGCAGACAGATGGGATGGCATCTCGGAACCCCCTACTCCTTTTTTTCTTCTTTTTCTTTTTTCATAATTTTTTTTTTCATCTTTTTTTGCCAATTTTTTTTTGCCCTACACGAGCACGTGAGCATGTGCTCACGTGCTCGTGAGCACGTGATCTCACGAGCAGAAGCACGAGCACCCGACGCCGGGCCTACGGCGGACGGCGGACGGCGGACGGACATGGCTAGCCCCTAAGGAGCTTCGCCCCTAAAAAATGTTTATTTCGGGGAGGGAGGGGGGGTTCTAAAGAAGACGGGGGCTTAGGGGAGAGGGGAGAGATCGGCGCTCCCCCCCCCCCCTTAATTTCGCTCCTGCTTTGGCGCAAGCTGCAGAAAACTATCGTTGATGGCGCAATTTGGCGCAAATGTCACAGTACTTCCATAACTGCACTGCAGGTCGCTCTCCATTTGGACAGCCCACGGAAGCTTTGGCAGCCCGGTGAGGTTTCGGGAACCTGAGACTACAGCAACTGTGGGCGATACTCGTGTTCACTTTTACCTCACGTTTACCTTTTGCCCGAACATCTATGACCCGCCACCAGGATAGTGCAAAAAAGTGCGTCGTATTGCCACGCGCGTTGGCGAGCAAGCGCGTGCGTGGCCGAGTGGTTACCGCGCGCTTGACTGTCTCGCGGAAGACGTAGGTTCGATTCCAGGTAGCAGACTGTCCCTTTTATTTATTCTTTGAACTTGGCCTTCTCGTAAGTTCGAGAACATTCTCTTCTGATCGAGCTCCGAATGTTCTACGCACCAAAAGTTCTACGCCGAACGACCCAGAAACCCACGAGGGTACATAAGGGATTCCGCAAGGCGAGCGGAGTCAGTCTTTCCCCAGCGTTCGACTCTGCTCTTACGGCGATTTCGACGCTCGCGACGCTCTGATGTTATTTTCTGTCTCCTTTTTTATTTTATTTTGGGCACACGTTCGCCTTAATAAACGTTCAGCTTACTCAGTTATTCGCCGCCTCATCACTGGTCCTTCGTGACATTTTGATGGAGGTGCTGGGTATAGCTTTCTATGCCCGTTGAGCGTACACCTCCGAAGACATCCCGGCCAATTGAGGTGCTCAGCCCCGGAAGGCTACCCTTCGCAGAAGACGCCGTCGCCCGAGCAAGCCGCCGTACCAGAGGCCAATCCCCGGAACTGGGAGCGCTGCCGCAGAAACAGAAGAAGACCGCGAGGATGACCACTCCTCCCGTTGTTGTCCTACCCAACGCTGCCCGTACGCCTGTGTTCTTCCGTGGCGAGCCTTATGAAGACGTCGAGGACTGGCTACAGCAGTACGAGCGAGTGGCCCAGCACTAACCGATGGACGGAAGAACAGCGCCTACAGAGTCTTTACTTCGCGCTCGAAGGAACGGCCAGGCACTGGTTCGAGAATCGCGAAACTTCTCTGACCTCATGGACAGCCTGCAAGGATGCTTTGAGACGGACTTTCACCACCCAATATCGACGGGAGAGGGCCGAGGACCTTCTACAAATGAGGACCCAGGGCACAAGCGGGACAATCACCAGCTTTGTCGAAGATGTTCTGCGCCTCGTCGCTCGCGCCGACCCTCAAGCCACCGACGAAAAGAAGCTTCAGATCCTGATACGAGCCGTAAAAGATGACATCTTCGGTGGCCTTGTCCGCAACCCCCCAGCCACCGTCGAAGAGTTCGTCAAGGAACCCAAAAACATCGAACGTGCCCTTCAAGCACGGGCCTCCCATTACCAGCGACTCCCCGGCGTCGTTGCCCTCTCGACTGCCAGCTGCAACCGCCCGGACCTCCGCGAGATCATACGGGACGTCGTGCGGGAGGAAATCAGGAAGCTTCTTCCTGCTGCCGCAAGCCCGGATTCACCCTCAATTGCCGAGATTGTCTGGGAAGTTCAGCAAGCGCTGCAGCCACGCCAGGAAGATCAGGCGCACGATCTTCCTGGCGCGCGCGATCCGACGCCAGGAAGATCGGGCGCACGCCCACCCAGAACAAGCAGCGCCACGAAAGACCGACGTGTGGAGGACGGCCGATCGACGCCCGTTGTGCTATCACTGCGGTGAAGCCGGCCAAATTTACCGTCGATGGCCTTACAGACAACTGGAGCTGCGCGGGTTCCACCTGAACGACCCACGCCCAAGGTACGACGAACGCCCTCGCGACATAGAGGAGTACCTCCGACGCTCGCCCTCCACAGTGTCGTCTCTCCGCCGTGAAGCCCGCTCCCCATCGCCACGACGTTCAGCGTCCCCAGCGCCACGACCCCGCCGAGAGAGCCTGTCTTCCCTGCGTCGCCGGGAAAACTAAGTGCGGCAACGCCTGGAGGTGACGTTGCCAAAAACGACGGAAGCAAACAGCCTCCAAGAACGCCAGAGCGCTCCCAATCTCCCGACGCCCCGCATCGCACCGACGCCTCTGCAAATGTGTCCAACAACCTAAACGTTGTTATCGACGACCTCGACGCATCGGCACTCGTGGACACCGGAGCAGACTACTCAATCTTGAGTGGGAGGCTCACTCGCCGCCTGCGAAAAGTGACAACGCCGTGGGATGGACCTCAAATACGAACCGCCGGAGGGCATCTCATCACACCACTGGGGAGATGCACCACTTGCGTCGAGATTCACGGTGAGACGTGCCCTGTGAAATTCGCCATTCTACAAGACTGTGCCAGAGACGTCATTCTCGCAATAGACTTTCTAGTGGGAACACGGCGCCGTCATCGACCTTGGTGGAAACAGATCGACACTGCGGACGCCTGTTCCACCTTCAGAGAAACCCCAAACAACGTCAGCCGCCGTCCGAGTCGCTGCCAACCACGTGAACCTGCCGACGCGATCAAGTGTTGTCGTACCCGTCGTGGACCGATGCTGCTACCTGCGGCAAAGTTGTACTGGAAGGCAACCTTCAATTGCTCCTGGGAAGAGGAATTATCGTCGCAGGAGGAGTGACTAAACTTCAGGATGGGCGCACCATGGTCCTCGTGACAAACTTCAGACAAGAAACACAACACCTCACAAAAGGTGCCACTGTGGGCCACGTCGAGGAACTTCGGAACTCCGCCGAAATCGCCGCGATTGCTAAAGAATCATCGCCACCTCAGTAAGACATTACGCCGCCAGCGCAGCTTGACATTGACCCCAAGCTTCCATGCCCGAAACGACGGCAGCTGAGTGACCTCCTCGCCGAATACAGCGACTGCTTCGCGACGTCGTCGAAGGGGATCCAAACCACCGTTGCGAAGCATCGCATCGTCACCGAAGACGATCGCGCTTAATGTGCACCGATAGCCGTACCGAGTCTCCATAAAAGAACGGGAAGTCATCCAACAGCAAGTGGAAGAAATACTGAGCGACGACACAATCCAGCCTTCAAGCAGTCCGTGGGCCTCTCCAGTCGTGCTGGTTAGAACGAGGGACGGAACGCATAGGTTCTGCGTGGACCACCGGCAGCTGAACTCGGTAACAAAAAAAGACGTCTATTTACTCCTCCAAATCGATGACTCGCTAGACTGGCTGCGCCAATCTCGGTACTTTTCATCGATGGACCTGAACAGCGGCTACTGGCGGATCAAAGTCGACGAACGGGACCGAGAGAAGACACCTTTCGTCATGCCGGATGGCCTGTACGAGTTCAAGGTGATGCCTTTGGGCCTATGTACGGCGCCGGCAACGTTTCAGCGTGTCATGGACACGGTACTGGCAGGGCTGAAGTGGCAGAGCTGTCTCGTCTACCTTGACGACGTCGTAGTGTTTTCAAGTGATTTCGGCGAGCACTTACGACGACTCCGAGCTGTTCTCCAAGCCATTGAGACCGCCGGAATCACACTCAAGCCGTCAAAGTGCCGGTTCGCCTATGACGAACTGAAGTTCCTAGGTCACGTGGTTAGTAACAAAGGCGTCCGCCCAGACCCCGAGAAGACTCGCGCCGTCGCGGCATTTCCAGCGCCGACAGACAAGAAGGCCGTGCGAAGATTTCTTGGACTTTGCGCCTACTATTGACGCTTCCTTCGGGATTTCGCTAAAATTTCCGTACCGCTCACAAACCTCACGAAAGACGCCGAGATGTTCGAATGGGCCAAGGAGCAGCAGCCGGCATTCGCCGAGCTGAAACGACGACTCCAGACTCCTCCTGTTCTTTGAAATTTCGATCAGGATGCGGAAACCGAGATTCACACGGACGCAAGTAACGCGGGACTGGGCGCAGTACTGGTCCAAGTGCAAGAAGGCATCGAGCGAGTCATCGCCTACTCAAGTCGGACACTGTTCAAAGCGGAGAAAAATTACTCCACGACTGAGAAAGAATGCCTTGCGGTCGTCTGGGCAATCACGAAGTTTTGTCCGTACTTGTACGGGGGCCCGTTCCGTGTGGTGACGGACCACCACTCGCTTTGGTGGCTTGCGAACTTAAGGACCCGTCAGGACGCCTCGCTCGATGGAGTCTCCGACTGCAAGAGTTCAACATGACTGTGGTCTACAAGTCAGGCCGCAAGCACAGCAACGCCTACTGCCTGTCCAGAGCCCCCGTCGAAACCCCTTCCGGTTGCAGCGACGCCAATGACGACGAGTGCTTCCTAGGAACAGTGAACACCGACGACATTGCTCTGGAAGTTATGAAGATTGCCTTCCACTTGAAAGCTGGATGTGACCCACTAATTAATTCTCAAGAATAAAGGTATGCACGTGTTTTACTCCCTACTGCATCTTGTGTACACTTACTTGAAATTTCTTACAAACACAGTGATCAAGCACCTGTTTATCTCTGGGAGATGCACTTGGCGGTAACATCTGAAATTAACTTGTGACAGCAGGCTTGAAGAAACGCATTGAATGCGGCAACTCCATCTTAGAAGGCATTTTTCAAACTTCCCTTGCTAAAATGGTTTCGTAGCATAAGTCACAAGTTGGTTTCACTGTCTAGCGTCTGCCAGAATTAAGCTGAGGTTCCTGCACTGCACAAGTTATGTGTAACTCATAGTTTGCAGCGATCGGGAGGTTTATTTTGTCGTCACATTCTGTTCAGAACCTAAACACATACCAGGTTTTTTGTTTTGTTTTCCATGTTCTGTAGTTCTCTATATGAAATTGATTGCTCAGGAAGTTAGAGATTGCTTTTCACGTGAAAGCTCGACGTGGCCTACTAATTATTTCAAGAAAAAAGCAATGAACATGTTTTACTTCGTACTGAATCTTATGAGCATTTGCTTGAAATTTCTTACTAGCACGGTGTTTAATTATCTCTGGAAGGCACTGTTGGCAGAAACTTCTGAAATTAACTCGTGACAACAGGCTTGAGGAAACTCATCGGACGCGGCAATTCCGTCTTCAAAGGCATTTTTCGAACTTCCCTTGTTAAAATGGTTTCGTATCATAAGTCACAAGTTGGTTTCACTGTTTAGTGCCCGCCAGAGTTAAGATGAGGCTCCTGCAATGCGCTTACATGTAACTCGTAGTTTGCAGATATCGGGAGGTTTATTCAGTCATCGCATTCTGTTCATAACCTAACCACATTCCACATTTTGTTTTGCTTTTTTTGTTTTCCAGGTTCTGTAGTTCTTCATGTGAACTTGATTGCTCTGGAAGTTAGATTGCCTTCCACATGAAAGCTGGACGTGGCCCACTAATTATTTCTCAAGAATAAAGGTATGAACATGTTTCACTTCATACTGCATCTTACGTGCACTTGCTTGAAATTTCTTACTAAAACATAGTCTTGTGCCAATAGTATATTTTGAGTTCGAAGCGAATAGAGGAATTGGCCGAATATTTTAGATTTGAATATCGAATAGTTTTTCCACGCTTTTTACTATCATTGCATAATGCTTAGACGAAAACCCAGCTAAGCTCGTGAAGGTTGTTCCACTTGTTCGTTTATAAGCCAAGTATATTCTATCTATATCTATGAACTGTGACCTCAGAAGTTCTGATGTCTTGGGATGGCAAGTAAACGACGGATTTGACATAAAATGAATCCTATAGAGATGCAAAATTCAGTGAATTTACAAATCTAGCTATATAAAACAATCTTTCTTTAATTTGAGTTAAAAAATGAAAGCCGTTTACAATTCCCCGTATCGCAGGATTAGAGTGCAGCCCTTGAGGAGGAGGATGGAAGGGTACTGAGGGATAGGTGACTCCCTGAGGTCACGTGACCTCAGGGGGTGACCCTCGTGAGGGTAACTCTCATAACCCTCGTGACCCTTGTGAGGGTAACCCTCATGACGTCATTATGGGAAACTTGCCATAATGCAACACGCGATTACGCCGATGGCAACGCCGACCAAGGCGGAAACGGGCACCTAAGAGCTGCGCTTACAACGCAGGTTGTAAGGCCATCTCTGCCTAATATAGTATACTCTTGCATAACAGTCAGCTTAATTTTGAAACTTTTACTACAAAGTAAATATACACATTCACAAAGTTTCCATTTATTTTCAAATACAGCCGGCATGCGTGCACCATCCCATGTTCAATGTATGCTTTTCTTCCAGGCACGCAATTGCGATATTTCTACTTCCCCAAGTGTTTATCGTGGCGGGTTATCCTGTTGAGTGCGCTTTTTACTGAACACTGATGTAATGCAGAGAAGCAACACCCGCGGAGCTCGCTTTTACGGGTATTGCTTCTCCGCAGTGCAACGGTGCTCGGTAAGAAGCGCACTCAACGGGACTGGCCCGCCGCAACCAACACTTAGAAAAACACGAATAGTGCATTTCTTCTCAGAGCGAATATAGAATAGTGTATTATTCGAAACTACTGTTCGAAATTCCGAATATTCGCGCAACCCTAATAACACGGTGTTTAATTATGTCTGGGAGGCACAGTTGGCAGAAACTTCTGAAATTAACTCGTGGCAACGGGCTTGAAGAAACTCATCGGACGCGGAAATTCTGTCTTCAAAGGCATTTTTCGAACTTCCCTTGTTAAAATGGTTTCGTATCATAAGTCACAAGTTGGTTTTACTGTTTAGTGCCCGCCAGAGTTCAGCTGAGGCTCCTTCAATGCGCTTACATGTAACTCATAGTTTGCGGAAATTAGGAGGCTTATTCTGTCATCACATTCTGTTCATAACCTAACCACATTCCACATTTTTTGTTTTGTTTTCCAGGTTCTGTAATTCTTCATATGGACTATATTGCTAAAAAAACTAGAGATTGCCTTCCACATAAAATCTGGACATGGCCCACTAATTATTTCTTAAGAATAAAGGTATGAACATGTTTTACTTAATACTGTATCTTGTGCGCACTTCCTTGAAATTTCTAACACAGTGTTTAAGCAGCTGTTAATCTCTGGAATGCGCAGCTGGCATTAACTCCTGAAAGTAACTTGGGCCCACAGTCTAGTCACATTCCCTGGGCACTAGATATTTAATTTGAATTGTTCCCGCATCAAAAATTAGTTTACGTGTTGTCTGTAACTTGCAGCGGCAGAAAGCTGTAACTCTCAATCACTGAGCTGCACGTCATGCGTGACGACGGGAATCGTTCCGACATTAAAAATTAGCTGGCGTGTTGTCCACACCTTGCAGGGACGGCCAGAGCCTGTTGAACTGCTAGCTGCAGTGATTTAACAAAACGGACATCTCAGTGAACAATAAATATAGCAGTAAAATGCTGTATTTATTGTTCACTGAGACGTCCGTTTTGTTAAGTCACTGCAGCTAGCAGTTCAACAGGCTCTGGCCGTCCCTGCAAGGTGTGGACAACACGCCAGCTAATTTTGTGCGTAGGACCGATTCCTGTCGTCGCGCATCCCGTACAGCTCAGTGATTGAGATTTACGGTTTTTTGCCGTTGCAAGTTGCGGAGAACACGCCAGCTAATTTTCGATGCCGGAACGATTTCCGTCGTTGCACATCACGTGCAGCTTAGTCATTAGGTGTTACTGTTTTCTGCCGTCGCAAGTTACGGACAACACGCCAGCTAATCTTTGATGCCGAAACAGTTACCGTATCTGGGGATCACGTGCATGAGAGTTACGGTTTTCTGCCATGCTTCTACGGGTGAAGTTACGGGCAAAAACCGTAGGGACTCATTACTGTCAAGCACGTAATACCTAGTTAATGCTGTGACCGTGATGCAAGACAACGGAAATTGTACCGGCATCAAAAATTAACTGGCAATTTTAGTAATTTGACGGGACTTTTTTTTTTTTTTTTACTGTGTGGGGCGTGCCAGATGCTCATCGTTGGTTTGACACTTAAAACCCCCAAATTTGACTTTTTTGTTTCACAAAGTCAATTTATAAATGTTTTCTAGGTATTTTTTACCCTTTAGCTGGGTGTTTGCCGGCCAACCGGTACCCATGGCCTTTCTGCGGACTCCTGACTCTCCAGAGCCAAAGAAATGATATGAAATGAAACAAACTTCTGTTGTGCTTGAGGAGATAACCAGCCCTGCTCACGTTGCAAGCCAGGCTCCTCGAGCCTGCTCACGGACCGCTTCTCCTCGCATTACTTCGTTCCCTAGCCCCACCCGAGATGCCGTAACTACTGCGGAACAGTGTACGACAACGTAGGAACTTTACAGTGAGATCGGTGCGATAACTCGCTGCACAGTAAATGCCTCTCTGCATACTAAAGCTTGTCATTGCCGTATGAAAATTTATAATACAGAACGTGTAAGCTGCCTCTATTCAGCGAAAAGCTCTTTCACCTCTCAACGCCAATACCTCCTCAGTGCCCCAACTTTTTGGTGACCATTCTCCGGACTGTGCTGCGAGATGGCAGCCCGCTGCGTCGTCACAACCGACTGTAGGTTTCTCAAACGTACGGCCCCTCAAGAATAAGCTGCTGGACCTGCAATAATAAGTAAAAACAAGCGTGTTGGTGAATAGATACGGATACATGAAAGAATAAAACATAGAAGACGGTGACGGAAACTGAACTTCTTTTGAAACTTTAAGCGCACCTCAAGACACACGCCACAACAGTTTGTATCGACTCTGTTTTTGGCGACCAGTTTGTTCACACAGTGAAGCACACTGTGTAAGGCAAGTTGTAAGCATAAGCTTTCAACTTCCTCAGCCATACACTCATGTACATAAATGCAAAAGTTACTCAAACGCTAGCATGATACCGATTTTAAAAGCCCATATTGATTGGACACACCTCATCTCTCTTGTAACATCCTGCCATCAAGACGACACCTTGAATGAAATTATGAAGGTACCTCGTTTCACTCAAGTGTGCAGCAAACCATCCTATACCTCGAAGAACTACCGGGAGTTTTTTCCTCAACTTTGCATTTCTCAATTTGTATTTTATCTCCAATCTCTCTCTGAAACCCAGTATCCTCCTAATGACTGCAACCAAGTGTTATATAAAACAGGTGATCCCTGTGCGCCAACTACACTTGTATCCATCACTACTTCTCGGAGGTGCTCCCCTAACATAGACATACCGAACAACTTTATCAGAAGTGAAGATAAGCAACCAGAGACACTTCACGTTATCAACAAAGTTGTCCGCGATACGCAGAATGTTGGGTAATGTACTTTGTGTACGAGGAACCAGTGAGCCGGTAGTGGTTCTTCAACTGGAATTTAATCTTCATGTTTCGGCACCACAGTTTCAGATGTTCCTGATTTCAGCACTTTGTGCGTTCAATAAAAATGGTGATAATGCACATAGAGGTCTTTTCACAACCCTGGTGCTTCCGCCTGTAGTGTGTTCCAGTTGTCTGTGCTGTGCTCATGAAGTTGACGTCGTGACATCACCTAGAAACAATCACTAAAAGCGGCTCATGCATTTGTCAGCGGCAACCAGGAAATCAGCTCTTCAATCCTTGTGACCGTGACATTGGAATGTGCCAGCTACTCAGTGCAATTAGCTAGAACCTCTACGCACTTTGCTAGAAACTGGCTTCCTGGCCAGCATAATAGAATCACAAGCCAAGAGACACTATTGGGCTCGTGCGATTTACTTGCACCAGCCTGGTTTAATACAGAAAAGTGTAACGATGTCCAGGGAAGTGCGGGGCAGTGTATTACCGGTCTTTTTTTTTTTTTGATAGGTTGCACTCCTTAATTCAGTATGACGGTATGCCTCACGTGTAGGTAAATCGGACGTAGCAACTGAGAGATTGTGCTCAAGGGCAGTACCGGCATCCTTCAACCCCTTGTCTGTGCCGTAGTGTGTCGAGAGCTCAGACGAGAGCCCTGTGGCACTCTTGCTTAAGCCTTCCCAACTGTGACAGGCTCGAAGACTTGTGAAGACGTGCCCTCCCCTCTTCAAGTGATGTAGATCAGTGTATATGTATACTTTTACTGGGAACTATGAATTTTAACCTTCTACACCGTTTCTAGTTTCAGTTTTCTGCACGACTCTGTATTCTTCTTGCTTCAAGTCTGTGACCTCGGTGTATATACCAATTGCTGTATACGTCAGGTGTCGTCAATTTTTCGCGCTACATTTGGGGGTTAATGCATAGATGAGCGGAGGGACGGATGGATAAAATTTTGCAGGGGTTACTCTAAAAAGCATTTTATGCTTTTTACGATTAAGAGAGAATTGGGTAGATTCTAACGTTTTGTCAAGAAACACCATAACGCTCCTTATTTTATTGGGTCTGTAATAAAAATGCACAAATAATTTAAAACGAATACGTGGGAGGGATGTATGTCTTGAAACCAACAGATTAAGCAAATCGATTGGGAACGTTGTCCTACTTCGCTACCCTGACCAGATAGTAAAGAGACCATAAAGCAATATTGTGAAATCTTTCTCACCATGTCATGGAGGAAGAGACGTCTATACTTGTAGAACACACCCTCTCTAACTGATAAGTTTTAAGTCCGCTGAGGCGAGTTTAACACGCCGATCAAGTTGAGCAAGCTCATAAATAGGACATCATTTCAACATGTGCACTTTTTTCTTTTTATAGCACTACTTTTTAAGCCAATTCTTCGATGACATTAAAATTGTTCTGAAATTATTCTTCTGATTACTGGGATGGGAATCTTCTCCAACGTGCCTAGCATTCAGACTTTAGCCTGAACCCCCCCCCCCCCCCCCCCTCCCCAACCCCCGAATTGCAAAAATCTTACGAATCAGAACTTTTTTTTTTTTGCTACTTCTTAGAAACTATTCTGCGATCGAAGTTCTTATTCATTTATCTTTTAACAACGTCAAAATGACACTCCACATTCGATTCTCTGTTTTCAAAATGCTGACTGATTCAGTGATGCCACGGAATATCGGTCGGCAACGCAACACCGCATCAATTATGGAAATAAGCTCTTTACGATGCAGCAGGAGCTAATACCGGGGCGATTTCGAAAACTCGCCGGCAGTTTGGGCTTTTGTGCCGGTGAAATGCAAAATTCTGTAAAACCGGCAGGCTGTCTGGTCTTTCGCAGACAACCGTTAGTCGATCCTGGATTTCTTTGAGGCCGGGAAAGATTATCGATAGCCTGCACAAATTGTTTTTTTTTATTAGATAACAGAAGTCTTAATGTTAGTGCGAAGTACAGGATATTTATTATTATTGATCTGCAAATTGCGTCCGTTTTGATTGTGCGCAGTGAGCAAAACAAAGAAGTGCGTGTCCCTGCAGTATCTGTTTGTACATAGAAACACCCCGGACCTCAGATGTCGTCTGAACGCAGCATTTGACCGAGCGCTGCCGCAGTCAGCGAGACTCGACGCCCTGTCACTCCAGCCTTAGGTGAGAGCCGTCGTCACACTGCTCATACGGCATACAAAGGACAGTCTGCAAACACGACTCACCGCAATTTCTGTGGTTGGAATGCCACGTGCCAAGTCTCCCCCTTGAAATCATTGCCATGTGTCATTCGAAGCACAGACTACGCGGTGACTCGCGTTAAAATCTGTACGCAGACTGTCTTTTGTATGACGCATGTTGTATAAGCAGTGTGACCCCGGCTTCAGGTTTTCGCTTTGAGCACAAGAGTGAACAAAATGTATGGATCTTTGGAGAACTTAACGCGGTAGCTTGCTACGGTTAAGGGCACAGAACAGGCAGAGCTCTGTGTCATTTTGAAACGCGCTTTAGCGAGGGCTTTGGAGGGTTACACGATGCTGTCTTTGTTTAGCACGCAAAGCAAAATGCAAACCGGCCTGCGCTCTTTTTCTAAAGGTGGCGGAACAACCATTGAGAAAACAGTATATATATAAAGACTTGTAGACCTTCAGGAAAAAGGAATGGACGTTTATCTTGGTCCCATGAGGTGCGCCTTTGCCTGCAGAACATAGGTAAGAAGATCATTGTGATTTTCGGAGTGGATTCAGCGATTGTCAAGATACAAAAGGGGTTTGGTTGGGAAACGGAATTCGCGCAGGGACAATAAGGGCCATTCAATCACAAACGTCCCAAACGTCCCGCTCAACTGTTTTCGTTTTCTTTTTTAAAATTTTTTTAAGCATGGCTTTTTATCTTAATGCCCTTCCCTTTCCCTAAAATATTTCCGGCGAAAATGTTTTTCGTTTATGGCGTAAGCGTGGTTTTTATTTCTAAAATGGGCGTAAAACTAGTCATCCATCAATAGTTGAGTAAAAATAAGGTTTCCTTCTAAACGCTTCGCAATTTGTTTTATAATATTCGAACAGATTTTAGCTTGTTATGTTGTGTTGGTTATGAAATTTTTTTGTTTAAATATCTTTCCGAAAAATTAACAAAAGTCACAAAAAGTTAGCATTTCCTAATTTTGTTTTTTAAATTATCGCTTTTCTCCTAAAATTTATAACTGTTTTTTTTGTGGAAGCCCTGTAGATGTATTACACATGAAAAATGTTTTAAATCGTACAACCAAATATTTAACAAAAAAAATTATAAAGTTGCGAAAAAGTGTGTCTTGCTGCCTAAACAGCCGTTTATTCTACCGTGAAGTGGTTCAAGTAAAAATACGAAACTGAAGGACGTTAGAAGAAGAGTTTACTGCCTTTCATTTCTAAAAGTATGATCAATTTTGTTTTTTTCTGAAGCGAGAAAAAGTTATTGATTTTGAGCTCCCGCGTTGCAACCAGGAATGCTTATTAGCCCCTCTTCACCGCAGAGCACGCCACTGTCGACATTTTAGCCGGACGAAACGCACGATTGTTTATCTTGAGCGTAGTGTCCACCGCAGGTAGACGCAGAAACGTTGTGTTGTCATATAGATATTCATGGGGAAAGACTCACGTCTGCTTCCATGGCTTTCCAATCGCTACAATTGCAACCGTCGTATGTGGCGAAGTCCTCTTGTGATCTAGCACGGCTTGTCATATCTGCGGTTTTTTTTAGCGCCGCCGTTGCAAAAAAGACACCACCAGGTCGGTTGTTTCGCGTCGCAATATGTCCCTTTTGTCAGTGTCAGGACACAGATAAGCAGCAGCATAGAAGCCGTGGAGTATGCGATATGAAAATGACCTGAACCATTTGGCGCTGAACAGATCGCAGCAGCACCATGTTCTTGATCATGCTGCAGTCGAAGGCTCTCGCGCCGTTGGTTTATTCCGCTGATGTAATTTTCATAGGGGTCACGTGACCTTGGGGGTCACGTGACCCCCAAAGTCACGTGACCCCCTCCCCCCCGAGGTCACGTGACCCCCCCCCCCCAAGAAGATGGAAGAATGAGGGGAGGAGGTGGAGGGTATACCCTCCCCTGAGTACCCTTCCCTCCTCCTCCTCCCCTCATTCTTCCATCTTCTTAGGGGGGGGGGGGGTCACGTGACCTCGGGGGGATGGGGTAACGTGACCTTGGGGGTGAAGTTACCCCCCCCCCCCCCCTGAGGTCACGTGACCCCAGGAGGGTGGGCTCGCGCGGTGCATTATGGGACATTTCCCATAATGCACCGCGCGGTTACGCCGACGGCGACGCCGACGCCGACGCCGACGCCGACGGCGACGCCGCTCAAGCCGGAACTGGGCGCCTAAGAGCAGCGCTCTAAAAATTCCATTCAGCGGAAATGCAGTAATCCTTGTGACTGAACAGAGTCGAAAAACCATCAGGATCAATAAACTCGAAACAAATATCATCCTAGTTTAGAAAATTAAATAATAAGAATGTCCTACTTACACTCTTCAGAATCCGCACGAACCGCAGAATGACTTATCTGTGCCTACTGACCTGCTTCATCCCTCGTTATAGCACCATACATAGACAAAATATAAACTTCTTTCTCGGGCAGATTCCATATCGCACTAGTCAGTGGTAAGGTCATTCGATAAAATGCCCCTTGTTTTCCTACCCTTTCTTACAGTCGGTCCTTTCCGTTCAAAGCCGTTTTACCTCATGATGCACAGCAGCGGACGCTACACGGCACTGTAGCCAATCCAGTGCCGAGTTGGTGTCACGTGACCTTCGAGAGGGGCACAGCGACGCGCGGGGCGCGGGTAATGTGATACGTGCACAACACTGAATTGGCTGGGATTGATTCGTAGCGTCCACTGCAGTCTGTGGTAAGGTAAAACGGAGAGGGGGAATCTCGCTCTATCGTCATTAAGTTTCCTGAAGAGAAGTCCCTGTCAGTAGATGCCGGCGCCGATTAGGCATGAAGTTTCTGGGTGAGGGAAGCTGACATTGTGTACAAAGGACACAACGAGTGTGCTATGTAGTGGCGGCACGTACAATAATTACACGATAACTGCCGTTGTTTTCGTTGCAGCCGAAAATAGGGACGAGTAGAAGCGGCCGCGGCAGAACCGCGGCGCATCTTTAGCTGTAGACAGTGGCTGTATATGCAAGGCAATTGCGAGTCAAGAATGTGAATGCGCAGAACCCTCTGCGGAAATCACACTCCCGACCAGAAATTGCCTTCCATGCGCTCAAAGCTTGTCAGCCCTCGTGTCATGCAAGTGGCGTGTTGTGCGGTGAAGAGGCGCTCAGAAACAAGGCCAGGTTGCGACGTGGGAACTCTACATCAATATTTTTAGAGCGCAGCTCTTAGGCGCCCGTTCCCGGCTTGAGCGGCGTCGCCGTCGGCGTCGGCGTAACCGCGCGGTGCATTATGGGAAATGTCCCATAATGCACCGCGCGAGCCCCCCCGGGGTCACGTGACCTCGGGGGGGGGGGAGGGGGGGTCCCGTGACCCCTCAGGTCACATGACCCCCCCCCCCCCCGAGCCCACGTGACCCCCAGGTCACCTGAACCCCACCCCAAGGTCACGTGACCCCCCGAGGTCACGTGACCCCCCCCTTCCGGAGGAGATTGAAGAATGAGGGGAGGAGGAGGAGGAGGGGTATACCCTCCCCTGAGTGCCCTTCCCCCCTCCTCCTCAAGAGCTGCGCTCCAATTCGGCCTTAAAGGGAGTTGTAAACGGCTTTCACTTTTTTTTCTCGATTTAGACAAAAATCATTTTTACAAAATTTTCAGAAATTAAAGAAAACATACTCGACTTACAAAGCGGTTATCTTTTGTGTTTTTATTTGGACCGCCTCACGGTAGAATAGATGGCTGCTAAAACAGCAAAACGAACTTTTTTAGATTATAATATTTTTGTCTCCAAGGTTTTTTTGTTGTAGAGCTTCAAACTTGTCAAGTTTGTAACACATCTACAGGCATTTAAACAAAAACAGTTTTTTAATTGCCATGCTCAAAGCGATAATTAAATAAATAAACTAGAACAGTGTTTATTTTTGTGCATTTTGTTGAATTTTAAAGAAAATATTTATCAATACAAATTGCAGTACCATCATATCATAGCAAGCTAAGAGCCATTTGCGTTTTATTAAACAAACTGTGAAGCGTTTCAAAGAAAATTCTATTTTTACTCAATTATTGATCGATGCCTAGTTTTACGCCCATTTTGAACTTCAAACAACGCTCACGCCATAATTTGTTTTCGGCAAATATATTTTAGGAAAAGGTTAAACACCGTGGGATGAAAAGCCATAAATTTTCTTTGAAAAGTCGAAAAGGGCTGAGCGCAGCGTCTGGGACGTTTGAGATGGAATGACCAATAAGTGTGGCGTTTCGTTTAATTGTTCTTCCCATGTAGAGTTTGCTTGCGAGACAAGCGCCGGCTTTTTGCGCCGTGGGTGCCCTCCCCAGATCACGATGATTGATTATTCGAATACTCCGCGGAAAAGTACCCGGGAAGGCTATCTTGAAATACTAGCGAGTTTTCGTAGACTGTACCACCCCCCCCCCCCCCTCCGGCTAAGCCCCTCCGCTACTCGGAACTCTAGAGCCAAGGCCATCGGCGCGCAGGCGCAGTGGTGGTTTCTTCGTAGCGGAGGGTTAGCGGAGGGTAAAACACGGTCTACTAAAACTCCCTACTAAGACGCAGTAGGCAGTGGGTGTTTAAAGCATAAATGTTTGAACGAAGCAGAATGCCAACTTTTCGAAGATCGTCTGATGGCTCCTACAATGTAGGAGCGCCGCTGAGGTTGTCTGCGGTGTTACCCAAACGGAAACTTCCATGATTCAATGATGGCTGACTCAGTGACGACTTGCTTGTGCTTCGCGTTTGGGAAACTGTCATCTGAGATGGGTAGATCACACTTAGGTTGCACGACCCGGCTGATGTTTATTGTTTTTGTTTTTTCGCCAATCGAAAGTTGTGTTTACTATTATTGGCCAATAAGCAGAAATATGTGACGTACGGAACTTGGAGATAGCAGCCGGGCTATATATTCCAGGCACGTCTGCCTGGACTATATAGCTTCAAGGTTTATAACTCCAGTTATAAACCTTGAAGAAATGTTAATTAATGGTAAAGACACACTGCGTCACTTTGGAATATCCTTTAACGCAGCTTCTGTGGCTCTCCAGTAACAGCAAACGCGACTCTTCTCTTATACTCTAAAACACGTTTGGGAGTTCACTTTTCCGTAGTAACAAAGGGGAAGCCAATCACAAGAAGAAAAAATAGAACATTTTCAGAAAATGGCGAAGCTCGGAGTCCTTTTTGCCGTTCATGTTGTTTTCCTTTATCCCCGTAATTTTACCAGCTCGCTCTAATTTGTCAAGTCAGAATACGATTATGCCACAAAAATTTGATAAGGAAAGCGGCATCGAGCCTGAGGTTTCACAGGCTCGTTGCCTCCGCACAGATCGCAATTCTCATACCTAACCGTATTGCGGACTTCACCATTTGCTAGGATTCTTCCATTGTTTGCTGTGATTAGTTGTATATTTGTGTTCTTCAGGAAAGTGAACTTGCATAATATTTTGGCGTAAATCTTGAGCAGGCATGGGCAGTATCGAAGATACACGTATCTTCGATGCTATCTTTCGATACATTTTGTGCATCGGTATTAGGTATCGCTTGCCAGAAATGAATGTATCTGTGTATCGGTGTCTAAAATACATTTTTAGTGTATCGACTATGTTCACGATACTCGATACTCAAAAAAAGAAAAAAAAAATGGTGTGTCGCGGATTTTGAAGCTGCTGTGAGTCAGACGTTGGGCCAGCGGCTCTCGCTCAGGCGGTAGCACACTGATAAAAAAGATGGGGTGGAGTTACAGCTCTTGAAGAGAGAAGGGGAAGCGTGTGTGTGTGCTGAAAAGGGGGGGGGGGCGAAATTAGGCGGCGAGTCCGCGTTAAGTAGGGGACACATGAGCGGTGAAACTGGGCGCCGCGCGGCGCTCCGCATAACCCACCACTTGGCGATACGCGGCGATATTTGTGGATCCAACACACATGCACGCACGCAGGCACGCACGCACGCACGCAAAAGCCCGGCGTGCGACGCATATAATTACTGCGCCACCATTGGCACTGAACGTATTGCGACTGGCTGTACTTCGCTTTAAAATACACTATTTATGCACAAAACGTATGCTGGATGTATGAACCCCGTTCGCGGAGCATTCCAAAAATGTAAAACGGGGGCTGACCACCAAAGCTCTCGTCTCGGCGCTACAAAAAGCCTGCCCTCAAAAGGTGGGGCGCGGCTTTCAAAGACGGCTTTGTAGACTCCAGGACTCCGGTTACTTGAGTACCCTCCTCGTACCGATATGTGAGAAGCTCTGCAAGAAGGTGCGACATAATCCAGAGAAAAATGAACCAACGAAAATAAAACTCACAAAGCCTTTCGCAGTGGTACCATATACTGTATAAGCGACTTAATTTTCGCGGGCTCAAATTTTCGCGAATCGAGCCAAAGCTGAAAGTTTGAAATTATTCGCGGGTTCTAATTTTCGCGAATCGAGTGTAGCTTCCGTAGCCTTCAGATACCGCCTGAATTGTTCGCGGGACGTATTTTTCGCGAATTGTAGGCGATTCGCGAAATTCGGAAAAATTAGGTCCTCGCGAAAATTTAGTCGTTTACAGTATACACGGGATCACTCATCGCCTAAAATAGATCGCTGGCCGACAAGGCATCCATGTCGTGTGCTCAGCCCCAAACAAGGCATACGCCATGTGCCGTAGGGTGAACCGGGAAACCGACCAGAACGTGAGGACCACCCGTGGCACTGCACATCGAACACCCTACGCCCCATGCCAAAAAGGAGTCGTCCACAATATCCCTATGTCATGTGGAAAATGCTCCTTAGGGCAAACGGGGAGGTGTATAAACGACCGCACCAGAAAACATGCAGCCTCTGTGGCCGCACTAACGTCGGCTGGCCACCTTTCGGCGCATTGTCGGGAATGTAAATGTGCTCCCGACTTCTCAAACGTCACCGTCGTCGCACGACACCGAAAACAGCTTGGGAGGAAGATCCTCGATTCGCTGGCCATTGCGGAGAGAAGTGGAGAATGCGTAAGTGCCGCCTCCGTTGCGCTCTTTCCTAAAGAAAAAGTATATTTGCGGAAGCTGCCCTTCGGAGCAACCAAGTTGGCACCATTTGAATGCCAAGATCCGACAGAGGAAGAAGAGGTTACCTCTACGGAAAGTGTCGAGAAAAATAAAGTTTTTCTAAGATCCGACAGCTGAAGAAGTGGTTAACTCTACGCTCATGTCGAGGAAAAGGAACTTTTATATCTAAGATCCGACAGATGAAGATGAAGATACCTCGACAGATAGTTTCGAGGAAAAGGAAGTTTTTTTTTTATTAAAAGGTTGATAGACCAGCAGTGCGGTTCTTTGTTTTCTCCTCTCCTTCGCTTTTCCTCTACGTTCAGCTGGTATTCAAGGAAGGAAGTAAATTAAAGTATTCAGATAACAAATAAAACAAATCAAACGGGCGCATACGTTCTTGTACTACAATTATATTACTATTGAAATAAAAATGCAGAAGAAAACATTACCGCAAAAGGTGTGTTCACAACTCTAGCAACGCCGTGTTAGCTTTTCTTTTCTACCTGATCAAGCTAAAAAAACAACGGGAGACGCACGGCTTGCCAGGCCTGAAGAAAAAATATTGCAGAACGGATCCCTGAACGCCACTACGAAGTTCTAGACAAAGACGCCCAGATTGAACAGAAAAGTCTAGCTTAAATCACTTGTACGAGACGCGTCCAGTTTTCATGAGACACTTGGGCGCTTTCGTTAGAAAGTACATGGAGATGTCATATTGATTTTATGACAAGGAAATCGCACCGAATGCAATAATGATCAGGGGGCTATGTTGCGCTTTTTGGACTCCCAGGAGACTAGGGAGAAGGAAGTGACGTCAACAACGCAGCAAATGCAGATTGGATGTTGATTTTGTTTTCTTCTGTCAACACTCAATCTGCGTTTGCTCTACTCGTTGACGTCACTTCCTTCTTCCAAGTCTTCTGGGAGTCCAAAAAGCGCAACATAGCACCCCTGGTGTTATGACCGTGGCATTGAAATGAGCAGTAACAAAGCTTTATCCCCGAGCATTAAAAAACAGTATGCAGAAATAACTACCAACACAGTCCAAAATAAACCAACCGGGAAATTACGAAACACACAACACGTTTGTTTGTCTCCCGGCGGCATCGAATCGCTGGCTCGACAAACCTGACGGCGCCAAAGGTCTCTCCGTTACAAAATGCACCGTCTCGGCATTCTTTCTACATCCCTCGGGTTAACTCCTTCATCGGTTTTGGCAGTAGCATTCCGGCAAACAGATTACCCACCTTGAACTCAAACCACCAAATCAATCTCGCTCGGCGTCATATTGCCACTTCTCGGCACCGTCGGTGTTGCTCGTGTTGCTAGCTGAGCAACCGTTGTTGTTGCTACTTGAGATGGTCATTTTACACCTTCCGTATCACTCATGGGACTTCGAATAACTTCACAGACGACTAGAACATTTTCACGAGAGCGTTCAAGCCGCAAACAGCACCGAACCCAAACCGAACAGACCAAACGAAAGGTCGCCATATTTGCTTTTGCGCCGCTCGTCGCTAGTCGCACCGGGCCCACCGCGCGCAAATATATGAATTATGGACCGACCAGATCTGAGCGGTGACGCGCCGCGAGGCGCATACGTCACAGAGACGTAGGGATGCCAGCACCGGTTGCTATGGATACTGCCGTGCGCTGCCGCGTGGCGTCCGTTTTCATCGCGCATGCGTCCCCTGTTTTATGCCGCATGTACCGACTATACTTCGTTTCAGCTTCGGTCCGAGCGCGGCCGATGTTATGAGCCGAAGGGCCAATCAAACAGCGCAAAAAGCGCAACGTCATGGCGTGCTCTCTGCGCTTCATAGGACTAGCCGGCGGAGGAGCAGTGCTCAGAGAGGCGTTGTGCCTCTTTCGCTGCTTTATTGGCCCTTCGGCTCATTACATCGGCCGCGCTCGGACCGAAGTTGAAACGAAGTATAGCTCGCACTCTTTTGGGAAACACATGCAGACACACAAAAGTAAACAATAGCAGTACGACGATCGCAGACTGGTGGCGGAGCGGGGAAACGGAAAAAAAGGGGGGGGGGGGGGGTGTTTGATCCAACTCAAGATACCTTCGCGATGAGACAGACATACCTTACAGAAGGATGTCGTTTTGTTTATATGTTTTACAGATTTTGTAGCGTTAGCTACACTGGCCGAGGTTGAGCAGTTTCGCGTGGCCCTCATAATGAGCCGTGCTCATTATGCGGAGCGCGCGGCGGCGGCGGTGGAGCTCCGCATAATGAGCACGCATAATGAGCACGGTTCGCATAATGAGCACGGCTCATTATGAAAGCCACGCGAAGGCGCCGCCGCGCGCTCCGCTGCCGCCGCGCCCACCTCGCCCGCCTCGCCGGTCTGCGCATTCCAGAGGAGTGACGTCATAGTCGCGGCAGACGCACTGGCGCCGCCGCGTGCCCAGCTGTGCGCCTCCGTTGCGCAGTAGCCAAGTCTGACGCTGCCTCGGAGCCGCTTGATAGCGCCTCTCATTTTGTGCGCATAAGCTCACGCTACGTATATCCTGGCATAGCCGAGCTAAGCCACCGCAATTTTTTCTTTTATCACAGTAGACACCCACTTGTGCCTCCTCATTGAAGATCTGACATCATACAGGGTCATAATGATTCTGCAGTAGATATGGCGCTCATTCAGAGAGGACTCTGCACAATCAACCTCAAGCCTGGACCATATCTTATCAGGTACGACAGAAATACGCACAAGGGACAATGTGCATACAACGATTTCTTATAATGGTGGCATCCTGGTAGCTGATTGGCAGACGCTTCGCTCATACGAATCGGTACGTTTTGAAGTGTTGAGCACAACGAACGCTAAAAATAGTTCCTTATCGTCCGTTTGAATTGTTGTCAAAGTAAAAGGAGGTATAGTACCTCAGCTTGCGTACCATATCAAACCCTTAATAAAAAAAAAAAGTATCATTGATTATACAAGGATATCTTATTACGTCGCCTGAATATCCTATGACTCAATGCACGAAATTTTTATCAAGCACCTTCTGAAGATTACATTACAGGTAGGGATTACTTTAAAATTGGGCGTAAGATTCGCGTTCGTCTTTACAATAGACTTTACTTGTAATCGCGCTTTCCGCAATAAAAAAATCACACAATGCCTTCACTTAGGCCGGTAAACTTGACCAGCGCACGTACCCAAAAACTTCAAAATTGTACATGAAACTTTTTCCCTTATATATGCAGGTAGGCAGACGTTCGCGTTGCACAAATCTTACGAAAACCGATAACATTTGAAGTCTTTTTTTTGCTTTACATTAAAAAAAGAAACAATATCCTATTTAGTTGAATGTTAGGAATGTAGTAAAACAACGAACATTCTATATTAAACACGCATGGTAGCGTGTGAGGTGAAAAGAAAAAAGAAAGTACTAATACGTTAAACGAGTCTTTGAAAAACAGCTTCATCAAAAATAAAGGAAAATACCGAGAGAACTAGTTTGAGAATACGCACATGGTTGTTCTAAGGAACTAAAGAAGTTTAATCTATTTTTTCCAACTTGAATGCGGAACTTGCGCTAAAAAGGATATTCATTAATTTCCCCGAGAAAATAGAGCCTTGCACACTATTTTTGATAAACTGGAGGAAATGAGTGGCATGATCTAAGAAACTTTTTATTTGCGTTTTCCGACGAAATACGTACGTCACAATTAATTAATAGAACAGGTCGAAGGCAATGAGAGCCTCGCTATTTAATAAAGTCTTCCATACTAAGTCTATCTTCAAAGCAACCATGGGTCTCAGTGAGATATTTCTGTTTACTTTCAAGAATCGCGCTTTATTTGTGGGCTTTGTTCTCCATGGCCACAGGCGCCAAGAACTGGCAAACTTTAAATGGATGTGGAGTCTTATTGGCTTGTTTTGTGTTTGGTTTAGCCTTTGCCGCAAACGAAGAGGAAAAGGCATTTGTCTTTATAAGCCGCTTAGCCCAACAAAATTTCATGAGTCTCTGTTTTTTTGTTTTATTTACTTTCATACGCACGTCACTGTTTCAAGTTTATATTTTTTTATTGTTATAGCTGAAAATTATCCGAGCAGGATTTTGTGTTATTGTTTATTTGTAGCTTTTAACTGCTTTTTAATCTCGATGTTTCATTAAATATTAGTGAAGCGTTAGTATTTTCTCTTGAAGTTAGGAACAACACTTCTTTTTGGCATTCATATACGCTGTTGCCGAAGCACAATTCAAGCAACTGTACTCTAAACTGGGCTTTGGGCAGAAAGGAATATAAAGTGAGGAGAGGAACATTTTGTGCATGTGCGGAGAGGAACGTTTTTTGTTTGTCTCCTTCTTCAGTTGCCTCCGGTTTTTTTTTCCGAAATGTTGAACATCAACCAGCTCGCACGTTAATTTATTATTTCTTCAATAATATTTATTGTTCTTAGCTTAACGTTAAATTTGAAATGACCACATTCAGCAAATGCAGAATCTTGATTCTTGCACACACTCAAAAAACGTTCCCAGAAAACATAAAAACACTGGAATAAATTAAAAAACTGTATTAACATGAAATTAAGTTTTACATATCCTATTAAAGATATCTAAAAGCTTCCTTGAACGTTATCGTGCAATCTATTTGGTGAAAATCACTGCAATGAATATGGTGGTGACTGCAAGTATTTCTGGAGAGGAAGTCTTTTTAAATCGAAATAACCGGCAGAGCAATAATATCTTAATTCAATTAGAGGTGGGCGAATATTGGAAATTTCGAGTACCAATCGAACATTATAAAGTAAAATTCGTGTTCAACTCGTTAACAAAGCCTTCTGTATCGTGGAACACTATAAAATCAGTATTCGTGTTCAACTCGTGAGCTAAGTCTTCTGTATCGTGGAATATTCGATATGCTACGAATATTATCAACTAACGGAATAATCGAAAACGCAATTGCGAGCTCGGTTTTGCTCGACGTTTCGGTGAGCAGGGCTCATCAACAGGGACGTCGCTCGCAGCATAGGGGTTTGGTGCCCAGACCGTCCAGTCGACGATGAGGTAACCTGCGATTCTAGTTTGCGTTTCTTTCTTACTACTTAGTTTTTGATTCAACTGATTTAACTGCTGCGCAATTCTGCGCCCGGTGTCCTCGCGCATTCCTGTTATGAAAGATGGAGACAGGTGCAGTGAGCCGCTTGCGAAGTCGATGGTCGCGGGAGAAACGACACCGAAACAAAGAGAAAAAAAGAGAAAGAGAACGAGGAATGCCATTTGAAAATACGTCGCGAGATCGACGTCATCGTTGGGGCAATGCACGACATGCGACTCAACACTTCAGACACCGACAGTGACCCCAACGCATCTTGTCAACCATTTGAAACTGCCTCCAGCATTGATGAAAGAGTATGAGAGGTTACTGCGGGTACGGTCTGAAAAAAATTAACCAATGTTGATGGACATTAAGCGCCGTACAGAACCCCTGTCAGGAAAAGGGCGTGAGCTTTAAATAACAAGGTGGCTGCCGTTGTTAACATTAAATGGGTGGGGTATTTCAGCGAAGCAGCGATTTCAAATTCGCGGTATTTACATAAATCGTTCAAATTCGAATAGCCTTAAAAACTAATATGTATAGCAGCACCGGGCGAAAAATGCTGTAGCAGTTAAAGTAAAGTCTATAAGCAAAGATTGATCAGCCTTGCGCTTCTTTTTTTTTTTCAGTAGCTTATATTTTTGGGGTACCAGATAGAAGGAATGGCGCATTAATGCTTATATGAGTGGTGTTGCTCTATTAATTGCCAGCTTAAGAAAAAACACGCAAGCGTGGCTTTAACGTCCGGGCTTCTTGCATAGGAATTTGTTTTGGGCGTCCTTATTGGCTGATTGGTGTCGACATCTCATAGCCCGCGGAGTGCTAATAACATGCTCGCCCCCTC
This sequence comes from Ixodes persulcatus, assembly GCA_013358835.2. Lineage (NCBI taxonomy): Eukaryota > Metazoa > Arthropoda > Arachnida > Ixodida > Ixodidae > Ixodes > Ixodes persulcatus. The sequence goes on from JABSTQ010009403.1 coordinate 1,768,555, forward strand.
ACTTTTTTTCTGCTCTTCTTGAAGACTGCCAGTGGCTTTAGTTAGGGCAAATAATTTGAGATCTATGTTCCAAAGCCAACCCTCGTCCTCTCCATTTAGCCTAGTTTGCCCAATCTCTCCATTTCTTCAACTCTCAGTGAGTAGAGCACATATATAGCCGCGTTACACATTTGCTTTCCCTGCTCCTCTCCCCTTCCCCCTCCCGGCCTGGATGCACAAGTAAAGTTTTATGTTAGAGTACGAACGTTTTATCACATCAAAAAGGGGTGGCACCCTCGTGTTTAGCATGGGATGCATCTATATTTATTTTAATGCGAAAGCATTAACTGTCTCATGGAGCGAGCTGACGTCACCAGTTGGAAGCGCGAAAACGGCTCCTAGTTAGCACGCGCCTTCGGTTCCATTGGCTGGCGCGCGTCGACGGGGCTCCCATTGGCCGCTGCGCCATGGCCTCCGAGATCCCGAAGCGCGCGCGCGCTAGTACGCAGCAGACGACAAAGGGAGTGGACGAGCTGACGACAAAGGGAGCGGACGAGCGGCTTGCATGCTTTTGCATTCACAACTCATAAGAAATGCTTAAGTGTACCACGAGCTTTTTTGATTCAGTATTACCGTGCATGCAAGAAAATAGGCAGTTGCGTCAGGCTATGCACTTACTACGCTATAGGACAACCGTGCAGGTTGGGAAGCAAGCCTCGAAAAGCAAACCGTGTGGACACGGCAGGAAACATGTGTGCAGCCTTATTATCCAGTACGTGCGTCAAGAAAGGGCCGATGAAGTAATGTATCGCAGCGCCCATTATGGTGCTATGTATTTGTAGATTAAGTGTGCTTCATTCTTGCCGAGGCCATCAATCTCGTGTAATAAAGCGTAACTTCCAAATAACTTTTTTTTTGTCCCAAGGGAGATATTTGCTTCTGAAAAAGCGTGGCGGCCAGAAAGAAAAGAAGAAATATATGTGAAACAAAAAGGCGACTGTTTAGTAAACTTAAGTTTACGTGTGCCTACGCAACAAACATTTTTTTTTTTTAAGAAAATTGACTGAAATGATAGTTTATCTCCTCTGATCTAGCACTATGTCTAGCGTGAAATAGCGTGGTAAATATTCCTTGAAACATTAAACACGTCCGTGCCTGCCTTCGGTTATTACTCCAGCCGGGTTTTCAAGTATTTAAAACAAAAATAAAAGAATAAAATTTGTGGTATTTGTAGGGGCATTTGTTGGTCCCGGAAGCATAATGCGAATGTGTTTGTGCCTTTTGTTCTATTTTCGCTAGGAAATATTTACCGCAAACTATAAAACTAACGTAGGGCGCGCGGTCTGCGTAGGTAGCGCCATTATATATTCGTAGAATACATTACGGTGTTTATCGCTGCACTCGGATGTTTACAGCCTGAGGAGAGTCGCTGTGGCTGCATGTTGCCATAATTTAAACACATGCTCCAGTAAAATACCCTCGTTTTTATTGAATATCTGGTTTGTTGCTTTTCGTACCACCCTGTGTATCGTCTTTTTATTGCCAGAATATTTATTTGACCTATTCTTTCTGCCTGAAGTACAATTTCGGAAATAACGGCAGTTTTTCCAGTCCTTTCGCCTAGGCGAAATTTGTTTTTTTTTATTGAATGTACGAGTTTTCAGAGTGACGTCATTGCTCTTCGTGATTACCAATAAAATGTGAGCTTATTAATGCAAAAGTAGTTTATGCCTCTGCTATTTTTAAACATTCAGCAACGAATGCTTCTCATTTTATCGAACGTACCCTATCTAATAGCCAACCAGGTAGTCATTTGTAGACGACTGCCGTGCGATGCACTTTTTAGATTATGTTCTAGCCCTAGACACTTTGGACTGAGTGAGCGAAGGCCACGTGGAAAACTCCTGATAGCAGTGCTTGAACTCATCCCTTTGAATAGGCAGTTAGGCAACATTGACATCTGGTCTTACAGCCACTGGCGGCTTAAAAACCGCAGGACCAGGGGAGTCCTGCACAGAAACATACCATGAAGCAGCAATTACAGCATCAGAAATGCCTCGCAATTCTGATACAGTAACTGTGCTCAGCTTGCTGCATAAAGCGGCGCAAACACTTCGCTAGGCACATAAGCTTGCTTTCCCCATTCTTTTGTTGTTGTTATTTTTTTTTACTTTTGATTGAAACGACGAGGAATCAGCAGAGGCATAAACTACCTCTTTGTAAGAAAAGCTGCCGTCAAAAGAAACGGTAAAATTGCAAAAATGCTCCGCAAGTTTTTACAAACTTTTTTTTTTAATTTTTTTTTATCGAGTTTGCACGATTAAACGAGCGTTTTTCTCTCTCGCGTGTTTCTAACGTGTCTAAGGTTCTTGCAATTTCAATCTAGCATTATAGCGCTTTTAAGCACGACATCGTTATCTTTTGCTCCTTATGTCGTAGCCATTAATGTAATTTCTTCGGGGTTTCGCCGGCGCAGTCTCGAGAAAGTGGTGGAGTTGCGCGTCGAGTCTTTTAAGAAGTAACGGATGTTTAATGTTCAGATAAACGGACCTTCGCACACCCTCTGCTTTATTCCTAACTGCATTGTCAGATTAAGATAAGGTTTGATTTTTTTTATAATCTTATTTTTTTCTTCCTCTTAATTTAGAAAATGAATTGCACACTTCCTCCTCTTTGAAAAGCACTATGGTGTTTCGTGGAGTGGAATGTATCCAGATGTTTCGCAGTATCATATATTTCCTTTATATCACGCAATGATTGGGATTTATGAATAGATGGAGGTGAACCACATATTACAATGATTAGGATCGATAATTTTGGAGTAAAACTCCATTCTTTTGCGTATTTATTCTTATATGTGTATATAAACACAACAGACATCGTATATCTTCGATAAAAATGCTTGATGTGCCGCCATAAACTCCCAATTATTTGACACTTCGCGAAAATATAGCTAAGGATATTAAAGGGGCCATGAAACGAATTTTAGCTGGGATGAATGATTTTAAATGGGGACTTTACTAATCGCATATCGTTTAGTTGGCCAAGAGAAAGAGGGTAGAAAGTCCAAAGCCAGCTTTTCGGTACGAACATTTGAAAATATAGCGGACTATTTTGTACCTTCTTTCCTTCGAAAGCTCTCCGCCTTTTCACTATGATACATCCGTGGTTCTCAAAGCGCGTCAGCGGTTCCAAACTGACGTCCGCCGAGCCCAGCTCACGCATTGGACACGAGAACTGCGTCACTCGGACGTATGCGCTCGTCAACAATCAATCCGTGGACGAATATTTGGATTCGCGTTCGTGGCCAATAAGTGCCCTGACGAAACTTATCGTCACTGGAGAATGACAAGTTCTATGGTGTGCATAAAAAGCACGCTGGAAGCTAGGAGTCATTGCACCGGTGCCGAAGAATGTCACGACGACGTGATTTCACAATTCGCATTTGAGTTGAGGATTAAAGCTGAGGAAGAAGAAGTAGGAAAATCGTTTCACGACCCCTTTAATTGTTCTCTAGAAGGCATTAAACGGTCGTTTCGAGGAGTGAAGAAGACCCTTTTGATATTCAATCCCCATAGCATATTGACGTCAGAATACATTACCTTGTGATGTCAGGTCACGTGACGTGGCAGTACGTTACAGGGCTTGGTTTCGTCAAGTGACGTCCCGTATCAAGCTGTGATTTCAGGCAATACCATGACGTGGCGTCACAGTGTCGAGTTAATTGGTGTTACGTTACAGAGTGGCATGGAACCTGACGTCACACGATGTCAGATCATGCGGCCGCGCGTGTCACGTGACACTAGACAAAGTAACGCTATGTCAAGTGACCTGAAGTCACGCCACGACAATTAGTGTATAGACGCCAATCCAATTTTCCTGCTACATTCAGCAGGAAAATTCACAGACGGATGGACACATGTTGTGGTAGTGAGGGGTACCGTTAAAGAAAATGCATGCTTTGAAATTTGTTGGGGCGTCCCCATGGCTAACTACGGCTTCGCGCCTTCTTATAATTTTTATTACACAATACCATCTTGTTTTTTTTTTTAAACACAGTGTGTTTATGCGCTAGATTTTTTGCGAAAAGTGCAACGCTTGAGTGGGATGAAGAAGTGTTACACGGAGACCAACGCAACATAAATAACGCACAGTTTATAGCAGGCAATGCCAAGCATGCAAAAAATATAGAATGCTTGCTAAGTTATCATCAGTACCAGGCAGAATTTATTGCAACCGGCGGGGTTCACAAAGGGGCTCAGCGGAAATCGAACCCCGGACCATGCGATCCGCAGTCGGCCGTCTTTGCTCCGCGTTCCAAGGAGCTGGTAAAAGAGAGCGCAAGCACTTGGATCACGTATGATTTGCTGCCGACGGTCGCCTGCGGTAGCACGCGACTGCCCTTGGCCAATGATACTTAGTTCAGCATACTTATTTGAGCATACTTAATTTAGCATACTAAGTACGCGGGAACCATCGGCGGTGAGTCACACTTAGTTCAGCAAACTTTGTCCACAGGCGACTGTTGGCGGCAAGTTACATTTTGTCCAGTGTACTTAGTTTACAGACTACCGTCGGAGGAGGGAGTAAGAGGAGGAGGAGATGAGGGGGAGGAGGAGCAGAGAAGCAGATGGTACGGAGGAGGAGGGGCATACCCTCCTCTCCTCTTCCTCAAGAGCTGTGCTCGAATTCGGCATTATGGGGAATCGTAAACGTTTTCATTTTTTTCTACATAGAAAAATGATGACCACAAGACGAATACTTCCACTGGCAACAGTGAATTTCCTTTAAATATGCATGTTACCGTTCACGCGGTCATAATCAAAGCATTGAGCGTACCTCGAAACTACTCAACACCGTGTCTTGAAGCGACAAGTGACAGCCAATAAAACAAAAGTGTTCGTTCAAGATTACACCTCGGACAAGGCTGCGCTTTCATGCTTTATAGAAAAAAAAAAAAAGAATTCACGCACGAGTCAATTTTAGAATTTCGACATCTACCCCGCCAATCAATTGATGTACGTTTTTTTTCAGTGTGAGGGAAAAAAACTTAAACATAACATTGTATACAATATTAAATAACAATAAAACCATTAGAGGTGGTTGCGAGGCTGCTCAAACGATGAGCGTAATAATTCCTCCTGCACATTATTGTTTGCTATATCTGCACAACACAATTAAAAACATAGCGACGTTTACAACATAATTGCGGAAACAATTTCTATAGGTGCTAAAGTTAAGCATCAAATCTGGTGCTTATGGTATACGTGGTGTTTGCTTTCAATTAGAATGTTTTTTTTTTCTCTTTTTCTTTGAGGGGGTGAGATTTTGACGAGTGTGATTTTCACCGTATCTATATCAGGCTCGGTAGTCCTTATATGAGGGAATATTCGTCATAGTAAGTCGGCTAACAAAAAATTGTATAATTGTCTTACTACCTATTTGTTTTAGGAGAATTAAATTTTAATATTGACGGCAATTATTATTAAAGACCAGGGTATTTCTTCTTTTTTCGCGAAACGTAAATGTTTTTTTAAAGATTTTAATCAATATTTTTTTGCGATTTTTACCTGATTTAGAAATTGCGCTCAAAAACAACGCCGCAAGCCAAACTTACATTCAAGTTTGAAAGAGCGACGTAGTACTTACTCTATCGGCAGCGTGTCCTTAGTCTGTGCGCTGATGGTGACCACGTGACTAAATCATAAACGTCAATCTTCTATACTCGCTTTCACCCCAAAAACAGTAAAAAAAAAAAAAAATCCGGCACCTTGAGGAGCATTACGAATTTCCATCGTTATGTGGAGAATGAATATATCTGTAGCTGCATTTTAGATTAGATATACGTGTTACCTTACTAAGACGTACACGTTTCGAGCGAAAAAGCATCGCTTTTTCCTCCGTCAACCGAGTCTTGTAAGAACTCCTTCGCGCGGTGTACGAATAATGCGCAAACATTTCCTTTTTTCTTGAGGTGAAGACAAGTATACGTGAATGTGGACAGAGCTTGCGGCGCCCTTTCTGCGAGCAATTTTAAAATCGGTCGAAGGAAAGCGAAACTTAATCCGGTGATATCTAAAAGTCACGACCTTTCTGCAACATGTTTTTCTTAAAAAATACCTCTGGTTTTTATTAGTTATTGCCGTCAATACTGCATTGCAATGATACCTATAAAACCAATAATCTATCTGTGAATGAAGAAACCTTAGTTAATTACTCAACTTACCCTGATGACTACCCCTTCATCTAACTCCCGCCGAGCCTAAGAAATAGATACTAAAAAATGGCACTCATCGATAGCTCTCAACACCTCTAGAAACACTGTGCAAAATAAAATTAAAGATTCTGTATATTTCAGCAATCTAAAGCAAGAGTGCAACTTCAGATTGTATAAAACATTCCACTGAGCATCAAACAACTCAATGTTCAAGCGTATGCATTCTTACCGACCACCGAGCACAGTGTCCAGACATGTCCTTGGACTCTCTTAAAAAGTTAAAAAGGTTGACCTTTAAATCATAATGAACCAACTAGCTCAAACCAAAGTCTCAATCCCTTTGATTCGTATGCAGAAGTGTCGTGCGCCGGAGGCTATGCTCGAACAGTAATTTTTGACCGACTCAACAGAAAGAAGCAAACGCATCAATAAACTCGGATCGAGAAACCTTTTCCGCAAGCACGGACTTGCTGGGTGCGGCTCGAAATGAATATATTTTGCGTCTCCGCTCCTTCCTTTTTGAAGGGAGGGAGAGGGGGAGGGGGGGGGGGGGGGGCTTTTGCAAACAAAATGCGCGGGCCAAAAGTGAGGAACACTGGGAGCTCGAGTTGACTTTGTGCGCAGACTGGCAGGACGGACGCCACCGTTTGTTTGAAGTCGGAACAAAATCGATGCAGCGGCCTTTGGGCTCAGTCTGCTTCGAGGCGTCCAATCGCTACGCACACACAAAGCACACGGCTTTCAGACGGACCGGGAAAAAGGGACTACCGAAAGAGCGTTGCCAAAGTCGCGTGCAGGGGGCGTTATACGGTAGGGAATTCCGTTCTTGTTCGGCGCAGGCCGCCCGGAAAGAGCTGCGCGATCGGTTTTGGTTCTCTTTTTCGGCGTGCGTGTCTTCGTACGTGGAATGAAAAGACACAAATAAAAGTTCCGTGCGGTGCAAGAATGCGAGCGTTGCATTTAAAAGTCGTTCAAGATGTAACGTCTCCTCGCTCATTTTTCTTCGTGAGCAAAACGACCGACGTTTATGTTTTGTCGAATGTCCATCAGCCTGTTCATCCGTGTGGTGGTGACTTTCATCTGGAGTTGTTTACTCTACGTGTGTGTGTCTGTGTGTGTTTGTGCGTGTGTGCGCTTGCGCGTGCACGTGCGCGCGCGCGTGTGTTTGTGTGTGCATATGCGTGTGCGTGCGCGTGTGTGTGTGTGTGTTTGTGTGTGTGTGTGTGTGTGTGTGTGTGTGTGTGTGTTTGTGCGTGTGTGCGCGCGCGCGCGCGTGTGTGTGTGTGCGTGCGTGCGTGCGTGCGTGTGTGTGTGCGTGTGTGCGTGTGCGTGTGCGTGTGCGTGTGTGTGTGTGTGTGTGTGTGTGTGTGTGTGTGTGTGTGTGTGTGTGTGTGTGTCAAAAATGTACCATACCGAGGGTGACGAGCTGCGTACAGCAAGGTAACTTTTATTTTCCTCCTTGTACCGGAAGGTCAACAGGCAGGTTCTTTCGAAAATTCTTGACCTATTATGGCGTATAACTCGCGAGTAACTGGCTGAAATAATAATTTAAGTTACCTTTTAGTTATTGTAAGATAGCAATAACATGAGGATAGAAACAAAATTGCAAGTGCGAGCACCAAGCTGGCACTTGCAATCGCATGCATATTTTGTATAATGGTGCATACTATATTTTATATGCTGATGTCACCATGCTCGAGGCGATTTATTAAATCGGCTGCAGTTAATTTAAGAAGAAGAATGAAAAGACCTTGTTCTTATCTAGATTATACTTATATTTAAAATTAAGTTTCAACGTTGCATCTGACATATGTGTTTGTTAAATGACCCCTATATATTTTATTATTTAGTGAATGTCAACGATAAATAATCTTATAAGCCTTATCTTTCACCCATTATTTTTGTTTCCATTAAGACCTCATGTTCACTTTGTAGGAGCTATTCTACAATCGACTGTCTCGTGTCTTATATTATAAGGCGTGAGACATAAAAATAGCGTTGACAGTCAATTCGGTTCTCGGAAAGGTTCTAGGGTAGTACGGCGGCAGCGCGTTTAGTCATTCTATTTTACAGAACTTGAAATTTGGCTAGTTAGTGAATATTAGAACAATATATGTGCTCACTCATTGTGTGCCCCTTTTTATGATAACGTATGATAAAGCATAAAGTCGTTTTTGTGTGTGTGTGTGTGTGTGTGCGTCGGTTGTTTTTTACGCCCTACACTATGCTTCCTAATTCTATTTTGCGGACGTATAATATGTTGGTTGCTAAGTTGTTCACTAGTCGGGAACCTTGTTTAGACATTGTCGTCCATAATTCCCGGTTATTTTATTTTATTTTTAGTTGAGAAGGGAAGACCGACGCATGCATTATCATTCCGAAGAAAAACAAAATCTTTGATATAAACATGCGACAACCCGCACTGAAAACTTACTGATGATTTGGAACTCGTACCTTTGTTTAGATAAGCGGTCGTTATGCACTTGTGCGCGTTCGGGAAAGGGTAATCAACGTTAAAGTCACCTCGTTTTAAATCTGCGCTGGCCACGTTTCTCCATATACGGCGGTGAAATTATAGACACCTTATTTTCAGATAGACAGGCTCGCACGTGTCTCAATAAACGTATTTATGCAACAAAGTCGACCGTTTGACAATATGAAAGAAATGCGGGATCGTATAGGCACGTCAGCTATATAGTCGTCAAATACTCAAAACATACAGGGTGTGACGAGGTCAGAGCATCTTATAACTGCACAGCCAATGACATTTCGGCATTTGCGGAAACAAAATCCCGAGGTATGAATCTCCAAGCGTGAACGTAAAATATATTTGAGCCATTCCACTCTGCGAAGGTCGTTGACCAGCGAAGCTGTAGAGCACCCCCCCAAATGATTCACCAAGAGACACACAAAAGCCCTTCACCCAATGTTTATTTACAGTATATATACTTAATCTTAAAACGGTAGTGATTATTGCGTTGTGATCACTATGGTATTCACTAATGGTTTCCATAACAACTTTGGTGAGATTCTTTGGTAAAGTTAAATCTATACATAAAATGCTTCACATATCTAAAAGCTTCTACTCTTATATATGTAAAGCAGTGACGTGATTCTACTCCAGCGGGAGAAGGCCCATTGCTCAGGGATGTATATCTATTATAACACGTTTTGACGTCTTCCCTTATCTAAATGCATATCGAGGTGACGGGGCCTATATGCATTTCCATACATGAAGCGCTTTTACATGCAATTTAGTCTTTGCACACGGACACAAAGAAATGCATGGAGCCCTAGCCATTTACAGCTTCGCTTTAATAAACCACACCCTGCGTTTTTAAGCTGTCCGTGGCCTAAAGGCGAGAGAGCATTCCCAAATGCAAGTGCTCCAAAATGTTCCAAAAGACAACGTAGAGAGCGCGCAGGGAAAGCGCGATGACGAGGCAGCCAAGAGCGCGCTGTCATTGGTTGACGTTGGGGGAGGGGAAACAAAAAAACCCTGGGTGCGTTTGGGTGGTACACAAACGCACGAGGGGCGCAAGGAGCAGAAGAACTTGCATGCCGTATACACTTGCCGTCGTGCAGGTTTCACCTACGTAGAGAGTCAGACCGATTTTATGAGTGCACGCCAAAACAAAGGACGCCAAACATTTCGAAACACACTGAGTATCGCAGTCCTGGGGAGACTTTACGAGCACTCCGTTCATTTCTAAATAAGGACACGCGCTGTCTCACACCATAGCCTCACCTACACTCACAGAACGCGGCAGTTCGACGACGAAGCCATAGAGTCCCCGGTCGCAAATTTGGAGCACGAGCATCTGGTAGCACAGAGCATCAAAGAGCCATTTCTCAGGGAACGTGGACGTTAGCCCACAGCTCTTGCAGCGCCGAGGAACCCTAAAGACACTTTTGGTGTCCTCGCGTCACGCCGCAGCGGGGCGCCAGTCACGTGGCTCTCCTCTCGTCCGGGGTCTGCCGTTCCACCTTTTCCCTTTCGGCGGCCGCTTCTCGTGGCAATCTGCCAGGCTTTTTCAGTATATAGGAGGCTACTGTGCTCACACACAACCATTCGCCCCGTCGTATAAGTGTAGTCTGTCAAGACATCCTTTTTGTTTGCACGCGCTTCCATGCACTCCGTCTGAGCGCAGCCAACGCTATACGGCGAGCAAGTGCTCTAAAATGCGTCTTTTGCGCATTGAAACCCAAAGAAAGTCAAGTCAGTCAAAGGGCACCATAAAGAACGCGTAAAGAAAGTGCGATGACGACGCAGCCAAGCTTGCGTCATCATTGGTTGAGGTCGAGGGGAAACAAACGCACGAGGTGGGCAAGGAGCAGACGAACTTGCACGCCATATAGGATCCGTCGGAGGCAATCAAACTGTGCCAAAAGTGCATCGTCACGGCACTCGTCGACGTCTTTGTTTTCGTTTGGAGAGCCCAACGAAACGGGGATTGGTCTAGCGTAAACTGACTTGGCGAGCGAACTCTCCGTCGATTAGAAATACCTTTTATAGACAACGAAGTAATGAAAGTGTGAAATATTAATACCACGCTTTTCCTCTCTGCATTAGGCAAATTGAACTGAGATTCCTGTTATCAATCTCCTGCTTTTTTTATTTTCCTGAAATACACACTCAAGATTATCGTTTTACGAACCCACAAAAGCCTTTGTTTTTTCGTACAATATTTACTCGCTTATGTCGGACGCATGTGGAGCGCAAAATACGAGCTTGAAAACATCGTCTTCTTTTTCGGCTTTCCGCACATAATGAGCCCGTCCAAATGTGGGAACGCCCTCCTATATTCGAAGCCAGGCATTAAACGCAAAAGCTGTATCTTTCAGGCATAAAACCAAGTGTCCCATTGCCAATTAAGATAATGCACGCTCGTTCATCCACGCGGTATACGTATGCATTAATGAAGACATTATTCAGAGAAGGCACCTTTCGGGGGTCGCATCAAAGCTAACAGACACTTTCTTCCTGCATCAGTGTAGCTGGAACTACCGAGTGGAGCGTTTCTGCCCGAGACCGTGGCGCCGTGTTTTCCGTGCGTGCTTATCCGTCTTCGTAGCATGTATATTCCATCACCGTCTGGCAGGACCACTCTTCCTTTCAATCGATGGCCTCTGCCGCGTGGGAAACCACAGGTGTGTGTCTATGCACAGACCTGGACGCGGTAGATTAAACGCCCACATATTTCGTTGCCTACCAGGAAAAAGGATTGTCGATCAGGAGGCGACCTCTGAATGATTAAGTGGTGCGTTGCGAACTTGTTTACCGAGTGTCGCCATTATGGTCGTCCCCATGTATCTACACCGTGTGCTACCTGCGGGTTGTTAGCGAACGCTATTTAGTAATACAACACAGAAACTTAAAAAAAAAGTCAACAAACGGAGTGCACTAAAACCTTTTCACAATGGTGTCTATAAGGTGGTATATTTATCATACTCTAATTTATTGTGTCAAAGTTTCTTAGAAAAAAAGTACTATAAAAATTACGTGTGTTGTTCCTATTCACAAGAAGAAAAACAAAACAAAGGAACGCCTGGTTGACACTACCATTCACAGATGAAATCGCGTGGAACAAGAACTTGAAAGATTCTTTAAAGGCCCACGTACAAAATAGTCCACTGCCGGGAAGAGGATTGGTTCCCAGTTTCCCTCTTTCTATCCTCTCGCGCACTCTTTTCTCATCCTCTCTCCACAGGAGTGGATCTCCGAGCTACTCCCCTCAGAAAGCAGGAGGATCTCCATCTTTCTCGTATGGAAAGGAGAAATTAAAGGAGAGTTTTTTCTTTTCTGGCTGTTCGTCAGCCTTTTAAAATCAACACCAAAAACCAGGTCCAGCAGATACGTACGTCTCGGTCAGCCATTTGCTAAACAACCGATCCTATGAATAGGTGGTTTATTTACGTGACACAAATTGGAGGATCAAGTGACTTTTAATCGTTTTCTTTTGTAGATTGATTGTGTTCATTTAATTTTGTGTTCCCCAAGCCCCTGAATACCCTTAGGGAAAACTAAGACGTTTGAAATATACCACATTCTAATTTGAGTGTATTTGAAGTACAGTTCATAATTGTAAGTACACAAAGAATAGACCGAAAATATACACTTCTATTTTTTACTTACTACTAAAATATATTTCTGAATTTTTTTTAAAAATACCTTTATTTAAACTACATTCAAAGTTCCCTCCATGCGTTCTGAAATATGTAAATACTTAATTAATAGGCACAAAATTCCTTTCACATAGATTTCTTAAAATATTTATTTATTTCATGCAAATTATACTCCAACCCCAATAAAATTGTAGTGATCAAAATATTTGCAGAATACTCTTAAAATACCTGGAAGTCGTAAATACTGTTGTGTTATACTCTAAGTGTCTTTAGACTGCTATACTTTGGTAGTTTGACTTAAGCTACCAAAGTATTGAAAAGCTCGCCTATCAGAAGTTCACTTCAAGCAGATGTGGAGTACACTGAAGTGCCTAAATACAACATTTGATTAGTTTGTCAATTGAGTTGTGCGGCATCGCACTGATAAGTCAGCCAACTTTATGTTATTGTTTCCTATTTTCTATCAAGAACACACCTGATAAGTTTCTTGCACACCAATCACAAAGTGGGTTCGGGAACTACAACCACAACACTTGCCGATGCTGGAAAGCTCCAGCAAATACTGTGAGCAGATATGTTTGGCGTGATTGTGTTAGCCCAATGTTAGTTCACTGAATGTGTATACTCACCATTGTACATGATGTGAGTAGTGACTTTAATATAGTGACGTTAGTGACCATATTACATAGTCAACTAGTAAAGAAAAGCAAAATAACTATTTTAAAGTGAAGAAACTGCCTTCACTCGCTTCGTCCTGAGTGGTGCTATGAAGAGAAGCAATAACATTTCTTCTAGGAGCCGTTTTCGTGGATATTGTTTTAGTGACTGCGCCGAAATATTATTAGTTGTACCACTGCTTTTTAATAAGAGATATCGTCCACGAACTTTCTAAACGCTGTTTTCCCTTTGACAGACTACCGAGTAGAAGATAGACTACTTGGAACGTTAATAAGTGCAGAGGTGGTCACCGGCCCCATGATTACCTTAAATATGTAGGCTATATAAGGCTCTAGAGCAGTCAACAGGACTGTGATTCAGATGTTTAGTGTGTCATGGTGTTTCTGATTGTGTTCGTTTCTAATGTGTAGTTGTGGGATGTGTTTATTAGTGCATTCAAATACCACAGGGGACATCCTTTACAAAATCTATAATAAAAAAATAAAAATTTGTGTAGCCGGTTTTTAATACGCAAATGGCATCTTGAGGGGGGAAGGAATTATATTTCTGATATATCTAAAATCTTTTCTGATTAATATTTATGATATATTTTGAATACCTTACGCGCAGATTTCGAATCTGAACAAAATAATACAGAATGAATACAAAATGAATATTCATATTCAATATATTTTAACTTCGTTTCAAGTACGGCCTCTTTTTGCTAAGGGTAAGTACATTTCCTGGAAGACCACATATACGTAACCGTTTGTTGTGATAGGCGAAGAAGGTCTGGTAGACGAAGGAAAAGACCATCTACAATTCAGCATTCTTTTCTATTTTTTTTACTGATTCGCGTGAAAAAGTAGGTGATGGGGAACAAAGTAGCTGGTTTTCCCGCGTATTTAATACATTTAAAATGTTTCGTGCGTGTTGTTGTGTTTCTCTGGAATACAGATAACGGAGCTCGTTGGTAAGAAGTCAGGGCTCAAGAGATATCTAGTTCTGTTTCTTTGTATCTTACCGAACAGTTCCCCGGTGAAGGAAACCGTTCGAAACGGCGCAGTACGACTTTCTGAGCGGCACCGAGAAAGCCGCAATTTCGCTGCGTGTCCATCGAAGCATCCGGGCGGTTCGTGGCTGGACTGATTGATCCATTCATTGGTTATTTCCACTACACTAAACTCTAGAGGATATAACTTTATTTCTGAGTGCGTTTCTTGTTTGTTAGTTCGTTTCTAGACATAACCGGCACATCTTCGGCAGTTCATTACACACAGTGATTGTATCGCCTTATACGACGGGTCCCGAAAAAAATAGCACACATGTTCTGACATCAACCCCCAATGCTTTGTTTAGAAGAGGGAAACTAAGCGGAGAAGGGGCAGGAAATAGAATGGGTCACGCTTGAGGTTTTCATCTTATATCCGTCCGTCTTTTTTTGGCTCCGGCTTATTGCTGTTTAACCATCACTGGGTCTAAGTATTATTGCATCACCAGCGAAGCGGATCAAAGAGGCAACGGGGATTCAGATGTACTTTTACAGTAATACATTGGAACTTTGATAGTGCACAGCGGGTGATTTATGAAGTCTTTAGCTTGGTTTTAAAATTCGAGATACAGCCGGGATTACTAGTGATGACCTCTTTCGTGACAGTAGTATATCTTCTTAGAGCTAAAGCTTTGCTCACCTTAGGTGATAAATATAATCGATAAGAAATACGGATAGTGTTAAAAAAGGTGTCATATAGACTCAAGCTTGTCGTAAGATGTAGACATAAATAAGCCTGAATTATTCCTTTTCATAAAGCAAACAGACGGAATAATCTGACTTGGGACTTGCCCCTTTTTGCATACAATGATGGCTCGTCAAAGTAAGCAACTGCCACTTGTTAACCGCACAATCGCATGTCGTTTGGGAGTGTCGTGGTTCATGTCAACCGTCTGAGTAAAATAGGAGTGTGCACGGTCGACGATATAAATCAATTTATATAAAACAGCGACATACGTAAATAGAAAAGGATGACTAATGCCTAGGTATTTACACATGTACAGTTAGAAATGTTTTGAATTCTCACGCCCCTCTTCAGGTTGATGACATCAAGCGCTGGGGTCTCCAGTGTCCGTTGAAACTTGATGATGTTTTCTCGACGGAATCAGATGCTTTGTACCAGGGGTCGCTGCCGAGGTATCTTCGGGCTCTGTTGTAGCTGGTCCAGGTTGTGCGGAGGAAGTATCCGCTGGGTACCAGGGTTCGTCGCATTGATACTTTAGATACCTGCAGAGGGCAGCGGGTCCGAGTTACGGTGGGGAAGGCTTGCATGTGCGGTTCACGGCTGAGGACTGCAGCTTTCTCGAGTCACCGTCGAATTCGTCTGCATCTGCGAGTCACGGCCGGGGTATGCAGCGTTCTCGGGGCACCGTCGAATCCGTCCCCTGCTCGAGCACCATCTTCTCCAGCCTCTCCTTTTCTCCCTCTTCCCTTTTTTCCGCATAACCTGGCACCCCTTCTCTTCCTCCTCTTCTCTTTTTCACCGCGTAACGTGACAGAGAGCCATGTCTACGGGGATTCCTTGTCACTCACACTGAAAATGGGTTTTTCAGGACCATAACATGAATTTTTATTCTGGTAAAAACGCATGCCCTTTGTGCAGTGCCATTCAGCAGTTAAAAAATTAGCACTTTCGCCATCGATTCCACCTCGGTGACAGTCAGCGCATTTCGTTCGACTTGTTTTTGGAGAATAAAATGTTCCTTCTGAATATTTGGGGCGTGCCTGGTTTAATTGAATTCTACTTATCTTATTTAAACGCATTATGAAATCCCCCCCCCCCAACAAAAAAAATAGACGAAGACACTCAAGGCTGCTTACGTGTACGAATGCGGAAGCATAAAGGCTTGCACACACATGCAACGGAGCGCTACAAGCATAGCGCTGACCTTGCGCTAAGCGCGTGCTGACGGGAGCGTTCACCAGCTTTGTATCGCACCGTCAAAGCCGGAGGCAGCGCGCCACGTTTTCCTTTTGCACGCGCCACTCGGGCGGTGACATCACGCTCCCCCACTGCGCAGGCGCGGCGTCCCCGCCGGCTTCCGGGAGGAAGCATCTGCGTAGCTGTGCTTTTCTTTCTGTTTTATTTCAGAGGCGAGTTCGCTTTGACCTTGAGCGGCACATGACGCGTCGCAGCCAATGGGAATGTATTGCTCATTTCGCTGCTACAGACTTCGCTCAATGGTGCAGTTAATGTTTTTGTACTAATAGTTCAGGTGGTTGGGGTTGGGGAGGGGGGGGGGGGGGGGAGGGCGGGGGCGGGGGGGGGGGGGGGTGTGTGGAAAGGAATGTAGTATTAAATGAATGGGTGCGTGAAGGTCCTTCTTTTTTTATCCCTCTCTTCAAAAAATGTCCCCCCAAATTCGCATGCAAATATTATTCGACGATTTAGCGTCACCAAATATAGATATTTTTGATATATTGTCCCCATTCAAGCAACAACGGGACCACATGTTGTATACTGTTTAAGAAAGTATTGTTACGACACACAGTATTTATTTTCAATATACGGATTTGCCATCACATCAAAACCGCAAGGTTCTTCTG
Organism: Ixodes persulcatus; assembly: GCA_013358835.2. Lineage (NCBI taxonomy): Eukaryota > Metazoa > Arthropoda > Arachnida > Ixodida > Ixodidae > Ixodes > Ixodes persulcatus. Next base: position 1,785,132 of record JABSTQ010009403.1, read on the forward strand.
GGGTTCAAAGCAAATAAAAGACTATTATCTCTTATTTATTATCATTATTATTATTATTATTATTATTATTATTATTATTATTATAAAGTTAATATTGTTATTATTTATTATTCTTATTATTAAAGAATAAAAAGAATTGACTTCGGTCATTTATACAAACTGGAGGACGAGCAAACATCACATATGTATACGTTTGCACATTTAGGGAAAGTATGTTAAAGGGTCGGTGTAGTACAGGTTACTGCAAAGATGCCCATTTAGGGAGCTGCGTAAGGGTTGGAGCATTTAGGTGCTCCTTACTTTTGAAATATTATTTTAATATCCGTAAGTAGAAGAGATTGGGGGTTAATGAAAAACTTGCTGGGCGTCATCGGACATCACTGAGTAAATTATTGTCGGAAATATTTATGTTCCAAGCAGCGCTTTAACATATAGCAAGGACAAAACAGAATTTAACACGCTGTCGTGTTTTCGGTACAGTGCATCGACTGTTGGCGGACAGATGCTGCCACTCAAATATGCTCCGGATGTTTTGGTTCCAATTGGCTGTTGGCCCCAAGATGTAGAGAGCTAATATCAAAATAATCGAAACCTTGAAGATGGGATTAACATCACAGTTTTTTAGTGGGGCGGGGGACGCAAAAAGTCACAACGCGCTTGAAAAAAAATTTTTTTTTTTCATAGTTCTCTATATATTGCAGTTTTATAATCTAAAGCAAATTTCTACTTACTTCAGACTGCAGCGTGAGTAAAAGGGATCGTTGAATGTTCGAAGGAACCAAATAAATTTGATTCTGTACGCATCGAGCTAAGATTATGTACAGAGGTGGCCGAAGAATGTGCATTGAGTGTATCACAATTTCAATTTGCACACTTATTTGAGTGAAAGGTTAGAAATCGAAAACTTTCAATCATTACCTACGGCGTCTGGCTGCTAACGAAAGGCGTCTGATTGATGCAACAGCCGACAGATGACGTCACGCATAATTACAGCCGGCAACAGGCGACCACAACGGGGACTTCCCTCGGTCTCGGCATTAGCAGACGACATTTCCAGCTAAGCCAAAAGCGATGTGTTTTTTTTTTTTTCAATAAGACAAGAAAGAAATAACAGACATGTTGCCTCGTTCTTTGGACGATTACTTTCGACTACATGTCATTGTCTGCTTTGAACTCCCTGGTTCTTACCGCATCGTTTTTCTTGCCTGCAACGTTTCTTCGTGCTGTTTTAGGTTGTAAGGCCTCGTCATGGTGCGCTTAAATCCCGATGAGTGAAGGTTATTCGCTGAACAGGGAGCTCCAGAGGACAAAAGAGACCCTCCGATTTTTTTGGGCGGATTTCGGGCGGCGATCCTCGAGCTCCGCGACAATTTTACGCTACGGAAGGCACCTCTATGAGGACGAAAAACTGCAAAACAAGCCACCGACAGCAGTAGTGTCATTACCGTAGCTGACAATCAAATATGTGGTTCTCTGTGCCTTTGCTCTCGACTCCCACCTGTCGACGCAAAGAGCACTGCCGACATCTGTCGGCTGTCACGCCACTCGGACGCCTTTCGTTAGCAGACGAACGCCGCAGGTAGGAATATTAAGTTTTTGGTCTCTAACGTTTTATGCAGGTAAGTTTGCTCGGTAAAATTTCGAAACATTTAATTCACGTTCTTTGTCCACTTCTGTAGATAACAGTAGATCGATACGTTATGAAACCTATTTTTGCCGCCCCTTCAAACAGTCAACGATCCTTTCGGCTCACCCTGTACATATTCATTTGACTAAGTATAAGGTGTTTTATTTCTACATCAGTGAACACTTAATTGCAACGAATACTGCGCACCTCAATAAATAGGTATTTTGTCAATAAACTACACGTCATTAACCTTTGTTTTTTTATTGGTGTTGTTTTTTTTTTGTACGATAAGAATTGTTTACAAGAAAATTTTCGCCAGCGTTCTGAGCAACGCCCTCCCGACATGCATGTCGGGAGGACGTATTCCTCTTACGCTTAAATTAGGCTTTTTTTCTTTGTTGTTTATCAATCGAGTCTTTCATTTCCCTGTTCAACTTTCTTCTTAATCTCCCTGTACATTTATGTCACTTTAATGTTTTTCTAACACATTACAGAGCCAAGTTGGGCGCCCTGATATGTTTTAAATGTGTTTATAGATTAAGCGCGGGTTCTTTCAGGTTCGAATCGTTTATTATAGGGTTTGAAAACATGCTCAAGATAAGTTGTAGGTGCAATTTTTATGTTTCGGCGGTGAACTTTATATAGAGAATCTTTTACGTATTGCTTCGACGGAGGAAGGTTCTACAAAGCCAGAATATCAAAAGACGGGAGGTGTAGGTTAAGGTTATGTGCCCGACAAGCCGCCGATTGCAGCAGAGCTTCGGAAAATCTTTTTGCAAGTGAGCTGTCGTTAAATACTAAATCGCTGCTCGGTCGTTTCGGTGACGTTGCACAATGTAAAACTATATACCATAGCCTCAGTTCTTATGTTTAACAAAATGCTAACAGAACGAAGAAAAAACGTGAGCATTGGTTTTATTTCTCCAGACAACCAGTGAGCGGGTATAGGTGAAGAGCACGGCGAATCTTCTCAACATTTTTTGAGTACAACAAGCCAGGCGCCAATAAACTAGTGCTAAACATTAAGACTAAATTCATTATTTTTTCTTCACGTCAAAAGCATTTATCTAACGTGTGTAACCTGCAGGTGAGTGACAAAACTCTCTGCCAGGTTGACGCATATAAATACTTAGGTGTAACATTGGACTCATCAATGCATTGGGCACATCACATAGAAGCAGTCTGCAAGAAGCTATCTTTTGGATGTTTTACGCTAATCCAAGCACGAAAACACTTTAACAAAGCAACACTGCTCCTAATTTACTTTAGCATTTTCCACCCGCATTTAACCTATTGCGTGGAGTCATGGGGATACACTTATATATCGTACTGTACACATCGCGACACTGTTAGCGCGAACACAACATCCGCGCATTCTCGCATTTTACTTCTAAATAGTATTAGTTAGCACGAACCTTTATCGCTTACATTATAGAACTATATGAGCTTTTTCCGTAGCAACAATAACTTGGATAAAATCCGTTGGTTTCGAAGAGAAAAACTGGAAAAACCGGCGATCGCCTGTTCGCGCTAACAGTGTCGCGCTCTGTACACCTATTATAGTATTACAGAAAAGGGCCATGCGCATAATAGCATCAGCACCGAGAACTGCCTCGTCTTCGCCAATTTTTAAAGAACTTAACATCATGCGCTTTATCCAAGCCAGAGATCACAAACTTGCAACACTGGTCAAAAGGGTAATATATACGAACACTCCGTACCACTCTTCTATTCTGAGTTTTCCTAATAGAAATACAAGGCATGCTAACAATAGTAACCTTAACTTGCCTAAAATATCTAACACATATGGACGTCGAAGCCTTTCCTTTATTGGGGCAAAAATATGGAATAATTTACCTCACTCAATAAAATGTCTGGCACAAAATGAACAATCAATAAAAACCTATATAATGTCTGACATTTATAGTTCACCTAGCTGAATCTTTGTTCGTTCTGTTGAAAATAATATGTATTCATGTCGTTTTCTTGACTCCCTGTATAGGTCCGAAGTTTTATACATATGTTTTGTTTCGCATGTTTGCTTTTATTTTATATTTTAACACTCGCATTTTTTTAGCGTATTTCTCGCACCGTTCCTGACTTGGATTGAAAAAAATGTATTTTTTGTATGGATCCAAAACTAGCCTTGTGGCTATGGATCCAGATGCCATTCACAGCATTTGTACATATGAAATTTGCGAAATAAAAACCTCCTTCTTCTTCTTCTTCTTCTTAAAAGAAGTCGAAGTTCTGATCCCCCGTGGAAGGCTTGTGAAGGGGGCAGAAGAGATGCAATCTGGACTGGTTGGTACCAATTCAATTTGATTAAAGCGCTCGAAAGTGGAGGACAAATAAGAAACATACTTTTTCCCAAATCTGCTTTCTACGTTTTTCTTTTAAATATGTTAGTAGGAGGGCTTCACTTTTCTTCCCCAAGGATTTGAAGCCTTCCTACTTCCCGTCTTTATGAGTCTGTCTGGCATGTATGCATTAAACCCTTTTACAATGCGATACGTGAAATAAATATTCTTTTATATTTTCTAACTATGATAATATGAAATTTGGGTAGCATCTGCGAAGTGGAAAGAAGAGGCTGGAGGACTTTAAAATGGAGGAAGACAAAGCCTGGGAGAAGGAGCACAAGGCGGGCGCAGAATGAAACGACACCGGAGGATCGGCCTGCCGGGGCATGATTCCGGACAGGCGTAATAGCGGCGAGATGTTTTGGTGGCGCCCTGCTGTGGTTCCCCCCTTGTGACGTCATTACCTTGCAAACAACAAGTTCGATGGTGTTTGTTATTAGCATGGTGGAAGCTTGAAATCATTGCGCTATCAAAGGAACACTGCCAACACCGTCAAAAGTAAAGTTCTTTCATTCCTCTTATTTCCGTCGATGATAAATCCCCTTTCCGACGTCATAGTCAGCGTTCGGCCAATCGCGGAAGGCCGACCACAGCGACGCTTTCGTTCGCGCACGGGGCTAATAGGACGACACACAGGCAGATGCAGGGATGTACACGTCACCCCCAAAAAGTGACTAAATGTCCTTACTCGTTAGTTGCTCAAAAAGCAACTACATACGTTACTTGTTACTGATTCTCAAAAGGACCACGTTAATTTACCAGTAGCGAGTGACATTTTTCGTTACTTTGACGACCAAATACGACACCGCTTTTGTTTCATCGTTAATTGTTTTTTCAGTAGTCGTTGAATTTAAACGGTAGCTGCCTCTCGAAGTTTTCATCAGTTATGTTTCCCCGCTTCATTAAGAATGCATCTCCGGCAACGCTGAAGAGTCATTCTACTGACGCGCTCGAAGGAGCGGCAGTGTTGTGCTTCAGGAGGAGCTAATGAATCTAAAATTCTCCTTTCATTTTTCTTTTTTTTTTTTTGCTTTTGGAGTTTAAAGTTGGCAATGTGTTTTGTACCTTTCTGCTTTAGCAACCACCGGGTTTACATTCGATATGTACACGATTCTAGAAGGTTAAACCAACAAACCTTATTGTGTTCTCTGAATGAAGGACATTCCCAGCTGCAGAGTTCGACTGACGTGTTCAGCTGTAAACGTTGGTATACTGCCATACTGTTTAGTTGTTTTTCGGGTTGCCCATCTGCCTTCGTCGCAATAGACGCATACTCAGGTTAGAATTAAAACGAGGTTGTTTAAATGTCGTTGTACACGTCACTTCTCATAAGTAACTAAGTACGTTATTTAATAAAGTTAAAAGTAACTAAATACGTTACTCGTTACTCAAACAATTAACTAGGTAGAGCTAACTCGTTACTGGTAACGCGTTAGGTACATGTCTGGGCAGATCCATGTCGCTTTCGCTGCCACCTGAGCACCACCAAAAAGAGGGACATGATGTCTGCGCCAACGTAATTCAGGGTACATTTCTTTTCTAATCGTTCTCACAAAACAAATGCTTCCCTATAGCTGACCAGCTTGCTAAATTACTCTCATTCACTATACAATACTGAATTATATAGTATATTTTAAGTAGGTTGCATTCATTTACCCCAGAATGAGTATTTATTTATTTATTTATTCTTATTTTCAGTGACCCACCAACAGCTTAACGCCTCCTTAGTGGTGCACTTATCAATGAGTATACTTTATTATAGGTTTAAATGTAATACGGTACAAAATATAAACATTTAGACATATACATCAATGAGGATGTTGAGAAAACAAATATAATTCGACATACAACCTGTCCCAATAAGTGAGCGCGCGTCCTTCTCACGTACTTTGCGTGCCTTGCTGTTTAGCATAATATAAATACATTCAGAGAAATTACTTTTTAGCTACCTACTTTTCATGCCATATAGCTTGCTCCTGCAAAGCACAAACATAATGACACTTCAACGACCATCAAGCTGTCTGTATAGACTGACGTGACGAAATCACCGACGGTAATTCTCCTAACACATCCAAATTGCTATCGCCACAACAAATTATCTACCTCCCGGCGCACGGTGCCCCTATAATCGTGAAAATTTGTGATGCAAATCCCTGGACGCCCTCCACTCTGGCGGACCCCCTGGTACTAATAAAGAGGTGACGCGGAGGTAGCCTCAACGTTACAGAAATCTGATACAAGAATTGCCATCTCGTTGCCCGTTAGGCGCGAAAGCTAATAACAGGCTACGGCTAAGATTGCGCCGTGCTTTGCACCAGTTAAATGACCCTGCGCCCCATATCGCATCTTCTGCTCGCCTCATAACACGTGAGGAAGATAACAATCATTACTCAGCATCGTGGCGAAATAGCATCATCGTAGCCTTTCCCCGTCTCGTGCTCAAGGGCACTGTCGTCACCCTGTTGCCACCAGAGGGCAGGGCACGGGACTGGGGAGCCGCGATAGCACCCGGCCCAAAGTCTTAAGTAATGACAGCGGGGAGTGTCCGCCACAGCGATCCAGTCAATTTGTAATGTGTTTATTGTCTGCGTGAAGACTCTATGAAGTCCTTCTCGAGCTGGAATCAGGAAGTGTTTTGTCTGTGCTTGCTCTTCGAGCTATTTTCTTTATTTATCTCTCCCCGCGGATTTGGACGGCATTCCTCTTCATTATCGGAGCAGAGGTGCGATTTGTCTTCGGTGTAGAAACTAATGTTGGGTGACGATTCTTTCTTTGCTGCGCCTGATTCGCACGTGAGTTTCCACCAAAAAGGAACAAAAGCGTCTCAGCGCAAGTTTTGCATTTATACACTTTTTATTGTTAATGTTGTCCTGTTACTTACCCACCTGCAAGGGACAGGAAGCTCGAAAATTGCTGTTGCAGAGTTCAGTTATTGGCAGAATTTCTTTTAGAGCGCAGCTCTTAGGCGCCCGTTTCCGGCTTGAGCGGCGTCGGCGTCGCCGTCGCCGTCGCCGTCGCCGTCGCCGTCGCCGTCGGCGTAACCACGCGGTGCATGTTGGGACATGCACCGCGCGAGCCCCCCCCCCCCCCCCCCCTCCGAGGTCACGTGACCTCCCCCTTCGAGGTCACATGACCCCCCCCCCCCCCCGAGGTCACGTGACCCCCCCCCGGAGGAGATTGAAGAATGAGGGGAGGAGGAGAAGGAGGAGGAGAAGGAGGGGTATACCCTCCCCTGAATACCCTTCCCTCCTCCTCCTCAAGAGCTGCGCTCCAATTCTGCGTTACAGGGAGTTGTAAACGGCTTTCATTTTTTATATGCTATGACTCCATTCAGGTATTAGCCACTGATTTTTTCACGAAATATTGTTAACTTATTCTTTCAAACAAATCTCCACCTTACACATTTATAGTAACCTATAGAATGACTCAGGATAATATGCTAGCATAAAAAGCTGTTTTACCGTAAAGAAATCAGGCGATGGCTTTCTATAGTTCCAACTAGATTCAGTGTGATGGTTTTGGTAATGATTCAAAGAAAACACAAGGTTTCCTAAAGTGTCATGAAAACGAAGGTTCTCATTTTTGTCGCATTAATAAAATCAGGATATTTCTTGTTATTCCTCGCACAGAACAAATAGATTTTTGGTCTTCCGATATTAAAAGCACATTCCATGTTTCCTTTGTGCTAACCTAAATGTTAACAAGAAATATTTCTATAATCTTGAATTCTGTTAAAGCTTACAAAAACAATTATTTCTTTAACTTTTATTAGAAACTATGACTTGCAAAGTATGCTGAACTCTATTTAATATGTCTACGCAGACTGTATATACACTAGATAAATTTGAAATCGAGAACACGATGTGCACTCCAACTCGGCCCAACTTAGAACACTCTTACCCCTTCGTACTTTTGTATTCATTAGTATTCCAAATTTAAATCTCAAATAAAAATGCAGCATTCATTGATGCTGTTCTCAAAAATTAGGTAAAATGTAAGACGGAAATTTGACCATCCCGCTAATGGGGCTTCTGAATACCTTCTTCCGGCTTGGGCACTTCGTAATGACAGGCACCGCCAGCGGAAGGACGGGAATGAATTGGAGTGCAAATAATTTGCCCTAATGACAGGGTTACTCCTGGAGAAACATTTGCCTAGAAGACGTTCGCCTTCTTTCCTAATGAAACCTTTGCAGTATTCGTTATGGCTAACATCCTCTTGCTAGCGCTCTCTTGCTAGAGTAGAAATAACGGCTATTTGAAAAAATGTAAGTTTTTTTCTGTACTGCGTTATGTTTAGATTGTCATAGATGTGCATTTATAGAAAAATATGTGATTCAGAGGCAAAATAAGAATCGCGAAATTGCAATAATATACTTCTATAAACAGGACTCCAAATGTTCCGGCTCTTTTTTTAACGAGAGTGTTATGATTATGTGGAAATGTTCTGCTCTTTTGCAAAATCTGTGATATTATAAGTAAGCCACTTGTAGCAGCCTCAGCAGTTATGGGGTTTAAATTAAAAAGTGCAGTTCATCAAACATTATTGAGAAATATGTCCCAGGTTAATTGTACCATGCTCGAATATTTCAAAATTACCGGGAAGTATTTTCTAAAACTTGCTCTCGAAGTTCGGCTCTTGCATAAACAATGAATATACTCATCTAGAGTGACCAAAAGAGCGCTATAGCGAAGCGAGTGTGCTTTAGTATTCGAAACTACTTCCACTCTTCGTGCGCTTTAACTTGCACCAGGAACAAGACGACGACTAAGTCAGCATTTGCAATAAATAATGACACGATGGGAAACAAAGCTTGGAAAGAGTTGTAACTTGAAGATTGCATCGCTTATCTGCGGCGTTCTGCAACGGTAGTCTGACCAGACACTCGAATCAATCAATGTCTAAATTCTTCTTAGTTTTGCAGACACGGCGTGAAACTGACCATGAAATTAGATTTCATTCGAGCTTGGTGAACTGTATACACTGCATCTTCAAATCATGGACGTTTATTCTGAATGTACTGGTACTGGCCAATTTTCTGCCCGTTCGAGTAACATATATTTTTTTACTGGAAGGAAGCAACAAATGTATGCTACACCACTCTCTATCCCTTATCTCGCGACATCCTCCCTTCACGAAACAAGCTCATTCCGATTATAATTATGCACACTGACGGCACCCAGAGTGATCGTACTTTTGTAACGACCTTAACATATCTAGATTTTATTGTTAAAAAAGGAAGTCGTACAAATTAATTAATGAAATTGTTTAGTAAAAAAATCAGTCAGCTCTTTCTGGAAGTAACACTGTAAGAGTTTGTGACGGAAACACTTACTTTATTTTATGATTATTACTTAAGAAATTATTTATTGATCTAATTTACTAGAGGCAATTACGACTGTTCATATACTATATTTATTATTATGTGCCGTTAGTACATCTTACACAAATAAACTTCATTTCAAAAAGGGTAAATCACCGTTTCAGCTAACAAAAATGCGGAAAAAGCGCGTTCTTGCAAATCTAGAAATTTGAGTCTTTGTCTTAAAATACGGGACTACGAAAAAAAAAAAAAAGAGCTAAGTATTGTGCTAAGATAAGTGTTTAAATATAAACAAAATCAACATTAAATTTGATATCTTTATATAAAACAGCGTAAGGATCTCATCGGCAAAAAAAGAAAAAAAACAGCGATTCACATAAATCTTTTTTATATATATTTGTCTTTCTATTATACACTATTTGTTGACTAAGTTGATTTTAAAGCATTCGTGTGGCAGTGCTATGCCATTATCTGAAACACTTGGGCTGATATGGACAGTCAAGTATCAACATTATTTTATCGCCTTGTCATCGCCTTGTCATCGACGCATCGCAAGGGTTGCACGTGGCCAGCGTCTTCGGCGCACCTCCGATGGGCATGGTGACGTCATCGCTTTTTGAGCAATCAGCGCCACCGATGGATATAAAACGAATACCAGCGTCATCAGGCCTCAGTGGACATGGCAACACCGCCGTGACAATGTCACCAAACGTGCCACTTTATGTGCAGGTTGGTGCTCGAAAGTTTGATTTTCATAGTGAGCACCTTCGCTTGTTAGTGTTGCCGTGTCCACATATAGTCCTTGATTGTGTACGTGAGTATTTTTTTCAACAGTAGTGCTTTTACTAAAGCTATCCGGAGATATTGAGGAAAATCCCGGACCGATTACGCAAGAAATGTTCAATGAAATGATTCAGACTCAAAAAGAAATCTTGTCAAATATTTCAGAGATACGAGCAAAACAGGCATCGTCCGAGGCAACGGTGCTCCAAATGCAGAACAGGCTACTGTTAATAGAAAAAAAAGCTACAAAGGGTTGATGAAACTGAGGCTAGACTTGAAAAGCTCGAACACTCTGTCAGCGGTTGCGACACCGAAATTGAGACACTCGTCAGACAAATTAATGAGCTGGAAAATCGTTCCCGACGAAACAACCTTATTGTTAGGGGTATTAAAGAAGTAAGCAAAGAAACCGAAGAAATATTACTAAAGAGGGTGAATGATGATGTTTTTGATAAGATTCAACATAATAAACTAAATCTATTGAGCGTATACATAGGCTTGGAAAAAAGTTGTTAGGTAGAGACCGTCCGATTATGTTTAAGCTTTCAGACTTCCGAGAAAAACTGGCTATTCTGAAGAACGGCTTCAAGCTCAAAGAATCAGCATAAGTGAAGATTTCTCTTAAAAGGGTTGTTGACATTCGCAAAAGCCTGTGCGATTCTATGGCAGAAGGGAGAGGAAGGGGTGTTATGTTTAGTTGTACGATCTAAATTCTTCCCTCTTTTGTTTGTTCCTTCTTTGCTGTCCTCTGCGGCAGCGTCCCCCGAACACCTGCACCACTGCCGAACAGCACGCGCCAAGAGCCCACGCTGTGCTGCGCGCGCTCTGTCTGTTTGTTTGTTTGTTCGTTTGTTTTCTTCTCTTTTTTTCTTTCTCTTTCTGCTTCGAGAATTAAAACAGTTTGCAATGTGACTCCGACTCGGCTGGTCGCTTTCTAGGCCGCCTCCACAGTTTTTGTCGACGAACCGGGACACTCTCACTCCCGGAGGAAACGTGCGTCGTGCCTTGCGTCGCGACGACGCCTGCTTCCGACGAATTCCGGGCTCACCAGGGAACCTCGGTTGCTGCTTGTCAATGGCCATGCGTTCCATTTCGAACGTCCTCCTCGTTTGCTGAGCCGACAACTTAGCCGCAAGAATGGCTGACTGTGACCGGCCACCGCCAAACTTCCTGGACAAGGCCGGTACGCCACCGATACCGTAGAAATCGTGGCTACGAATGTTCGAGCGATACATATTGGCTACTGGCGCTCAGGAATATTCCGCCGAATGACGCCAGGCCAAGCTACGCAACTGCTTGGGGGTCGAAGGACAGAGCGTCTACGACTCCCTACCACCTCCCGACGGACCGGCGCAAGCAACGTCACCGGCGGGAGATGATCAACAAGCTCGACAAGAGTCTCGCGACGTGTACAGCGAGACCGTCAGGGCCCTCCAGGCCGAATTCTCACAGCCGCTCAACGAGACCCTGCTACAACTCCGATTCCACATGAGGAATATCTGCGTGAATATCTTTCAGCCCTCCGAGCATTAGCAACGCCGGCGAAATTTGGCGCCGACACCGACGTCGCCATTCGTCGCCAGTTTACGGTGGGGGCTGCATCTGCAGATATCCAAGAACGCCTGGTACTTGACGCCGCGCTGGAACTCCACCGTGTAGTTGTACTTCAGTAGGCGATGTGACCAACGGGTTATCCGTAGCGGGCGACATCCTACCTGCATCAAAACCCAACTAGGTGAACGAAATCCTGTCACGGAACACTATTCACGATAACAGGAACCTGCTCACACTAGTTTATAATGTAGAGACGTTCTCGAAAGAATAAACTAGTGTTGGAACAAATACTAGTGCTTCTGGCAAGGGCACCGGCTGGAGCCAGTGCCCTTGACAGAAGTGTTTTGAATAAAGTCAATGTAATTGAAAGCATAATCCTGGAACATAAACCTGATATCATTGTAATTACAGAAACGTGGCTGCAGAAAGATGTACTCGACTCTGAAATAACTCCCCCGAACTACACAATAGTAAGAAAGGATAGAGAAGGAAGAGGCGGTGGAGTTGCTATCATAATTCAAAATAACATTCAGTTTTCTGCTCTTGATGAAGTGCGTGACGTTGAAGCATTGTGGATGAAAACTAAGCTCAATAATAGTACTGTGTTTATTGGTGGAATGTAGAGGCCTTCAAATTCGCCGGCTGATGTGATGATAAAGCTTCAAAATAATATGGACTTAAATCTACGTCACGAGGACAACATATTACTTTTGAGGGATTTTAACTTACCCGGGGTAGATTGGGCATCACTTTCTCCTGGATCGATGGAAGTAGCTAGGTGCGACCAGTTAATAGAGCTTGCGTTACGCTACAAGCTAACCCAGGTCGTAACTGATCACACAAGAGTGACTTCAACAACGTCATCAATTTTGTACCTAATTTTTATATCGGCAAGCATGAAATGGTTTTTGCCGGCTGTGAAACTATCGAGGGCCCTTTGGATCATAAAATGGTAATTGCGTCTTTTGAAATGACCCCAAAAATCACGCATAGTTACTCGCAAAAGACGGTTCTAAATATCGGGGCTGCCGATGATGTCAGCGTGCTCGATTATCTTGAAGAGTTATTGGATGACTTTACGTTTCTTTTTCAATCCAATGCCAGTACCAACACGCTGTGGGACCCCTTTACGAATATGACTAAACAATGCCTTGAGCGGTTTATTTCAAAGTGTAATAACAAAATTAGGAACCAAAACCCCTGGATTAATGGGGAAATAATACATGCAAAAAGAAAACTCGAACGAAAGCGAGCGCGTTCACATGGTTCGAATATCGAAGATAAATCATGCATTCACCACATGAGTCAGGATTTAAAACGGCTAGTAAAGGAGTATAAGGAGAAAGTTTACAATGTAACACTTAAAGGATTTCTCAGGGAGGCACCACATAAGTTTTGGCGGTACGTTAATCCCTCGTCAGATCGCGTCGCACTAGCGATGAAACCAATGATCAAGAGCGCACGGAACAATTTAACACTTTCTTTTCGTCTCTATTTACGGAGGACAATGGAAACTTTCCGAATTTTGTTGACTATTCAAATAGCCCCCCTATTAATGATATAGAAATAAACGAGGAAGGAGTTCCGAACCTTTTACTTAATATCAATATAAAAAAGAGCCCCGGGCCCGAAAAAAGTCCAAATGAGTTTTTAAAACGATACGCAGTTAGGGTCTCCAAATATCTATCCATGAATTTCCAGTCATCCATCAACAATTTTTTCTTTCCTAGTGCTTGGAAACGCGCGAAAGTGGTTCCTATCCACAAATGTGGCAGTGTGTCTGACGTGAGCACCTATCGGCCCATTTCGCTTGTTAGTACATGTTCGAAGCTGCTTGAGCATATCGTATCTAAACATTTAATAGATTATCTTAAAGATCATGAATTATTGTTCCGATCCCACCATGGCTTTCGGAAAGGACTCTCCACTACAACCCAAATCCTCGAAACTTTACATGACTTTACTTATACGATTAATTGTCGCGGTCAAACTGATGTAGTATTTTTGGACTTCGCGAAAGCGTTTGACAAAGTGTCGCACTCTAAGCTATTACTGAAAATTGACGTAATTTTTAAAAATCTACTTATCACACAGTGGTTTGGATTGTATCTTTCTTCTAGGAAACAGTTTGTCGAAGTTAAGGGACATAAGTCTAGCCTTTCACCGGTATCTTCAGGGGTTCCCCAGGGGAGTGTTTTGGGCCCCCTTTTGTTTTTAATATTCATAAATAATCTGCATAACGACATAACTATTCCAATCAGACTATTTGCAGATGACTGTCTGATATACCATTACATAGAAACTCCAAGGACAAATGAAATCGTAATCTACAAAGCATTTAACACTGGTGTGACAATTGGCAGATGGCGTTAAATCTTGAACAATCAGTCTTCGTGTCAATATCCAGAAAAAAAATATTTTAGCATACAACTATCACATTGACGGCGTCGGATTTGCAAGAGTAAAAGAGCATAAGTACCTAGGTTTAGTATTTACACTTGACCTACGTTCGAATACCCACATTGATAAAATCTGCCTTAAGGCCAACACAGCACTGTGGCGCGTCAGGCGAAACCTTACTAGTGCAACTCCATAAATAAGAAGCCTGACTTATACGGCCCTGGTAAGACCGATTATTGAGTACGCGAGAATTGTGTGGGATCCACATACTATAACAAATTGCCAAAAACTGAAAAAACCTCCGCGACTTGCTTCCAGGTTCATCTTTAACAAATTTGGCCATGCTTTTTCTCCTACAAAACTATGTGAACTCGCAAATTTCCCAAATTTGGAATCGAGGACTAGATACAAAAGATTGAAATTCCTTTTCCAAATTATACATAACTGCATAAAGATCAACAAATCGGATTACTTCGAAATCAGCACTAACGAATCCTCAAGGCATCGCCATAGCATGTGCATTCGTAATTCATCTGTATCGAAATAATTGTTTTAAATTCAGCTTTTTCCCTAGAACCACCAGAGTGGAATATGCTGCCCTATTCTGCTGTTTGGTCAACATCTCTTAATGCCTTTTTAGAAAATATAAATAATGTTGTCAAATATGAGAGTCGTGAAAAGCCGTAATTGTACAAATACGGGCCAAGTTTCAGCTTTCTTGTGTAATATGTTAATACTTGTGCTGCTTTCAGTTTTGTAACTTTTTCTTGAGCGCTTTTAAGTTTATGAAGCGGTCTTGTGCAATCCAATGTCTTGGTTAATTACTCTTTGTATAGTGGTTACTTTCATCTTTTTATTTTTGAATTCCCACTCATGTAATAGCCCAATGGGATGACAGTATCAATAAATGAATGAATGAATGAAAATAAATCATAAGACAAGAAAATATACTTTAGGAAGAAAAAAAAGCGCTACTTAGAAACTGTTTTAAGTTTGTTTAAGGTCTTTTGCCTGGGAATATTTCGAAGTTACGTAACGTAACTGCGTCTACAAAACTTCTTAACTCGCCACCACTCCTTCGTGTGATTTGTTTTCAGCACATACTGTAAAACCCTTAATGTTCGCGAGCCCTTAATGTTCGCGAATTTCGCAAACTGAAAAGTTCGCGAAAATTAGGGGCACGCGAAAATTTCGGTCCTTAAGAGTTTCAATGCAGGCGCCTGGAATTCGCGAAATTTAGCGGCCGCCATTACGTCCTCTGTGACCGATTCGCGAAATATAGAGGAAGCGAAAATAAAGGGTTTTACAGTATTAGATGTAAATAAAAGTCTGCGCTCTTGTTTAATTTAAGTAATTTTTCAAATATAGTTTTTCACAAACTTTTTAATAGAACTCTGTTTTCTTGTTTCAGATATCTTTGACGTGTCTTTTATTATCCCTAATAATTATTAAGGAACCACGCGACATATTTATAACGTTATTCCCAAACTATCAGCGTGTTACTTATTAAGTTTGTGATGAGAGTAAACTGAGCGTTGTTCAACGCACTGACAATAGCTGGTACAGTTGGGCACTAATCAACTATGTTTTTTTTTTTTTTTTTAAATAACAGTACATTTGTTTGAGAACCGCCCTGACTAATGGTTTCGGTCTTTAGAAAGGCACTCTAATATTTTTTTTCTATTATTGTCACGAAATCACATAACTGGTCAGTTAATTGTGATGGCCGACTGCCTTCAATATTCAATAAAGCGGACAGAATAAAAGCTGGAAATACGCTGAAGTCGATCACATATTCGTTAAAAAAGACCTCGCTCTTCCCTCTGTCTGCTCAGTAGTAAGACGTATTTGGGAAGTTCACTGGAGTATACAGCCAAAAAAATCAAATGAAAGCAGGAAGGGCGTCTTTTGCTCTTTATAGTGTCACCAATAAAAAGATCTAAAGCCCACATGCAACTGACTCATTTTATCTGATAAAGATACACCAAATAAAACGTAAGAAAGATGACAAAACTACCAGCCATCAGCAGACGATCTTTGGCTGAATCCAACACCAGAACGATATCGAGCATTGTAATTTAGACTTTTCACCAGCTGCCTCAGTGTGAAACGTTGTAATTTAGACTTTTCACCAGCTGCCTCAGTGTGAAACGTTGGTTTTCAGCGTTGTGCGTGTTTTCGTGTAATTCTCCGTTATATGAGTTGAGAAACGTTGAAACCTATCTTCCTTTATTAGCGTACCAAATTGTTATGTAGCCTATCGTATGGTGAAATATTTTGCATTCTAGAAAGTGCAGTTTCAAACCGCTTCGTCTTTTCAAGAGCAGTGAAGCGAGATAAACGAGCAGCGCAAACAAGTACAGGAATGTTTGTCCCGGGACACCGTGTAACAGCAGATTTGAACCGAGACCTTACACTTCGGAACATGTGGCGTTCGTTTTGCTTTGCAGTTCGTTTCACACACTTAATGCGTGCACGTACTGTTTTGAAGCAAACCATTGCAAGTGATTGGAAATTCCGTTCAGCTGTTCAAGTTTTTTAAAGCTCCTACTCTCATAACTAGGGGCGCTCAAGAACTTTTTTTTTTCGCTTTCAGAAATACTAGCATTAGCAGTCTCGACCGCGAGAAGAAAAGAAGAAAAGAATCATCTGCATAGGCGCACTTCATGTCCAAAATATGTGACCAAGTGTCATATTTTCAAAAACGGTGAATACCCAGCCCTATCAGTACTGAAATGTATATTGCAGGGGTGTTCCTTACGACCCCAAATCGCGCTTGAAAGGAACGGAAAAAGACCTTCGACAATAGGGAGTTTTAGCGAGTCGTTTTTCAAGCACACGGTTCCGAAATCACGAACGGTACAGCTGGTTCGTTCCGTGAAACCGTACGTGAAATTTGACATACTTTAGCGAACCGTGAAAGTTGCGCGACCGTGTAAACGATGATGATGATAGTGCTTAACGGTGGCGCCAGTGGCGCCATCTTCTAGTGAACATGTGAAACATTCGTGTAAATCCGTGGCGGACATTGTGGTGGCGGGTCTTGTTTCCGGCGTACGACTGATGTAAATAAGACGGCCAATGTAACATTTGCTGGTCGAAATTTCAAGAACTGCGAAGCTTGATGGAGTAAAAAGTATCTAAACGACCGTAAAGGTATGTGGTGTGTCTCCGTCATCCTGAACTTGAACGATCGTTCACGTTGTGTGCCGTCGAACCAAATCATTTCGTCTGCTCGCGGTCGCCACGGCAGCTAGTCTGCCCGCAGATCGCAAAACTTTATTCGCATGCGTAGTTTGCAGCATTTACGATCGCTTACTATTGTGAGCAGTCCTCGAAATGATTTGGTTCAACCTCTCAAATGAAAAAGACTAACAGGACGGCAAATATCATGCCGCTGTCCTAAGCCTAACGCTCGGCTGGGTCGGCGAAGGCGGTCGCCGAACCGACCGCCATCTTTGTTTTACCCGAGTCGTGAACGGTGCTGGCTGCGTTGCGGTGACGACTCCAGCGGCCGGAATGGGAGAAACGAACGAGAAGAGCCTCCCGACGTCCCGAACGACTCGCGCGCGCATGCGCAGTGGCGTCGCCGATGCGTTGGAGGGCGAACCGTTCGTGTGGAAAGGACCTGCTAAAACTCCCTAGTATCATTCATGACTCCCTCCGCCTTTCCAAAATACCAAAGGGGGCTATCAGAATACTTTGAATTTGGTGTGGTGAACCGTCGGGTACGCCGAAAACACTCGGACGCGGTCGTTGGGGAATGGACGAGAGAAGTAGAGAATGAATCATTGCGGCAGGAGTGCGGATTATGCGGAGGCAGATAGAATTAAGAGAATAAGTGCAGACACACACTAGATTCTTCTTAATCATTCTTGGATCAGGCAGCCTTGCGTAGACTTGTGCCATACTTTTCTATAAAAAGGACCAAGGAAGAGAACAATGATACACGCTTGATGATGCTGACAACGACTGGTAAGCACCGAATCTGTGATATTTCTACCAGGGATAAAGAATGGGACAGCTGAACGGCTGCGCCTAACGAAGATTCGCCCTCATTTCCGACACACGCCGTGAGATGGCGTAGCATGACTGGAAAGACCGCGAGGCGCGCCAGTGACTTCGCCTTTCCATGCGCCGATCCCCCGACTCTGGATAGCTCAGTCGGCAAAGCACTCGGCTTAAACTAAACTTAAATAAAGGTGGTGAGTTTAAATCCTATTGGGCGACCGAAGTTTCTTTACATGTATCCCTGTGGGTGTAACGGTTTTTGTTGTGGCTGCAGCCCGCTGTTATGGCCCTGTCACACTGAGGCAACAGTTGGACAACTCTATCCGGCAACACGGGAAAGTCGTGTTGCCGGGGACCCTGCCACATCGCGGTAACAACAACAACAGTCTGGCAACATGTTGCTGCCGCCCGGCAACCGTGTTGCCCGATTTGTTGTCCGACAACCCTGTCACACCGCGCTGACGGCGAGGACAACACGGGGAGCACTCCGCCATCTTGATTGTTTACCTTAGTTCGTGTGCGGTGCGGAATCGCTGGAAATGTGACTCTACAAAGTGCTAGTGCGTTCGAAGGGCCGGGAAATTACCATGGTACGACATCAACCAGTGACTGTGATTAGAAAACTTGACACGGGGAGTATTTTCCGCTCTTTATTTTATCGAAATGTTCTTCATTCGCTGACAAAGCAGATAGCCCTAACCGAGGAAAGCGACATCGCTGATATATTTTCGGGAGTTACGCCACCATATGAAGTGTTTCTGTCCGGTTCTGTCATGCAATTCCTATGTCTACTGTAAAATTGAGTTAGCACCGGCAGTACCCCAACGTGTCTTTTGTAGCGTGGTGTTGAGCTGAACTGACAGTGCTTGAAAACTGCGACACCGACACAATCGGCCTTCATAACAATCAGTGGAATAAATATTTTTCAACGCTGTCTACTTGCCTACCGCCTGCTATGTGATCGCTTCATTCCCTCAAAACGTCCTGGGTATTTTGAAAAAAAATCAGGTGTCTGGTAGCGGCTGTTTCCTAGTTCCAAGCATCACCAATCATGATCAGAATGGTCGTTTTAATGCTTCGATTTTTTAATCTTTGGCTTTCTGGGTTATTTTTATTATACTTCATCAGCGGGTGAGTGGCCATGCCATTTCAATTTACTATCAGTGATGTGAGCTGGTCTCTCGGCAGTTCTAATTTTAAAACCAGTCTGAACGTTCACGACCGTACCTGTGACCATTTCGAAAATCGCTTTCCGTAACTACGCAGCAAAAACATTAATCGAAAATATTTTAGCTGCACGCCAGCCCTAATTATTGTTAAACAACGTTTTTCAAGCCTTTATTTGACTAAGACGTTATTGATAGGGGACTAGGTCTACCATCGAAGCTATCTATGTTGTCGTGTTGCCGGCCCGAATTTCTCTCAGCCAGCGATCAGGGCAACACACGTTGTCCAACACAAGTTGCTGCTGTTTTTGTTGCCGAAAGCTGTCATACCGAGGCAACATTTTAGTTGTCGTCCCTGTTGTCGTGCTGTTGCCACGATGGGACAGGTTTGTCGGACAACATGGGGAGCGAGCGACTGTTGGACAACGTGTTGTGTTGCTGTTGCCGTCGTGTTGCCTCAGTGTGACAGAACCTTTAAAGCCGGCCGTTACAGTCAAACGTTACAGAACTTCATAAAAATCGGCTTATAAAAGACATTCTGTGTTAAGAAAAAAGAGATAATGCCTAATGTGCAAAAATGGAAAAACGAAGACGCTAGAGAGCTATGCTTAAGGTTGTCCCCGGTCGGTATTGAGGAGGAAGACAAACCGTCGCGCACCTGGGCTAATGTAAGAACAAAACCCATGGGGACAGACGCGTCCCGTGCTCGGTCCAGGGAAATGACGTAAAGAATTCAGCCCACGGGCCATGTGTCGGGTAAACACGGATGAATGCTCCGAGACAACGAGAGCGTAATTGTTTTGTTGGTGTCCCGGTCTCCTGGAAACTTGCAGGACAGATCTGCCAGGCCAGAACCTTAAACGAAATAGAAATCACGAAAAGTGTCCCGGAATTTCTCCAAGTGTCTTCGAATGTATACAGCCGTTACATCACGTTCACACTGAACCTTAGTAGGGGAACACAGCTGAATAAGTACGAAATTTCCCTTATAGATTATTCAATATACCCAGTAATACTAGGAAAAACTAGTAATACTAGGTATATCGAATAAATATAATAACAAAAAACCATGAATAATCATCGCTCCAAAGAAAGGGTCTGCCAACAAAAACAACACTTTCTTTAACTCCTAGTAAACCAAGGTGCTTCGGTATCATATCAAATTATGTTTTTGTGGGCCGCAAAAAAATAAGTGTTGTCTTTGTGTTGATGGACCAAGTTACGCTATTTGTCTCTGGAAGTTTTTTGACGGAACCTTTCATGCAGTTATTGTGCTTTAACACAGTGTAACTGACGTGATATTAGAGAGAGCAGATTTTGAGATGTACCTGCGCCATTCAGCCTCGATCTGGGTCCGCTCAGTCGCAGGTGGCAGGGCGGCTTAAAACTGGTTAAAGCGTCAGTCCGAAAAGGTAAATCTTGCAGGTGCGTTTCCTGTCTCCTGGGCTTGTTTTGTTGTTGCATAAAAAATTCTGTCTTATCCTCTAAAACTTTAATTTCAATTACCAACACAGTATCGAAAGAAAAATGTATCGCGGCAGCGCATCTTTGCATTGATTCTGGGACTCCTAGGGTCAAGTAGATTTTTTTTTTTTTCCAAATAGAACAAAAACTTTTCCGTCAGTGTGAAAGTTTAGATGATTTCTTTTGCTTTTTTGTGGTGTTTTTGTGCCCGTAAAAAAATATCCGAAACTTGCGTCTTTGTGCTGGATATTTAGCTTTCTACTTGTCACTATTGCTCAGATTTACTTTTCCCCCTAAACAAGTCTCCCTGGAACCAGGATTAAGGCAGAAAATTTATTTATTAATATAGAAAAAAAAAGACGTCCGGGGTAAGAAAAGCATCACTAAGGTACCCCGAACGCAAGCACCGGAACCTCAGCCTTTTCTTAATAAATAAAGCATGAGCCCCTTCTTATGATACGGATATACTTGTATCGCCGGAAGCCCTCTGAATGACCGAGCGTCATCCGAGAACCGATCACTCAGCAGTCTCTTTGTGTGCCGATTTTAAAGCAGCATTCTCAAGCACGACATGTTGCGTCGTCGAAGCCGGTAGCAGATCAGCCTCTCCTCTTTCAATAATCAATCATCTGCGCGCCGTGATCCAATATGCGGGCTTCCTCTACCCTTCAAGTTTTGTCGGAGACGGAGTTGAGAACGCAGCGCCAATTCACTTAGCATAGACAAACGCGATTTTATTTATCGTACACAGAATGACTTCGCGGGAAAAGTAAATAACTTCTTTAAATTCAGAAGCGCACACGCTTCCTTGCATACGCGCTTCTAAAATACCGATAAACACGAGTCGATATAATAATCCTAGACTCAGATATCCCAAACGTGACAGGTTGAGAAGAGACGAGCTCCCAAAAAATTGTGGTTTAGCGAAAAAATCTATCGCTGCACTATTTTTGCCGTAGCTCCAGAAATATTTTTTATTTTATTTTTATATTCTTTCTTAAGGGGCGCCGCGTTGTCGCAAGCAATATAAATAGAAAAAAAACCGCAACGCCGTGGCCCTTCTTGAGAAGGGGACACTGGAAAACAAGACAGCTTCCTCCAAAATGCACAACAAACTTTGAGAAAAGGAATTCTCCGAGTTGTGCAAGTCCCAAGACTTTGACCCTATCAATTTCAGACGGGCACCGAATATCCATGAAGTGTGTCGAAAGCCTGAAGTTTCTTTGCTTGCTGCGTGAAGTATTGGAGCAGGTGGTGTTGTTTACACCTCTCACTTTAGTTAGTGAAAATATCAATGAAACACTAGAGCGAACAACACCCCAAAACAATAAAAAAAAAATTTTTTTGTGTGTGAAATGAGTTTAGCTGAAAACGTAATATGTATCTGGTTTAAGGATATAGCCCGTAATACTGTATTTCTTTATTGCAACCTGTCTAAGATAACACTTGCGTATAATTCTTTTTTTTTTTAGCTTTCAAACTACCAGTCTAGTTTTGACATGGTGAAGGTATGTCATCTGTGATATAGCACACATCACTTCATCGAGTAATACGTTTAATAAAATTGAACATTTCAAGAAATAAATAATTGTCTGAAATATATACCGCAATTAATCCGTTGGAATACAGAACACAATTATGTACAAACTTTGTCAAACCACTCGTATTTGCAATGAAAGTCCCAATCACGTACAATCCGAACAACTTCTAACCCGCTCATCTTCAAATCAGCGCAAGTATAGGTTACGCTGGATAAACAGTATTGCGACATTCCGCGCTAATAAATTAATTGTGGCAACCTGATTATCATTAAACGATTACAATAACTCGAAGATATCGTGCGTTTAAAAGTATACCTTTAACTCTGATCACGCCAATCATGCCCGTTGTGTGACGTATCTTGGTGTGCATCAATATTTTCTTAAGCTTGCTGGATGAGGGAAAGGAAGAGGGGAGGGTGGAGGAGGATTGTAGGCTTGTCGGCATGTCATCGTCTTTTGTGACGGACTCTACTACATAATATTTTTTGTTCTCCAATTAAAAGGCTTTGAATGCATTGCACCTTTTACCTGGGGAATACGCGAAAGTATACTGTCACATTTTGTTAGGAAACAATACAAGCTGAACAAGCTGGTGAAAGTACATTTCACTGAAGCTAGGACCTCTAACATTTTCAGCTAGGAATAAGATTGCATTGCTTCCCAAGACACCACAGCCAGAGCTAACATTTTACTCCGCGTCATATCATACACCACCCCAAAAAGAAAACGAAAGAAAATAACGCTTTTCGTTCTAAAAAGAAATAACTGCGTTGTAGTAAGCAAATAGCAAAAAGAACAAACAAAGATATCCGTTCTTCTTTCACGGAACCTAGCTTGTACACATTCACGCATTCCGTCGGCGTCACTACAAACAAATAATATAATTCGACAGCTGGCCGGAAGCTTAAAGTCCAGGATTATTTGCTCGCTATACGCAACTCGGACGGCGTGCAGTTAATCCTATTTACTCTGTTTCACATTGAGGCCGCCTGGCCGTGCCCGTTTTCATTGCCCACTTGAAATGACGGTAACTCCACACTTTCCTCCTTCGCGTCTTTTTCGCTGGGGGGCGTCGACTGCTCTTGAGTTACGAATACGTTTGATCACCCACTGAGCCCGCTCTACTTCAGAAACATCTCAGACAGAAATCGTGGTCCATTGCCCGCTCGTCACAACCCTGGAAGACAATGCTCATAATTTGGAAACCCATTCCCACCTCATTAGCTTGAAGAGCACGCAAAAGCCCTTGCTGTCGAGCGAGTCGTAGCGGAGTCCCACCGCAACACATTATCCTTCACCTATGTCTATACACCCTGTATTTTTATATTGTATTTTTACTGAAAGAAAGGAACGGAGAGAAGGGAGGGGGGAAAGCACTCGGCCGTGTGCAAACAGCGGTTATCGCCGATCGATTCCGATTTTGCAGAACACTAAGTGCAGCCCCGCATCGCAGGCTGTTGCGAAGACGACGGCTTCGTCGTCGTCACAGCGTTTGCGCTTGGCGCCCGCGCGGAGGGCGACTTCCGTTGCCGGCAGGCAGCCACCCCCCTCCGCCCCTCCCCCCACGATGCCTGCGCTTTCTCTCCCTCTCTCTTAATCTACTGGGACTCGTAACACTCATTTCCCCGCGGAGGCCTCCCCCGGCGTCGTGCCCCCCTCTCCCGCTACGTGACTCCCTTCCCGATAAGGAAATCGCGGGATGAGCCTCCCTAGACATGCATATTTATGCCCCCGGTGCGGGCCAGACAACGCGGTTCGGCGCAATGCAGTCTCCGAGTTCGGACTCCGAGCAAGACAGTGCCCGCTTCGTTCCCGGTTTGATATCGACGGCTCTCTATTGCGGAGGACGATTTAAATGCGTCGCGGTACTTCAATCAAAAGCGAGCGCCGTTTCGCGCACCGGCCGGTTTCCGACGCAGATAGGAGGGAGGGAGGAGTGCTTGCCGTAGTCGACAACTGTACGAGTGGGCCGGCGAGGGCGGCATCCCAAGTGAATGACACTCGTTTCTTAACAGTGTCCGGTTCCATGAGGGGTCTCGCTTGGATTCTTGTCCTTAGTCGACATGCTGTAAACAAGGGGGAATATGAAACCTGAGACGAGAAAAATTTAAAAAAAACTCATATTACAATATACTTTTTTTTTAGGTCATATTGTGCGTTTATTTATTATTCTTGTCTCGGGGTTTAGATGTTTATTTTGTCAGTGGAAAGAATTCATTTCAGTGAAGTTATGAGTCCAGCTTATGGTAACTGTTACTTCGCACATTGTTAAACTTGAAATTAGAGAAAAAAAGTAAAAAGAAAAAAAGAGAACGCTCGGCGGTGGTAAGAGAGCCAACGGACAACTCCGCCATGGAGTTGTCCGTTGACTCCACAATGCCGAGAGTTTTTGTTTTTTAGGCATGGATTGGAACATCAAGTTTCATGAACCTTGAACAGAACGTCCCGTGTCAAAAGGCTGCTCTTACCTTAATTGTGAACGTGCAAGATTTTTTAGATGTGATATTTCTCTCGTGCTCATTATCATAAGAAACCCAATATTTCTACCGCGTGGTGAGGGTAGGGAACTTTCGCGAAACGTGGAAGTGACTTTAAGCACAATGAGCCATAACAAAAGACAGATTTGGGACAGTGAATATTCCGAACAAGGCCAAGATCGATGCGCAGGAGCCGCACTGTTTTTGTTGCTATCCGAGCTTGCCATCGCGTTACCGACACTGCCCATGTCGAATGCCGCCATGGAGGGAGTATTCAGTCTTGTGTCCCTCACAAAGTCAGGCCTAAGGAAGAACATGTCCCTTCCAACTCTTCAAAACGTCCTCTATGTAAAGTTTGCTTTCCTTAGGAAGAACGAGTGCTGTAAGGATATGAACCCTACTGAAGAATTTTGTGCCCGTTTTAACGCGGAAATCATGTATGAGGCGAGTAAGCCGGGCACGAGCGAGTGCTTCATAACTATGTGACTAAAACACGTGTGGAAAATTTTTTTTACTTGTTTGAAATAAAACATTCAATACATTTCAAGATGTCGTAGATCTTGCAAGCTGCTCCTAAACCCCAGATATGCAGACGCAGTACCTTCAAATTGAGCTCGCACATTACAGCCCACAATATTTTGGGCTCTGCAGAATATGGCTACTTTTGTGCTACATAAATCTCTTGCATTTGGCTACTTTTGGGCTACGCCGTCTGGGATTTGGCGGTTTAACCTAGACACTATCTGGCAACCCTGATAACTTTTGAACAGCAAGCAAGCTAGACATGTTTAACCCTGAAGAGTGGGGACAGGAAGGACAAACACGACACAGATCTCTAAACACAGCTAACATTTATTTGACGCTTCACGACCTTTTATAGGTACGTACAGACAGAAGGAAACCGAAAGACCAAAAGGTAACATGAAGACCCGGACACACAAAGCGACAGAACCTTTAAACTTTTTTTTTTCTTTCTGTCATGGTTGGTTTGTCGTTAGGTTTGCAGTATGAATCCGTTCCGATTGTTCGAGTGTCGCCCCCTCACCCAAGTTCCAGGTTGTTTCGCTTTGTGTGTCCGGGTCTTCATGTTACCTTTTGGTCCTTCGGTTTCCTTCTTTCTGTACGTACCTATAAAAGGCCGCGAAGCGTCAAATAAATGTTAGCTGTGTTTGGAGATCTGTGTCGTGTTTGTCCTCCTTGTCCCCACCTCCAGGGTTTAAAATGTCTATATTCAACCAGCTCGCCTGCACCCTTTCCTTAACTTCATGCAAGTTAATGTGACATCCTTTCAGTCGATATCCGTGTTGATCTTTATCCGGCGGAAAACGAAGCGTCCCCATATGTTGTGACATTATGCAAACTGTCGACATAGCGATCGCTATAACCGAGAACATTTTATTCCTCTAGAGCTTTAGGAAGGCCCGCAGTCGACGATCGTTTTGTGTCATCGAAAGCAAAGAAAGAGTGAAGGGACAAAAGAAAAGGCGCGCACAGATCCGCTACACCGATCGCGTGCCCTTTGACAGTTTTTTTTTTTTGTTTTTCATTGGAAGGAAGCATTTTGATTTTGGGAGGTTGCCTAATATTGTTAGCACCAAGAGTTCGGTTCTTTGTATCAGTGTGCTTCCCCCTTCGCCGTGGGCGAGCAAGCTGACCAGTTACAATCGGGGACAACCAAAGCTCGAAAAAAAAGAGAGAAAAAACAAAAGATTTGAATTTGGGTTTTAGGTGACGAGAAGAAAAGTTTTCAGCGTTTGAAGAATGTTAGGCTTTGCGTTTTTGCGTTTCGTATGTGCTACTGAAAGCAATTCCGGCTAAACTTACCCCTCCACCTTCCCCACCACCCAAAAACAAGAAAGAAGATTTTGTTGTTGGTGCTTTATATTCACGCTTCTTTTCCCCGTGAATGAAAATAAAAATGTAACAGATTACAATCATTCCCTTACGTAAATAAATAAAAACAATCGTATTACAAATACTCTGTAAAATATGTAATTATTCACTAACAAAATTACTGATAAACGTAAAGGATTACAAACAATTGCGTCACTTGTAACGAATTACGTACAAGTCTGTTTCTCAGTGCTCTGATCAATACGAGAAATTCCCGCCTTTCATTATTTTGCTCCGCGCTCGTAACGGTGACCGGATACACTTGTGTCCGGGAAAAACACGAGCAGCTCACACAAATAGGCTTTGTACACGAGTCATTTTGACGTCATCAAAGTGAGGTCAAGCGCAGAAACAAAGTGGTCCCGAGTACTGCGCCGGCGTTCGGGTGGGCCACGCGTCCAGTCAATACGTCGAAGGACGCTCGGCATATGACGTTGCATGGAGGTAGAATAGGCTGTTCACAAGCTTCAATTATTCAAGGCAATGTTGTCTCAGCAGAAACAAAAAAGTCAGGCTTCGTAGTAGAATTGTTGATACAGAACGCTTAATCAGAAATAGACCTAGCCTCTTTTTGTTTTCTCTTTCTCGGGCACAGGTCAACGCTTGCGCGCCCTGCGGTCGCTTCGCTAAATTTTACGACAGTTTTCTGCTTTTTATACATACTGTGTGTGTATGCTTCGTTTTACGGCTGTGACTGCGAGTTCGAGCCTCGCTTCCTCAAAGTTTGCGAGCTTTGCGCAGGAGGATGCTCAAGTGCATAAGGTATTTTCCGACGTACTGATTTGTACGAGCACCATCCGAGAGTGCCAAGAAAGAGGAATTCGATTCTTGGTAAGCCATGGAGGTAAGGCGTCGGGCAGCCGTGACTCAGGCAGGTCGGAGGTGCACGTTGATTTTTCTGCATGCCTGGCAAGTTTTCTCTTCTCTTTATGGCCTCATTCAATACATGCGTCATGAAAGAGCCCGGCGGTGCTAGCTCCTTGCGTTTCTGTCCGAGGTCGAGGTAAGTGAAGTCGCTGTCATTAACTCTGCGTAAGCACTTAAAGAGCGTTATATACACGAGCTCAACTCTGTGACGTCACGGCGCGGTGGTGGCGCGTCGGTCGCACTTCCGGTCTGGGGCTGTGGGCAGAAGTCTCCATGCCAGACGTGTATTCCTGCGTTGTTTTGAAAGGAACCAGACAAAAACCTGCCTTCTCGTTAAAACGCCGCGACTGGGGCCGTACCAAAAGTGCCGAGAAACGTTTGAAGGTCAGTTTTCACGTGCTCGGTTCGTCCGAGAATCTGGATATGTGCCGTGAAAAGGGAAAAGCAGACGCCGTCGGACAACGATTGCTTGGGCGGGAAGCACTTTGGGTTGAATTCACGGATACTTGTGGTCATAAGATTTATTTGTTTTGTTCCAACATGAACGCCAGACAACCGTCAAGTTGTGCGGACCACCTGCGGACTACGTTCAGTGCGTCTTCAATTTCAAAAGGCCGCCTGATCGTTCGAACTGTCGTCTGCTCTTTCAAACGTTTCTGCTTGTCGTCTGCTCTCTTAGACGACGCCGGCCCGTAGACCAAATGTTGGCCCGGTACTTGCGATAAGAAGTAAGGGCAGGCCTCAAAAGACTTAAATTTGAAGGTTGGTAAGCAGGCTCGATGTAAACAGGATGTTGATCATTGTTACCAGTGACCATCACCGACTTGTTATTCCTAATTCACTTGGTCCGATTCTGCTTGCGATTTTCAGTATCGACGTCGACCATCTCAGCTACGTTCACGCTTTTGCAGCCCGAGCGGCGTCGCGACTGAAAATTGCGAGCAAAATCGCATCATGCGAATCAGGCTTTAGCGTACTTACATACTGCGGCGTCCATCCGGAATGAATCGCCACATGTCACTTTATTCACGCGAAGTTTTGTGGTGTAACGAGCCTCGGTAATTTTGCTGACGCCGCTGAAGTAGTCATACATCGCCAGGAAGACGTAGAATCAACAATTCGAACGCTAAAAAGGGCAGGGGGACTCACACCGACGCCGACAACATCGCATTCCAATGGTTTGTCTATGGGCGACGGCGAGCTTCTTGCCCACACCCCCATCGGGCATGCGCGGCGCCGGTGGCGTCCGCTAGGGGCGCTCCGGTTTGTTTGTAAACATGAGTTGGTGTATATATGCTATATTTCTGAACCGCCGAGGTTATTACTTTTGTCGACCGTAAAACAGGTGTTAATTCTAACTTTAATATCTGAGCGCACACCGATGTTCGTGCCCAAAATCTCGTTCGGGCCCTGACTGGGCAGTCCATGCTTGGACGAGCGGTCTTGCTACTACTAGGTAAGAGGGGAAGAACATTTAGCTTCAACTGACTTTTGTTCTAGCATTCGTAGTTGTTGTCCTGTGGTGCGAAACGTACATTACCTGTGCTGTCTGCGAAAAGTTCTACAGCGAAGCTCTGTATAACTCGTTGTCGGATTTTTTCGTGTCGGCGTCCTCACGGGAAAAAAAAAAAAAAAAAAAAACTTTTAGCGATTGAAGCGAGAAGTGCATCCATCACGTATACAACATACAGCACAGCATTTGTTTCAATAAAAAACAATCATAAGACAAGCATCCGAACCACATAATTCATGATAAGGCGCTCCTGATGAAAATGCAAAGCACGTAGCGCTCACCATATACGTTTCTTGGTAAAGATTACTGTTGACCAAGCTGCCGCGGCGACGGCAGCTTGCGACGTGGGGTGTGACGTCACTAGCCTTTCATATATAAAATAAGAACCCGCAACTGATGTCATTGTTTTTGCAGCACCGCTATGGGTAGGCCACGCTACTTAGGACTCCCGAGGAGCAGCCTGAATACGAGGAGCGGCAAACGGTAATGAAACGGCAATACGACCAGCGGCGGCGTTCTGTGACCACACACTTAAAATTTTAACACCCTTATTCGTGGAAATGGCTCGTCCTCTGGCTCACGCCTTTATTCGTGTAAGGGTGTTAGACGCCTGAGGTGAAGAAAATCGTGTACCTGCTAACACCCTAAAAACAATATGGCGGCCAGAATGCGACAGGCGATACGATTAAAAGGCTCTGCTAGCCGTACGCGGCTTCTCTCCGGAGCGAGAGCATACGGCTCGCACGCTCATTTGGTGTCATCTGTAGGAGCAAAAAACTTTCCAAACATCTCCACGTCAAATTGCCAACACCGCAAGTAATACGACTAAGGCCGAAACCGCTGGAGGCTGAACAGCCGAGATTGTCGCCGAAGTCTCGCTCGGCCTGCTCAATGCCGGTCGCATTTTCATCTCATTAGAAGCGTTTATAAAGAAGGGATCACTTTACAAACACTGCCATGCTGGCTTTATTTAACACAACGCCCACTTGCCGTGAACGACAACGAATCGCTCCGACATACTCTGTCGACAGCGGCTAGGAGGTATCGCACTCGCGCTTCGTGTGGCTCTCGATCAACTAATGCCCATGCTCATCTCTGTTACGTGTGTTATCCACTCATGGACCTTTGTGCGTGAACAGCGGAATTCAGCACCTAGAAAACGCACTGGGGAAGCCGCCTAACCTCCTTTTGTTACAATCAGGCAGCATAACATGGCGAAACAGCCGCACAGCTACCACCGGGATTAAATCGGAGCGATCAACGTGACGGATGGACTAATGGCATCCAGCCCCCTAGTAGTTATAGATCACGAACCGCCACACTTTTCAAATTCGGCGGCGACAACCGCCATCTAGCGACAAAAAAAAAGTGATAAATATTTGAAGAAAAAAAGAGCAACGACTTCTACCACACGTCACACAGCCACATATCACTCACGACAGGGACACACACAAGATTGCACGTGCACATACACACGCGGATACAAGCATCACAGAAGAATTGCGCAACACACAACAATAGCACATACATCCTACTAATACAACCTGAGCAGTGCCCCGAGCGGTATATATGTCCTCCTTTTTCGCGCAACGGTTAGCCCAGTGACCACGCTAGTCTTAATAAAGATATGAAAAGAATACGCCAATATTATTTCTCAATAATATTTTTCCTGCATTTGTCTTAGGTAGGTACACATATCCCTTAATAACTTCTTACAGCATAATGTATTATAATGATACGCGCCTAACTTCTTGTAACTCAACGTGAGTGAAAAAAAATGGTGTGAATTCTGTCTGGCAACCACACTCGAGGCGTGGTTGCTATGGCGACGCTGTCGGTACGCGCGCCGGTCAGTCACAGCCGTCCAGCTGGTCCGGCTGCGGCCGAGTGCACGAGTCCACGGTGAACGCCGAACGCGATCGAGAGAACAAAGCGTCGACTAGAGATTTGGAGGAATAAATCCTGTGAGTAGGTAGGGGCTGGGCATTGCAGAAAGCAAAAGAAGGCTAGGACGCATACGGAAGCTGTACGTAATCGAGTTTCCGCCCGTTCGCTGCCAAATTCTCTATAGTCTTCTTCTTCCGCCCGTTCGAAAGGGAACAGCCTACAAGTCTGATTACCGCCGTGGCTTCAGTGGCTTCATCTTCGGAGGGAACTGTCAACTGAATTAGTCCCAAAACGCGCGTGCGTCAGGCACTGCAACGCGGCGCATTCCACGCACAAAGTCGGTAAGTAAACAAAACACTTATAAATATGGCACGATGCCGTTCTAATTTTTTTTTTTTTTTAGGTTACGGGGGCGCGCGATGCTTCTGGGTGGCTCAAGGTATGGGAAAGCAACCGGAAAAATCGGCGCCTGAACGACCAGGGGTGTAGTCTATTGATGCATTTTACCTTCTGAAATTTCAAGGAGTATCGTCGTTCCTGTGAAAAGTTAAGCTCACCTCCGTTCCTGTGTAATCCAATGCAGACGACAGTGTTTGCCGGCGGAAGACTCGGTCGTCCGTGGCCAACGCATTTTTAGTATTTTTAAAGTTGTTCTAGCTGCAAAAGAAAGGAGCGCCTTAAAATTTCACAAGGTAAAGTGCACCATAAAATACACTGCTGAGGAAACGACGCCCCTTTGCGTGCAACCGCCGATTTTTCCGGCAGAGTTTAGCGCGCTGTGAAATAAAGTGTGCACTTAGGGGAAGGTTTGGCATGATATAATGTTGATCATTGGAAATAAAAAAAGAAATGCTGGCATCATATGTTTACACACACTTGGTCATTTTTGGAACCTTAAGTACCCTTTTTTACGACAGGTATTGGACGCCAGCACATTTTACGGAGGAACGAAGAGTAGGATTCGGCCGATTCCACTCCACATTAACATCAAATGAGTGCTGTGAAAGCAAAGAAGAAAGTGAGGGTGAAACAGTTCCTGCAGTAGTAAGTGCCAGGAACGAGAAGAGTGCCTCGAAATGAAAAATATACTCCCTTGAAGGGGATCCAAAAGAAATAGAGGCCATCAGATATATAGAGACACCGCCGAGCGTCACAGACCTGGACACTGCGTTCCAGTTTTTTTTAAATTCCCATGCCCTGATCAGATGTTTACATGGATATTTGAGGGGACCATCCTGTACTCAACTCAATTCCACCCTGAACACCATGTTCGGGCTCTGGTCACACCTATCCACGCAGGATGTCCTGCTCCGGATCAAGGAGGATATCCGTGACAGAAACTCGTGTACGACGAACGGGCGGTCCTGGCCCTGGATATGAAGGGCGCCTTCGACAACGTCAGTCACACGCTAGTTTTCGAGAACCTGGCTTCGACCGGGTGCGGGCCCCGGATGTTATGATTATGTGCGGGACTTCCTGAGCAACAAGTCGAGTCCATCCGCACAAGCACCATCCCTGTCCCGAGCAAGGGCACCCTCAAGGCTCGGTCCTGTCACCTACCTTGTTACCTGGCGATGTGCGAGCCGCCTCTCTACTGGAACGGATTCCCCGGATGAAGCATACACTCTATGCGGACGACCTGACGATTTGGACTACGTCGGGATCGGACGGCAAGAGGCAAGTCTTCCTTGAAGAAGTTATGAAGACGGCGCAGAACTACCTCGAGGCCGGCTACCTCCAGCGTGCCCTCGATAAGTCTCAGCTGTTGCTCGTCCACGCGGGCAAGCCAATTCCCGAAGAGCAAGGAGGCGGACATCCGCCTCACGTTGAAGGATGGTACCCCCGTGCCGGTGGTAAAACGGGTTCGGATCCTGGACCTTCACCTCCAGAGGGACGGCGGAGCCAAGTACACGGTCGACCGACTCGTCGAAACAACCACGCAAGTCATGCGCATGATGAGCAGGATAACGAGTCACAGACACAGGCTCAAGGAGTCGGACCTGATCCAGCTGATTCAAGCACTCGTCGTGAGCCGCATCCCCTACGCAACCTCGTAACACAACCTGCTGTCGAGAGGTAAGGGCAAGATGGACGTGATTATTCGCAAGGCGTACTAGCTGGCACTGGGAATGCCACCGTACGCGGCGAACGCCAAGCTCCGGCGGCTGGGTGTAAACAACACCTTCCAGGAACTCGTCAACACGCACCTAGCCAGTCAGTGGGAGCACCTGGCCATCACACTGAGCGGGCGGAACGTCCTGAGCTTGCTCTGCATCCCCATCCCCGCATCGCAATGCGAGACTATCCAGCTGCTGCTGACCTTTTGGTACAAGATCCAGGTGGCTTCAATCCCGTGGAACATGAACCCATCCCTGTATCCAGGTCGCTGAATGGCTCCCGGTCCCTTGATTCCGCTTGGTCCCGTCATGTAGCATAAGACCTCTGATAGCAATTTGTTGCTAGCCCAGCATTTAAGCATACTCCAGCCTTTTTGTATGTAAAGCAAAACAATTACTGCAACTGAACACTTCTTAACTGACGATAATCGAAGTTTGCACTGCTCAATGCCCTTCTGTTTTATCTAAAGTACCGCAACTAAGTACTTCAAGTACCGGTCGGAGCAGTGCGGTGCAGGTGAAGTTTCTACTTATGAAAAATGTCTGCCCTAAACCTTGCTTCGGTGCCACGAGCTGCAAGCTCCATGCTTGGAATGTTGCTAAGCATGTGCGCTTGTGCAGTGCAAGTGTCGTTCAGAACAACGTGCTCGTACTTGGCATTTCGGTTTCACTTGCACTTAAAGAGATGTTGAACCGAAATCTGGATTCCACAAAACATGGCGGCAAAAGCGTGCAATGGGATGCTACAAACACCAAAACATCACTCACACAGCACTATCTCGAACGGATGACCTTATGTTTCAAAAAAAGGAGGCGAATTTGACAGATATATTTACGTCTTGTTTCTCCGAGAAGGAGATCGAACGGCCTCGCGTCTTCTCCGCCTCGTCGCCTTGAGGGGGCGAAGCAGAGAGAGGAGGAAACGAGATATCTTGACGTCACACGCCTCGTCTACCTCGTTCAATCTCAACCTCTTTTTCCAAAAACACGGCCGTCCATTCGAGATATCGCCTTACAAGTAGTGTTGTAGGGATTGTGGCGTCCCACCTACAGCTCCTGCATTGTTTTCTGAAATCCAAATTTCGGTTCATCATCCCTTTAAAGGGAAACAGAGTGGGGCAGTGATGGGATGATTATTTTCTTGTGTCAGCCGGAGTGTCCTACCATTACCATCGTAGGGCAGCAAAGGCTACAGGCACGCGAGAGCGACTTTGAGAAGTGCTTTCACAGAACAAGAGCTTGCGATAGAGCGTCTACCAGCTCGCACTTGTCGCCTTCAACCGCGCTGTCACCCGGCAAGCCTTCGGCAACACCTTCAGAATGCCCGCATTCTTCAAGAAAGCCACAATGTTGCGAATATACCACAACATTGCCTTGTTTTTATTTTTTTAAAAAAGAGCATTTTTGAATTTTTGAAAATGCGATATACTCTGAGGGGGGCAATAGTCTTTCGCATCACAATGACAGCACTGCACGCTCAATACCTTCGGTACTGCTTAGTACGTGCTCGTGCATGCTCACTTTATCCAGGCTGAAAAGCTTGTGCTGGGACGGGGCCAACAGACCATACACGTCCATCAAATCATTTACAATCGAGACCTCATTTTTCTTCTTCTGTTGACCCTCTATACGTTTATTCTGACAAATGTTACCGAAACCTTAACTGCCCACTTCTCAAATTTCAAAAGAGCACAAAAGGTTAGTGTAAATTCAAGCATGGGGTGGGATATAGAAGCACTAACGAAAACAAATGTAAAATCAACAGTTGGTTATTTGCTATATCTTTATTTTCCAGATGCGTCGCACAATTTTATATCTGACTTTTCCCTCTAGAAAAAGGAAGCCTTAAATTTAAACAACTAATTTTAAAATAAGCTTAAATGCATAGCCATACAGGAATTTTTTTATATAGCACTGTACTGCCATATGAAAAATGAGCAGGCTATTAACAAAATGAACCAAAGCGATAAAGAAACACAACATTTAATGCCGGTCATCTCCACTTTTAGGAAAGTATCTCAACATAAGATTAATTTGACATTTCGTAGTAAGGGTACTGAATTCCAAACATGGTGACACAAACCGTTTTGATTAAAACGTAAAAACACAATGTAACTACTCCATAACGGTGCCTAATAGTCTGATGACTAGGAAACAACACATAGGACTAGAGAAATGTGATGAATATAAATGAATAAAGCTGGCCATGAATTGAAGCATACTTAGGTATGTGAGCCACACAACTTGCAGCTGTCATCTCAAGAAAAACAAACAAAGCTTTTAGTGATTTCAAAAATCGAAACAATCCTGGCAGGAGTTTCACCCGACTTTGGCGATCGCACTATGTGATCAGAAATCAGGCTACAGGTGTTTTCTTGATGCTATTAATCACCTTGATTGCAACTGGCCGTAGCTGTGAGTAGGTTAGAATAAGACAAAGCTTCTGAAGAAGGCAGCTTGTATTCTATGTCTTCTGGCCATGGGCGAAGCCGGAAAGCCAGTAGGCAACCATGACCACAATCAAGCCATCCTCCTCATCTTACACTTCGAAAAGCCAAACTGTATCAACGTGTATGTTCATGCTCTTCGCTGACTCCACATCGTACCCTGAGAAGGCAACGCAGGGTGTCGTCGGGATGGTTCCCTCCTGCATATAAAAGCAGAATTGATTCAGTCAGAGAACAATAAAAGGCCGCACTGATGAGTTTGGTCGGCGGGAGCTTTTAGCTCCCAGCCTCCAAACCGATGACGTATCCTTTCGGGAACTAACGCCAAAAATCACTTCGAAACATCCCAGGTTTCGAAGTTGACTCTGACGTTGGTTTTCTTATTTGAAACCGACTTTGAAACCTAATGGGTCTCGAAGTCAGTTTTGGATCAGAAAGGTGTGCACTAGCAGGGTTCAAAATTTGCTGTCAAAAGTTTATTTCCTTGAGACAAGGAAACAAAAAAGGGACATACACACCACCGTCTCAAAACCAGCACAGCATACAGCTGTCATTTACTTCCACAAGTCTTTTTCCTTGTCATCCTACACGCTACACACGCCATAAAACCTATTACTACACACGCTATGAAACCTTCATTATACATGCTATGAAACCTATTAATTCCGAACTACAACTTTAGAAAATTATCCAACATTCAAATTAGTTTTTTTTTTATGTCATCTCACCACCAAATTCGAAACCAAGAGCGCATCATTCGTTTCAACCGTTTGAACCAATCGCCTGACGAGGACGTTCACCTTTCTGCCGCCGTCTTGGGGGGGGGGGGGGGGGGGGGGGGGTCTGGGGCATCGTTTCTAGCGCGAATATTACCACAACTGTTTAATTGATTAGTGCGGCACCCAAACTTCTGTTCGGGCTGGAACTTGGTCAACAGTGTCATAGACGTGCCCGACGCCCCTTTCAATCGTCAAATAAAATTTCGAAATTGCTTTCATGGTCTCTTTAAGAGTTTTAATGCAGGCGTCTGGAATTCGCAAAATTTAATGGCCAAGATTTTGTCCTCTATGACCAATTTGCGAAAATAAACGGTTTTACAGTAATGATTCAGATTGTGGTTTATTGGGAATTAACCAGTGCTGTTATAACATGCTCTGTATTGTCCGCTCCGCCGGTGTCTTTTCTATTGTCATTGCATTCACGCAGCTTGAAAGAGCCCTGCTTTATGCAACTTGTGGCATGCACACATTGTGGCGCTCCACTTCATAGCGTGGCGTGCGGTGGCGGCAAAAGCCTCTACCAGAAACATGCTAAGCTACTCCCTGCACAGCATTTGTGGCGGCGGAAAAGATACAAGGTTATTACCTTGTTCCCGAGAGTATAGTATGTTGCAGGTTAAGACGGTAGGGTGAGGGGAAGAAGCTTCGCCTACACTCTTTCCACTTTATCAAAAGAGATGCTATAGAGAAAAGAAGGAAACCGCCAATCGTGGCAAGCAAACCCTTTTTGGACTGGCGGAAGTGATGGGGGACCCCAGGCAGCGTAAAAAAAGGGGAAGAGGGGGGGGGGCGGTGGAATGCAAACGTGTTTACCAAGAGTAAAATGGGGGGAAGAGTGAAAAGAGGTATTCTTCTGTAGATTCCTTTTGCGGACAGGGCTCAACTCAATGCCCCAAACCATAAATAAAAAAAACAAAATCATTGCCCGGCAGAGTTTTGCGGACTCCTAAACTGCCTTTACGGACAGGTTCCGCAGACCCACATTCCAGAACCGCTGGCCTAGATTGCGGGCATGGGCATCTGTAGTACGTTTTGCAGGAAAAGAAGGAACTTCATTTCTATCAAAGTTATAGAGCTGAAAGCTACACCCCCCCCCCCCCCCCCCGAATGATCCCCCCCTCTTGCGCCACTTTGCTGACGCCCATGATTGTGGGCACCTCATCACTTACAAAATGTTTCATAGGACCCATGTGTAGAAAGTAGGAGCTATCATTCAAGCACCTGTCATGACTACAGTACAGACGTATCACAATAGCAGGAAAGAAGAATAAATAATAATGAACAGTCTGGGCGGAAACAATGATACAGTTTCAGACTCATTGCTCAGCTTGCCAGCTGAGCAAGGCTAGAAAAATGAAATTGGCAAAGTGAATGAGTTGCGAGTATAAAAATGCAACAAAGCCCTACTGGAGTTCTTAGAAAATGTTGGGGGTTTCTTGTCAATGGAAAAGGCACTCAGCAATTAAATCCAATATTTCATGAGCTTCATGAGCTTCATGAGCTTGCAGTTGGCACCTTCCACCGAGATCACGGTGATGTGCTCCAGCAGCTCTTTGTTGCATCTCAAAACCTTCCTGGTGGCAAGACTGACGATGGATGCCACTCCTTCCGACATTGCCTTCATTGGCTCGATCTTTGTCTGGCGCTTTTAGTCTTTTCGAAACTGAAAGTAGAGCATGCATACATACTTGCATGAATCTCACAGAAGTGAAACAAGACAAAACCAAATTTCCAAGAACACTTTTCCTAATTCCAGTCCACAATAAATAATTTCAAAAATTAACTTCATCTTTCTATTTTAAATCTAGTATATATATTTGCAAATACATGGACACCTTCACAGACAGAGAACTAGTGCCAAAAGAGAAAAAATAAAATGTTCTTGGGGCCTGATTTTGGTCATCGTTGAGATCGCAATCAAGATCTCACTAAGTCCGCACTGTGATTGGACCCAATGCCACAGAAAAGCGCTCTCGACCAATGAGAATTCTTTTCGCTGTCGACGAGGCAATTTTTTGGTGAGAACCTGTCACTTTCTTTCGGATAGTGAGATCGATATCGCGGCAAGGTGGGTGCTTGTCCGAAGCTCTCGTTTTAGCACCAGTTTGTGTCCAGTTACACACAGTCATAAAACAAATCAACATAGCCAAACGAAGCACAGGACGACAACTCCATCCGTAAAATAGCTGATGTTCCAGATTTCAATTAGTTTTCGATCTCACTCTGCGCGGCACACAACTTGTAGCAGGTATATCGTCCCTTTTTGGCTCTGTCCGCAGATGACTTGCCAGTGTGTTTCTCGTTTTGTTTCTGTCAGAGAATGATACCTAGTGACAAACAAACTAATTATTATTCCCTCATGTTAGCAGACGATGCGTCTGCAAGCAGTATTTTAGCTTCCTCAGTGCAAGCCGGCTGAGATCTCGATGACCAATATCGGGCTCCCGGTGAGATGAAATGGCAAACTGACAATGATTTCATGGCCAAGGGCCAAACAAATACTAGGTGCATTGTATGGCGAGAGTACTAGCATTGAGAAGTTTTGGTGGCGACCCCTTATGGCGAGCCAGGGTGACGTCACGCTGAGGACAAAATGTTTCCCCTCACTCGCCCTGCTGACGTTGCGGAGGCTGAGACGGCGTTGGCTGTCGGCATACTAGTTTCTGTTTTCTTTTTTTTTTTTTTTTGGGCGCGTTTTTCGTAGGAAATGTGAATTATTATATGCGGCCGTATTGAGGTATGGTCTGTAGCTGCAGGCAAAACTCCAACCAACATTCCGAACATGGTTTCTAGGGCAGCAGCGCATGAATCACAGCTGGTATATGAAAAGGAAGAAATGTCACCGCACTTGCATGGAGCATCGCAATATATTTACATCTCACACAATCAACGCTGCTGACGAATTGAATAAATTAAGGTTTTTTCATCTTTCTTTCTAAACAAAAACGTCTCAGCAAAAAAGCTGCACTCTGCTCGAGCAACGTGTTAAATATATTCTGGGCCACGGAGAGAGAATCACAAGTGAGACCGCCCAAAGGCCTTTGACTTAAAGGCTACTTGTATGCCCGCAAAGCGGGGTGTGATGTTCTCCTAACTCATGAACATGCAAAGAAAAGAATTTCAGTGTCTGAAACACTTACACCGCCGCTTCCACAACCCCTTGCACATATAGACCGACACGCGGGCTTGACGTCACGGAGCTGCGGCGGCGCTGCGATCGCGCCGGAGCCGGCTGGTGGGGGCAAAAGGGCGCACGTTTCGGATGGGCGTCTTAGCATTTCAGCATGCCGCGAAGCTGTTTTGCCGTTAATTGCACCGAAATGTACAAGACAAGTAGCGGAGTGAGTTCCCACAAGTTCCCGGCAGACTCTGAAAGGCATATATAGAGGGTGGATAACATCCGTGGGTGACAAAAGAATGGTCCCCTCGCGCGAACGACCATTTGTGCAGCAAGCACTTTCTTGAAGGCAAACGCGGCTTTCATTTCAATCTTCGTCCCGAGGCTTGCTTATGTGCAGGGAAACCGTCGTCTTATCAAGACCACCCGGATCTTGTTCCCACGGTGTTCGTGCACAAAGCACCGGCCAAGCGCTCGTCAGAGGCTCGCTACGCTCGTGCTACCCAGCAGAGG
The DNA here is from genome assembly GCA_013358835.2 of Ixodes persulcatus. Taxonomy (NCBI): domain Eukaryota; kingdom Metazoa; phylum Arthropoda; class Arachnida; order Ixodida; family Ixodidae; genus Ixodes; species Ixodes persulcatus. The sequence goes on from JABSTQ010009403.1 coordinate 1,824,975, forward strand.
GGGATCGGCGACAGAACGGCAGTGTTGTAGGCGTTACGGAAAAAACAAAGTAACGAAATACGTTACTCGTTACTTGCAAATAAAAGGTACGCGTTACCGAGCTACGTTACCTAAAAATAAAAAGAACCCGTTACCGCTACCGATAAAAATTAACGCACGTTACTTCTGCTCTACTTTTTAAATTATGATTTAATTCGTTTTACGGTTTTGACGATACAGGTTTGCATAAGTTCATATATCAAGAAACATTATGTTCATGCAGAAACTGAACATAATTACTTTTTCTCTTTTTACGGTTTCACCTAAATACTCACGAGAAAAAACGCAAAGAAAAACATGGGTTGACGCCTAAAAACACGGAAAAAATTGAAGTGTAGTTCGTTCAAGACTTGGGAAGTAGTAACGAGTAACGTAAGTACGTTAGCCGATACTGTTTCGAAAAAGTAACGAGTAGGTTACTACGTTAATGAAAAAAGTAAAGCGTTCCTGGTAACGCCGTTATTTGTAGGGTGTTACCGCCAAGACTGCAGAACGGACAAAGCGTTACCGCTTGTCATGCCTTGTGGTCATGCGGGTAGGGAAAATATCATACCTTGACTTCAAGACGCTGTGTGCATTGAATCAATTATCAAATACACGTCCGTTGACCCACAGTCTGCTGATTCCGCCGGCAGTGCGGAAACATACTCGAAGCAATCGTAGGCCTCGAGAGACTTGTACGCCTGCGCCGTGCCAGCCGTGAACAGGCTTGGCGAAAAAAAAAAAAAAATAAACGACGACGTGAGCCGTCGACTTCGGTGGCGGCAACTTCACGTCGGAAGTTCAGCAGGCCTTTTTTACGGCGTACGGATCCTCGTAGGCAAAGCCGTCCACGAACAGTTTGTTTCTGTACCGCTGCCGTTCAGGCTCGGGTAGCGAGCTCAAATAGTCGGGCATAGCATACGACATACGTTGTCAGGAAATACGACGCACAAATAAAGCTAGAAGCGTCCCTACAACCTCAACAACGAGCGCACGCCACACAACGCAATGGCGAAAACACGGAGAGCCGGGCCGCTTTTGCCCACACAGCTACCGCCCATGCGCGGCCTTCCGGCCGTGTTGGTAAACAGAACCGCTCCGCGTGTCGGTCTATATCGTGTGGACTGTGGAGGGGGCGGGGAGATTCATCGACAGAATTGCCTCCACCGATAGCTTTCGATACTTATAACCGAATTATAAAAGGTAAACGTGACAAACGTTTAGAAAAAGGTACGAAAATTCCGTCGGTATAAGTCTCACCCAGCGTCTTGTAGTGGGTAAACAAATCCCCGCTTTTCAACGTGCTTACAGCACACGACGGCCGATGTTGACGGTGCCTTTCCCATCCTTAGTTTGACTGTCCATGCTTTCTTTAATCTCGACGTCTTCGGGTCGTAAAATATGATACCGGCTTCTTTTTGGGAATTGCATTGCAGCACTGAACAGTAGGTCAGCATGATCACAAACTTACGATCGTGAGGAAACGGGAGCAGGGAAGCGAGCCGGATGCCAGAATGCGAAGCGGAGTCCTTCGCCGGATGTCGTGGTACACCTCACCCAATCAAGACGTGGCGACCGCAGCGACGCTTGTGCTCGCTCTCGGGGCTAATAGTACGCCATGCGAGCAATACCTTTGATCTCTATGACAATTTGCAGGATCGCGCGTCTCCGCTTGGTCACTCCAGCGCAAGTGCAGCCACCGGACGGCCACCTTGGGACACAGAATATCAGTCACCCTTTTGGAGCGTTGTGGAGGCTGGGTGGCAGCGAGCTGAAGACATGTTTTCTGCTCGTTTGTTGTCATTCGCCGAAGAAATTTGTTAAAACTCCGAACGGTGAGAATTGCCTCTGAGAACACGTGGACATTTTTACGAAAGCGCAGCACCGCAAGAAAAAGGAGCAACTTGTCGAATGCAAGTCTCGCGAGTCTCGGTGCATGATCAAAGCTTCCTTGGCATGCCAAAGTGCTGCGTCTCTGCCTTCGCACGCTTGAATACCTATCAAGAATCAACGCCATGTGGATTGGTTTCGTGAGTGCAACGTGCATGAAGATGTATGTGCCTCTGGAGCAGCATTTTACTTTGCTCTTACGACTGTATTTGTAACTTGCGGCACTTGCAGTCCAGAAACGAACATGATCCAGTGGCGACAAAGGAGGGGTAGGAAGCTATGGCGACGGCGACAGATTGCACACAACCACATGGACAAGCCGCGTTTGAAAAACTTTCGATCTCGCCGCTTCATACTTTTGCCTTTGAAAACCTAACTTCCTTCCACAGCATTGCTCTAATTTGTGCTGTCATGTGATTCCGTTCGAGTAGATTTGGAACATATGGTTAATCGTGCATAATAGCAACCACCGATTTCGTTTCCTATTGACAGCAACTCGCTGGAACAGCTGGGTGATCGAGAAGACGTCTACGTGCGACATACCTTCAAAGCTTTGCCACGGCATCGATTCTTGATAAGTATGCAAGCGTGCGAAAGCACAGAGACGCAGCAGTTTGGCATGCCAAGGAAGCCTTGATCACGCCGCAAGACCGACGAGACTTGAGTTCGACGAGTTGTGCCTTTTTCCTGCGGTGCTGCGCTTTTGCAAAATATTTTATGTGTTTTCAAAGGCAATTTTCATTGTTTACACAGCGTTTTAAAGAAAGCCTTCAGGGAATGGGTGCGTTAAGTCTGTGCTCCAGAGCGCGAGAGTTTGGCGCTCCTTTCACTAAACGGACAGGAGCGCCGCCAGAGACTGACACTCAAGCGCGCTCTTCGTACACCGATTATTTCTCGGAGCACAAGTGACTTCTTCGCGCTCCGTGATGTCACGTCCACGAACAAGATGGCTGTACTATTGTTGAGACAGTCGAAACAAAAGGCGCAGCCGAACCGTTGCTCCTTTTCAGTTCACTAGTGCTTAATCCAGCAGGTAAAAACAATTTGATTTGAAAGCCAAAACAGCAATTAGCATTCTGGAAAAAGTTTGTTCGTGCATCTCGCCTGAAAACGAATTCATCCATCAAATGGTAGCGTGCCGATAGCACAGCGGCAGAAAAGCTCTCGAGATGAGGACACATTCGGACCACTGCCCCTTTTACAATGCTTAGCCCAGCGAATAAAATACTTCGATCGGAAAACCGAAACATCAGTTAGCGATGAGGAAATAGTTTGCTCATGCGTCTTGCCTGAAAACGAATTGATCTATCGAACGATCGTGCTGATAGCTCGGCGACAAAAAAGTTGTCGAGAAGACAGTGGGACCGCTGCCCTTTTTAAAATGCTTAGACCAGCTGCAGCGAATAAAGATACTTAGATTGGAAAGCCGAAGCATCCGTTAGCACTACGGGAAAGGTTTGTTCATGCATCTCGCCTGAAAACGAATTCATCTATCGAACGGTTGTGTGCCGACTGCACAGCGACAGAAACGATTTTGAGATGAGAAGACAATCGGACCGCTGCCTTTTCTAGAATGCTTAGCCCAGCAAATCAAGATATTTCGATTGAGAAGCCGAAACCTCATGCTCATGCATCTCGCCTGAAACGAATTGACGTGCTATCTATTGAACAACTGTGTTCCGGTATCGGCCTAGCATATTGACGGCTTCCGTCCAATAGACCCTTTGCAAAATCCCAAAAGCCTGCGCGTGCCGCGCGACGAATAATGGGAGTCCTCGGTACGCCCCTCCTCCCGCTACCGCGTGACCACGTGGCATACGCGAGCAGGCGCAGATTACCACGGCAACAACTTTTGAGCAGCTGAGTTGGACGAGCGACGAGCCAACAGCTGCCCCTTTCTCATCCCTCTCCTTTATACCGGCTCTGTCGTCTGCTGTACCAACGCTTTGTCGAACCTGGTCGAAACCTGCCACGGTTGCGGTGCAAAATAAGTGGATTCGGTTACACTTCAATACGTGAAGGTAAGTTACGACAAATAACGTATTCAAATGAGTTCACCTGTCGCGATGCCTTTACGCTGCCACAGATACAGTACGCCGCCAACGACGTACGACTCTGCGGATGGGCGAGATGGCGGATAGCTGCAACGGCTGCTGGCTGTAGCTGCCGGGACGCGCGCACAGTCGTGGAGGCGCAATGAAAAAGCGCATGATCTGTACCGAGGGTTCCCGAAATTCCCTGCCGTCGTGGCGCTGTACGATTTGCAAAAGGTCTATTCAGTCTCGCTGCAATACGGAACCACGAAATATTTGACAAGTTTGACGGTTTCGTGCGTCGCAAGCGGGTTCAAGAACATTGTGTTTAATTTAAATATGAAGAGCATGCATGGTCAATAAATAGATCGGCCAAGGTACTTCCCCTATATGTACTTGAAGCGAGTCTTCAAACATTTCAGGAATATTTAAACGTTCGTAGAAATTTCATAACGTCGCCGTCTCTTTTACTTTATAACCTGCCGCTCTATACTGGCCTTAATTAATTTATCTCCGAAATAATTTAGGCTTCTGCTACCCATATCCACGAGATGCCAGGTTCGTCATATCCATGCGGTCGGAAGGAGCTCGTGGGGCTCGTGCACGTTAATAGTTTCAGGTGGTTTCGGCTGCGTCGCGCCCCTGTATGCCATGCGCCGTTTAGCTGCGCTCGGAGTATGAAACTCTGAGTGTCGGAGTAGCAGTAAAGGAGCAGGGACTTAACATGGCCAATGACGACAAACGAACAAAAAAAGTGTCTTCAGCACGCTGTCGCCCAGCCTCCGCAACGCTCCAAAAGGTTGATTTTCCGTGTCCCAAGATGGGCGTCCGGTAGCAGCAATCGGGGAGCGGGGAAGCGCGATAGAGCAATTGTCGTAGAGATCAGTGAGAAATACGGAATACATACCCTCCTAGCATCCATCAGGTAGGTATAAGCATTGAGGGGTAAGCCTTTACCCCTCATTTTATTTACATATAAACATCTACCAAAGGCTACCGAGGGTCCACGGTGAATCGATCGAAGAGGCTCTTCCACGAGCTGTGTCTCGTGAAGCTTCTGCTTCTTCTTTCTCGGTGTCCGATGTTCCTACAGCATCTTGTGCTGTCTCATCCATTTGAAGGTCAATCTGCCGCCTTCGTCAGGCACCAGCTTTCGCTCTCAGCACACAGCCACTGTTGGTGGGCTTCGAGGGTGCTCGCATCTTCACCCTCCAGAGGCAGGGCGACCTCGGTCTGTAAACATAGAATATGAATATGGCAGGTATTATTTGATAACACTTTTAATGTGTTGGCCATGTAAAAAAAATGGGCATTCTATACTATTTATTTATTTTATTTATTTATTTTTACATACTGCAGCCCCGTCGGCGCTATTGCAGGAGTGGGGAGAAAAATCACAGATCACAGAATTCAATATTGAATAGGACAGAAAAAACAAAATATCGTAAAATAGAATCAACCGCTGTCAACCGCACACAGAAATTCGTCTGCAGGTAAGGAACGGATGTTACCGGGTAGCAGATTCCAATGTTCAATTGATCTAGGGAAAAAACTATATTTAAACATGTCAGTGCGTGCATAAAATGGTGAAATGTTTAGGTCACGGTGGCTTCTTGTTGACGACTCTATGTGAAACCTTAAGTATGCATCTAATGAGGTGAGACGTGGCGAATAAACCATACCGTAAAAGACTTTAAGGCTCTCAGTGTGACGTCTATTGGAAAGAGGACTTAAGCTTAGAGCAGAAAGGTTAGAGGATGGGGAAAAATCTCTGTCGTAGCGACGGAAAATATAACGTACTGCTTTCTTTTGGACTGATTCGATTTTGTTAATATCACATTGTTTCCAGGGATTCCATATTGTTGAACCGTACTCGAGGATAGGGCGTATTAGTGTTTTATATGTTAGAAGTTTGGTTTCCTGCGGGGCAACACGAAGGGTACGTTGAAGATAGCCGAGTTTTTTAAGTGCTTTGTTACAGGTGGAATCGATGGGTTTTGACCAAGACATGTCTTGCGAGAAAAGAAGACCAAGATACTTGCATTCAGGAACTCTTTCTAATGTGTCGCCATTGAATGAATATGTTTACATGGAAGGAAGAATACGTTTAGAAAAGGACATTAAGACGGTTTTGCGAAAGTTTATGGTCATTTGCCAAGTCTCACACCAGGTGCAGAAGCTTGCAAATGAACTGTTAAGGAAGTTATAGTCTTAAGGGGAATTAATCGTGTGGTACAGGACACAGTCGTCAGCGTAAAGACGTATTTTAGTGGCGATGTTACGTGGTAAATCGTTGATGTAGAGCAAGAAAAGAAGCGGACCGAGAACAGAACCTTGTGGGACACCTGATGACACATCGACAATAGAAGAATTGGAGGAGTTAAAACATACATACTGAGCGATTGGAAAGAAAACTTGATATCCAGTTAACGAGGGAAGGGTTGTTTAGTATCACATCAAGTTTGTACAAAAGTTTAGAGTGAGGAACGGTATCGAAGGCTTTAGACAGGTCTATGAATATCGCATCCACTTGGTTGCCGATGTCGAGAGACTGAGTGATGTCATGAGTAAATTCAGTAAGTTGTGAAATTGTGCTGTAACCACGTCGAAACCCGTGTTGAAGGTCACATAAAATGTTGTGAGTTTCAAGGAACACCATGATATGTTTGAAGATTATGTGTTCTAATAATTTGCATAAATGAGATGTTAAAGAAATTGGCCTGTAATTAGTTAACGAATGTTTGTCGCCGGATTTATACAATAGAAGGACTTTTGCAATTTTCCAAGGCGAAGGAACTGCTGCGGTTGACAGAGATTTTCGAAAAATAATAGCGAGATATCGACTAGTCCAAAGAGAATACCTAACTAGAAATGAATTACGAATGTTGTCAGGCCCAGGGCTTTTTTTAGTATCTAAATTTAACACCATGTTTAGCACGCCCTCATCACACACAGATACATCACCAAGCGTAGACTGTGAATCATTAATGAAAGTAGGAATTTCGAAATTGTCCATTGTAAACACCGATTGGAAGTATGTATTAAATGCAGTGGCGATTGTTAGTGGGTCACTACTGGCTACGTCATGAATTGTAAAAGAGTCTGAAGTAGAACTACTGAGTAAAATCGGTTGCCAAAATTTGCGTGGGTTGCTTTTCATTAAATTTTGCAAAGAAACTCGAAAATAGAAATCCTTCGCTGAGTTAGTTTTCGCTCGAAGTTCCTCCTTCGCATCGTTAAACTGGGTGATCTTCTCTGGATCACCGGAACGTCTTACACGGCGGAGTCTATTGACATGACGTGATAAATGCAATATTTCTCGTGATAACCAAAGAACAGAAATGTTTTTTTTTCTTAGTTTTGGTAGGCACGAAACGCTGGATACAAAGTTCAACAATCTGTTCAAAAAAACTAACCAGAGAATCCACATCACTGGAGAAACTTCTAACTCTAACTTCTAACACATCTGTTATGAAATAACAAGGTCAGGTGGAATGGCCCGAGTGTTCACTGATTGAAAGACAGAGGGCTTAGCCTGAACCAATATCCTAGCAGCCTTCGATACTGGTGTGGAGGGACAGAAGGCTGAACCTCTAAAGATGTCTTAAAATGATTCTCCAATTGCTCAACTCCAATGTCTCGGGCTATTGCACTTGAACGTTCTTAACTTTTCCAGCATGTATTAACCATGTTCCATTTGCCAATTTTTCACACGCCCCTTCTCCTCCAATCAAAACAGCACGAGAGCCCGCCGTGAACAGACTTTGCATCATCGTGTGTGATACCCCCCGATGACTGCCCGCCCCCCGCGTCCCCCTCTTACATGCAATAAAGCCAAGGCTCGAGCACGAGGTCATAGCATTGCTAGATGGTCGCACTGCACGAACATATCTACTAGTACTGGTAAAAGCGAGCGAGTTGAAAATGAATAATTAGAATCAAAAGAATAAAACCCGAAGGACAAGCGCAGGACAACCACATTACGGTACAGGCTCACAGTAAAGCAGTGAGCCTGTACCGTCTCGCACATCTAGCCTTCGCTTTAGTACATCTCAGGATGAGATGGTATCATAATAAAACCGATGTGGTCTCACCGTTGAGCAGAAGTGCGTGAGTACCCGATGCTATTTTCGTTGTCGCTCGCACGCATTCATCTGGCTTGAAAACAACTTGAGCGTTGGCTTGGCTCAGATGGCAGCTTCCCATTGTGCTTACTTGAACTTCACGAAATCCACTAAATTGAGCGGACTGCCTCTTGACTTCTGCTTGTTCTGCTGTCGGAGCGTATGTCTGCAATTTGGTGGTTTCCGAGTTTGACGACTCCAAAATCATGGGTGTACCACCGCAACACCCTCTTAACACGATTTCGGGAGCCGCAGGGTGTAAAAAGGATGTACGAAGGGTGTAGGCCTTTCCGTACACGCTTGAATATGCAAAAATCATGTAAAAATGGTGTAGGAAAGGGTGTGAGCTCGGAAAAACACCCTTTTAACACGAACATGGGTGTTGAAATTTTTAGTGTGCAGCAGCGGCATTTGGTATAGTGCTATGGACAATCGTTGCATGTGATACCACAACTTGGCTGGCCAACCAACTTCACAGCGTAGATTGGAGCCCGGACTTTTTGTTTCATTATTGTAGTTTTAAAAGCTACCCGGTAACTACCATTTGCACCATGGGAGATCATGCGTTTCACGCGGAGGTGGTAGTAATGGTAGCTAACTTGGCAACAAAATATTGAGACCGCCATTGAAATGGAGACAAGAAACGAGGAAACAGAACACAGCAAACCTAGCCATGTATCTCCGTGCACCATATCACCTCTCTGTGTACCTCATTTCTGTAGCCGCATTCCTAGGCGCTGCCACATTTGTATAACTGTCAGAAACCAACGAACCCAGCTTTCTAGCTTACTCATTAAATTTATGGTAAAAAAAATTAGTAATTTAATAACTTCATTGCTCTAATTTATTTTAAATTACCGCTACGAATTACATTTCTTAAGCTAGGTAGTCACGCGACGACCGAGCGAGAAGGGGCTTCTACTATTACTGACACAGTGAGAACGGCAGAGCGTGTCTTTGGAAAGCCGGACCTCCAGCACGCGTTCGCTGCCTTCCGCCGTGCTTAGCTGCGCACGCGCGCTCGAGGTGCACAAGGCGCCGAAGCATTTTCGAAGGTGGGCAGCTCGCGATGGAGGCGGGACAAAGTAAGGTTCTCCTTTCCGTTCACGCCACGTAATTGACTATACGAAACAATTTCCTTCTTGATATAAAGTCCATATTCACTACGGGACCAGCTACAATAAAAACTGGTGGCGTTGTGAAACAAAAAAAAAACTCGGATCATGGAAAATGAGGATGTTTCGTATCAGATTCAAAAGTGAGGAGCATCTGCTTTGATGGAATGGCCGTTAAGCTAAAACTTAATTAAGCCCTGAATCCCTTTCCGTTTCTGGACAATGAAAGCGTGTAGCGTCCCTGCGCCTCGACACTTACGAAGTGAACAAATTCGCGTTCGACTTTCTGCGAGGCTCTTCTGCAGCGAAAGGGGAAAACTTTCAAAAGTGCAAAATTATATTAGTTAATTTCATTATTTTGTTGATGGCAGAATGGTTTTACCCGATATCAAATTACGTCATTAGAACGTAACTGCATTAGCTGTTCCTTCTTCGGAAAGTGCAGCTGCTCCAGCTTGCCTGGTGCTGTCGAAACACTACCCAAAGTGGGAAGAGAAAAGGTGAGTGAGGCGAGTAACGTGCTTCCAAAGTCTTCAAATATTAAAAAGGGATAAACGAATCTACCTGGAAGCGCCAGTGGGGACGTGACATTGTTTCTACTTTCTCTAGATCGATCACGAAAGGGGAGGGGGGGGGGGAGGAGGGGGCAAGGGCTGAAGCCATTGTTCTTAGCATCTGATGTGTAGATGCTTAACCATGGGGCGTGTTTCTGCTTGCGCTGCTCGCTGTCTTTGTTAACTCCCCTCACTCCCCCCTACTCCGGCTAGTCTTTCCGTAAATACGTAAATTCCTGTAAATTTACATGCATGCATGCGTTAAAACGCAACACGTGAATTGAAATTTAGTTGTATGTACAAACGCCATAATTTTCTTTAATAAATCATAATATTTTAATGCTACTTTATGAACTCGTTTCCGGTTAAAATACACAATAAAAGTACAGCATAAAATGATAGAAATGAAAATATCGTCCTCTGCAGTTTTTTTGTTATCTATATTTTGTTTTCCATAGTTCCCTAATCTCTCGTGTTTTTAAAACAATTTAAGGTAAACCAGCCATACCTCCACAAACCTGAGTCATGAGGGCCCTCACTCACCCTCATCTTCACAGGTGACGTGAGGGTGAGTAAGTTTCTGAACCAGGAAATTTCATGAGTGTGAGGGTGAGTGAGGGCCGTGAGGGGCGTGAGGGGTGTGAGGGCCATGAGTGCGGGAGGAGCGTTAGGGGTATGAGGGCGGTGAGTGCGTGAGGGGCGTGAGGGGTGTGAGGGCCATGAGTGCGTGAGGGGCGTGTGTGAGGGCGGTGAGTGTGTGAGTGGCGTGAGGGCCATGAGTGCGTGAGGGGCGTGAGGGCTATAAGAGCGGTGAGTGCGTGAGGGGTGTGAGGGCCATTAGTGCGTGAGGGGTGTGAGGGCGGTAAGTGTGTGAGTGGCGTGAGGGCCATGAGTGCGTGAGGGTATAAGTGCGTGAGGGCCGTGAGGGCGGTGAGTGCGTGAGGGCTGTGAGTGCGTTAGGGGCGTGACGGCGGTGAGTGCGTGAGGCCCGCTTCAGACGGAGCAACTTTCTCAGCAATGTTGGTGTTACTGGCGGGTTGTTCCATTGCTTTCCCCAGATCGCCACAAATTGCTGAGATCAGGTCCGGCTCGAAACAAGCGAGTAACTCGGCGCAATTCGAAGGCGTTTGAAGCGGCTGCAGGCCAATAAGCGACGCGATATTTTCTCGTCATACCTCGTGCCGGTGATGATAACAGCAAAAAACTTGGTTCTGGTTTGAAATTAATCATTTTTGGAAATAAACTGTTTCAGAAAGATGCATTAGTATTCTCAACAAGATTTACATGCATAAAAACAACTTTTATAGCGCGTAACTGTGTGTCTAAATAGTGCAAGAAAAATAAAATTGCATAATGGTGATACAAATTGCTGCGGGCGGCCAATGTTGCTGGTGTAGCGACGTCAAGTTGCTGGGCGAAATTGCTTCGTCTGAAACGGGCCTGAGTGGCGTGAGGGCCATGAGTGTGTGAGGGGCATGAGGGCAATGAGCGCGTAAGGGTTATGAGTGTGTGAGGGATGTGAGGGGTGTGAGGGCCGTGAGTGCGTGAAGGGCGTGAGGGCAATGAGTGCGTGAAAGTTACGAGTGTGTTAGGGCTGTGAGGGCCATGAGTGCGTGAGGGGGGTGAGTGAGTGAGGGGTGTGAGGGCCATGAGTGCGTGAGGACGGTGAGTGCGCGAGTGTTGTGAGGGCCATGAGTGCGTGAGGGCTGTGATTGGCGTGAGGGCCATAAGTGCGTGAGGTTTATGAGCGCTTGAGGGCCGTGAGGGGCGTGAGGGCCATGAGTGCGTGAGGGGGGTAAGTGCATGAGGGGTGTGAGGGCCATGAGTGCGTGAGAGCGGTGAGCGTGTGAGTGGTGTGAGGGCCATGCGTGCGTGAGGGCGGTGAGTGCGTGAGTGGTGTGAGGGCCATGAGTGCGCGAGGGCTTTGAGTGGCGTGAGTGCTATGAGTACGTGAGGGGTATGAGTGCGTGAGGTGCGTGAGGGGTGTGAGGGCCGTGAGTGCGTGAGGGGCGTGAGGGCAATGAGTGCGTGAGGGTTATGAGTGTGGGAGGGGTGTGAGGGCCATGAGTGCGTGAGGGGGGTGAGTGAGGGTGTGAGGTCCATGATTGCGTGAGGACGGTGAGTGCGTGAGTGGTGTGAGGGCCATGAGTGCGTGAGGGCTGTGATTGTCGTGAGGGCCATGAGTGCGTCAGGGGTATGAGTGCTTGAGGGCCGTGAGGGGCGTGAGGGCCATGAGTGCGTGAGGGTGGTGAGTGCATGAGGGGTGTGAGGGCCATGAGTGCGTGAGGGCGGTGAGTGCATGAGTGGTGTGAGGGCCATGAGCGCGTGAGGGGAATAAGGGCCGTGAGGTTCAGTGAGTGTGACTGAAGGGCTGAAGGTGAGTGTGACTGTTAGGATGAGGGTGAGTGAGGAGCTGAAGGTGAGTGTAGCTGTGAGGTTGAGGGTCAGTGAGGGGTTTAGGTGACTATGGCTGTGAGGGTGAGTGAGGGCGACCTAAAATGCCGACCTCTGAAACCAGCTCGCCAGCCTCTTGTTCACCGCTTATTTTTTTCGAGTTTAAGTCAGGCCACACCCGAAGGCCCACTTTCTTGCAATACCAGTGAGCCCCAGCTACATCCTGGGCTGTCAGGACGGCAGAGCTACTACTGATCTTCGCTGCCAACATACACAGATTTTGTATGCACAAATGCACAATATACAGAATACAATGCTCGCTATCAGAGCTACTAGGGGATTTATAGATATATCGAGCGGTTCCCTCTCGCAACATCAAATAATTGAATAGGGCGTCAGACAGCGCCCATCTCTGCGCTAATGACAGGTCATGAACCATTGTTTTTGCTTTGCTTCAGTTGTTTTAAGTATAAAAAAACGTTAGGGATAAAAAAGGTGTGAAAAAAAAGATGAGCAATGCAGAGTTACAGAAAGACAGAGAAAGAGAGTGTTCAAAATTATTGAGTTGCAAATGTGGAGTACAATCTAAAAATGCTTCAGCTCGTATAATTTTGTGCGGACCACTGATTGAAACAATGAGTGGTGCACTGCTGCGTTCAAGGGAGTTTGCTGAATAATAAGTCCGAAACAAGTTTTCGACATAGAATTGGATGATTGAGTCTTAAGTGGTGCAAAAGCAGAGGCTATAATTTATCGGGTACGGAAACATTTGCGGATGTTTTGAGTTATATATGAAATATGCGTAATGGCACTGCAGATGCCGTGAGCATGCGAACCATTATACTCGGTGAAGCGTCACAGGCTTAATGTTGTTTTTTTCTGGCAACGGTCTTTCTGGCGTCGACGTTGGATGGTCTTCGTCTGTAGATCCGTCTTTGAGTTTCTGATTGCTCCGTATTGAAAAAGGCACGTCGGAATTTTTTCAATGTAAACAACAATGATCGGGATGATCATATCACGCGTGCCATCTTCAGTATTAATATTCACGAGCCGGGGCTGCATTCAAAAAATTGAATAAGCCAATGAAAGGAGAGGCGAAGACGTAGTATGTTACTAACACGGCTTGTAAAATGACCACCTTTGCATTAGCCCGACAAGAAGATGGTCTCTCCGACTATCCTAAACAATAGAAACTTTTAGTAGAGTTTAGAAACTTCTAGGCTTTCTGCAGTGTACAGTTTGCTAAAACTCTCTAATTACAGCAATCAATTAGTCTGCACACCAATTATTTTTCCTCAACGTTCGCTAGCTTTTGAAGGAAGAAGCGTTTCCGGTAAGAGGTCTTTACGTGTACCCGACGTAATATATCTAGTTTCGAAAACCTATGATTGATAGCACCTTCAAGATTAGCAAAATGTTGAAAGCCTTCCACCGGAAGCCCTACCATATCTTTAGAGTAAGCGTGAACCGTTGTGCATTTACGTCGTGTTAAGCAACCTCAACGAAATATAATTCTCTATTTCTCAGGACATCATTCATTTATTCGTATTCAGACAGGAAAGTACTTAAATATCTAGATAGAAATTTTTCACTTTTAAATTTTTCAAGTCAGTATACAAACATACTGGAATATGCATTTAGGGTTACGCCTGCCCGCATTGTCAGGGCTATAATTGTTTGCAGCAAGGTCATGAAAGCACTCGCCCTTCGCACGTGTGTTGCTGGTTTTCTGATAAGTTTAAACATTTTTGATACCCACATTTTTTAGGTGCTGTTTATTAAAAACATAATCTCCTTTGCTACTACAGCGCCGTCCATGTGTTCACGACTAACCAAATCCAACGCCCTGCCACAGTTCGGACTGGATAGGCTTTCCACCCATTTTCGCATGCCAGAATTTTACGACATCTACAAAGCTCGACCACGCTATTAAGAAATTTCTGCACCATTACGTGCCACCCAGGCACGCGAAAAACCAAGTACTGCAATCAACGACATAAAACCACAGTGGGTAATCAACCTGACAATGATAACAAATCAAAAACTTGTTCTGTACTTGACCTCTTTTTCCGACGCAGCGATCGTCCCCTAATGTGTTTTGCGCGGAAGTAAATATAGGGCATTTCAAAGCTTTTGGGACGTGGTGGTAAATAAAAACCGGATTGATTTATTATTTATTAGATAAGGAATCGAGTTATATTTTTATTAATATCTATTACGCCTAAAGGTTTCTTCGTTTCTGCTACTCCGTCTGAGTATTATCAAATGTTATTACCTGGGCGTCGTGGAAGCAAAACTTTTAAACCATATCCAGTTAAAAGCAACTAAACAGACAATTCAGCAAAAGCCGGAAGTGGGAGGAACATACTGCACCAACGTAATGCGCTGTGTTTGAACTTATTCTTTTAAGGGTTACTGCATATCGGAGCAAGAAATGCAAGCAACAAGAATACACAGACTCTGTGTCCGAGTACTTTTCATATAAGAAACAGTCTACGCGCATTTGCGGAATACAATATTCTACTTTTATATAAAGATATTTCTGCTTGTTGATACATGCCATATTCTGTATTAGCCCTTCAACTATGCCGTGGCAGTATTTTCTATTTTATTTCAGCCTTGATGAAATTACACAGCGAGAAAGAGATATTGAAACAGACTACTCCCAGCACGATTCTGCAGAGGCTTCTCGCCTCCATACGAGTTCCGTTTTTCCCCGGAAGAGACTATTGCAAAAAGTGACTTCGGTCTTACTGAGTACAGTACAGCTTGGGGCCGAAAACATCCATCGTGCCATTACACGCATTGAGCAAATACGTTAAATTTCGAGCTATCCCATTCATCATTCTCACACATTCATAATGACACCACGTGCAACGAGAAACTATATTATCCGAAACCTCGTCCAACGTACTAATGCATTTTTGTTGTCGTTAGATTCATCGTGCCATCAGAACGATCGAGTCATTACATTCTTCTGAAGGTTTCCAGCTGAACGTAAGGAAAAAACAAGGAGTAGAGAAAAAGAGACACACACTGCTGGACTATCAACCATTTACTGAAATTCTTCTTTTTTCTTTTTCGTCCACCTTCATGAATAATACTATTTACTGAACTTTTTTTTTTTCCTTTTTTATCTACCCGCATGAATTATACTATTGAGTTCCAGGGGTAACTTCTTCTTCGGTTTGATATTTGGTGGCTAGCGTTCACGTGTTCCCGCCTTTGTTTCTCACTTGGGGCGCTCCCAGAAGATACAGTTTTTCTTTCGGAAAAAGCGTAATGGAGGCGGCACTCACGCAGTCATCTCCGTGCGCCTCAATAGCCAGAGATTCCAGGATTTCCCTTGCAAGCTGGTTTCTGTGTTGTCCGACGATGGTAATGTTTTCGAAATCAGGAGCACATTGGCATACTCGACAATGCGCCGGAAGATGACCAGCTGACATTAGTGCGCCAACGGAAGCTGCATGCTCCCTGGCGCGGTCGTTAATACACCGCCCAGTTTGTCCAATGTAGCATTTGCCACATGACAACGGAATTCTGTACACAACTCCTTTCTCGCACGGGGCGTACGGTGTTCGGTGCGCGATGCCACAGGTGGACCTCTGATTTTGGTCATTCCTACAATTCACCTTACGGCACATGGCATATGCCTTGTTGGGGGCTGAGCATACGACCTGTACGCCTTGTCGGCCGGCAATCTTTTTTAGGCGATGCGTTATCCCGTGGACGTATGGCATCACCACAAGAGGATTGGGGGGCTTCTTTTTCGTTGGTTGTGCATTGATTTCCTGTTTTTTCCGCACTTGCTTGCAGAGGCTCTCGCATACCGGTATTAGGAGTGTGCTTGCGTAACCAGAGTCCTGAAGCCTGCAAAGCTGTTTTTGAAAACTGCGGCCGACTCTATGGGGGCAAGATTTTTCTAAAGCTGAGACGAGAGCTTTGGTGGCCAACCCTCGTTTTACAGTTTTTGAGTGTTCCGAGTTGCTTGGAAGGAATCCTTTACATGAGCGGGCTTCAAACATCCAGCACACGTGGGTATTTCTAAACTCCAAGGAGAGGTCCAGAAACCTTATGGACTGGTTTACCGGAAGTTCCTGGGTGAAAGATAGTCCTGGGCAGCTGTGTTCAAAGGTGCGTATGACACCATCTAAACACCCGTTGCTTGGCTCGTCTGCGTCGGAATTACACAGTATGAGAAAGTCATCAACATACCGGAAAATGGCCTCGATGCGTTGATCTTTTAGATTTTCTTGGATACTCTTGTCGCATGCTGCAAGGTACAAATCGCACAGGTATGGGGCTACTCGGAATCCTATGCAGACTCCACTTTTCTGTACATAGTGTTGCTCCTGGTGTGATACCACAGTCGCTGTGAGGTAGATTTCTAGAAGCTCCAAGAAGCTATCGAGGCTCATACCAGCTGCATTTTGGAAGCATTGAAGGCCCTGCTCCTCGATGGTTGTTCGGAGGATCATCAGGAGAGCGGCATGGGGAATCGAATAATACATGTCCTGGATATCTAAGGAGAAACCCGAAACAATTTCACATCCTTTTTCCTGAAGAAAGGAAATCACTCGGTCCGAGTTTGGGATTCTGAAGGGGTCGTTGACTTTAACTTGTGATAAAATCTTCGCCAAAACTTGTGACACATTACTTTGCCATGTGTGTCTCTCTGATACGATGGCGCGAAAAGGGACTTCATTTTTGTGTGTTTTTGCCGAGAAAAAGACACACAATTCACCTTGTTGCGATCCTCTGATTTTGGTGATGAGGCTTCTGCATTGTTCCTTCTCGAGTAATTTTAGGATGGCTTTTTTTGCTGATAGAGCTTGTTTTGGATCTACTTGTTTGAAGTTCTTCGTTATGGCTTGTTGGGCTTTTTCTCCGTACGACCCCGCATCAAAGACTACAAATCCTCCCTCTTTTCGGAAAGGCACAGCCTGAGGTCTTTGCGACGTATTTCCTGCACCGTTGAGGCAAATGTAATCTTTGGAGTGTCCGAGTGGCGTAAGCTGGCCAGGCATTCAAGTCCCTCATTGATGATTTGCGATGATGTTTCCTAAGGTGCTTTGGACGCGATTTCCCGTACCATAAGGACCTTATCGACGGCGTCTTGCCTTGGTGGGAGGCAGAACTTAGGTCCTTGTTCAAGCACGCGTTGGGCTGGTGCCGAAAGAGACACGTCCCCGATGATCTGGAGCGGCGAGCTTTTGGGTGCCGTCGTGACTCTTCGTGCTAGATGGTGTTTCCATGTTGGGAGGAAGCACATTTTCCAAAGGTACTCCGTGGTGTATCTTGTCATTGTCATGTGGTTTGAAAAAGCGTTGGGGCTGAGAGATTTCACCCTGAGAAAATCAGTGGGAATGCAAACTTGGCGCCATGCCTCAGATTTCAGAATCATCGAAACTCGTTGGCCATGGCCATGTGATGGTTCAATGAAGCCGAAGAAACGCCGTACCTCGTCAAGAAGTATCTTCTTTCTGATGCTGCGGGCGAGCAGCCTTGCCCGGCAGATGTTGGTTGCAATGAGATGACAAAGACCTTGCGGGTCAAGGAGGTGAAACTAAAGAGAAGATGTGCTCAGAGAACTAGAAAGATAATCTGTGACTGCCTGGAGCTGAGCTGGTTGGTATGACATGATTCTGAAGGTTTCCAGCTGAACGTATGGAAAAAACAAGGAGTAGAGAAAAAGAGACACACACTGCTGGACTATCAACCATTTACTGAAATTCTTCTATTTCTTTTTCGTCCACCTTCATGAATAATGCTATTTACTGAAATTTTGTTTCTCCTTTTTTATCTACCCGCCTGAATTATACTATTGAGTTCCAGGGATAACTTCTTCTTCTTCGGTTTGATATTTGGTGGCTAGCGTTCACGTGTTCCCGCCTTTGTTTCTCACTTGGGGCGCTCCCAGAAGATACAGTTTTTCTTTCGGAAAAAGCGTAATGGAGGCGGGACTCACGCAGTCATCTCCGTGCGCCTCAATAGCCAGAGATTCCAGGATTTCCCTTGCAAGCTGGTTTCTGTGTTGTCCGACGATGGTAATGTTTTCGAAATCAGGAGCACATTGGCATACTCGACAATGCGCCGGAAGATGACCAGCTGACATTAGTGCGCCAACGGAAGCTGCATGCTCCCTGGCGCGGTCGTTAATACACCGCCCAGTTTGTCCAATGTAGCATTTGCCACATGACAAGGGAATTCTGTACACAACTCCTTTCTCGCACGGGGCGTACGGTGTTCGGTGCGCGATGCCACAGGTGGACCTCTGATTATGGTCATTCCTACAATTCACCTTACGGCACATGGCATATGCCTTGTTGGGGGCTGAGCATACGACCTGTACGCCTTGTCGGCCGGCAATCTTTTTTAGGCGATGCGTTATCCCGTGGACGTATGGCATCACCACAAGAGGATTGGGGGGCTTCTTTTTCGTTGGTTGTGCATTGATTTCCTGTTTTTTCCGCACTTGCTTGCAGAGGCTCTCGCATACCGGTATTAGGAGTGTGCTTGCGTAACCAGAGTCCTGAAGCCTGCAAAGCTGTTTTTGAAAACTGCGGCCGACTCTATGGGGGCAAGATTTTTCTAAAGCTGAGACGAGAGCTTTGGTGGCCAACCCTCGTTTTACAGTTTTTGAGTGTTCCGAGTTGCTTGGAAGGAATCCTTTACATGAGCGGGCTTCAAACATCCAGCACACGTGGGTATTTCTAAACTCCAAGGAGAGGTCCAGAAACCTTATGGACTGGTTTACCGGAAGTTCCTGGGTGAAAGATAGTCCTGGGCAGCTGTGTTCAAAGGTGCGTATGACACCATCTAAACACCCGTTGCTTGGCTCGTCTGCGTCGGAATTACACAGTATGAGAAAGTCATCAACATACCGGAAAATGGCCTCGATGCGTTGATCTTTTAGATTTTCTTGGATACTCTTGTCGCATGCTGCAAGGTACAAATCGCACAGGTATGGGGCTACTCGGAATCCTATGCAGACTCCACTTTTCTGTACATAGTGTTGCTCCTGGTGTGATACCACAGTCGCTGTGAGGTAGATTTCTAGAAGCTCCAAGAAGCTATCGAGGCTCATACCAGCTGCATTTTGGAAGCATTGAAGGCCCTGCTCCTCGATGGTTGTTCGGAGGATCATCAGGAGAGCGGCATGGGGAATCGAATAATACATGTCCTGGATATCTAAGGAGAAACCCGAAACAATTTCACATCCTTTTTCCTGAAGAAAGGAAATCACTCGGTCCGAGTTTGGGATTCTGAAGGGGTCGTTGACTTTAACTTGTGATAAAATCTTCGCCAAAACTTGTGACACATTACTTTGCCATGTGTGTCTCTCTGATACGATGGCGCGAAAAGGGACTTCATTTTTGTGTGTTTTTGCCGAGAAAAAGACACACAATTCACCTTGTTGCGATCCTCTGATTTTGGTGATGAGGCTTCTGCATTGTTCCTTCTCGAGTAATTTTAGGATGGCTTTTTTTGCTGATAGAGCTTGTTTTGGATCTACTTGTTTGAAGTTCTTCGTTATGGCTTGTTGGGCTTTTTCTCCGTACGACCCCGCATCAAAGACTACAAATCCTCCCTCTTTTCGGAAAGGCACAGCCTGAGGTCTTTGCGACGTATTTCCTGCACCGTTGAGGCAAATGTAATCTTTGGAGTGTCCGAGTGGCGTAAGCTGGCCAGGCATTCAAGTCCCTCATTGATGATTTGCGATGATGTTTCCTAAGGTGCTTTGGACGCGATTTCCCGTACCATAAGGACCTTATCGACGGCGTCTTGCCTTGGTGGGAGGCAGAACTTAGGTCCTTGTTCAAGCACGCGTTGGGCTGGTGCCGAAAGAGACACGTCCCCGATGATCTGGAGCGGCGAGCTTTTGGGTGCCGTCGTGACTCTTCGTGCTAGATGGTGTTTCCATGTTGGGAGGAAGCACATTTTCCAAAGGTACTCCGTGGTGTATCTTGTCATTGTCATGTGGTTTGAAAAAGCGTTGGGGCTGAGAGATTTCACCCTGAGAAAATCAGTGGGAGTGCAAACTTGGCGCCATGCCTCAGATTTCAGAATCTTCGAAACTCGTTGGGCATGGCCATGTGATGGTTCAATGAAGCCGAAGAAACGCCGTACCTCGTCAAGAAGTATCTTCTTTCTGATGCTGCGGGCGAGCAGCCTTGCCCGGCAGATGTTGGTTGCAATGAGATGACAAAGACCTTGCGGGTCAAGGAGGTGAAACTAAAGAGAAGATGTGCTCAGAGAACTAGAAAGATAATCTGTGACTGCCTGGAGCTGAGCTGGTTGGTATGACATGATTCTGAAGGTTTCCAGCTGAACGTATGGAAAAAACAAGGAGTAGAGAAAAAGAGACACACACTGCTGGACTATCAACCATTTACTGAAATTCTTCTATTTCTTTTTCGTCCACCTTCATGAATAATGCTATTTACTGAAATTTTGTTTCTCCTTTTTTATCTACCCGCCTGAATTATACTATTGAGTTCCAGGGATAACTTCTTCTTCTTCGGTTTGATATTTGGTGGCTAGCGTTCACGTGTTCCCGCTTTTGTTTCTCACTTGGGGCGCTCCCAGAAGATACAGTTTTTCTTTCGGAAAAAGCGTAATGGAGGCGGCACTCACGCAGTCATGTCCGTACGCCTCAATAGCCAGAGATTCCAGGATTTCCCTTGCAAGCTGGTTTCTGTGTTGTCTGACGATGGTAATGTTTTCGAAATCAGGAGCACATTGGCATACTCGACAATGCGCCGGAAGATGACCAGCTGACATTAGTGCGCGAACGGAAGCTGCATGCTCCCTGGCGCGGTCGTTAATACACCGCCCAGTTTGTCCAGTGTAGCATTTGCCACATGACAACGAGAAAAAGAAAAGAAGAATTTCAGTAAATGGTTGACAGTCCAGCAGTGTGTGTCTCTTTTTCTCTACTCCTTGTTTTTTCCTTACGTTCAGCTGGAAACCTTCAGAATCATGTCATACGAACCAGCTCAGCTCCAGGCAGTCATTACATTCATCGAGCAACTGTGTCCAAACGCATGTCAACCCATCCCCCGAGCTATCACATCCAACGAGCTATGACATTCATGGATGGATATCTGGATTTTCAAAACAATGGGGTCTTGGGTGTGGCTACAATATGGAGGCTTTAGTTTCACCCTCTTACACTATGTAATGCATGGTCCCTTAGCACTGACAAAAAGGCCGCTCTACGCGGAAGCCGAGAAAGCGCGCTGAGTTAGAATTTAGCCTGATCTCAAAGCGTCACTTGCAGCGTTCTGACGAATCAATAGTTGTGAACATTGCTACAACTGCTTGCCACCATTGGGTGCCCATATCGTTTGTGCCTCTCTAGAATTGACCTGCGAGGTGTGTTGCTTCATTTGTGCGTCGACTAAGCGAATGTCGTGGTTCGTACTTTTACGTAGTTTACAATGAAGCTCGCTATGAATTCAATGGCACGATGAACTTGATAGCCCGTTGAACATGATTGCACGGGGAACGAGCAACTACGTACTATCACGATCAATATGAGTGCGAACACCGCTCCGCGTGGCCCGCGGTACTATCAGTGCCCCCTGGAGATTGCTGTTTGAAGCATCAGTGCACCTTGCGGTCGAGACATATTTTCTCTAGCGATCGCCGCAACTACTCTGCAATTCCGGGTCGTCTACTAGCGAAACACGGTCGGCGAAACTGTGAAACTGTTCACCGATGACGAAGCACATTTTTCGCTTGCAACGTGCGCCAGGAGAAATTACTTGTATAAATATTTTTATCGTCATCGCTTTTATTAGGAAGTTTTAGTAGATTATTCTCATGACTCCCATAAGAATACCCGATACTTCGCCGACACCTTTAAGCATGCATCATATTGTTATCGGAGGTATTAAAACAGTCAACTAAGACTGCCTACTATTTACTTCGCGTGAGTTTTGCGAGAGCAAAGGGCTACCAATGCGCACAGGCAAGAAGTTAGCGCGGTGCGAGCGTGGGTGATGCCCTGCATCATAACAAACTTCGCGATAAAAGCAACGAGGACGAAGACACACACGGGACGTCCTCGTCGTTTTTTTTTTTTTGCGCTGCTTTTTTTCACTAGCAGACGACCCGGAAATGCATAGTTTTGTTGCGATCGCTAGAGACGATATGTCTCGACAGCATGGTGCAATCATGCTTTAAAGAGCTATCGCCGGGGGCACTGATAGTACCACGGGCCACGCGGAGCGGTGTTCGCACTCATATTGATCGTGACTGTACATCTACCGAGCCACTGTTCGTCATGTTTGCATGTTTGTTCTGCTCCGGACGTGTTTTTTGCGCTGTTTCAACAATATGATAAACAATATGACCAACTAGCCCAACTCTCGACGTTACTTCGAGCAAATACGCCCACTGAACCAAACATTTCAGTGTCTGTAATAAGTGGCGCACTATCTATCAGTCAGCAGCCACCGGTGTGCGCGAACACACGCAACGAAATTGACGCCAACATATCCCCCATTCACGCTTAATAAGCTTGAATGCTTATTAAGCGTGAATTATTATATTATAGACACTGAAATGTTTGGTTCAGCATCCCTTTAACACATTCAACAAGTCCGTATATCCGCCGACTCATCACATCCATCGATGAATGTGCTGGCTCGGTGGATGTACTGGCTCTGTGGTTCTGGTGCGCCGAATCGTATAATAGTGGTGGTTTATTGTTCTCTTTCGTGTTACAGGTAAGGTCAAAGGGTGGGGTACTGCCGGCACGTAAAAATAGACCCAGAACTAAAGGCGTAAGAGATAAGACGTGCAAAAAGAAGGAGACAGGAAACAAGCGACGTTTCGGGCGCACGCCCTTCGTCTGACGAAGGCCCCAAGACATCGCTTCTTCCCTATCCCCTTCTTTTCGCACGTCTTATCTCTCACGCTTTTAAGTAGGTTACGTACATCGAGCGTGAGACACAACTTATACTTCTGTGTTTTCAGTTCTGTCCGGAAGGAACTTTTCTTGAATTCAAAAGCAGCCTCCCCGAGTAAAGTAAGCTCACTTAGCACGCTAGACATTGTTTTGCTACTATTTATTTATTAAATTTTTATTTATTTATTTATTTATTTATTTATTACAGTACACTCAGGGCCCAGAAGGTATTAAAGAAGGCAATTGGTAACTAATCTCGTTAGAACAGACAAACTATTAGTAAAACAGAGTCACGGGACACTTACGCAAAAATAATTGTTAACAGCAGTTTTCGACACTTATGCAAAAATAATTATTAGCAGCAGTTTTCGACAATTACTGCAAAAATCATTATTAACCGGAGTTTGAAACAATTCTAATCAGGGTATTGACTAATGATGCGGGCAGGTGGTTCCACTCTGGCGGTCTTTTACAGCAGGGGTGGCCAAGCTGCGGCTCGCGAGCCGCATGGTGCTCTTCGCGTGTTAAAGTGCGGCTCGCGGCTACCTATCTCCCCCGTGTACCCTACCGGTCACACGAGCACTTCCCGAGAAAGAGAATTAGAACACGTTTTAAATCGAAAGGCAGGTTGCGGTTTGGAACTCTTGTTTCAAACCTATAGCATATAGCGCGGCGACGTCACAAGATCAACGAGCAGGCTAGGATAATCCCATTCGCTCTGATCACCAGGTCATCATGGACACCTACCATATAGGCAGCGAGTGCGGTTCGATGCTGATATATGCGAAATATGAGAGCCGAAACAGAATAATTTAACGAAGAGCAGACGACACAAGAGCAAACAATCCGACGGGAGGCGCGCGCGCGATCGCAAGAGCCAGTGCTGTCACGTGACGCCCTCAAAACGGTGGCCAATATGGACTTCTCGCGTTGGGACGCCGGACGGCGGTGCCGCACAGCGGCACCGACCGGCGGCGCCGTTCGCGCTAGTGTGGTCAGGCCTTAAGAGCTGCGCTCTAAATGGATAACCCAGTAGGAGCAGCGCGTTCATATAGACGTTGGAGAGTTATATTATTCTATACCCCATGAAGAACTCATGAAGACCGCAAAGAAATGTATTTTAGACCAAAATGATAAAACAAGTTTCAGGACAAAAAATTAATCCCAGCAGATTTCCTTGAACTTTTGTCCTTTTATCTCGAATTCACATGTAAAGGCTGGCAGGACAATGTTTATGTACAGAAGTCAAGCGTTTGCATAGGTTCAAGGGTAGCAGCTATGCTTAGCAATATTTTTCTGGGAAACGTTGACAGGGCACTTGAACATAGATTGGTACGTTATACAAAACAAATATTCAGATATGTAGACGACTACTTGGTGTTCATAGCGAAGGCAGAATTCAGTAGAAGAATCCACGAGGTGCTAAGGTCGTTCACGGAAGGAGGTTTAGCCTTTAGTAAACATTTGAGACCCCCAAAGAGTACGAAATTAAAGTTTTGGATCTCTGAGTGGGTGTCAAAGAATAACATGTATGCTGGATGCACCACCCTAGAACCACCAAAAGCTTACTTGAGTGCAGATGGCACCTTTCAAAACTCCTTGAGGACGGTATCGCATTTTCATGCTCGCAGTCAGCGCTAACGAAGTCCTGTATCCACAAAATGAAAATAAGCTTCTCTGCCCAAATCGCCAGGCTCAGGTACTCGAACTTTTCAGAGTTATCTTATCGGCATGTGATAAGCTAATTAGTAACATAAAGGTGGATCCCAAGAAAAAACACAAATAAAAAGCAAAAAAAAAATGACAAAAATAACGTAGCACTCATAACATATGTTCACCGCCTCTCTCATGGGACAAAGGAAGTCGCCTCAAGATATAGGGTCAATGTCGTATTCCCAGCCCGCAACAAACTGAGCGGGATTGAAACCGCGGTAAAAAAAAAAAAAAAAAAAAAAAAAACGTACAAACGTACGCAGTCAGACAATAACGAATGCCACATTAAGCGCGACATGAAGTTAGTGCCTTGCAAAAAGGGGACAGTCTATGAAATCACATTCACCTGCGGAAACTGATACATCGGTCAAACGGGGAGATGCTTAAACATCAGACTTCTCGATCATCACAATTCATCAAAAAGGTAAAGCATACTCCCATATAGCAATGCATTGCCGTGACTGCGGCTGTGGGCCACGGTTCAGAGACACAAACATCCTCTACAAACACCAAACTCAGTTGTCTAGGGAGAAAACAACGTGCGTGAGCCAACCATCAGTGAACCTGAGGGAAAGTGAGATGACTTTTTGGACCCTGGATAACTTCTGCTTTGAAGGAAACGAAAAAGAAGCGACCCCACCGTGAAAGAAAAAAAAAGACCATATAAACCAGGGGTGGCCAGAGTGACATGTGCTTAGAGGCGCAGACAAAACCACAAAATTTCAGAGCCGCAGGAAAAAAATTACGAGGACACCTAAGCACTTGTTATGAGGTGTGAATGCAGTGGTGTACTGCGGTGTACTGCTTGCTTGGACGGCCACGTTTTGCTACAGTCAAAGTTCCCGCTGCCAACGATATAGATGCCTCAGGCACCGTCATGCTCCTCTGCGCCGAAAGATACACAAACCGCCGCAGCCCCCCCCCCCCTCCCCCCCCTTGGCAACGCCTGACACGAGAGCGGTGGCCGAGCGCGCTCCTTCCTGGCGAGCGGGCTGGAGCGCCAGGAAGAGGACTTCTCTGTGGGCGCGCGTGTCCCTGCCACTGTCTATGTCAATGCGAGGGCGTTCCAGCCAATGGCTATTTAGGGAGTTGTTTCGCTGGGACTTTCACGTTTCTCGCGGTTGCAAAGATTACGGATACCACCAGGTCCTGGGAATTTCTTGCCGGCAGCTCCTCGCGTAGCTCGAAGTTACGAACGCAGCCAGCTTCTGTAAATTTCTTTCCGCCGGCTCCTCGCGTTGTTTGCGGTTACGGACGCCGTCATCTCTCGAGAATATCTTGCTGCCGGCTCCTCGCGTTGTTCGCGGTTACGGACGCCGCCAGCTCACAGGAACTTCTTGCTGCCGGATCCCCGCGTTGCTCGCTGTTACGAACGCCGCCGGCTCCTGAGAATTACTTGCCGCTGGCTCCCCGCGTTGTTCGCGGTTATGAACGCGGCCGGCACCCGGGAATTTCTTGCTCCTGGCTACTCGCTTTTTTCGCTGTAATGGACACCGCCGGCTCCTGAGAACTTTTCGCCGCCGGCTGCTTGCAATGTTTGCAGTTACAGACGCCGCCGGCTCCTGGGAATTTCTTGCTGCTGGCGCCTCGCGTTGTTCGCGGTTACGGGAGCGGCCGGCCCCCGGGAAGTTCTTGCCTCTGGCTCCTCGCGTTTTTCGCGGTAATGGACGCCGCCGGCTCCTTGGAATTTTTTGCCCCCGGCACCTTGCCATTTTTTGCAGTTACAGACACCGCCTGCTCCTAGGAGTTCCTTGCCGGTGGCTCCTCGCGTTGTTCGCAGTTACGGACGGCGCCGACCCCTGAGAAATTCTTGCCGCTGGCTCCTATGAATTTTAGAGCGCAGCTCTTATGGTACGTTTACACCTGAGAAGGAATCCGCTGCCGCGGTAGCGGATTCGCTCCCGGCGGCGGCGGCGACGAGCGGGCTGTGTTTACATCTATTTCCTTCGAGCGGCGGTGGCGGCGGCGGCTGCAGCAGCTGCTCTCGTAACATCCCGTCAAATATGACGAGAAGGCGCGAGAGTTCCCACCTCGGCAGTCTCTCCCGGGCGTTGCTGCTCCCGGAAGAACGCGTAGTCGTGACGTAGACAGCGTCGCGCTGCGCAAGAATGTCACTTCCGGTAAGCGAAACGCCTCGTTCGGCGGCAGAAATAGGTCCGGACCTATGCGGCTCGCCGCCACGTTTCCCGCCCAGCGTTTCGCCCCAGCGGCAAAAGTTGGGCGGATTCGCTAGAGAATCCGCAAGTGTAAACGCACCATTAGGCGCCCGTTTCCGGCTTGAGCGGCGTTGCCGTCGGCGTCACCGTCGCCGTCGCCGTCGCCGTCGGCGTAACCGCGCGGTGCATTATGGGACGCGTGATGTCACTGATGACGTCATCAGTGACGTCACTGATGACGTCATCGGCATCCGCATCGTCATCGTCATTATCACTGATGACGTCATCAGTGACGTCACTGATGACGTCATCGGCATCCGCGTCGTCATAGTCATCATCATTGATGACGCCATCAGTGACGTCACTGATGACGTCATCGGCATCCGCATCGTCATCGTCATCACTGATGACGTCATCAGTGACGTCACTGATAACGTCATTGGGGGGTCACGTGACCCCCCCCCCCCCCCCGAGGTCACGTAACCCCCCCCCCCCCCCCGAGGTCACGTCACCCCCCAGTACCCTTCCCTCCTCCTCCTCAAGAGCTGCGCTCTAATTCGGCATTACAGGGAGTTGTAAACGGCTTTAAGTTTTTTTTGACGGCAGCTCCTCCCTTTGTTCACGACTACGGACGCCGCCGGCTCACGGGAATTTCTTGCCGCCGGCTCCTCGCGTTGTTCACGGTTAAGGACGCTGCCGGCTCCTAGGAATTTGTGGCCGGCGGCTCCTCGCTTGGTTCTCAATTACCGACGCAGCCGGCTACTGGAAATTTCTTGCAGGCGGCTTCTTGTGTTGTTCGCTGTTACGGACGCCTCCCACACCTGGAATTTTTTTGCCTGCGGCTTCTCGCGTTGTTTGCGGTTATGAACGCCGCCAGCTCCAGGGAATTTCTTGCCGCCGGCTCCTTGCGTTGTCCGCGGTTACGGACGCCGCCAGCTCCTGGACAGTTCTAGCCACCGGTTCCTCGCGTTGTTTGAGGTTACAGACGCCGCCGGCTCCTGGGAAGTTTTACTTACGGCTCCTCGCGTTGTTCGCGGTTACGGACGCCGCCAGCTCCTGGACAGTTCTTGCCACCGGTTCCTCGCGTTGTTTGAGGTTACAGACGCCGCCGGCTCCTGGGAATTTTTACTTGCGGCTCCTCGCGTTGTTCGCGGTTACGGACGCCGCCAGCTCCTGGACAGTTCTTGTCACCGGTTCCTCGCGTTGTTTGAGGTTACAGCACTCTTAGAAAAAAGGGGACCAAAAGGAGGTAACAGACCGCCTTTACCACCCTCCTCCCGCCCAGGGGTAAAGCGCTCCGCTTTTTACCTCCTCAAGCGCAGCAAACACGAAGAATGCGGTGCTACCAGGTGAAGTTCGCCGCGAAGGGGCCCCAAGGCGGCATGTATTACCTCCCAGAGGGTGCACCTGTTTTGCACTGCCAAAGCCTGGGCGCTGCGATTGGCTGTGGAAAGGCGCAAACGAGTTCGCTAATTGGTCTCCTCGTATGACACGTGATTATTCGCGCATGCGTGGGAGAGCGCCTGCCCGGCCGAAGAGTGTCCGCGCCTTCGCCGCCGACGCGCCCGGTCATGACGGCATAACGGTGTTTCTTCTCGAACGTTTGACGGAGGCGTCCCGGTGCAGGAACGTTCTTTATTGTTCTGTTCGGTTCAGTCTCTTCTTACGAGGTCACCGAGAGCGCTGCATTGACTTCAGTCGAAGATCCAAGTCGTGTGCTCCGTAATGCAGGTAAGGAAATGTTCTGCGCGGTCGGCAGTGTGCGTCGGTTATGACCGCCCGGGAAGGCGACCCCCGTCTTCCTTAGACAAAGGGTTGGCGGACATGTTGGCACGTTTGAAGGCGTCGAGCGTTCGATAAAATTAGTGTGTGGCGCGAACGCAGACACGGTTTAGACCATCGAAGTTCATAAAGAGCAAGAACGGGAATGACTGTCACTTGCACTAGCGCACATTTAGAAGGTTGACATACTCTAACCAGTGGCTTAGCCAGCAGCTTTTCCCGGTGTATGTGTGTGCGGGTGGACGAAGGGGGAGAGCGGCGGTTCGGCGAGCCGGGCAGCAAGACGCCTTTTCAATCGGGTGTCGCCTACGTTTAAGGCGTGAGGGGGTAGAAGGTTTTCTCTTTTTGGGGCCGTTGGTGTGTCGCGTTGGACGTTAAATTGAGGATCTGATCAGATATTTGAAAATCTCATAAGGTGGTTGTTTTTTGTTTTATTTTGTTTTTTCCCCGCAGAGCAGTAGTCGATCAGGCATTCATTGGCGGCACCGGCCAACCGGCGCGATTTATTCTCAATGTCGGTGATATTTGTAAAAATCAGAGTTAAACACAGATTTTTAATATCAACGTTTTTTGTTTTTTTTTAAATTTAACGAGGTTTATTAAATAGTTTGGTACAATGTCACGTTACCTTGAAATACCGAATAGAAATGTCTGAGCTAATTATTCGTGCGCTTCGCAAACATTGATAGTATTATATTACGGAATAAGGTCATGAAGTTGTTACAGGCAGCGGGTTAGCAATTATATTGTCTTGGCATTTTCTTTGCGTGTGATCAGGCATTTCTAAAACTCTGATCATTCAGTAGGCGAGTTAGATATAACTCAAGTTTGCATGATTTGAAGTTGATTGAATATATTTCTTTCGTTCTGCGGCAACGTTGCAGGGTGATTTCGTCGAGGGTACTGGATGCCTGCTACCTTGGACTCATCTCGTGACAGTTCTTAACACTGCTTACTGCAGGTAAGCGGAGTCCGATATTTTATTTTGATTTTCTTGTTCCAGTTTGTGCACTTAAAATGGGGCTCTTGATTTTTATGTTGATTTTGTGTGTGTGCTGTTCGTTCATTTCCGAGAGAAAAGTGAGGGTATACTTCGAGTAAATGAATTAGAGCAAGACACACAAGGCGCTTGACTGTGTCTTTTTCGGTCTTCTTTTTTTGTGTTTTCGTCCTTGTGTGCTGTTCTTATCATGTCTAAATAAGACATACATTCAATTTTAATCTGGTAAATTACTTCGGCAAGTATATTTACATATTTGCCGAAGTTCGACATTCGGCAGTTAGAAATTATTCGTGCGCTTCGCAAACATTAAAAGTAGTATATTACGAAATAAGGTCATTAAGTTGTTGCCGGCAGAGAGACTAGCAATTATAGTGTTGTCTTGGCTTTTTTTTTTTGCGTGTGATCAGGTTTTTTTAAAAGTAGTCATTCAGTAGGCGAGTTAGATATGGCTCAAGTTTGCATTATTTGAAGTTGATTGAATATATTTCTTTCGTCCTGCGGCAACGTTGCAGGGTGATTTCGTCAAGGGTACTGGATGCCTGCTACTTTGGACGCATCTCGTGACAGTTCTTAACACTGTTTACTGCAGGTAAGCGTAGTGCAATATTTTATTTTGATTTTCTTGTTCCCATTTGTGCACTTGAAATGGGGCTCTTGATCTTTATGTTTATTTTGTGTGTGTGCTGTTTCTTCATTTCCGAGAGAAAATTGAGTGTATACTTCGAGTAAATAAATAAAGTAAGACCCACAAGGCGCTTGAGTGTGTCTTTTTCGGTGTTATTTTTTGTGTTTTCGTGCTTGTGTACTGTTCTTCTCATGTCTAAATAAAACATAGATTCAATTTTAAATTTTAATCTGGCAAATTACTTCGGCAAAAAGTTTTACATATTTGCCCAAGTTCGACATTCGGCAGTTAGAAATTATTCGTGCGCTTCGCAAACATTAATAGTAGTATATTACTGAATAAGGTCATTACGTTATTGCCGGCAGAGAGACTAGCAAGTATATCGTCTTGGCATTTCTTTTTCTGCGTGTGAGCAGGCATTTTTAAAAGCTGATCATGCAATAGGCGAGTCAGATGGCTAAGTTTGCATTATTTGAAGTTGATTGAATATATTTCTTTCCTACTGCGTCAACGTTGTAGGGTGATTTCGTCGAGGGTACTGGATGCCTGCTACCTTGGACGCAACTGCAGGTAAGCGTAGTCAGATATATTATTTTGATGTTCTTGTTCGCATTTGGGCAATTGAAATGAGGTTCTTGATTTTTTAATTTTATTTGTGTGTGTGGTGTTCGTTCATTTTCCAGAGAAAATTGAGGGTATACTTCGAGTAAATAAATTAGATTAAGACACACAAGGCGCTTGAGTGTGTCTTTTTCGGCGTGGTCTTTTTATGTTTTCTCGTCCTTGTGTGCTGTTCTTCTCATGTCTGAATAAAACAAATTCAATTTTCATCTGGCAGAGCACTTCGGCAAAAATATTTGCATATTTTCCGAAGTTCGGCCCTTAGGGTTGGCGGTCATGGGGATCTGCTGTGGTGCTGAGTAGCTAATGTGGTGTAGCGCTCTGTGGTGTATGTTCTTCCTCAGTCCTTGTCTTAAAGCGCAATCATGTTTTTTTCACGTACAATATCAACTCGCCCAACAATCAGCACTTGTATATACTAACCTGCTACAGTAGTTGTACACCTTTGACTAAGATTTGTTAGTCACCTAAGTAAATCGGGGTGACAATTTTAAACATGACCAGTGAATACAGAGTGCTTACTAATCTATGATTACCACCCGCCATGTGATAATTTTAGTCAGTGGTAGTTAGTCAACAGTTAAACTGGTCACGTCCGGTAAGTATGGTCGATGCTTTATAATGCTGGAATCAGTGGCCCATCAAATGCTCCAAATGCGTCTTAGAAAAATCTAATATTTCTTCACAGTTTCTTCAAATTGGGGATGATATGTTTCAACTTCATATCACATGATTTCCACATTTTTTTGGTTCCAGGCAGGCAGTGCAATCTACCCGGTGGCTGTCAGCTCAAGCCTAATTAATCCTGAGGCGCCCAGCTATGCGGCAATGGAGGGAGATCTCGAAGCCGCGTCGCCTGCTGAAGCAGTCCTGGTTGCATTCTGCCTCTAGTTCATCTTTAGCTACGACTAGAGCCCCGAAAGTGTTGTTCCAGATGCCTTTATTGCGCTTAGTGGTTTAATCTTAGAACTTTTATAAGATATCTAGTCATGCCATTGATTTTTATGCCATTTTGTTTGTGACAGCCACAATAAAACATTGTCATGTGATTCCAAAGTGATTCCATCAAGTGTGCATTTAACCTGTAATAAGGTGGTGAACCGGGCCAGTTGGTTGCTGTTATACATGATGGGGAAAACAGCTCGGAAAGCCCGGACTACGAAGAACAAACATGACAGGACAGCACTTTTCTGTCGTGTTTGTTCTTCGTAGTTCGCGATTTCTGAGCTGTTTTCCTCATCGTGTGCATTCAACCCCAAAGTGAATCATAGTTCCCTCCAAAAGGAGGTAAAAGCAGCGCCCTCAATTACGTCGTCTTACCTCTCAAAAGGGTTGAAATTCCCCCCTAAAGGAGGTAAAGGCTGACCCATAAAGGATGCACTTTTAACACCAAAAGGAACTAAGGTTACCTCCAAAAGGAGGCAATGTTGCACCCTAACCCAGGGGGTAAGTTTGCACCCTCGATGCAGGGGGTAACGATACCCCCTTAAGGAGGCTACTACAGTACCCTTTTTTTTAAGAGTGTGGGGATTTTTAATTGCGGCTCCTCGCGTTGTTTGCGGTTACGGACGCTGCCAGCTCCTAAACAGTTCTTGCCACCGGTTCCTCGCGTTGTTCGAGGTTACAGACGGCTCCACTTCATGGGACAGTTAATGCTTTCGCATTAAAAACGAAAGAGAGAGGTACTTTTAACAAGAACCGATATGGAGGCAACAGTCTCTTGAAACGGGGACAAGTATAATTGTTAATTGAAACATGTAACACGAGGCAGCATGTACGTTTCTCCAACCGCTAAGCAAGAATGAATGTATGGTTTGCTAGCCAGGCACTGCTCCTGATACCCGTTATGAATTTGCTGTTCGGAATCATTTCTAGAAAAATAAAGGAAACAAGGTCTGGACACATCTATGTGTCAAAAAGTAATTAAGCTGTGTGTACTTAGTGTAGTACAAGTCTGCCAACATTAAGTTCTCTTTTTTTATTCTTGAATTTTTTCTCGGGGACACAGAAATGGAATGGGGAACACTTAGCAGAGAGCTGCAAGTCGCACTTGAAGCAGCGAAGATCAGCATGCGGCTCGCGAGCCGCAGTTTGGCCACCCCTGCTATAGGCCAACTGATCTTTACAAACAGAACGGAACGCACCCAGCGGAAGCCACCGGCGCCGCGCATGCGCGATGGAGTGTTGGCAAGAAGCTCGCCATCGTCCATAAACAAACCATTGAAATGCGATGTTGTCGCATTTCAATGGTTTTGAAATGCGACAACATTTCAAAACCCCGCGCTCTTTTTCACGTAGGAATTGTTGATTCTACTCCTTCCTGGCAATGTCTGACTACTTGAGTGACCTCAACGAAATTACCGAGGCTCGTTATACCGCAAAACGTCGCGTGAATAATGGGATATGCGGTGATTCACTCCGCGTGGACGCCACAGAATGGACGCTAAATCCGGATTAGCATGATGAGATTCCACTCGCAATCTTCAGTCGCGACGTCGCTCTGGCTGCAAAAGCGTGAAACGTAGCTGAGATGGTCGACAGCGATACTGAAAATTGCAAGCAGAATCGGATCAAGTGAATCAGGAATAACGGGTCGAAGATGGCCGCTGGTAACAATGATCAACATATTCTTGTTTCTACTGTCGACACCGAGCCTGCTTACCCCAACCAAGCTTCAAACTTAAATGTCTTTTGAGGCCTGCACTTACGTTTTATCGGAATTACCGGGCCAACGTTTGGTC
Source organism: Ixodes persulcatus (assembly GCA_013358835.2). NCBI lineage: Eukaryota > Metazoa > Arthropoda > Arachnida > Ixodida > Ixodidae > Ixodes > Ixodes persulcatus. The sequence goes on from JABSTQ010009403.1 coordinate 1,858,665, forward strand.
TACGGGCCGGTGTCGTCTGAAAGAGCAGACGACAAACAGAAACGTTTTAAAGAGGAGACGATAGTTCAAACGATCATGTGGCCGTTTGAACTTGAAGACGCACTGAACTTAGTCCCCAGGTGGTCTGTACAACTTAACAGGTTTCCCGCGTTCTTGTTGGAACAAAAACAAATAAATGTGTTGACCACAAGTATCCGTGAATTCAACCCAAAGTGCCTCCCGCCCAGCAATCGTGGTCCGACGGTGTCTGGTTTTCCCCTTTCGCGGCACATATCAACGTTCTCAAACGAACCGAGCACATAAAAACTAACCTTCAAACCTTTCTCGACTCTTTTTGGTTCAGCCCCAGTCGCAACGTTTTGACGAGGAGGCAGGTTTTTGTTTAGTTTCTTTCATAACAACGCCGGAATGCACGTCTCGCATGGTGACTTCCGCCGACAGCCCCAGACCGGAAGTGCGCTAGATGCGCCACCACAGCGCCGTGACGTAACAGAGTTGAGTTCGTGTATACACGCAAGTTTTCAAAATAAGAAAGTTGATAGTCAGCGCCTTATCCTGTGTGTATTTCTCTCCTGTGTATTCTTATGTTTCGCGCTGTTTTACACCATGAATGTATACCAACTACCCGAACTGTCCATTCTAGTAAGAAAAATGGATGCAACGTGACCTCATCACCAATTCAGTTTTCCCGCTAAATATAGCGGGGAAAATGACGTCACATGACTTGGTGTCATGTCACCTATGAACAAATTCAGTTTCTCCGTTAGATTTAGCGGGAAAATTGACGTCACGTGACCTCAACAGCAATTCTATTCCCTGCTAAAGTCAGCGGGCAATTGAACAGGTGTTGAGCTCACGTGACGTCAGTTTTCCCGCTAAATTCAGCGGGGTTACGCCGACGGCGGCGCCTACGCTGCGAAACGCGGAAACGGGTGTCTAAGAGCCGCGTTTTAAAGGTAAAGAATTCAGGAGCATCAGTCGTCCCGAGAAAGCCTGTTCTTGTTTGGCAGGGAAAGAGCAGAAAACGTTCTTTGGGCAAAGAAAACCCAAAACGTTCAAGCCACAAGATAGTAGAAGCCTGCAAGTGGCTTTTTCGCCTACAATGAGATCGAGGAGACTGAATCCAATCCTCCGGAGTTGTGGAACTTGAGCCAGCACCAGTTTCCGCACACCGTTCTTGTTGCGCAGTTCGCGCGTGCCATCCCAGCATCAAGTTCCCCAACGGGTAGAGACTTCTCATTATCGGGTATTACTTCGAGAGAGGCGAACTAGCCTTAATTCGTCCATGTTGACGATATCCTTTTTCTTCTACGCAGCAATCTCGACAAATCAAACGTGGGATGTGTGCGCGCTTTCTTTTTCTTGACAGTTGGCACTGAGTTGTTCTTAAGTATATGATTCCGAACATGCAGTTGAGGGTTAGCGTTTAAAACCAAAACCGATAGGAGGTGATGTCAATGCGATTAATGCAAGGGTGCAGGCGAACTGGACAGAATATACGATAATAATCCTTGGAAAAAGGTAAGAAGGTAAGAGCACCCATCTCCGAACACAGCTAGGTGACTGGTGCGCGCTAAAAACATCCGCCTAGGTCCTGGTATCGAGTTTTTCAGCGCGCACCAGTCACCTAGCAGTATTAGGAGATTTGTGGTTTTTTTTGTCCACCTTTTTCCTTTTCTCCAGAGATTATTTATTGCATTTACATAATAACCTTAAGATACTGGCAGTTCACCCTTGTTGGTGTTAGACTCGTGGCAGCTGATAAAGCCTGTTTGCTCTACAGACGTCGAACTCCTGGTTAGCTCAGTTGGTAGAGCTCTCCACTGAAAAATGAGAGGTCCCTGGTTCAATACAGGATCTCGCTGATTTTTCTAGCGCGCACCAGTCACCTGGTTCTGTTTGTTGAGTTGTGTTTTTCCTTTGTCCTCTTTGTTCCCCTTCTCCAGGGATTATTACCGTCGATATGTGTTGCCATTATTAAATATTGTGAGATTTTATCAGTGGTGTACTCGCGCCTTACCATAAATATACACCCGTGCTTTGCTGCGGAGAGTGAGCGTCTTTCCACTCCTACTTTTTTATTGTTTGACCTAAATAAAATGACAAAATGTTAGTAGTCCGTCCTTTGTTAAGTTTCATGTATAAAAATGCGCGTCTGTTTGAAGTGGGTTTTACAAAGCAAAAATCAATATTAAAATTTCCTTCCTTTTCAGCGAATCATCTGGAGATAGTGTCAGTGTCAAGGACTCCCAAGACGATCTCATAACCGCAATCACCTTTCCAGCGATGCGAAGTGTATCTGGAAGGATGATCGCTTATTTTATAAATACGATAAAACAGAATACTATCAAAGACTTCCATCGTATTCTGACAGGAAGAGTTCTTTGTACAAAGTGCTCTTCGTGTCAGATGCTTATAGGATACCATACAGGTGTTTTTTAATTTTTATTCATTGTTAATTTTATGCTGTAAATGGATGCGCGGATTGAGGATCGGATGCGGTTCCGAATTTCGTGGCTGCGTTGGGGGGGGGGGGGGGGGGTACAAAGTCTGCGGATGCGAATCGGTTACGAATGATCAAACTATTATCCACGCAGGGCTCTTTAGGCGATCTCGCAAAAGAACCCAGAGGAGGCTTGTTTTACCGCGAAGCTGTGTATGACTGGTTGGTCGGGATGTTTCGTGTACGTCGACAGAAGAGTACGTCGACAGAACAGGAAAACATCGTGCGCGCCTTATCATCTAACATTAGGTTTTGACACTTGTTTCATTAAGAACACCAGAAAGCAATTATCAAAACCACATGGTAGATGATAAGGCTCGGGCGAACAATGCGAAGCACGAAGAGCTCCCTCATGCTTTTCACGGTAAAGATTGCGGTTGCATAAGCTGCCCCGACAAACCTGTTGAGCAATAAAAAAGACTTCGTACGTTGCGTACGAAGTCTTTCATATATAAACAAAGTTTTGGTACAGTGCATTTACTTTTCTTTCGTCAATCATTTGGTATAGACCCTTTTGGTGTTTACAAACATGAACGGCCGCTTGCGTCCCAGGCGACTTCCGGTCGCACCGTCTTCACAAGCCTGTTGAGCTTACTTAAGTTGCCAGGGCTAGAAATCATAAATGCTGCATGGACAACAAAGTTTGAGATTTAATGAGGGCCTTCGGCTGTACAATATTAAATCTTAGAGGGGGCAAGTTGGTTTACAAGAATACTCGAAACATTTTAACAGATCTCGCAATCATTCGATCTTTTGGCGTTGACCAGGAGAATTGGTGGTTATACGTTTCATATACTTCCCAAGCAGCGCTGTAAAGGTGGGCTTTGTTAATTTTTTTTAATACACCGAGAAGTTCTCCGGCACGTCAAAGACTGAAACACAACCTAGTGGCGTTCGCCCTAAAAAGGCTTTATAGTGAAGTATGCCATCGTTGCGGGTGATACCATAGCTTCGCTGTCCTTCACAGCGTAAATTAACTACCCAACCTTTTTTTTTAACGAGTAAGGTAATTTTTTTTATTTGTTCGCTCTAAACTTTCACCACCCGCCTCAAGCTCTGTTGTAAATTGCAGCCTTATACGTTGAAAAAACTATTTTTGCGGGAAGTCTAAATTTCCTTAGAAGCGTTAGTTTACATGGTGTAGGTATACAGTAATCGTTATAGAGTGTGAAGTTCGTCAATGACGAATGCCTACTTTGACTCTATGATCGATCCGTGAATAACTGTAACAGGGGTAGAGGAGGAGTTTTTCTTTTAGTATAATATTATACTCCGTTCCACCTTATGCTGTTCCGCAGCGAAGGCTAGAATCGCGAGCTCATAGCGTTGGCAGCTGTCCTTAATGCACGAGAGATTGTGCCGCCGAGATGTGCCCTAGAACAAAGAGCTCGCGCTTCTAGCCTTTCCTGCGGTACATCATAAGGTGAAATGGAGTATAGTATGGTATGTTTTGCAGAAAAAACCAAGAAGGGAGCCCTTAAAGCCAGTGTCACACTGCCCATAGATCATACAGAAGACAGCCTGCAAACATGAGTCACAGCAATATTCGTGGTTCAAATGCCGCGTGCCAAGTTTCTCCTTAAACTCATTGTCATGCGGTATTCGAAGCACGGATCTCGCGGTGACTCGCGTTAGAATTTGTATGCAAACTCTCTTTTGTATGATGTGTAGGCTTCTCAAAAAGTTGACTCCAGCCGGTTTCATTTTCAATGTTCGTGCGTGTGGCGAGGGATTTGTTCCCATTCGGAAGCGACAAACATGCGCGTGCTGTGCTGGGGAGACCGCACGCTGGGCTGAGTGAGGATTGTAAATATTGGAATAGTGTAAAGCAGTGTCACACCGGCTAAAAGGGAAACTCTGGCGATTTTTTATAGTCTTCGAGAAATTGGCAGACCGCATCAATTGGCGACGTGCGCGACCGAAAGCGTCGCTGTGGTCGGCCTTCCACGATTGGCCAAACGCTGACTATGACGTCAGAAAAGGATTTATCATCGAAGGAAATAAGAGGAATGAAAAAACTTTAATTTTGACGGTGTTGGCAGTGTTCCTTTGAGAGCGCAATGATTTCAAGCTTCCACCATGCCATTTACAAACACCATCGAACTTGTTGTTTGCAAGGTAATGACGTCACAAGGGGGAACCATAGGAGGGCGCCACCAAAACATCTCGCCGCTAATAACCCTTTCTCAACTGAGAGCCAAATGTTTTACGAAACTAACAATTTTCCCTGAAGTTATTGAGTTTTCAAGTTACGCCGGCCGCGAGGGTTCCAAGAGGCGGCTCTCTACTGGCAACAATGAAAATTCCCCAGTTTTCCCTACCTGTTTACGTCACCAGCAGGCAGACGGACGAGCGACCCGAGCAGCGGCAAAGCAGCTTTCCCGGCGCCAGTGATAAAAAATATTTTTTTACAGCTTCAAGATTAATAGTTTCTTTACAATGTGTAGCAATCTGTGCTCCGCGGTAGATTGTAGAAAGAATGCCGGGAATAGCTTCTTTTTAGCCTTGTTTTTGTGTGTGTGCGTGGGGGGGGGGGGGGGGGGGGGCAGCGCTCTCAGGCAGCAATGCAGGCCATCCACGTCAAAGCTGTTTTTTTTTGTTTGTTTTCTTTTTTTTTTTTTTTTGGGGGGGGGGGGGCGGCAAGTTTTGTGCCGAGCGATTTAGTGCTGCATGAAACATTCTCGCTTATGCTTGAATAGTTTGTAGAGTTACGGGCTTGAGTACGGGGCAACATACTTCATAGCCGCCTGCTGCGAGTTGAGTATCTTTCTGCAGATGGAACAGCTTCAACAGCGGCAAGCGCTGACTCAAGCCGGCTGTGACCACTACAACATCTGTTAAAAGAGGAGCCCTAATATTATCGAGAAAAATAGTGGACATACTAGAACTATAGTCGACATATGACACAATCACATTTCTTGTTCACAATTGCTTCAGTGATTTCTTTTTTTTTTTCTTCATATACACTATATTTGTTTTGGACCTCGAATCTAGCTCTGGCTACTCTCGGAGTTTGACTCACGCGGCCGATCTGTTGAAGACGACAAGTTAAACGTCTAAACAAAGTTCAAGTCTGAGTATGGCCATGACTTTTGACACACTGCTATTCGTGTCTGGTGTTACAAAGGTTTAGGGAGCAGGTGTTGAGCTCCATTAATATACGATAGAGACATTCCCTGGGTTGTCAAATGGTTGGAACGCCATTTTCTTTCGCAGAAGAGGTGTGGAGACCTTTTTATTTTATTCTATTGCGAGGAAGTGTTATATAGGGCTAACAGTTTTTAAGCTATGAAGATATTACTGTCGTTGAGTAGACGCATGCAAATTTATAGCTGATGGAGGCTGTGCAAAATCAAAATTTATTTTTAAATAAAACATGTTATATAGAATTACAGATTTTCCCATGAGCACTCGCGGTTGAGTGTTTGAGAGTGTTGCATTTTGCTCTAACAGTTAACAAAAGTATGGGTAGGTTTAGAACGTTCATGGGGGTTAACCTTTGTTAACTTATTTTGAACTAAACATTTTATGGTTAATGTTTGTACTTTGCGCACTATTTCAGGAAAGTATTTTTTTTTTCTGAAGATGAATAGTGTATTCGTGTATTTTATACTCCTTTCTTTGCACTTAATGTTTGGCTTGATGGTTGCGGAGTTCATTTAATTTACATTTTAGCGCGATCTTCATAAACAGAAACTTGCCATCTACACGAATGCAGGTCATTCTTTTCTATACATTTTAATGTTTACGAGAATCGCAGCCTACGTATGTAAGTCACAGACCAGCCCGAGAATATACATTACTTTGGAATGCGAACAAAGTACGTACCCAGGGCCTCCTCTATACTAACAAAGCCTCACAGATCGCCACGAAGATGCGGCCGCCGAAAGTGAAAAGGCAGTGCGGCAGACAACCGATGAGAGGACAGCCATGTAATGGGCGCCCCGCTGCGGCCAGACGCCGAAACACACTTCTCACGAGCGATGGAATGTCCGCTCGTGCCCCTCGCGCTCCTCGGGCTACCGCTTCTTTTCTCGTCGGGTTTGAAAACCATGTTTTGGGTCCTCGCCGCTGCAAAAGCTGTGCGCTAAATACTAGGTTCCCCCAGAAACGCTCTTTGCTACCAGATCCTCGCGCTCCAAATCTGCGACCGGGCACCCTATGCCTCCGTCGTCAAACTACCAGGCTTCGTGAGTATAGAGGAGGCTATGACGCGCACCACACGCACGAACGCGGAAAATGACATTAAGCACCGAGGAGCATATGCATGCTACAAGGGTAGTTGCACGTGCTGGCGTCTGCAACAGTAACGTTTATAAAGAAATTATAAATTAAATGGCACGTTCCTTCAGGTAAGACGAGAGTGTGGGGCAGCTGTATCAACATTTCGAGTATTCTCCTAGGTGCTTGAGTAATTTGTCAAAACATCTATTGCTTGTCTAGACGGCATAACTTCGCCAGCGTAACTTCCAGCTTCTGATAGAAGGAAAACGAATTTGCTATCGATCTCACGAAACAAGCGAGCCGCGGTTTGAGCGTACCGAGCCGCAAAAACGAATTTCGAAAAATCCCAATTGCTTCCGTTTTTTTTTTTTTACCGTCTTATAGTTTAGCACGTTAGCCAAGTCATACTTTGTGAAAATGGGGATTAGTATCAACTTCAGATAGTACGAACGCCCTTTTTTTTCTCGCTGGTAGACGAGATGAATGTTGGCGCGAGCGTACCCGATTGCCGGCCGCGCGCCTCGCTCCCCGCCGGTGACGTCACGTTCGGGTGGCAGAGAAAACTGGGGAAAAACTAGGGAGAACGATGTGTCAGTTTTGGCAGCGAACAAAATATAACTTTTTAAATCGACTAGAGTGAATCTGGGGGAAAGCGATTGGATTTGCGAATCAGAAAGCCATCAGCATTCAGATGATGCTTTCTGGATAGCTGAAAAAATTGGCGGAAATCCCCTTTAAAGCGACACGAAAGAAGGGGAAAAAGAGGTTTTATATGAGCACATTTTTTATCAGGACGTACTTAAGGTTCTTTGCTTCTGTATGCAACTTACATTTGGAGTAAGTGATAGTCGTAGCAATATTCCACACATAAACAATTACACTTTTGCTTAAAGACTGTAGGCGTGTCATGTATCTCAAAACAATGCCCCTGGCCAAGAAAAATACCTGCACGATGATTGATTTCTATTAGGAATATTTTCACATAAATTTAAACATCCTAAAAAGAAAACTCGTCATACCAATTTTACTATGAACTTGCGTTTTTTTTTTGGCCAATGGCAGCCCTCGTACAGTTGAGTCTTAAATAATATTCTTCAGCATCCTTGCGGGATCCTTCAGAAGCTCATAGGTCCCTATTAAAGCATGCAGGAGCCAAACTGCACAGCTCCCGATAAGGTCCGCCGAACGCTGCTCGTAAACCATCAATTTTCTTTCACCAAGTTTATAAAACGATCCTCCCGAGCGCAACCAACGTTCCCTTATATAGTTTTTTTCTATTTATAACACGAATTAAAGTTTTTTTTGTCAGCTTGCTCTATTATCAAAAAATAGATAAGCAATGGCTCCGTTCGTCCCTTTTAACACGGATTTTTTTTTTTAATTTTTATTCTTTCATCGTCTTTCATTCGGCCGACACCGATGTAAAGGGACCGAACAACAGGGCAGCGCCTTTCTTCGCTGTCAAAACTGCCACGGCCGGCTCGTCTTTCTCGAGGGACGCCCGTGCATCAAGTGTGCTGGCAACCGCGGAAACGACCGGCCGGCCACCGCGGACGAGTGATGAACGATGCGTCCTGACCGAAAGGCCGCCAAAGGAGGCTGGTGGCAACAGCTATCGAAGCCGACGGCAGCCAGGCTACGGCGACCCCGTTGGGCGACGCCTGGAGCCCAGGCAGGGCCCGGGGCGCACGGACCCGCATCGAGCGATCAGGGCCCGACGTCCGCGATACATCACGCGGTGTGCGCGTGCGCGATCGAGCGTCGAGGTTTCCCGGTCATTTCTCAAAGCCGTGTTAACCGTTTGTGTGCCGTAATCGGAGACACCCGCCTTTCTTTTGCCATTGTTCTCGGCTTCTGGTGGCTTTTGCCGCGCGCGTAATTTGTCGGAGGAAGGCAGCTTCTGTCGAACTTCGGGAGCTTTGCTCTCCGTTTCGCAGTCTCAAGATACGTTTACGTTACCTCGTAACAGAGCTCGACTGCAGAGTTCGGGCAACCGAATAAATGGCGCTATTTATGTGAAATGTTTTGTGTAAATAGTAATTTAAATTGCAATTTTAATCTGTAGTTCTATTTTATATCGAATATGTTTTTTCGAGTAATTTGGTACTCAGGTACGTTTTGAATTGTTTTATAATCAATGCACGATCAATATATTAAATATCAAACACTTGTGTATATATAAAAAGGCTGCATGCTGCTTACGAGGTTGTTTAGATTTCAACGATGTCCCTAGAACCCACTTAGGACTGAATAAAAAGGAACAAGCTGCGGGATAACTCTCATTAGATCGCAGTTTTAATTTATGTATTTCTTACGTCCCACACATTCTAAATAACGGATAGGTGTTATATGAAGTATGCAGTCATGAGTTAAGAATTGCTCAAAACGTTGCTCTGGATTGAGAGAAAAAAAAAAAAAAAAATCGCAATCCACAAAATTGTTTTCTCCGTTACTTTTTCTTTTTTTTCTCACAATAATTCAACACCTACTGAGTCAAATGTGTTATAAGAAAATCACAGCATTCGATAAACTAACATGGAACGTAATATGAATAAAATATAGCAGTACAAAAGCTACCGCAGCTGAGACAGACTATGTTAGAGAATCTTTGTTATGGAAGAAACACTGTACGTCCTTCGTTTGTTACATTATTTGCAATGTTGTCATAACATTCGATATTAATGGTTCAGTAAAACACTTTTCTGAGCCTCTCCATTACCATGCGAAATTAGCGTTATCAGATGTAATTTTTAAACTACTGACTAAAGGAACCACGGACTTGTGTCTCCTTCGTCTGTAAAATTGTAAAAAATACTAATGTTTTGTAAGTTTGTCAATCATAAAAATTTTAGAAGTCGAGGTCTGAAGGAAGAAATTGGAAACACTAGACGTCGCTTCTCGATTTATGCATCCCCAAATTTGGCTTTTGCGTCCTTTGATGTAGAAAACCCCAGATATTCAAAGCTTTCTATTCATATTGAGATGGCGGGGCTGTAAAATCTTTACGTATATTCGAGCATGGAGGTCAATCTCGAGTTTGATTTTTGCGAAACGAAAATCGCTTTAAGCATAACAAACGCTGCTCTTCATTTGATTTCCCTCTAAAGAAATCAGAGATCAACGTGTTAGAAGGGGTATTCCAGACAAGTTTAAAAGAGAGTTTTTTTTTTTTTTTAAGTATTTATCTTTTAGTGCGTTTCCTCTTCAGGGTAGGACATCTGACAGGATTTTGTTTTCTTACATTCTTTTTGATGTTGGGTGGTGGCTACGATGCATGCAAAAACAAATAGTGTTTTTTTTTTTTTTTTTATTTATTAGTGTTACGTAGTTCAGCGATTAAAAACCCCTGTGGCACTTAGACTTCGAACGTCGAGAAGGGAAAGAATAAAACAGAAATGCAGTGGTAAGCCAGAACTTCAAAAGTGACATTTCAAGTGTTGCTCCAAGTGTGCGAATTTATGTATTCTGTTACGTCGTAACCATCTTTGCGTGCACGCTTCAATCGCTTGTGGTGTATTCGCTTCGCAAAGAGGCGTATAAGGCAGCACAACAATGAGGTCAAGCGCCTGCCCTGGCAAGACACCGAGTTCCGGGTGTATAAAACTTTCTTCCGCTGTGCTTTATTTTCCTTCTTGTCAAAGTATTTAGACCACTAGAAACTAGAAAAAATAATTTTTGAAAGTTTCTCAATGGCCGTCATCTGACCAGGCAACCTTACGTAACCGGCCGGTGGCCCACCCGCACCGAACATCACGCCCCCCCCCCCCCCTCCTACACACAAACACACACACTAATGATCTAATGATGACCGTCTGTCATCTGGCTATGACTCCAACACCTGTATTTCCTCTTTCGCAAGCCTTCTCTATATTCTTCTCTCTCTCTCTCTATCTTTCTTTCTCTTTCAATCTCTCCCTCCGTAAAAACTGGCCATCTCGCTCAGTGGGTAGAGTTAAGAGGTACGCGATTAAATATTGTCTATTCGTGAGGCTAGGGATTTGTTCAGAAGAAAAAGAACTATAAATTATATAGTCGCCATAATATCGTGCAATGATGTAATCGTTGCAGCTTCTTCTTTCTTTATATGCATTACTTTACGTTCATCATGTCTAAATTGACGGGAGGGTTTTGGGGATCGTGGCTGCTCAGCTGCTCCGACGAGACAGGCCCGACCAGCTTTTACCTAAGGCCCCGGGCCTCATTCAGCCTCCTGGAGACCACGCCACTGCTAGCAATGCAGTCCACTGACCCGCAGCCAACGCCCCACAGATCCCGTCGACGTAGGCCTGCCCTACTCCAACCGCTGCTCCAGTGGCCGTCGAGAACGCGCCCGTGTCCGAGCCCGGCGACTTCCTTTTTGACGGCCCATATGAATCCCCGGGGGTGGGAGAGAGTGTGGGGATCGTGGCCACCAGGGTGCTGGGCATGGGCCCGCAGCCGCTCAGGGAGAGGAAAACGAGGATGGCACGGGGCAGAGCCCGTGGGGTGAGCTCGCGGATGGTAGGCGACAGTACGGTGAAGGACGAGGCGCTGCCTCCAGATCATCCAACTGTGAGACAGTAGATAATTCGCACCTTGCGTTGTGTGATCTCTTTCGAGGTGGTCAAGGCGGCGCCTGTTCGGGCAGTGCCACGGAAACTAAAGTGGACACCCACATCGAAGCTGCAATGTGCTACACATAAACGTTAAAAATCGGTGGGCCGCTTGCGCATGTGTTCCAGCCTATGCAGCCTATGAAGTTCATCACTGCTGTCTGTGGAAATGTGAAGCCTATTCGCAGAAAGCAGTGATGTGAGCACTTTGAAATACGAGTCAATTAAATTAAATTAACGCCTCTCGCATTTTCACCGCCAATCACAACACTTTTTATGTGGCTATAGGCTAGGGAATGAATCTGGCCAGGGTAGGCTAGAAAACTAGCGCTCCAAGTCGCGAAAATCCCATCACATCATAAAACGGATTACAATGAACGTCATGACCCATCCAAGAAAATTCAGTTATCTGTACGCGCCACTTCGCCGCGAGCTCCGCGCATCACTGCCTCTCAGCGCAGCGCCAAGAAGAACGCTTGATGCACACGATTTACCCGGTCGCCGTCTTGTATTAAAGAAAAGCCGCGTTTCATTAACGGACGAGGCAATAAAAGTAAACGCTAATATCTTTAGTGCCATATTCTCTGAATCATAATGTCGTAAATTATTGAACACTTAACGGCATTCCTGAAAATTGTTCTTCGATTTTTACGTCTTTATATTAACAGCGATAAGCAAGAGTCACAAAGATTTTCATTTATTTGTTGGACGAGTGGGGAAAAATTACTAGGAGCTTTTCATGAGTAGCAGACATCTAGTGGTAGTCATCGGAACGTCAGAATTACTTCGCAAATAGGAGGCATTGAAGATAAGAGATAGTCGCGCATCGTCAGCTTTTATATCCACTGAGAGGATCAGAATGGCAGGGGAATTTTAAAGCGATTAGGTTTTTTTAGATTTTAAGGCCACTTTGACCTGTTTTTGGAAGTTCATTTTTCCCTCTATATTTAGCGAAGAGAATGACGTCACATTGCTTGATGTTATGTGACTTATACATGAATTCTGTTTCCCCGCTATTTAACGGGATAGTCAACTGACGCAAAGTGACCTCGAGAACAATTTCCTTTGCCCGCCAAATCAAGAAGGGATAATGACGTTCCATGGGTTCATGCCACCGAGGGGCACTCTTGGCAGTTTCTGATAGCTAGCTATCTTTGTAAGCATTTGAGCATTCTAGAGCTATGTGGCCCGTTCGTCATACAAAACCCAGACTGCGTTACAGAGTTTCTAACAGAAGGTAATCACGGCATGCGAAGTTCATTTTCGGTAGACGTAGAGGATCTTGCTTATTCGGTTGAGCATGAACCCATGTTCAATTCCGTCAGAGAGTGTATCGAATATAACGTCGTTGTACCGTTCCAGAGCTCGTGCGGTATTAGCGTGGACCACTTCGTGGAGCGTTTGGCTTTCTACTTAAAGAATGCTTTCGTGTCATTTCAAGGGGATCTGTTGTAGCAAAGGAAGGAACTTTGCATCGGCCTCGCACGTGGCACCCATACTATGCAATATATTTCTAAGTAGGTGCGTAAGAAACATCTTTGAGCAACTGCGAGATCAGGCAAGTTTCAAACTCTTTTGATTTGTGGACGACTTTCTTTTTCTGAGCAAGACGGGTACAGCTGCTAGCGGTGAAATTAAAATAAAACTAGATATGCTTCAGTCTTGTAATGAAAGCTTAAAATGTACGCATGAAGAGCCGACAAAGGAGGCAGTTGCAGTTTTTAGATCTCAGACTGAGCCTTAAGAACCATCACATATGCTGGACGTCTGAAACACCCTCCAAGAAGGGCATTCTCCCATTCGGCACCGCCCACTGCAAGGTTTTTAAACGAGGGGTTGCCTCTATGTATCTTGAGGCGTCTCCTAAGAAGTCGTGTGACACAGTACACAAGAGAGCTTCGAGAAATAATCTGCGCGTTTACAGAGGGCTAGTTTCCCTTCAAATGTTCTGGCGGAAGTGGTAGAAAGCCTAGTCAAGAAGATTAAAGGGACGCATAGGCAACTTCGTGATAGAAGCACAGTATGGCCATTTGTAATTTCGTGTATTCACTGTACAACCCACAACCTCAAAAAGGTGGCTGACCGGTACGACGTACCAGTGGTTTCTTCGGCTGCCCAATAAGCTGTCGAGACCGTGCCCTAAAATCACCTCCCCCGCAGATTCTGCAAACAAATGCAAAACAAAACATTCTTAAAAATTCACAGAATGTTTGTGTACGAAATACCAAACGTCATGCGGCTGTATATATATTTGGTCAAACATTTCGATGTTTTAGAGATCGCGCCCGCGTAGCAGCGCTAAACAATACACAAAGGGAAAAATGGACAGGCCGAGCACCGATAGTTCGTACTTAGTTCATACATGACTCCACCTGATGGAAAACTGGTTTCGAGCATTTTGAAGTTGAAACAATGCGTGCATTCAGAAGCAGATAAAAGGAACGCTTATGAACGAGCTTCGGAGTAGAAGTCGGGCCAGTATTAGCAACACAAGGATATTTGGGGAAGTCCAATCTAGGTCACCTGCAGCTCAGTAAAGCCAGCAGCATCTAGCTTCTTTGGCCGAGAGAGTGCCTGTATTCGCATGACAACGTGTTCGGGCATTTTCATACTAGAGCCCCCTGAACCGGTGATTTCCGTAAATTGTTCATTGCGATCGTACCGAGCGTTGACATCACAATCCTCTGCTGACGGAACCACTCTAGCTCCAGACAAAAGGTGGGATTTGAGTGTAAAATCTGGATGACGTCACCAGCACTTTGGTAGCTGCAAGGGTGACGTGCCATTCAAACACAGCTTGATAGAGAAAAGTGGAATAGAAGATAAGACACGTGGAGGTGGGCGTACTGGCGATCCACTTGGTCTTTTGTTGGCATTTGGAGACTGCGTTTTGCTCGTGCCTTGTTTCCTGTTCTGTGTTCGGTCGCCTGGCTCCAAGTTCGCAATCGGTTCGAGCTTTACCCTGGAATCTGACGGTCCCTAGTTCCGTAGGTCGTTCCGGCAAATTTTTTGTCCAAGGTTTAAAATGTATCTGTGATACTGAGTACAAGATAGTGAGAAATGTAATTAAGATAGAGTAACAAATTCTCTAGACTAAAAGTATTTGCAAGATACCAAAATATCACTAAAAGTAATTGAAATACAATATCTTGAGCAGAGTATTTGATATAGGCACAAGTCTAGGCGAGACTCACTCAGGCTCATCACGCGGAGGCTCGTTTTGTTCGGCACGTAGAATATTTAGACCCCGATGAAGCAACAGAGTTATCGAATTTACCAGAACGCGACATTTACAGAAGTAACAAAAAGGTTCGTCAACTCCCAGGTATCGAACTTAGGCCCTTCGCGAGGGAGTCATGCACGATAACCATTAGGGCACGGGCGTGCTCGCTCGGAGACGCGCGTGGCAATATCGTCTGTTCCGAAGTTCGACTACGTAGTCTCAGCTCTTTTACAGTCGAACGCCGCCATAGTCCGCGACATCGCACTCTCTCCACTAATGAATTAGCCATTACGAAACTATGCGTACCAAACTCATAAGGCGAACAACAGATTTTGAACTTCGACGTCTCCAGCAGCTCTTGACAGCCTAATAACTAGATGACGGGAAACCCAAAGAATTCCTCAGACGAATGTCTCCTCGGAGACAAGGCGGGCACCATGGCTACGTCTACGTCAATCAAAGCTCTGGCTCGCGTCGCAGACCAGATGATAGATGTACACTTGCCTGGTGCTTCATCGATCCACCACGGGATGGCGAGCCAGTCATCCCATTCAATACACGATGTCTGTGACGTAAGCTTCAGAGCACAGAATTGCTGGCAGCTTACACACGCATGGTAAAGATACTCGACGACCTCAGTCGCGAATTTCGGAACATCTAGCAACGCACTTCTAGTTTAACACGCAGAACAACGGTTCCTAGAACCCATCGTCGAGTCAATGTCGACCACCAATACAACCCCTCGGCCAGTGCTTACAACGGCAGGGAGGAATGCTGGTACCATCTTTGTTATGAAAACGCCACTCGACAGTGCCGACCGCCATGTTCCTACTCGGGAAATGATATGGGCACTCACTGAAGGCGGCAAGCGTCAAGAGCCCGACATCATCTAGCCGCCTGTTCTACGTTACCGAGTACACAACCAAAATGTATTATTTTGTTAATACTGGAGCGGGGCTTAGCATAATTCTACCTACGCCACTAGATCGCCGGTATCGCCACGAGGCTCCACCCCTGCAAGCGGCCCGTGGATATACAATAAAGATACGGAGAAAGTCGTTGACTTTGGACCTTGAATTCCAGCGAAAATTGCATTAAATCTTCATCACTGATGACGTTAGGCAGGCCATCGTTGGAGCGCACTTCTTACGATGATTTGAAGTGAGCGTTGATTTGCGACAATACCGGCTCATTGATACCCAGACGCAACTTCACGATGATGCCTCCGGTGAGTGCGTTTTTCTCACGAGCATACAGAGACCGACACTCAGTTGAAACGGATGACAGACGAGGTTTTCTACGTGTTTGGGCCAAACAGTGTTCAACATGCGATTCAGCACACCATAACCAACCAGATTAAAAACACAGGCCCTTCTGTTTTCACACCGACCAGAACGCCTACCACCCAAACGACTTCAGATCGGCAAACACGAATTTGAGCATATGTTAGAGCTTGGAAGTTGGATATTTTCGCCCCTCTTCGAGTACATGGTCCTCAGCACTTCACATGGTGCCGAAGAAAGGTGGAGACTGCGACCATGCGATGATTATCCGACTATCGACCAAGCTACGGTACCTGGTCACTATCGCTCATCTCCAAGACTTCGGAAGATTACTACAGGGTGCAACGAGATACAGAAAAATCGACCTCGTTAAAACATACCCTAAGATACTGGTAAAACCCAAAGACGTCCCTAAAACAGTAGTCACAACCCCCTTCGGATTGTATGAACTCTTGCGGATGACCTTCGGTCTCCGTAATGCAGTCCAAACCTTCCAGAGGTTCGTAGATCAAGTACATCATGGGCTGTCTTGCTGATTTTCATACCTGAAATACATCCTGGTTATTCAGCACCACGCCCGGAGAATACGCCAGTCATCTTCAACAGCTGTTCACGCGACTGGAGGCTTATGGCTTCGTTTCAACGCAACAATGTGGGAGTTCGGGGTTGAGGAACCGGATTTCCTTGAGCATCACGTTCATGCTCACGGAATCCAACCACTACACGATAAAGTTACCGCTATTCGTACTTTTCTGCGCCCACTAACTGCTACAAAACTCTGAAAATTCTTGGGCCTAGTCAACCTTTATCGTCGTTTTATTCCCCACTGGGCCCATATTTCTCAACCGTTGTACGACGTGCTCCAACATTCAAGACCGGATACAACACTACTCAAATGGACGCCGGAAACATATCGCGCGTTTACTGCTGTCAAGGAAACAATTGCAAACGTCACCATGCAGCTGCATCCTAGTAATGATGCTTCTACCTCTTTCATCGTAGACGCCTCAGACTCAGCTTTTGAGGTCGTCCTACACATCGTTGACAACATTTGGCGTCCTATCGCCTTATTTTAGAAGCGCCTCAGCACCACAGAAGCTCCATATACCACTTTTGGTCCAGAACGTCTCGTCATTTACCTCACAATACGAAACGTTGGACACCTGATTAAAGGTCGACAGCTTCATGTGCTTACCGACAATAATCCGCTTACATACGCCCTCACGTGAAACAGTATACAGCACATTCGCCTCGAGAAGTCCGGCAACTGCTTCATATATCCGAATTCCGGTCTGATATTCGCTTCGTCAAAGGCTCTGAAAACGCTGCAGCAGATGGACTCTCCCGCTCAGACGTCAACTCCTGCGTCTCCGACTGTTCGGCGTTATCCTATACGGACATAGCAGCAGCTCACAGAGAACATACAAACATCGGACACCTACGAGCATCATCCAGATCCAACTTCAAGGAATATACAAAGAGACGACTCTCCTCCTACTCTGTTCTGTAATATATCTACATGCCACTCTCGCCCTTTCGTACCTCTACCTTTCCGTCAAGGGTGCCTTGACAGCGTCCATTCAATGGCTCATCGGAGAGTACGAGCAAACCCAGCGACGTGATTGCTCCCGGTTATTCCAGCCACACATTAACACCTATATGCGGGAGTGGACGCAGAGATGCATCCACTGTCAAAGGACCAAAATGCACCGTCACACCTTAACAAAAATGGCCTTCTTCAATCCACCCGACGCACGTTACACTCACATTCACAGTCTACAATGTACATTGTTGACACTTCTACCTCTATCACACGAGTTCCTATACCTGCCTACTTGTTTACCAGGTGGCCCGGGGTAGTCCCCATGAAGGACATAACGGCACAAAGGGTTATTTGCACGTTACTCGAGATGTGGGTAAGTCGCTTTGGAATGCCTCACACTAAAGAGCTGTTTATACTCCGACGTTGAGCGCATTGAACGCAGCGTAGCGCAGAACGCGCGCCTTTCATTGGCCGGCAACCAGGAACTCGATATCTGCGACCAATCAGTATCTGTGCGCGTTACGTTGGAGTATAAACGTACCTTAACACCACAAACCGCGGGCGATAATTGGAATCGCTATTACTTCGTCATCTATCTCAATTTCTAGGCACCCACCACGTACATACAACCACGTACCACCCGATCTCCAATGGAATGGTAAAGCGTTTTCATCGGCAGTTAAAAGCGGCCATCAAAACGCAGGACGAAACAGCCCTAAGGACGGAGAAGGTGCCTTTGGTGGATGCTTGGCATACGAGAAGCCTTCAAGAGACTCTGTTCAGATAATATCATGCACGCGAGTTCCGAATTTTTATTATTTTTATTTTTTTATATGTTACCTTTCAACATGTGTAAAAACGTAATCAAAGAAAATGTTGCAAAAACATAATATTTGAAGAGAAAAAAAATTTAGTGCGCAAAAACGGCAGTATTCGAAGCTTTTTTTTTTAGTTTTCGTTTATATGAGCTTTGATGACACCCACTACGCAAACTACAAGTGTCAAAAATCTCAAATATTTTGCACTTATAATAGATTGTGGCAGAGAGTTATAGAAATATCTACAGCATTGTAGGAATTATACATTTCGCGAACACAACCCGCAAACATGGCTCCTTTGACGTTTTGTCTCAAGATATCTGCGCTGTTATATAAACAACTTGAATAGCTACAACATTAAAATTTATGACAAATATTTTTTATAAAAACGTTCTTTCAATGATATATAAATAAATCATGGTTTTATCTTGAAAATTGACATGTCACTCCAAATTTGTTTTAAAGTACAATGTTAGAACATTTCAAGGGGCAATTATAAAAAGAAGCCATCTTCGTTTTTGTTTAATTTATAGTGATATTTCTCCACCATACTTTTTTGCTTCTTCATAAGAACACATTGCATCATTTTGTTTCCTTCAAAGTTACTGCGCTGCAAAGTGTACCTTGCGCGGTAGAATTTTTCTCCAATGCCACAGAGGAGAAATATTTTGATTCCGTGTATTTTATGAGTCGATTTATTTTTTGTGCTGTATTCTGGTATTGGGCTCAAGTTCTTATCTTATGTTCTTATTTGAACAAATCCAAGAACGAGATAAACTACCGCAGAGCTGAACTGGTATATGGCACATCCCTTCGCATGTCAGGATATTTTTTCAAGAAGCCATAAACCCTCCAATTGCCAGCGATGAAGATCACATCCACCGATTGCGACTTCTCATGCAGGATCTACGACCCGTGGCCTCAAGAGCGCCTTCCGCGAGAAGTACTTTTGTCAGTCCGGATCTGATAATGCGCACACACGTCTTTCTACGACGAGATGGTGCCAAAACACCGCTATAACCCCATATGATGACCCATTTTCTGTTATACGTCGGGCCACGAAGACCCTCACCTGACTTGTCGGCAACCAGGAACAAGTAATATCCATTGATCACGTTAAGCACGCTCACTTGGACATTGCCCCAGTGCTACCTCCGCCTCCAGCGTGACCTTCCTACTTTCGATAGCACTTCGGAATCGCGTGAGCTCCGAGCGTGTATGACAGAAGGCAACGACGGAAGGCACACAACGGAAGGCAACGAGTGCGTTTTCGAGCCTGAGCATCCGAACAAGATGCCCTGCGCTTTTTGGCCTGACACCTTTCACCACAAGTACGAACTGACCACCTATGTACTGCACGCACGACGCCTTAAACGGCCCTGCTATTTACTGCACAAGCGCGTTCGTCAAGTAAAGGCTTCGTTCATTATAGCATGCTCGTGTTTTTAGCATCACGTTCGATTTCACTTATGGTGAAGCACAGTCTAGAATTTAAGGTCATCCCGAATTAGTTCTGTGGATAAGCCGTATTATATTGCCGTTAAGGTGTCGGGTTAGATTTTAAAAAGGAAGGGTAATTGTTGGCACAGTTCACCATAATCCACCTTTGAGCCACTATGCATGTACACGCTACGGTTCAGAGTAACTAGATTTCAGCACTGCTGGTGCTTAGAATCAATGTTGCCAGTTTTCACCAGCTTTTCACGAGGTGACTGACGGAAGACACAAAAAGCATCTTGCTTGCTGAAGCAAGTAACAAAAGCAGCCAAGCAATACCACACGTTGTTCTTCTAACAACACCTCTACTGCTTGAAAGGTCGCATTTCAGAATCATGGCCATCGCAAACGGCGCTCGTGGGTCTCCAATCACCAAGATCGCAGCGCCCATGACTCGCGGGCACGTAAATAAATGTCACATGACGCGAACGCTCGAATGGCCGTCTTGACGGCATCCGACGACGGGGGAAAAGGCGCCGATACTTTAGCGTAGTTTTTAGCTACTGCAGTTCATGCTAGAGTGTTCAGATAAGCAGAGTCATAGAAGTGTCATATATATATATTATTGTTTTTTTGTTTTTAATGAACTGTTTATATGAGGTAGAAATACATCTCCACGCAACAAGACAGACCTTGTTTAGGAAGATTTTGTTTTTTCGCGACACAAAATTGCGTTTAATAGTAAGTGCAAACAACTTCCCCAATTGCGCGTTGCAGCAACTTCGAGGGCCCTAGAAGAACAAATACAATTCTCTGCACCGTTAATATTTGTATGTATAATGCACGCAAGCTGGTCTACCGGTGTTAATTCAAATAATTTTATTAGAGCTAATATTTAAAGACAAAAGGTACAAATATTTCTTCTTGAGCAACACTTTCATCTATAGGCATTTTTGGGTGAATTCTTAAGGTACCTTAAAACTACGTTTTCGATCTGCAATTTTTTGTTCCAAGTAGCTCATGCCCTGTGAACTGGAAAACAATATTTAGCGTTATGCTGTTGTGTGTGTGTGTGTGTTAGTGGTGCAAAACTATCGGTAGTACTATCGATAGTATCGATAGTCGACTGTCGAAAAACTATCGATAGTACTATCGGTAGTTGACTATCAAAAAACTATTGATAGTATTATTGATAGTCGACTATCGGAAAATTATCGTATCGGAAAACTATCGATAGTCGACTATCGTAGACCTATCGATAGTAGTGTCGACGGTTTACAATCGATAGTTTTGCAACACTTGTAGTTTGCGTCGCCGCGTCTTCTATTTTTCTCGTTTTATTTTTTTCAAATGGGACACCAACTAGCAAAAGCACTTACCATCCCAACTTTGGTTCAGCTTTCAGTGATGACGAAGACGGGAGTTAGGGCGAAGAGATGAGGAAGGGAGGCGAGCGCCGGTGCGGCAACTGTGTTCGCTCCGCACGCGAATACTACTACTCGTACAAACGCGCGCCAAACTTCGCGGCGCGCACGCAGGCTGCGGAGCACCCGGCGCCAGCCTCGGCGGCACCAGCCTCGGCGGCACTAGCTGGCGCCTTCTGTAAGAGTCGTCGCCCTTTCTACCGCAGAACAAACAGAAAAAAAAAAGCAAAAGTCCCCCACTGTTGCAAACCCAAACTACGTGGTAGCCCGCTGAATCTGGCTGAACCTCGAACACAAGCAGGCAAAGAGGGACCCGCTGCCCGCGTTCGAGGTACTTCCGTTCAGTTGGTGTGGTATCGCGTCGAAAGCGGTGCAAAACTATCGCTAGTACTATCGGTAGTAGTAATAGTTGAGATAAATCTGATTATCAATAGTAAAAAAAACTATCGAAACTGCTATGGATAGTTGACTATAAAAAAACTATCGATAGTACTATCGATAGTCGACAATCGATAGTCTTGCGACACTATCGATAGTTTTGGAAAAACTATCGATAGTATCGATAGTCAATTTATCGATAGTTTTGCATCACTAGTGTGTGTGTGTGTGTGTGTGTGTGCGTGTAAAATATTTTTACTTTTTTGCTTACTTATATTTAGAGTATGTTTTAATAAAATACTCTAAATATTTTTTTAAAATTTCTCTAAACCAAATATTTTGCAAAAAGAGTTTCAGTTCAGAAGAGTAATTTTAAAATATCATAAAACTTAGCTGAAAATGTCTCAATAATAAGGTTACACGAGAAAACTTTGTCGTTTTTTTTTTTTTTTTAATATAGAATCAAATAAAATCAATTATCTTACTCTAGTAGGCCAGCGTGTGTACACTATACGTATATGTTAACGGTGTAGAATTTTGTATTTACTATTCCTGGGCTCTTAGAGTTGCCTTTACTCGCAATCAGAAAAGTCGTTGTTTCCACCTCCTGCCAGACACGATTTTAACTCACGAAAACAAGAAATTATCTTGTAAAGGCAAGGTTCGTCCCCTTGTGTAGACATATCTTGCTACCTGATATGAGGCTTTTATATAAAGAAAAAGACGACATTTTCGTGGCTGTCTTCATCTGAACACCCCTTAGGGTGAAAAGGCTGTCACCTATGAACGAGCAGCAGCGAACGACGAGGCACGTTAAAGAGAAAAAGAACAAATCAACGGTGAAACCCTTAAACGCCTTAATACATCATGCATCGTTCAGGCGCCGCGTACCGGTTTCGTGCATTTTGTGGATCGCAGTACTCTCTTCGTAGAGCTCCTTGATTGACTGCTCGCGTGCGGCGTGAAAACGCAGACACGCCGTGAATTTATTTCAGCTACACACCTGCGAGTAAATTCATGATTTCAGGTATTATTTTAAACTTGACCATAAATATAAAATTGTCGATGCCATTTATAAAACAATATGTGATGTAATTGTAATAAAAAATGTAAATCAGCTGAATTATTCATAGGAGGAAATATTTTCCTATAACTACAAAGTAATGGACGACGAAGCGCGGGGACTCGTTTGGAGTTGAAACTCTTGCAATTTACATGGGACAGATAACACAGGGATGCTAAGGTAGCGATTATTTATGCTTGCCAACAGAAAAAAGGTGTGGGGTGGGGTTGTCGAGAATACATTGAACATTTATACTGCTGGTGATGTTCGTATTGCCGCCCGCAGTACCGAGAAAGCAGGCAGCGTTCCAGCGGGACGATCCTGAACTGCGCGCATTGATCGACCATTTGGAGAGACGAGGGGGTACGATTCGCCGAGCCTTCTCACGTGACCTGCCAAGATTTGCCGTCCGGAGGGGTATCCTCTATAAAGAGAACTCGTCGAACTAGGGCAATCTCCAGAACAAAGCACGTGCTCTTAGCATCCTCAACTCAGGCGCGTAGCTGAAACGAACATTACAACGAAAGCCGGCAGAAGGACACCCTACAGCTTACTCTGGCTACGAGGTAAAGAGGATAACGCCTCTCGATGTTCATCTCTGTTTTCTGCAATAGCACGTCAAAACGAACAAGTGTTTTACATGAATAAAATTGTCACGCAGTATTACGTCGAGACAAGTTTCAGCGAAACCTCGGAAAATGCTTCCTGCTTTTCAGGGTTTCTACAACGCCATAAAAAAAAGGTGAATAATTTTTGCGTAATCATAATAATCCACCAATTCCTAGACGCGGAGTGTCTATAACTAATGGTCAGTACTATTGCCTGGCAACTGGTTAAACTTGTTGTTGATACTACCGTCACGTACTTATTTACAAGATTCATGCACAGCAAATGGGTTCGATTCCTGGTTGTGCTAAGCTCTCAGTGTTAGATTTGCCATTTACCACACAAGTAGAATGCTCCGCTGTATTCTTTGGTCTGGATATGAAAAAAAAATGGATGCGCGTTTCCAGTTGACAAGCAGTGAGTAAAAAAAGGAACGTTTAGTCTTCGTTTCAGCATAAGTCGCTAGAGCATAAAAGCTGTGGCTATCCTTAGCAATGCATGTGACAACTGCTTATGCGTTTAGAAGCCCAATTCAATTGTATATGTTTATCATGCCTGTCACTTTGAGATTCTGATTGGCCTGACGGTAGCATGTGGTCCTTTCGCTAAGTCGTGCTGGAACGGGACTATGGAGGAGGCAGAAGCATCCCTGCGCCACTGAGGAGAAGTACAGTCATGAGTTGATTTTCTACCCATTCGACCAGAGTAAACACACACACACACACACACACACACACACACACGCGCACACGCACACGCACACGCACACGCACACGCACACGCACACGCACACACACACACACAAACACACACACACGCACACGCACACACACACACGCACGCACACACACACACACACACCGATGTGTTTCCACGAAGCAAGATGCAAAGAAGGAGTTGTATGTTCACCTGCCCTAAATACACACGAGTACCTCGGAGGAGCTCGGAAGTCTATTGAAAAAACCGCTCCAAAGTAGACATACGTAATATATTCGCTGTAAAGAAGACGCTAAGTAAATCTAAAAGAGGCTTCCCTTAGATATGAATAGTGCTGATTTCGGGTATTTCACGCCGAATCTCAAGTTTATCTGTTTGCTCTTGAGACCACAACCTCGGTTCAAGCCCAATGGAAACTTCGCATTTCAGAACGCAGAGATTTTTCCAATCGCAGCCATTTTCTGGTCGAAGACTCGTCACATCTTTAATATGTTTCATAAAACCGAACTTTCTACGTTTCGTAGTTTTAAGACCTCACTCAGTTAACTTTTATTGTGCAATATAAGTTAATGAAAGCGTATCTAAAAACGATAACTGAAATCTTACTTTAAAATATTTTCCCCATTTTCGCGTTAATGTTGTACCCGTCTATCCTAGGGCCGTGCCATTGGGGCATTCGATCACATGATATCTTTCTTTTTTCTGTATTCCCTTGTTACAACCGGCGGTCGAACTGTCGTAGATGACGTTTGCAATCTCTCCCATCTGTGTGCGACGAATATCTCAGAACTGCCGTCATTTTATGCAGTCACAGGTATGTGGGCAACTTCCTCGAACTCTGATCTAAGTGGAATCATCCGACTGGCATCATGAACCCATGGTGTAGTCTTCAGCTGCCCGAACGCAGGAAACGTGGTATAAGGTTACCAGAGCTACCCGGTCAAGGAGCGCGGCGCCAAGACGATGAGATCAACCACTCCATGGAGAGTGGCGGCCTTCTGACGACACAGATGTTCCTATCTGAGGACCTAGAGAACATCTGTACTCTGAAAAATTGCTGACCAACGAAACGAGGCCGGCTCTCGGCTTTTGGCCACCTGACTTCTACATAGTATGTAAGTAAACGAGAGTTGTACGGAAGACCCCCGCCTCCTGACGTTCCTGACGTTCGTGCCCTGGACCCGGTCCGACTCTTGACTACTGCAGTCGAGTACGTCCAGCCTGGGAGCCCCTCGGTCACAACACCCTTAAAGGCGTAAGCGTGCGTTTCCCGGAGTAGGTCGTTTGTCTGGTCGACATTTTTGCACCAAGATTCTTCTTATCTCTTCTATGATTTCTGTATTCCTGCAGTGGGTGTCATTAAAAAAATCAGGAAAGAAAGCATAGTTTGGGATCCAAGTTGTTTTCGCTAGATGAAATTTATATGACAAGACACAATCAACAGAAACAAGCTATCCCGGTTTTTCTTTACTTTTTTTTCTTGTAACGTGAATGGTTTTTATCGCTTTAAATAGGGCGAAACATTCTCATTTTGACATCCAATCTAAGCATTCCAATTTTACATACGTCGCTGCCTTGTATGCGTGTAAAGATAAAACAACCTCTCGTTTTATGTTCGTGCTACTTAAGTTGTGACGCGGACGCAGGCCCAGAAATGTTTTTGGTTTCCTACATGTTCGGTATTTGAAATGCTACGAAATACTAAAAAACCTAAAGAACGAGAAATTAATTTTACATGTGCTATGTGCGATCATTATTAAGTTCGTGGTCCTAAAAATAAACACATGTCTCTCCATAACATCGAAATGATTGCATCGCCAAACCGGCTCATATAAGAGCCGTATTGCTTTAAGGAGTCGGGCAACAATGTTTGTACCTTAAGTAAATACGGCTTATAATTAATTCTTGGCGTTCCTAACTTACACAGTACACCCCAACCACATGCAGACAGAACAAGCGGCAATGTGATTTGGTACCGCTTACGAATATGCTGATCAACTTTTATCATGGGAATTCGCTAAAATAGGCAAAGCTCAAGGCATATGCTGAGTTTCAGTAATTGCTGTGATTGTCGTCGCGTCGTCTCCCGTCACTGCTGTGATTGGACATGAGCGAACACTCGAATTTTCGCCAAGCCATTGACTGTCCCGAGTCCAAGATGAGTGCCCTCTCAGTACCAACACCACCTAGAATAATCAAAGCTGGTGCACTAGCAGTGTGACGTCATCAGAGTGAGATCGAGCGAAGAAAAAGATTGGATCCGAGTGCTTCGTTAGTGCTTGACTGGGCCTCGTGTCCAATCAACGTGCCGAAGGACGCTCGCCATCCGGCTCGGCTTCAATTGCTGAGTCGGCGGCATCCGAAGGGAATGACGTCCCATGGAGGAAGAGTGGGGCGCTGGGAGGCTTTCATTATTCTATGTGGTGTTGGCAGCACTCGTCTCAAATTTACGGGCGGCATTGGGCTGTCGTCCTTAAAACTTAATCCCCCAACTGCATCAACGTTTGTACGCCCACGACTATTACATTATGTTTCACGAAAGAGAAATATTAAGAAATATTTAGTTTTTATTCTTGGATTTACACCGCGACAGAGAAACTTGGTCAGTGGCGTTGCATGCGAGTGTACTTGGGTTGTACTAGTGCCAGTAAGCTTGTAAAAAGCTCAAAATATTTCTAACCAATTTTTTTTTTTCGCGGGCATTTTATATGTAGTTTTCGAGATGCAAACAACTCAAAGATTGCCTATACCTCAAATTTACTGTTGAAGAATTGTAGGAAGCGAGGCGTAGTGGACGACGAACAACTGGGTATCCCTGTTTGCAATGCTATACTTGGCAAGCTTAGAGACAATATTTGGCAAAAATCTCGGCTTTCGGCTGACTTTTGTGCTCGACTTCAACTTTTCAGGAGTAGCAAAATAGCTTTTTCGTGTGACTGTTTTCCATCAAAAGTTGACTTCAGCTGCAGTATGCTGTGCGTAATACAAACCCCACTCCCAGTGCATTAAAAACGCCAGATTAACGCAAATTTCACCCATTAATTGTTTTTTCAAACCCGGAATTGCAGTGTTTTTATCTCGGAATTTCTAGGCTCCTGCGATCACGAGGTACCCTCAAAGCACAAGAGTGGGGTGCCTCTGAATTATTCAAATCCATCAGTTCATCTCGTCATAACTTCGTCATCAGGAGTACTATCATATTTTTTATCCACCACACACACTTCTAACATGAAAGATGTGCTATTTAAAGGGCATGAGGCATTTAAGCGTCAAAAGTAGATAGGCAAACATTTTGGTTTCTTAGAATCTATAAATAAAGTTAGTGCTCCCAGAACAACGCCTCAAATCATTTATTTCTTAGGCTTGACCTTCAAGCGATGCGTACGCTTCTATTCGTCTTGCCTAACACTGAGAATAAAGCGCTCTTAGGACAATTGGGTACAAACTTTTAGGCACAAAGTTAATCGAGCATGCAAATTACACCCACGGCAGTGCAACATCTTATCAACATTAAACCTGTTACAGAATGTCACGTGCCGGTGCTACGACATGATAAAAGGACAAATTATCAACAGAGTTTCTTCCAGCTGAACCACACAGTCTTGCCCTCGGGAGTCTCTTAGCTGTGCCTCAGGTCCAACAAGAAAAAAGCAAGAAGGACCCCCGACTCCGGTGCGTACCGCCGTTACTCCGCACACGTGCCGAGGACCTACCGAAGCTCCACAATCAGCCTAAGTGGTAAGTGACGACGCCAAAGAGAGCCAATGCCGGGACTCCCGCTGCCTTGCTGCGGCATCTTTGACTTACTTCCGAAGCTCTCCTTTTTTCGTTTGCTTACAACCCCTCCACAAAACTATTTCGCCTAACATTCCGGAACTACGTTTCAGGCTGGCACGTCCGCCGCTACAAAAATGAAACAAAAAACTGGGCAGTCTCCTGCGTGGAATGAATACATCTCTGTAGGTGAGACTGACGACAAAAAGGAAAGGAACTCCTAGAACGTTCCTGACACCCGAAGCAAGAAGCATGAACAGCCGAGTGAGCGGATGACGCTGTAGATTGCCGTACAATTGATCACTCAAGAAATACTTGAACAGCGCCCTACCATAATACTCAAGTGTTGAAAGAGATTTTGAAGAAGGAAAGAGGATTTTTAACGTAAACGTTCTTTGGCAAGGAGTTCGGTCTTTCGGGAAGCCCAAAAGTGAAGCATAGATAAAAGCGTTGCCGTGAGGTTCGACGCCGATTGGTTTGGAGTTGGGGGAAGAGGCCTTAGCAGTCCAAATACGTTTGCGAAAGGCGGTAATCGAACCCAGACAATATAGATTGTTAAGTGAGTATTTCTCCAACATGTAACGATACTTTTTTATTGCTTGTTAAGGTCAATGATTCAAGGCATTTACACACGCAAGTGAAACACTAATAAACACGAACCTACTTGGCTGATGCTGAAGAAATTAAAGGTCTTTGAGGGTTGTGAGCCCCTCAAGCATTGGAAACCACTAGGGTGAAGGTTGTTGGGCCCTGTACATTTCTCTCAGATAGCACGTATGTTTCTTCAAAATACTTGTGTACAGGACGCACATCGATATCTGCATGGCGTACGGCCAAACGACACCGCCATAAACTGTGCAGGCCTATGAGCATTATCGCACCATAGAGAATATTGTCCTCACATTTTACGGACAGTGGGAGGTCCTTCCTGAGGGTCCTCTGAAGGAGGTCACAAAAAAAGACCGCGTCCGAACAGTCCAGGAATATTTTTTTTCGGTTTATTGCTTTTTGCACAAAATGCAGTTGTTGGTCCACGCGATGGGTAAGCCCTTTTCAACTAGCCACGCCTTGACGGCCAGATTTTGGCTGTGCAGTTAAATAAAAACAAATGAACGACGTTTACAAATCCCTGCAAATCTAAATTATATCGCAACTCTTGAGGTGTTTTGATTTTCCGATATACCGTGCTCAAAATTCTGAGAAAGAAATATATGTATTGTGGTATTCTCGCTCACCGCTTGTCCGGAGAAAGGAAATGTACTTCTCATATCTGGAAGCACCACTCTAAGTCCTGCCGATGCCAGGAAACAGGACAGCATGAGCAAGGCGAGAAAACGGGACAGTGTTACAGTCAACACTTTGACGAAGCACATGATTCTCTCGATGTAATTCTACTTGCTCTCGGCTTTGTCGAAGACTGCTCGGCGTTTTTTATTTCCTCGGCATTAGCCTTGAGCGTGCTTCACCGAAATGGCACAGCAGAGCAGCGAATGGACCGCCCTCGGGGCCACTATTTTCGCGAACAGGGCGTCCCACAGCCCGGGGTTCTTTGCGTAGCCAGCCGCGGACAGCTCGAGCATCTCGGCCGCTCCCCCCGTCCGGTCCACAATTTCGTGCGACAGGCTGCACATCTCCAGCTGCTCGTATACCATCCCCGATACCCCGCATAGGCCTTCTCAAGCAGGGGCTTTCAGGACTTGCCTTTGGCCCGGGAGTGGCAGCCGTGCAGGCGTCCGCTGCGATTGATGTGGGTCCCGTATAACAGCCTCTGCATGTTCATCGTGATTCTGCTCTTCCTGGCCCTAGAGTCTAGACAAGCGGCGAGCCTCATGTAGCGACGCCAAATGTGGAATTCTCGCTCACCGCTTGTCCACAGAAAGGGCCCGAGTCGTGATGAATGACTGTTTATTCTTCAAACCCGGTGTTCGGCGGGTTACGCCGCCACGGCTAAACTGTCCTGTCCCCCCCCCCCCCCCCCCCCACGCGCTCGTGCTCGGTTCCTTAACCTTGCGCTTGCCCATTGCGCGCCCTCTACATCGCCGCCAAAGTTCGGCGTCCAAAATCCTAACAATATGTACAAATAAACAATTATCCTACTCTACTGGTTCTTTAAATACCATTTCTCCCCCAGTCCTTGATTGTTATGAAGGGAGCCTTGTCCTCTGGGAAGTGACAGGACATGTGTCCGAGGTGCTGGATCAAACGCTGATTTTGAAAGACGAGGTCTGTGCATCCGTCTGGAAAGGTCGTCACGACAGTGGGAGGAGTTACGAGGGAGAGAAACGTGATGTTTTCCTTCATGAGTGGTATCAAGTTCTTCTTTGTCTTTAAGTCTGAATTAAAAGTCCTTGCTACTAACATTGGTGTGAATCCATGTGTGCTTAACGCAAGTCACAAAAAGTGCACGACATCTTTGGTGAGTGGTGTAGGCGAGAGATAAGAGCCACCACTAGCAAGCCATTGTCAAACTTGGTGGCACACAGTTCACCAACTTCGTCTGACGTGCCAAAGAGATCGATGGGTACAGCAGACACACCCGTACGCATGTAGACGGCCACTTGTCATACGAGTACACCGCGTCCCTCCTCATCCTCTCCTATTCCCTTCCTCCTCTTCCCCTCATTTCCTCCTCCCCCTCTACCCTCCTCCTCCTTCCCTCCTCCTTTTTTCTCCTCCTCCTTTCTTCCTCCATCCCTCCTCCTCTCCACCTCACCTTCTCCTCCCTTCCTCAAAATACCTAAAAATACCTCGTCGCCGCCACATGACCTCAACACCAATTCAGTTTCCCGCTAATTTAACGGGTAAACAGAATTGGTGTTGAGGTGATGTGACGTCAGTTTTGCCGCTAAATTTAGTGGAGCTACGCCGACGGCGACGCCGCCATACGCGGAAACGGGCGCTTAAGACCTGCGCTCAAATGGTACGTTTACACCTGAGAAGAAATCCGCTCCCCCGGGGGAGCGGATTCGCTCACGGCGGCGGCGGCGACGAGCGGATTGTGTTTACATCTATTTCCCTCGAGCGGCGGCGGTGCGCCGGCTGCGGCAGCTATTCTCGTAACATCCCGTCAAATATGACAAGAAGGCGCGAGAGTTCCCACCTCGGCTGTCTCTCCCGGGCGCTACTGCTCCCGGAAGTCGTGACGTAGGCAGTGTCGCGCTGCGCAAGAATGTCACTTCCGGTCAGCGAAACGCCTCGTTCGGTGGCAGAAATAGGTCCTGGACCTAGACGGCTGGCCGCCGCGTTTTCCGCCCAGCGTTTCGCCTCAGTGGCAAAAGCTGGGCGGATTCGCTAGCGGATCCGCAAGTGTAAACGTACTATAAAACGTTTTCGTGTTTCCGGGCACCACCATTCTTTCGGCCCGCTTCAGCCCATCCTGCTCTAAGCACGCACTAAATAACGAACGATACAAAGGGGTGGGAAAAAAACTCACCCCCCGAGTCCCTCGTCAACTGTTTACTTCACAAACCACCCAAGTACTCCTGAGGGATGCATGTCACGACACATCACCGTGATTTGAGGTGCTATTTGGAGTGAACGCCCCGCGGGGCATCTGTTCTGCGTCCGGCAGATAGCAACTTGACACCCTTTCATACGCTTTAGAACGCAGCTCTTAGCCGCCCGTTTCCGGCTTGAGTTGCATTGCCGTCGGCGTAACCGCGCGGTGCATTATGGGTAAATTTCCCCGCTAAATTTAGCGGAAAAATTCCCCGCCAAATTTAGCAGAAAAAGTTTCCCGCCAAGTTTAGCGGAAAAATTTCCCCGCTAAATTTAGCGGGGAAATAGCGGGACCATGGCAAACCTTCACACCGCGGTGTACCGAATTTCGCGCCTTATCAAGAGAATCTCCAATCGCAGGGGAGGCATGAAAGAGGCAGACATATGCAAGCTCATTTCGGCCTTTGTCCTATCCAGAATTACTTACTCGCTTCCTTACCTCCTCCTCAAGAAGACATACATAAATAAAGCAGATTCCCTCGTTTGTCTGGTGTACAAGACGCTATGCACTTCCAACGATAGAGTCCTTAAATTGGGGTTACACAACACAGTTGACGAACTCATTGAGGCTCACAAATCTGCCCAAATACTTCGTCTGTCCGGATCTAGGACTTGCAGAAGAATTCTAAACAGACTCTATTAATCCATTACCCACGCTACGGGAAGATGCAGAGATACCCCCATGTATCAGATATAGCGTCGTCTGCAAACCATTTCTTAGAAACATGCGTTTTTCCTTTCACCCCGATAGAAGGACCTCTAGGGCCAAGGCGCTAGGCAGGATTCTGGGTGGGAGTGATGAAGTCGTATACGTAGACGCAGCATTGTGCGGCAAGAACAAGTTTGCGCTTGCGGTTGTTAACGGGCATTTTAAGGTGGTAAAAGTGCGATTGTTACCGCTGGATCTACAGGGGAGATCTTTGCACCGGCTCTCACACAAAGACTATTGTGAGTGATGCCAAAACAGCCATCATGGCCAACTCTATGGAATACATCCCGACCACCGCCATCCGCATTCTCAGACAGTTAGACCGCTTAGATAGCGCAGTGGACCTTGTATGGACTCCGACCCGCTCTGGGCTGGAAGATAGCGAGGTGGCTCACAAGGCGGCGCGAGGTCTTATTAGCCGGCCTGCTTCTAACGACCACTCGGACGCCCCTTTCGAGCCCCTGTATACCTTTGATGAGATCACTCACCACTATAAGGAGTCCAGTGGCTCTTATCTCCCTCCGCATGCATCCCTCAATCGAGGGATGCCGGTGGTGTGGAGACAGCTTCAGACTAACACCTTTCCCACACCGTCCAGACTTAGTCACATATATCCAGACCTGTTTAGCCCGCAACGTAAAAGATGTCCTCCCCCCCCCCCCCCCCCCCCAATCTCGATCTCCCGTACTCCTAACGCAAGGCACTCTTGGCACATATTTTATGGTTCTGCCCTGCCGATCCTCCTCCAGAGACTCTAAAAGCAAAGGTCGAATCAGGCCAGTGGGAGCTCTTACTGCTCAACTCCGATGAAGAGTCCCAACGCCTCATTATTAACTGGACGCTTTCGGTCGCCTTCAGATGGCCTCAGGGTTCCACCGAACGATCCCTGCCTCGACTAAGTCCTTCTTGGTCGATAAAGTTCTCTCTCTCTCTCTCTCTTTCTCTCGCTCTGTCCGACCCTTCCACAGCAAAAAAAAAAAATAATAAATAGTTCCTCCTTCTGCACAAGTCTCGGGTTAAAATCATCATGGTAAGGAATGGAAGACGCCACGCTGGATCACTTACAAGCCACCTCACAGGATCACCTATGCGCCGAAAGCAAGAACAAGACGCTATCCTACAAATCATGCAGCCAGTGGAGATTTGGGACTGCTTCTAATTTACATCTCCCTAATAGACCGCTTCTCTCTCCAAGCGTAGATGAAAACTACTAAGCTCGTGTTCCGTCTTCAACTGAAGTCGTTTTGATGGCAACAAAAGCAACCTGAGGAGAAAAAAAATTTAAATTTTCTCTCTCAAAAAGGTTGTAATTGCTATTTCCCCACAGGATTCTTCTACTATTTGGAGCTCCTGTATAGATTTTTTTAGCAACAAAAAATATTAGACTTTTTTCAAAGAGTTGATATTTACGCTAGGATTATATGGGCTAGCTTTTCGCGCTATTAGTAGTGCGAAAATGCTGGCTTTTCGCACAATTAGTAGTGCGACACGCCAGCATTTATATCCGAAAATGCTAGGATTATCGCAAAAGAAATGGAAAGTATTGAAAAATGACAAAAAGGACCCTGGAGACACTAATGGACACTACTCCGACGCATGCATGCCGATGGCCACATTTCAGGAGAGAGCTGAACACCCTCGTCTTTTCCATTTATGGCTTCGAGTAAACTAACGCACGCGTAATTATCTCAAGCTGCTGCATCTCAGACATCATCTTGTTCCCACGTGTGCGTCTGGTGTCGCACTAACGACGACGACAACCAACAGGCAGTCTCGAGAACAACGCGCGAGCAATGATGGAACTGATGGCCTACCCCAACTAGCTGCCGATGCCCGTTCTGTGCCAAGAACACATCTCGTGTAAATACCTGTACATAGAATAAAGAGCACTAGTAACGTCTCTAATAATGTCTAGCAATGGCGACGAGTACCGAACCAGCCTCTGAAGTCAACGGACGCAACTCCGAGTCTGCGGTGATGACGTACCAAGAACCACAGTTCGACGAGACGAAAGATAAGTGGACTTCGCATATTATCCGCATTGAGTCCTACTTCGAGGGAAACGGCATCGTGAACGATGTAAAGAAGAGAGCGCTTCTCGTTTCGGCACTGGGCTCAAGAGCAATCGACGTCTTGAGTGGGCGTTGCGCGCCAAGGAAGGTTAAAGAATTAACCTACTCACAAGCGATTGAAATTCTCGAAGTACTTTTATGCACCGAGACCGAACGAGATAGCTGAAAGCGTCAAATTTTCCACGAGGGTTCAGAAAGAGGAAGAGTCGGCTCAGCAATTCATTGTGGAACTTCGGCAGCTGGCCGATAAATGCAACTTCTGCGACATGTTAGACCGCATGCTACGAGACAAGATGTGTGCGGAATTAGAAATATCGGCGTTCAGAAGGCACTACTTTCCAGGTCCAAGTTGACATTGCAGGAAACTGAGAACATCCGTGATGGTGGCGGAGGCGGCGAGACAAGGTGTCAAGCTCATGAAGCCTTCAGACGTGAAGTCCGCTCCTCTCCGAACTGGAACGACGATCTTGTTCTCTTAATCGAATTTTGTTTCAAGGACAGCAGGTGCGAGGAGAATGCTGTGTCACCGTCCTCAGCGGAGCACTCCGAACACCAACGCCAATGCTTCACGCTCGAGTTGAGAGTAGTTACTCTACAACCTTCTAGCCAAGGATCGCCGCTGGACCTGGGGTCCGGAGCAGCAAGAATCGTTCGAGAAGTTCAAACAAGCACTGCGACAAGCAAAGATGCTCACGCACTTCGACCCAACGAAGCCATTGCGCCTGGAGTGCGACGCATCGCCGTACGGAATAGGAGCGGTGTTGTCGCATCGCTTTGGAAACATAGACAAGCCAATTGGGTTCCGATCCCGAAGACTGTCAAAGGCCGAGAGAAACTACTCTCAACTCGAGCGTGAATGCATTGGCGTTGGTGTTCGGAGTGTCTAGGTTCCGCGACTATCTGCTTGGTCGATCGTTTATTTGAGTCACAGATCACAAGCCCTTGGTTGGATTGTTTCGTGAGGACCTGCCCGACACCAGTCATGGCCGCGGCTCGTATCCAGCGCTGGTCTTTGCTGCTGGGAGCTTACCACTACAGGATAGAGTATAAGCCTGGGCCAGACAACCAAAACGCCGACGCACTCAGTCGACTTCCACTAGAGACTCCCGAGGAAGCGACCGATGAGCTACCTGAGTATGTTCATTCGCTTCAACAGCTCGACAATACTCATCTTTCGTCACAAGTGCTCCGCCAACTGACTTGGAACCGTGGTCCAAGGTCTTATCTACTGGGGCCACCGAGTCATTGTGCCTGAGGCCGCACGAGACCAGATGCTGCAGCTTCTGCATGAGACGCACCAGGGTGCCTCAGCAATGAAGTCTGTCGCACGTACAATCTTGTGGTGGCCTGGACTTGACGGTGAGATCGAACGTCTGGCGAGCAATTGCCACACCTGTGTACAAGCAAGGTCGATACCGCCGGCGAAGACTCCTGTTAATTGGCCTTTGACTCAGAAGAACTGGTCGCGTCTTCACCTGGATTTCGCTGGTCCAGTAAACGGTGCGATGATCTTGGTTGCGGTGGATTCGCACTCAAAGTGGATAGAGGCAATTGCTGTGCAACATGCCACGACCGAGTCCACAATCACGGCACTACGCGAGATGTTCAGCCAGGTTTGGCGTACCGAGAACCATCGTGAGTGACAATGGCACTCAGTTTACATCCGAAGCGTTTGCCATGTTTTTGTCCAACAACAACGTGAAGCACTTGCGCACAGCTCCGTACCACCCACAATCGAACGGCCTCGCGGAGAGAGCCGTACGCACCATCAAGGAGGGCCTCAAAAAACTTCAGACCGGTAGTTTGTCTATGCGCCTCGCAAAGGTGCTATTCAACTACCGCAGGACGCCATTGGAGGATGCAAGATCTCCGTCCGAGCGGCTTTTAGGATACCAAATCCGCTCCCGCCTGGATACCTGCCTTCCGCCTCCTGTCTCTTTTCCTCTCTGTTCAGAGATAGATAGTGCGAGTAAGCTTTGCCCTGGCGACTCCGTCTGGGCACGCAACTTTGGTGAAGGGGAAAAGTGGCTTCCGGGGACAGTTAAAGAAACAACGGGTTCCCGCATGATCACGGTCAAGACGTCAGCAGGAGAGCTGAAACGGCACATGGACCAAATTCGTCAAAGAGAGAGCACGGCACTTGCGCCACCGGTGAGCAAGACGCCTGAACCACCCGATCAAGATGCAGCCTCACCAGCGCAGTCTGACGCAGCGGAAGACGAGGCCGTCTCAGCTTTTCGGCGGACGACAAGACCCAAGAAACCTGTTGACCGATATTCACCTTAAGGAGGGAGGAATGATGCATCTCAGACATCATCTTGTTCCCGCGTGTGCGTCTGGTGTCGCACTAACGACGACGACAACCAACAGACAGTCTCGAGAACAACGCGCGAGCAATCATAGAACTGATGGCCTACCCCAACTAGCTGCCGATGCCCGGTCTGTGCCAAGATCACATCTCGTGTAAATACCTGTACATAGAATAAAGAGCACTAGTAATGTCCCTAATAATGTCTAGCACTAGCAAAGTAGAATCAGTTCTGAGGTTTGGCCGCGCAAAACTTAATTGACGCAACTATTATTACCTTTTGCTTCCTGCCTTGGGGACAAGAGTACACGCAGTAGTTTATCGAGGGCGACCAGCCTCACCGCCAGTCGAGGAAAACGCCTCTGAATGGCGCAAGTACACAGGCGTAGCTCGATCCTTGCGAGGGTAAACAAGCGGCATGAGCATGCGCGTGCGCCTCAGAGGCAATGCATGAGCGCAATCATCCGAAGGGTTGTTTGCATAAATGGATAAGCGATCGGGTGCTTACGGCACAAACTTATTCTTTTTTTTTTGTTTTTAGAACACGCACCTTGTGCACACGTAAATAAAATAGTGCGCCTCCGTGATGGCATTGCCAGGGGTATACAAGCGTGGAGTATCGTCGACTTTGTCGTCGGCATAGTGTCTGCGGTGGGGATGAAAGCGATGCATTAATTAGTGAATGGAAAAACAGAAGCGTGCACCGTTGACATAAGCTTTTCTCTAAGGGTACTATGAATGTTGATAGACCGTGCATGGGCGATGAGGTAAGCACAATCGAGGATATTGTAATGATTATTAAAATCCCCCTAACGTTCGCGTCCAACCAGTAAAATATTCTTCTTCGCTTATCGCTCGCGATGTGTTTGTTTGGAAATGCATGTCATGTCCCGTTATAGCTAATGCAAAAGTAACATAAACAGCTGATATGCAAATAAATCTGGAATGCCCAGTTTATTCTTTTAATTCTTATTCAACGTTTTTATTGAGATGTTTCTATGGGGTTTTATAAATATTCAAACCTAAGCGAACTTTTTCTTGTTTTGCGTGTGTGTACCGCTTTTTTGTTTCACAAACTTTGCGTGTGTGTACAGTTTTAACTTATGCCAAACTAACTTAAACAGCCGATTTTCAGATAAATCTGGAATGCCCAGTTTATTTTTTTTTCTATTCTTATTCAAGGTTTTGATTCAGATGTATCTATATGGTGTTATTAATATTCGGACCTAAGCGATTTTCTTTTGCGTGTGTGTACCGCCCTTCTGTCCCACAAACTTTGCGTATGTGTCTCGTTTTAACTTAGGCCAAACTAGCTTAAACAGCTGATTTTCAGATAAATCTGGAATGCCAAGTTTATTTTTTTTCTATTCTTATTCAAGGTTTTGATTGAGATGTTTCTATAGGGTGTTACTAATATTCATACCAGACATGTACAAATTACTCAAAAAAGGAAGTTAAGTTAAGTTACTGAGTATCGACGCCAAAAGTAATTGGAGTAGAGTAGAAATTACACATTTGTAATAGTAATTGAGTAAACTACTAACTACTGTAAAAAAGTAGCGAGTTACTTTGCTGTTACTTTCGAAGTTACTTTTTTATATTTTTGTGGTACCAAAATGAACAGCAGTTTTGATTCGTGAAAAACCCTGCGAGCCTGAAATAAAGGCAGTCATTTTATGACTTGCGTTTTCACCAAAATAGTTTATTCGCTCGCAGAAGCAATTTACTTTCAAAGTTATTGATAGGAGAGTTTTCGCCTTTTCCTCCTAACGACGTCCCCAGCTCAGCTAAAAAGACGTTCCACCGACGCGCTGGATGGAACGGCAGCGTTGAGTTTGAGAAACCGGCTGAGCACGGTCGGGTAAGCCAGTGTTGGCATCTTAGGTGTCCATGACGAAACATGTGAGGTTTGCCTCGTTTGGGGGGTTGTATAACAAACTCTCCTCCTTTTGTCTTTTTCTTCGGCAAGTTGAGATTGTTATGACTGGCCCCTCTTTATTCCCACGACGTTCGGAGAGTACGCTGAGCGAGTGCACCTGACCGTAAAGGGTTCAAGTCTCACGCCACGACGATGAGATCATCCGGACGACTGCGCGTATCGTTGCAGTGCTAGTGCTACGCTACCGAAAAACAAAGCTTTTTTTTATTATTATTATTTAACAGAAGATAAAACGATGTATACTTCGCCGCTGACGCCGGGTCCTATAAAAGGAACTCCCAAGGGTGACTCGCAACCCTCGCCGGTTACTACGGTATCCTGACGCGCCTGACACGCCTGACAAGTAAATCGTTTTAAACAAAGAGGAGGTCTCCTTGTCGTGGAAGGTCGGAAGGGCTCGAAGGATTACGTGAACAAGCATTGACGCTCGTACAGTTGCAGCTGGAAGCGGGAATGTGCTCCCATGAACGGATTATCCGTGTCTGCGTTTCTGTGCGGTGGAGTCCGGCTGCGTATTCGCTGACGATGAGGCGACGATGGGAACAGGCGCCCAGCTGCGAGGTCATGCCAGTGGCGCCTCCCGTAGAACCCCAAAACCGCTTGAGTCAGAACTCACGAAGGGCAGGCAACATGAAAGCATCAACCTTCGGAGTGCCCCCGTCTTTGCTTGCACGGTTGCAGCTGAAGGCGCGGCGCCTGCGTGCATTACCGGATTAGGTCAATACCCGACCAAGGCCTGTTAAGCATCTCTTCCTGCGTTCGTGCGCGTCGGTGTTATGTTTTGGCTGCTCATCGCCACCTTGGCCCAAGGACGCCTGTGATGCATTTTCTACGGCTGCGTGGGGGCCCCTTGTTCGTGAAGGCCGCTTCATCTGCCGGCGATTTCGAAAGTAGTTAGTAATTTGAGTAGAAGTTACCTGAAAAATGTAGTTAAAGTAAACTACTAATTACCCAAATAAAGTTGTAATTGAAAGTTACCAAGTTACTTGGAAAAGTAGTTAAACTACAGTAGTTTGAGTAGAGTAGTTGAACTACGTCCACGTCTGATTCAGACTTAGCCGTTTCTTTTTGTTATTTCTAAGTGTGCATTTATTTTTTTGGCCCACAAACTTCCTGAATATATTATTAGGAAACCTAAACTCCGTATTTTTTTTTTGGTTTGCAGTGTGTACTGAAATACAGAAAAAAAAACAAAAAAAAACATTAATCTAAATTACATCGCAACTTTCAAATTTAACTAGTTTTTCCTACAGTGCGTCATGAGCCCGAGTGACAAGTAAAGAAGCTTTGAAGTTACCAAAGTCTGGATTCCTCGACTACTTTATGAAAACAAACTAAGCGCTGCCGCAACCCTCGTGTTTAGTCAGTGTCCCGCACTGTTCGACCATTGCGGGTGAAGCGGAAAATATGGCATTGTGGCCCATTGGCTAGGTACCGGTTGGTCAGATTCGCTCGGTAATATAAGCACCAGAGCATCAGATACTCACAGTGAACCTCAAGTGTAGTCTCTAAAAGTCACGAAAATGGATTTCAAAACAACTTCTTGCAATTTATTCGTATAGTATAGGAGAGAATTAGTCGATAATCTTTATTAACATAATTGTCCTACGCTTAA
Source organism: Ixodes persulcatus (assembly GCA_013358835.2). Classification (NCBI taxonomy): domain Eukaryota; kingdom Metazoa; phylum Arthropoda; class Arachnida; order Ixodida; family Ixodidae; genus Ixodes; species Ixodes persulcatus. The sequence goes on from JABSTQ010009403.1 coordinate 1,898,391, forward strand.
ATGATCACGACCCGGTCGACTTTTTGCACCGGATAGCAGCAAGACGCAATCTCTGAACTCGTCTTTGGTTCTGCACGATACGTCATTTGCAAGTTCTCACGTAAAGTACTAAGTCATTTCCAAACATTTATTTACCAACTGTCGCGCCAACTGTCCAACGTCACTGCGAGAACCCGCACGTGGGTCGACAACGTTTCTTCTTTTTTTTTTTTCAATCAACGTAATTGCAGCTTTTTAGAAGCCTCAAAAAATGGCTATCCTATTCTGTGTTTATTTGTAGTATTGAGTGCGTGCCTTCGACGACCCACAACTTTGATTATCTTTGGTGGTTGTGTCCAAAACATAAAAAAACGGCATCGCGACCACGGAGAAGAAAGTGAGCGCGACTCAAACCGGCCAGTTCTCGATAGGCTGTTTTCGGGCGGAAAGAAAACAAATTTCGAGCCGCAAATTGTGTTGTGGGTAGTTGGGCTCCCATATGTCATGTACAAATAAAAGCCTTGGCGAGCATAAATATTAAATACCCTGTCGGTATCCCTTTATGCTGTCAGCGACATTATAAAGCGCATCGAATGAATAATAAAAAAAAAAAACCATTGTTCAGAAATGAGCACTTCACAGGGTATAACCTTTAGCGAATAAACTTTCTCCTGCTCTCATAACCCGCGTTTTATGTTGTTTTGATATTCACTCAAATTGCTATTGAAGTCAAGCAGGCAGAGACTAGAACGTCAGGGTTACAGCACATCAAGACCGTCTAAAATTCTTAGATTAAACTGTAAAAAAATGCCCCTGCGACAGAGGCGTTTCTTGAAGCGAAGAATTAAAACAAACAAAAAATGTTTAGTGAAGCGATGCCTTCTGACTTCGTTGAGCCACTAGAAGTAATGATTGCAGAGCGAAGCAGGGAGAAATGTAACTGCTTCCTCACTTCACGTCGCAATGAGCGAGAGGTTTCTGAGCCTAACGCTTAGTTTGTCTCGGTACTTGCATGGTAATTTCGTGGATATGAGGATTGCCCTCGAACATGTCGATTTCGTTCTAATGCAGCGCAACCAGCGACACGAAAGAAATTTCTAACCAACAGTTCAAGGAGTTTCTTTGTTGTTGTTTTTTTTTTCGCGTGAAGCAATAGTGATAAGATTTGGGGTTCAGTCGGACGCTCTAAAGAAACGGCGGATCTCAGATGTACAAAGAAAGTCACTCCTCTTCTTCACCGAAAAAAAAAAATACTACAGACAGGCTTGCTTCATAGCGCGTTTGGATGATCTGCGATCAGCATTTTCCTTGCGCTTCACTGGTCACATCTCTAGTAGCACACTTCTCCGGCTCATACTTGATCCCGATTGGCGCAAGCTTGAGACAGGCTAGAGCCAAGCTGGCTCTAGCTCGCGCCAGTCTGGCCCAAGCCTGGGCCGACCAGGTGTGCTACTTGGGATATGGAGCAGTGAAGCGCTCCTTGGGATATTTGCGATACTTCCGGTTACCACAGCGACAGCTGAAAGAAGCTCTTCGACGCTGAAGCACCTCATTGCGTATCTTCGTAAGAGCTCTGCTGAGGAACGATATAACGGGTAATCTCTGATGTCGCTATACAGAGAGTACGTTCATGTGAGCAACGTAATTGCATCTTTTACGAAGAAGGCACGGCGACTCGTGTTCTAGACCAGAAGATTTTTTAGGAGCTTTCACAGCTGTCGACGTGTTCGTTGGTTAGTGAAAGATGCTTAGCTACACCGAAGGCAAAACTTGAGATGCACCTCCATGTCCGTGCGTAAATACAATGTTATTTATTTGCTGCGCTCGAATGCGGAACATGGGAAAATATTGTATACGGCCGCAGCTCGTATGCGTCTTAATAAAACGTGTTTTCTGACATATATACACCACGATAAAGGTCATGCAACCATGCCATCAGATGCGACTATTCCCGTAAAAAGTTAGTATGCTTTATTTTTATTTGATTTGTAGCAGTAAAATAAAAAATGTGCTTTTCTCAAATATGATTCGGTTAATTGCCTGTAAAACTAATAAAATATTAAAATAAACACCACGGCATTTAGGTACGCTTGATTTTACCAAAATTATTACTAATAATTCAGCACCCTACTTAAATTGTCGCGAGCTTCAAATAGTACCCCCCCCAAAATAAAATCAACCTGGCTACGGAGCTACCCCTGCATTCACTTTTCCTCAAAGAAATCAAAAAGCCAATTATCGCCACTAACTGGCGTGTTTCAGTGAATCATAAAACAAAAAAAAAAAAACAGTTTAACGCAAAAATAAAGTTTAGATATGGCACTGCAGAGACGTGTGCATGTGACACGTCATGGTCAGTGTCGCATTGCTACTATATACATATTTAGGTGCATCTTGCTCAGAAGTAGGGTATTGGAATGTGACCCAAGAAGATTCGGGTTCGATTCCCGGTGAACATCAAAATCTACTGAGACAAAATATTATGTGTTGCCATTAAATATATTGCTTCATGTAGCGCCTCTCACAATTCTTATTTAATCGCGTCTCCCGTCTGAGGCAAAGCGCTGGCCTACGGACCCCCCGGTAGCGGGTTCAAATCCCAGCCGAGTAGCCCGCAATCTCACGGAGGCTTAAAGTGGAGAAGGGGCCGTGTAGCCTACCATTTGGTTGCACGTCGAAAGATCCCCAGGTGGTCGAAATTAATCATCAGTCCTCCTCTGGGGTGTGCCAGATGACCGTCATCGGTTTGGCACGTAAATACCCCAAATTTGATTCTCTCGAGTCATAATAAGTTTTCGGTTTATATTTCTAGTTTCCGGTCTTTTTTTATTTTATATATTTTAATGGTGAGTGGGAAGAGAAGCAAAAAAAGGGGAATTTAGACCAACTATCTTTTGTAATCAAGATAATAGCTCTCAGTAAGCGCTTCTGTGCATTGTTTTGTATTTGTTGACATGGTAAGCAATCCGGCTGTGCTAATGCTCCCTGGTAAGGGTACGCGCGAATACCCGGTCGAACAGACATTCGAATAAATATTGTCACGAATGAGAAGTGATGAAGCGGCGAATGACTGAGTAAGCTGAACGTTTAATGGGCGAACTTGTGCCCAAAAATAAAAGGAAAAAGAAAGATAACAACAGAACGTCGCGGGCGTCGAAGGCGGCGAAGCAGCAGGATCGAACGCTGAGGCGAAACTGACTCTGGCTCGCTACGCGAAGCCCCTTATGTACACGAGTGGGCTTCTGGAATAATCGGCGCAGATAGTTCGACACGTAGAACATTCGGACCTCGAACAAGCACCAGGATTCTCTAAATTACCAGAACACTAAATTGCAGGGATAAACGAAAAACTCGTCGCTCCCAGGAATCGAACCCTGGCTTTTCGCGTGGGAAGCAGGCACGATAACCATTAGGCCACGCGCTTCTTTTTTTTTTTTTCTTTATTGCCTGCTTTGACATAAGCAACACTCATACACATACACAAAAAGTTAAAACGCGCCAGCCAAGCGCAGCTGCCGCGAATACATTTAAAAGCGTTTCAACGAGACCAAATCATCAAGTATCCGTAACCATTCAGGCGGTTCAGGCAGCGCGCGGAATACCTCGCGAATATAGGAAACGTTTTTAATGAAATTATCTCTCGCAGGACGCACATTTACATCAGCGTTATGTACACCCGTCCTAGTGCTCCAGAGGCTGTGGAGGCCGAGGAGCATAAACATATCGTACGGGATGGCACCTTCGTTCTCCAGCGACAAGAAACGAATCCCATACGCAGTTAGAGGCTAGTCTTTCTTCAACGTGCGCTGGAGAACAACCCACAGGAACACAGCGTCCCAACAGTCGATGAACACGTGCTCTATAGACTCGGGAACCTTGCAAAGAAAACAATTTACAGACCACGGCACAAAAATACCCTTCGCTTCAAGCCACGGTTTGACCGGGAGCGCGCCGCAGTCTAGTTTAAAGAAAAACGTTTTCGTCGATGGTTTGACCGGCATACTTTTTACCCTTTTAAGTACATCCTGCCCTGGTCCCCACCCGTACAATGACCTGTAGAGAGGGATGGGCGACAAAAAGTCTGATAGATCTTTGTACAGTCGTTTTCGAGGCACGGAACTCAGATACTCCATAGAAAAGCGTACCGAGAGTAAACGAACAGAAAGTACCACTTCACGGAGGAAACCTTGAATACTGACGCAGTAGCCGTCACCGGTCGACACTACATACTCGGGTAGCGCATTTCGCAGTCGCACCTGCATGACTGCGCGCAAAAAGCAGTTTTGCTGGTCACGGAAATACACAAAACGAAACAGTATTTGCCGCATAAACAGATGCGACAATCCCAGACCTCCATTGCGAACAGATCGGAACAAGTTCGTGCGAGCAGAACGCTCCCAGCACGAACTCCAAATAAAAACGGCGAATACTCTGTGCAGCCTCTGAACGTTAAGGCGCGACATTGACAGCACTTGCAACATATACCAAATTTTCGCGATCAAAAATAAATTACAAACTGTAGCGCGCGCAAACATAGACAAGTCTCTACCCTTCCAACCCTCCACTTTGGCCTTCACTCTTTCCGTTTCTTCACTCCACTGTTGTGTGCAGTCCCGGTAGTGCTCGAGCGGCACACCAAGATACTTTGCGGGCAAGACTGCCCACTGAACGTTTAAAAAAACATCCGGCTTTGAGTCCCAGTTTCGTGCCAGAAACCGGCGCATTTCCCCCAGTTAATAACACTCCCCGTATTCTTGCAAAACAAAGAAGCAACACGGACCGCCTCACGCACGCTCTCCTGATCGACGAAGAAGACCGCAAAGTCGTCCGCGTAGGACAGAACTTTTACCTCGCAAGACTCCAGCCTAAACCCACGAATGTTTACATTGGGAATCAGTTTTAAACAAAAAGGTTCTAAGTATATTGCGAATAGCAAGGAGGACATTGGACAGCCTTGCCTTACAGACGAAAGGACAGGTACACTTTCACTAGCTTTCTTATTTACAATATTGAACGTTGTACAATCTGCATACGCCATTTTTAAACCGCCTAATATTGCAGACGCGACATTCGCGTGCTTCAAAATACAAAAAAAAAGAACCTTGTGCGACACCCGGTCGAACGCCTTCTCAAGGTCTAACTGCAACATAGCCACACGGCAACCGAGATCATCGCAGCATTCCAGAATGCTTCTTGCTACATGAATATTCGTAAAAATAGTGCGGCCTTTAATACCGCATGTCTGATACGGTCCCACAAGACTAGTTATGACATTCTGTAAACGCCTGCGAGGACTTTCATAAAACTTTTATAGTCAACGTTTGTTAGACTTATTGGCCTGTAGGAGTCGACTGACAAAAGCCTTATGGGGTCGTCAACCTTTGGGAAGAGGAGAGTATGTGTCCTCAAAAAGGAGGGCGGCAAAACAAGCTTACAATACGCCTCCGGCATCACCTGATACAAGGCGTCAGCTGCCTCCCTTTTAAACACCTTATAAAATTCCGCACTGAGGCCGTCCGGGCCGGGCGTTTTGCCAGAAGTTAGTTCATCAATGTCCGTCTCAATCTTGCAAACTTTAATTGGCGCTTCTAATTTTTCGCGAACGTCACCTTGTAATTTCGGCATCAAGGGCAAAAAATTACCATTAAAGCTGTCGTCAGCAATAGCACTACGTGCAAAGAGACCCCGGAAATGCTCAACAAATGCTCTCTCAATCATATCTTTATCGCGAGTTATCGTGTTATTATATCGTATTTCTTTAATCTCGTTTCGCTGCGCCTGCCGTTTTTCATCACTAAGCGCCCGTTTCGTCGGCTTTTCGCTTAACCACAACCTTTCAGATCGCGCCCGCACAACAGCCCCGCGGTACCTTTCGGAGTCGATGACCTCCAGTTGATTTTTGATACTTCTTATTTTATCGACAAACTCGCCTGGATTCGCGCATTCTTCGATCAGAAGGATGTTCAGCTGGCGCCGCAGCTCCATCTCTTTCTGCTTTCTCTGTTTACTGAGAATAGTACTTCTTTCGATAGCAGTTATTTTAACTCCCTCCTTAAAAAATTCCCACCTTACCCCTCACACTGTCTGTTTATCCTCGTACAGTTCCTTGAATAGAGCATCTACTTTTGATTTAAAAACTTCATCCTTCAGGAGGCTACTGTTCAACTTCCATAATGACCAGTTCCACTGAGGCGCTTTGACTTTCTTCCCAAGAGTAAACATAACTAGAGCGTGGTCACTGAAGGACACAGGTTGAACCAGGTAATCGAAGCACAGAGGAACTAAATCCAGGGATATGTATGCTCTGTCAAGTCGGGCGTGGCTCTGGCCTTGAAAACGGGTGAAAGGTACGCTGCTTTTGGAGGAAGCAGATGCTACGTCCTCTAATAAATTTTCCGCGACAATATCGTTTAATAAAGTAGCACTGTGGTCGCGGACATGGGCCTGATTCGAGCGATCCTCAGGCGCGCAAACACAATTAAAATCGCCGAGCAAAATAACATACCTCTCACAGTTAATATACTCGTTAATAGTTTCAAAAAAAGCTTTGCTCTCGCGCTCACGAGTCGGTGCGTAAACACAAAGACACGCCATTCGACGTTAGAAAATGCAAAATCGCAGACAACAAAGCGGCCGAAAGCCAGACGTGGACGTAGTTCAACTACTCTACTCAAACTACTGTAGTTTAACTACTTTTCCGAGTAACTTGGTAACTTTCAATTACAACTTTATTTGGGTAATTAGTAGTTTACTTTAACTACATTTTTCAGGTAACTTCTACTCAAATTACTAACTACTTTCGAAATCGCGGGCACATGAAGCGGCCTTCCCGAACAAGGGGCCCCCTCGCAGCCGTAGAAAATGCATCACAGGCGTCCTTGGGCCAAGGTGGCGATGAGCAGCCAAAACATAACACCGACGCGCACGAACGCAGGAAGAGATGCTTAACAGGCCTTGGTCGGATATTGACCTAATCCGGTAATGCACGCAGGCGCCGCGCCTTCAGCTGCAACCGTGCAAGCAAAGACGGGGGCACTCCGAAGGTTGATGCTTTCATGTTGCCTGCCCTTTGTGAGTTCTGACTCAGGCGGTTTGGGGGTTCTACAGAAGTCGCCACTGGCATATGACCTCGCAGCTGGGCGCCTGTTCCCATCGTCGCCTCGTCGTCAGCGAATACTCGCTTGCACAGCCGGACTCCACCGCACAGAAACGCAGACACGGATAATCCGTTCATGGGAGCACATTCCCGCTTCCAGCTGCAACTGTACGAGCGTCATTGCTTGTTCACGTAATCCTTCGAGCCCTTCCGACCTTCCACGACAAGGAGACCTCCTCTTTGTTTAAAACGATTTACTTGTCAGGCGTGTCAGGCGCGTCAGGATACCGTAGTAACCGGCGAGGGTTGCGAGTCACCCTTGGGAGTTCCTTTTATTGGACCCGGCGTCAGCGGCGAAGTATACTTCGTTTTATCTTCTGTTAAATAATAATAAAAAAAAACTTTGTTTTTCGGTAGCGTAGCACTAGCACTGCAACGATACGCGCAGTCGTCCGGATGATCTCATCGTCGTGGCGTGAGACTTGAACCCTTGACGGTCAGGTGCACTCGCTCAGCGTACTCTCCGAACGTCGTGGGAATATAGAGGGGCCAGTCATAACAATCTCAACTTGCCGAAGAAAAAGACAAAAGGAGGAGAGTTTGTTATACAACCCCCCAAACGAGGCAAACCTCACATGTTTCGTCATGGACACCTAAGATGCCAACACTCGCTTACCCGACCGTGCACAGCCGGTTTCTCAAACTCAACGCTGCCGTTCCATCCAGCGCGTCGGTGGAACGTCTTTTTAGCTGAGCTGGGGACGTCGTTAGGAGGAAAAGGCGAAAACTCTCCTATCAATAACTTTGAAAGTAAATTGCTTCTGCGAGCGAATAAACTATTTTGGTGAAAACGCAAGTCATAAAATGACTGCATTTATTTCAGGCTCGCAGGGTTTTTCACGAATCAAAACTGCTGTTCATTTTGGTACCACAAAAATATAAAAAGTAACTTTGAAAGTAACTTCAAAGTAACTCGCTACTTTTTTACAGTAGTTAGTAGTTTACTCAATTACTATTACAAATGTGTAATTTCTACTCTACTCCAATACTTTTGGCGTCGATACTCAGTAACTTAACTTAACTACCTTTTTTGAGTAATTTGTACATGTCTGCCAAAAGCGCACGCAAACATAGCCGTCTCAATCACACCTAGTGATCGGCGAATAAACAAACAACAGCCACCCGAAGTTTCATCGGCGTGCGTCACACATACGTTAAAAAAAGTTCGAAAAGGTTGCACCATGCGGTCCGTCCGCTCTTGGCTCTCGACCTTTGTCTCCTGAACAGCGATGATATCAAGCTCGTTCTCAGCAAACAGTCGGCTCAGCTGGTATTGCTGGCGCCGGGCTGCGAGCCCGCGGACATTAATCGATGCCGCTCTTAGTGGCGCCTCTAATATCACCGCCATTCAGGAGGAGGAGTGACGGACCGCACGGAGCTTACCTCGGCTGGAAAAGGCTGTCTGACACGCCTCGACGATGGTCTGCCGACTGTGCTATAGCCTTGCAGACTCCGACACCCCGTTCGACCTCCGGCGCACACGCTCACGGGGGAGGCTTAGCCCCCTTTGTGTCGTCCGCCGGGATGTTGCGCTTGACTGCGCGACGCCTCCAGATGGGCGTCGCTTTAGGGGGCGGCTCCTCTTGCTTCACCGCCGTAGGGTCCGTGGCGTCGTCCTCCCGCGTCCTTTTTGCGGCCGCACCACCCGCAGAGGCGTCCGGGTCGGCCATGGTGACATTGGCGGCTGGATTCTTGTTGACGACGTTGGGGGCGACTACTGCCTCACTGCGCGGTGCAGACGTCTCCACTGCAGGACCATCCCGCTGCCCCGCCTGCCCTGCCTCGATCGTATATGCTGTTGCACCGCTTTTGTTCGGGGCCGCACCGCTTGCGGGTGCAGGGGGTTCGTTCGCCACAGGACTCTCCTTGCCAGTTGAACCCGCATTGGTCTCCTCGGCTTCGGCCTCGTCCATGAGGAGCTTGGATTTCTCCAAGCCACCCTCAGGCGCAGCGGCCGCCGCGTAAGACCGGACGCACTAGGAGCCCTCATGGCCGAAGCGACGGCAGACGTTACACCTCGGGACGCGGCACTCCTTGCGGATGTGCCCCGTCCGCTGGCAACGGAGGCAGAGCGGGGCCCTGCCAGGCACGACGATGAGGGCCAACTCACCGCTCACCAGCAGCTGGTGCGGGATGTCGTCGAGCGTGACGCCCGCCTTGAGCCGGAGCACCGCCGTGCGCGTCATGGTGCCCACGGTCTGGCAGCCGTCGACACGCCACTTTTCCCTGGCCACCTCGAGGACCTTCCCGTACGGCGCCAGGGCCGCTCTCACGTCGTCGTCAGTTACGTTGAAAAGGAGCCAATAGAGCTTCACTTGAACGTCCTGGTGGCACGGGTCGACGACGAGGCATCGACGACCCTTGACGGTCAGCTCCGGCGTGGCGAGCATCTTCGTTTTGCCCTCGGTGGACTTGAACGTCGCCGCCCACACATGGTTCATGCGGTAAGCCCCGAGCGCGGCGACCTCGGGGAGCAAACCGAGAGGAGCCAACGCGTCGCGGAAGTCGTCGACGCGGTACGGCAGCCCTTCATGTCAGCGTGAAAAAAAAACGGTGTTTAAAACAACGGGTCCTGTAGGCAGAGCAGGCAGAATGATTTGATAATCTCCGTTATCGCTAGCCCTGATAACCGAGGCCGGCGTGGGCCACTGACACCGCTCCTTCGGAGCTAGACATCGCACGTCCGTACGCTTCGGCGGCCGGAAGTGGAATCCACCATTAGGCCACGCGCGCGCTGCCTACTTGGCCAGCAGCGGGCACGGCATTACTCCCCCTTTAAAAAATGCATCGCCCCGATGCAACACAAAACAAAACAAAATGAAAAAGAACGATAAACTAAAAAGTCATTTGGAACGCATTCACAGTCCTATTGAGCGTAGTACGGCTTCAGGCGCACGACGTGGACGACTTCAGGTCGTGGTGGGCGGCGTGATGATGTTCTTGTTCCGTCGGGCATCGCCTCGTAGTTTAGATCCCCAAGTCGACGAAGTACCTTGTAGGGTCCTAAATACCGTTTTAGGAGTTTCTCGCTGAGACCACGCCGGCGAATCGGTGTCCAGACCCATACTCTGTATCCGGGCTGGATGTGATGTCCCGACGACGAAGGCTGTAGCGGCCAGTGTCGACATGTTGCTGGGCTTTAATCCGGTGTCTGGCGAGCTGACGGACTTCTTCGGCCCATTGGGCAACCACCTGGGCGTCGTCGCTTCCGTCGACAGCTGGTTCATGGGGTAACATCGCGTCTAGCATTGTCGTTACTTTGCGACCATGAACGAGTTGAAAAGGTGTCACCCCGGTGGTCTCTTGCACGGCCGTGTTGTAGGCAAATGTGACGTACGGCAACACCTCGTCCCATGTCTTGTGCCCCACGTCAACGTACATGGAGACCATGTCGGCGATTGTCTTGTTGAACCACTCCGTCAGCCCGTTGGTCTGCGGGTGGTACGCAGTGGTACGACGATGGCTGGTGTGACTGAGCCGGAGCATTTCTTGGGTCAGCTGTGCCATGAACGATGATCCGCGATCTGTAATCAGAACTTCGGGAGCACCGTGCCGGAGGACGATCGACTCGATGAAAACTTGCCGACTTCAACAGCAGTCCCCGAAGGAAGGGCTTTCGTTTCTGCGTACCGCGTGAGGTAATCTGTGGCGACAATTATCCACCGGTTTCCCAGGACCGACGGCGGAAAAGGACCAAGTAGATCCATTCCGATCTGCTGGAACGGTGCAGTTGGCGGAGGAATTGGCTGCAGGAGACCTGCCGGCTTCGTTGGCGGTTTCTTGCGTCGCTGGCACTCGTGGCAGGATCGGGTGTGGAGGTGGACGGTTTTGGGGAGATTGGGCCAGTAATACTTTTCACGCATACGGGCCAGTGTCCGGCTGTAACCAAGGTGTCCGGACGTAGGGCCGTAGTGATATGCTTGAAAGATCTCCTCTCGAACGTCGGCCGGGATTACCAGCAGCCACGGCGAGTTGCTGTCCCCAAAGTTCTCTTTGTAGAGTACACCTTGTCGAATGGTGAAGGTCGGCAGGGTCCGTGAGAAAATATGGGGCACGGTACTCCCGCACCCTTCCAGGTGCTGAATTAATGCGCGCAGCTCAGGATCGTTTCTTTGACGTCGTGGCAAGTCGTCGGTGGTCACTGCTCCTAGGAAGCACTCGTCGTCATTGTCGTCGTTGCTGCCGGAAGGCGTTTCGACAGGGGCCCCGGACAAGCAGTCGGCGTCGCTGTGCTTGTAGCCTGACTTGTAGACTACAGTCATGTTGAACTTTTGTAGTCGGAGGCTTCATCGAGCGAGGCGTCCTGAAGGGTCCTTGAGGTTCGCAAGCCAGCAGAGCGAGTGGTGGTCTGTGACTACACGAAACGGGCTCCCATACAAGTACGGGCGGAACTTAGTGATTGCCGAGACGACCGCAAGACACTCCTTTTCAGTCGTGGAGTAATTTCTCTCCGATTTGGACAGCGTCCGACTTGCGTAGGCGATGACTCGCTCGGTGCCTTCTTGCACTTGAACCAGTACCGCCCCAAGTCCTGCATTACTAGCGTCCGTGTGAATCTCGGTTTCCGCATCTTGATCAAAGTGTCCAAGGACAGGAGGAGTCTGGAGTCTTCGCTTCAGCTCGTCGAATGCCTGCTACTGCTCCTCAGCCCATTTGAACTTCTCGGCGTCCTTCGCGAGGTTTGTGAGCAGTGCGGAAATCCTCGCGAAATCCTGAACAAAGCGTCAATAGTAGGCACAAAGTTCGTGGAATCTTTGCACGGCCTTCTGGTCTTTCGGCGCTGGGAATGCCGCGACGGCTCGAGTCTTCTCGGGATCTGGGCGGACGCCTTCGTTACTAACCACGTGGCCTAGGAATTTGAGTTCGTCATAGGCGAACCGGCACTTTGACGCCTTGAGGGTGAGCCCGGCGGTCTGTATTGCTTGGAGAACAGCTCGGAGTCGTCGCAAGTGCTCGTCCAAGTCAGTTGAAAACACTACGACGTCGTCAAGGTAGACGAGACAGCTCTGCCACTTCAGCCCTCCCAGTACAGTGTCCATGCCACGCTGGAACGTTGCTGGCGCCGTGCATAGTTCCAAGAGCATCACTTTGAACTCGTACAGTCTATCCGGCATCACGAAGGCTGTCTTTTCTTGGTCCCGTTCGTCGACTACGATCTGCCAGTAGCCGCTCTTCATGTCCATCGATTAGAAGTATTGAGAGTGGCGCAGCCGGTCTAGACTGTCGTCGATGCGGGAGAGTGGGTAGACGTCTTTCTTCGTCACCGCCTTCAGCTGCCGGTAGTCTTCGCAGAACCTAAGCGTTCCGTCCTTCTTTTTAACTAACACGACTGGAGAGGCCCACGGGCTATTTGAAGTTTGGATCATGTCGTCTCTCAGCATCTCTTGAACTTGCTCCTGGATTACCTCCCTTTCTTTAACGGAGACTTTGTACGGTGATCGATGCGCAGGGCACGCGTCGTCCTCGGTAACAATGCGGTGCTTCGCAAAGGCGGTTTGGCGTACCTTCTACGAAGTCGCAAAGCAATCGCGGTATTTGGCGAGGAGGTTACGCAGCTGCCGTCGTTTCGGGCCCGGAAGCTTAGGGTCAATGCCGAGCTGCGCTGGCGACGTACTGTCTTGCTGAGGTGGCGAGGTTTCGTCAGTAATCACGGCGATTTCGGCGGCGTTTCGAAGTTCCTCGACGTGGCCCACGGCTGCACCTTTCGTGAGGTGTTGCGTTTCATTTCGGAAGTTCGTCACGAGGATCACAGACCGCCCATCCTGAAATTCAGCTACTCCTTTTGCGATGCCTATTCCTCTTCCCAGGAGCAATTGAAGGTTGCCTTCCAAGACAACTTTGCCGCAGGTAGCTGTATCGACCACGACGGGTACGACAACACTTGATCGCGGAGGCAAGTTCACGTGGTCGGCAGCGACTCGGACGGCGGCTGTCGCCGTTTGGAGTTTCTCTGAAGGCGGAACAGGCTTCCGCAGCGTCAATCAGTTCTCACCCAGGTCGATGACGGCGCCGTGTTCACACAGAAAGTCCATGCCGAGAATGAGATCTCTGGAACAGTCTTGTAGAACGACGAATTTCACAGGGCACGTTTCGCCATAATTTTCGACGCGAGCAGTGCAACTTCCAACAGGCGTGATAAGGTGTCCTCCGGCGGTTCGAATTTGTGGTCCTCCCCAGGGCGTCGTAATTTTTTGCAGGCAGCGGGAGAGCCTCCCACTCATGACTGAGTAGTCTGCTCCGGTGTCCACGAGTGCCGATGCGTCGTAGCCCTCGATAACAACATTTAGGTTGTTGGACACCGTTGCAGGGGCTTCGTTGCATGCGTGGCGTCGGGAGAGTGGGAGCACTCCGGCGTTCTTGGACGCTCTTTACTTTGGTCGTCTTCGGCAACGCCACCTCCAGGCGTTGCCGCACTTAGTTTTCCCGACGAGGTAGGGGGGACAGGCTGTCCCAACGAGAGCGGCAGAAGGGCGAAAGCGCACGTCGAGGCGAAGGGGAACGGGAACCTCGGGGTGGAGTCGACACCGGGGACAGGGGTCATCGGAGGTACTCCTCGATGTCTTTTGGTCGCTCCGCAAGGCGAGGTCGCGGGTCGCTCGGCGCGAAGCCTCGCAGGCCCATTTGTCGGTACGGGCACCTCCTTTAGACGTGATCGGCCCCGCCGCAGTGATAACACAGCGGTCGTCGATCGGCCGTGCGCCAGACATCTGTCTTCCTAGGCGCCGGTTGTTCAGTGCGGACGAGCTGGGGTTGCCCTTCCCGACGTCGAAAGTCTGCGGCTCTGGTAGGTCACGTCGAGATAGCATCGAATACTCCCGGGCAGCTGGAGCCGGTCTCCGAGCTACCGCGGCGTGGGTCTGAGAATGCTGCGCTGGCAGGAGCCTCAGGTTGGAATGCCCGCTGAACTTCCTCGCGGACAACTTCGGCTATTGACAGCGAAGCAGGCTGGTGGGCAGCAGGCAGGAACTTCTTGATTTCCTCCCGAACGACGTCCCGGATGATGTCGCGGATGTCCGGGATGCTGCAGCTGGACGGCGAGAGAGAAGTGAAGCCGGGAAGTCTCTGGTAGTGTGAGGCCCGTGCGTGAACGGCACGTTCGATGTTGGTGGCCTCAATGATGAAACCTTCGACGGTGGTAGGCGGGCTCCCCACCAGGCCCCTGAAGATGTTTTCTTTCACGCCCCGCATTAGGACCCGCAATGTTTTCTCTTCGGGAGCGTTTGGTTCGGCGCGGTTCATGAGGCGGAGAACGTCTTCAACGAAGCTTGTGACGCTCTCGTTTGGCCCTTGGTGTCTTGCTTGGAGAAGTTCTTCGGCACGCTGTCGTCGCTGCTGGTTGTCAAAGGTGCGTCGCAGCTCGGCCTGGAATTCTTCCCACGACGAAATCGACGCTTCGTGGTTTACGAACCAGGTGCGTGACGTGCCTTCCAGAGCGAAGTAGACTTTCTGAAGGTACTGCTCCGGTGTCCATCGGTTATGGCGGGCCACTCGTTCGTAATGTTGTAGCCAATCCTCAACGTCCTGGGGGATCTCCCCGCGGAAAGGCGTCGGAGTCCAGGGTGCGACGGGCAGGTAAATGATGGTAGAAGCGGCCGGGGTCTGCGACTGCTGCTCGTCCATTGTCTTCCTCGTTGGCTGCTTGGCCCTGGGTGGCAGAAGTCCGTGTTCCGGGTGTAAACCTTGGATGCGGCGAGCCGATCGGGTCTTGATCTGGTCTTCGTTGGGTCCTCGGGAGCTTGGGTTTGGACTTGTACTGCGGGAACTCGAAGGGCTGCGCTGCAATGCCATGCGATACCCCGAACCTCCGCCAAAATGTCACGAATGGCAAGTGATGAGGCGGCGAATGACTGATTAAACTGAACGTTTAATGAGGCAAACTTGCGCCCAAAAATAAAAGAAAAAAGAAAGATAACAACAGAGCGTCGCGGGCGTCGAAGGCGGCGAAGCAGCAGGATCGAACGCTGAGGCGAAACTGACTCTGGCTCGCTACGCGAAGCCCCTTATGTACACGAGTGGGCTTCTGAAATAATCGGCGCAGAAAGTTCGACGCGTAGAACATTCGGACCTCGAACAAGCACCAGGAGTCTCGAAATTACCAGAACACTAAATTGCAGGGATAAACAAAAAACGTGTCGCTCGCAGGAATCGAACCCTGGCTTTTCGCGTGGGAGGCAGGCACGATAACCGTTAGGCCACACGCGCGCTGCCAGCTTGGCCAGCTGCGCGCGCCGCAATATTCGAAGGCAGCGCGTTCCGTTATATAGCAATTCATGCTCTCAAAATGACTCCTTTCAGCCGTTGACAAAGGGATCCCCTGCAGAAATTTAACAACAAAATAAAAAAGCGAAAAAAAAGAACGGAGGACAAGAAGACGAAGTGTACTAACAGCGCTTTCAGCTCTCTGCTTGCACACTGTCTTTTTTTTCGCTGTTTTACTTTTTGTTAATATGTACCACCAACTTGCCCAACTTTCTACTATATTACAATTCCTGGCAGACAATTATACTGAGCTGCCTACCAGTCGCTTGCATATTTATGCTTACATAGCGAAGGTTACAAGTTCTAGCTTTTTTATTTCGAATTTGCATCGGCGGGAAACGTTCTCGTGCAATAAAAACTTGTTTTAGCACTTCAATGTGACGCTTGAAGCCGTTGCTTTTTAACCTTTTAAATCTTAAAATTCAGTTCATAATTCTAATGGAGTTGAATTGTGGATTCGGAGTAACGTCACGTGTTGAATCAGAGGCCTTGCACAAGCGATACACTACATTTCGCTGTTGCCGAGGAAGGTGCTAAGTGATGTCTCGTAAATATAGACTTCTACATTTCCCTAAGATAATATTCAGAATGTAAGTCACTTATATTAATAACGTAAAAATGCATGTATATGCCCAGCCTGTCAGTGTACATTTTGTTTTTATACCGCGGTACCTATTTTAACGCGGTTCATATTAACAAGACATCACTGTAGTAGGACAACAGAGAGCAGGAAACCTTCAGATTAGTTTGTTTAATAAGGATAAGCTTCTTTGCAAAATTATTTTGAACTGGGATGCAATAGTAGATGATGTTCGGGTGGCGATATCAAATTTGTAATGACACGTAACACACAATTTCTTACACAACACTCATTCTGTACATTTTCTAACATCGCTTGACTTACGCAGAGATGTATAAAGAAATGTAAAAATAAGACTACGATCTGATCTGAGTAATGCGAAGGATGCTGTTCACCCGCACGCCAGTATTAGATTGATAGTATACGAAAACGGAATATAAAGGAAATGTGAGCCACCTTAAAAGAGTTTAATTCAACGAGCCACTGAAATTAGACATGTAGAGTCGTTGAAAAAAACCTGAATAACTGATGAAGTTTACTTTTTATATCAGTCAAACAGGATAAGCTTTCTCTTGTTCAATTATTCCGTTGCGTTGTACAATGAAAGACTTCTCGAACTAGTCTGAATAAAAGTCATATTTTGTATAATATATTCCCATAAATATTGTCTATCTTTTGTTGTCTTTTTTGTAATTTTTAGGAATTAAATAGCCTAGATTAATTATGTTCATGACAGTACTATTTCTGTCCAGAAATGCAACGAAGTTTTGCAGCTGGAAGCAACAATAGAATAAACGCATATGTTATAGTAACTAATACATTAACGCAGTAAATTATTATGTATGTAATTATTTCACTAACCAACATTATTACTCTAAACAACTCACTTGTTCGAGAAAAAATATTCGTTAGCCTAGTTTCATTACGTCGAGTTATAGAAGTCTAGAATAGATGATATGCGAAACTGCTTGGAGGTCTGGAAGCACTGTGCGCGTGGCCATCTTGGTAGCGTCAAGTTTCTTGAGTTTCGGTTTCTCGGCATTTTCGGGGCAGTGACGCTCTGCCACGGATTGTGATACAGCGAATTATTGTGTGTTTGTTTGTTTTCTTTTTTTTTACTTTCGATTACCCGACGTAGTCAACGATCTTGGCCGTCGCGCCTTTGATCTCTGAAGGTATTTTTAAAAACATTTTCGATTCGAAGACGCATGAAGTCGTACTGTTTAGCGGTATACAATTCCAAGCCAGTACATGCGACTCAAGGTTAGCTTTTTTCCAGGTGTTACTGGCGAACGTTTTAATTAGTGGAAAGCTCTGAGTTCTTGTAAAGACAACTGTGCCTTGGAAATATTTTTCAGGCGTTTTAAATTGTTTAGTTTTGCTTCTGATAGCATAGACTTCAAGCACAATTGACAGATGACTCGCTGCTTAATGAAGATTTGTTCAACCTAGACAGAATAACTGCACTGACTACCCCCGACCTCCCCCCTCTCCCCGGGTTCCTTTGCACTAATCAGAACTATAACCTCGGTTGCAACAAAAAAAAATAGGCCGTGAAATGAAGTTGGCGTCGTCCATAGAGCTCCACTCAACGTCCGCAGCATCAATATTTGCCGCCGCCGACATCTGTTTAGCCACTGCGATGAACCTGAGCAAATAATGTAATCAAAAATTGCGTTCTACAAAAAAAAAAACAACGGTAAAATCTCGTTTCTGTGAAAGTTGAGCAAAAAGACACATCGACCGTGGCGGCAGTGTTTTTCATTCTACACTGCCGCGCCTTACTAATATTCAAGAATATTTTATCAAAGAACTCTCCTGTTTAGTTTTAAAGGTGTTTCATAAACCTCGTTTACCGACTCCAGATGAAGTGCACAGAAATTGCTGCTAAGCAATGATATTGTTTTCTGGCGGTCCACAGTTTCTTTTTTTTTTTTTAATATATGACATTCAAATGTAGGAAACAGTAAACAACAAAGGTTTTTCAAATTTTGTTGTTTACTGTTAACCATACGCATCTTTAATCATGGTTGTTGGCGTAAATTATTAAAATTTTAATATATTTGCCTAACTTCGCAGCCTTGGTCTCGTCCGCGTACATTGAGCTGCTTTCGCATAAAGAAAAACGCAGGCCAACACTACAGCATGCACCAGACAAAAAAAGAGAAACAAATCCCAGGTAAACCTTTGCTAAAAGATTAGTAACCACTTCAATAATTCGAAATGGATTCACACCATTTGATAACGTCCGCATGTTTCTTCGCATTGTAGCCGATTGTTTTTGTCAAAAGCTGCATGTAAAGTAACAAATAAACAGAAGAACAAAAATGGTGAACCCTGTTAAAGTTTGCGTTCCCGTCACGCGCGTTTTATCGCAGCATCCGCAGGAGAGCGCAGTAACACTTTGGCATCGCGTCTCTGGCACGAGCTGTGTCGCCTGTTTACATGGGTTCTTTGCCGGTCTAGTCACTGACTTTCTTTTCTTGCCGCTACCAAGATGTCGGACGAAGTTCTCAATGCGCTACTAGAAGGCACTCTACATTTCGCATATCGTCTATTACGTAACTAAACACCGCTTGTTAGATGAGACTACGTCGCAGCAACACTTAGGTATCAGTTTTCTAATTAAAGTCAAACAAAGTTACTGATTATTGTCTTAATTTCTCTTGATAAGTGAATGCCAGTCCCTTTCCTTTTTTACTCTTTAAACTACCAATAAAATTGTCAAAATCCATAAGATTAAGACAAACATTGAAGAAAATGTAATTACGAGCCCAACTCGAGACGGGAGCAAATAAGAATCATGAGAGGCGCTACAAAGAGAAGGACCTATAGTGTCAACACATCACTCTCGGTCTCAGTCGATTTCAGGCTACCTGATCTTTTGGTTGGAACATTCGACGCCACTCTTAGGCGACAAAGAGGGTCAATATTGACTTTCTCGCTACTTTCGATACCCGGGATTCTCTTTTCAACTCGACCGTAAGCAACTCGAGACGCGCCAAGCGCACTGTTCTACAGCGGAATTGGTTTCGGTTCTATCTGTTCACATTCTCTAAGAGAGGGAGCTGGAAAAAAAAGTAATTCCTGTTAAAACAAAGCAAAGGGTCACAAATGACAAAGGAAAATGTTTCTAAGTGGTCTTCAGTAATCTGGTTACAGATGAAGGCAAAAGCTTTCAAGTCTAAGAAGCGATCATTGCACACTTATTGGTAACTTCAGCAATGCCTTTGTCCATCAGTAATATAAAAAATATTGGTTCTTTCTGGGTTGAAGTGGGAGATGAAAACTTTGCTGACTTTCAAAAAGGTTGCTTGTACGGCAGTGTTAATAGAATGCAATTTTTCTTATTGTACATAAAAACATTGAACGTTCTGTGTCGTTAGCCGTAACACTTTTTTTTGCGTAGTTTTGAAGTTTACATGTATATATCTGCGTTCGAAGCGGCCACCTAGTCTGATATTTGTCGTAAGCAAACTTGGAATGCAGAAAACGACGTTCTTACAATATGTGCTTTTTATAAGGGGTCAGTTTACATGAGAACTTTTTTTAATTAGCTCTTTCTACGCCTTTAACAAATTTGTATTTTCCTTTCGTCTACGAAATGGCACTTTTGACCCTACAGAATAATTCGATAGCAAGTATCATACAAATGCATTTTTCGAGCGTTATTTTCACGCTCTTACTTATATTTTGAAAAATATTTCATTCTTGATTTCTACATTTGTAGAGCCTAGCCTTTATCAAATACAAGTCTTTATTCAATAGTGTCATTTAATTGTCTTTGTACACATTGCTCCATGTTTTTATTTCCCACGGGCAATAGACCCTTTCCAAAAGTCAGTCTACCCACCTTGTGCAGAGCCAGACCCGACGCTCTAATGGCGGAACTACACTGTTTCTCCACACCAGAAAAATCGAACGTCTTCAAAAGCATAGAGCAGAAAAAGGAAAAGATGTTGGCCGTTTCACGTCACCTTCGATGCACGAAATCGAGGGTGCTTGATTTAGCCGCGCATGATCTCCTATCACCGCCATTAGAGCGGCAATATTAGAGTTTTTTGGACTGCCACAAGAGGACTCTGACTTTTGAAAAGGGTCTATTGGAACGCCCTTTGTTTCGGGAGCACCTACTCCATTTTTTTTCTTGAATGTAGTGTTTTTATATAATGTCTCCCAGCTTCTATTTTACAAAAGGTGTAATTTCATTTATTTATTTATTTTAATTATTTGATTAGAATCATTATATATAAATTATTTATTTATTTTTTTTACTCGTCAAAAAAGTTCAAAAGAGTATGCAGAATTCCACTTAGGGGTGGATTCAGTTTGATAACAAACATAAAGTAAACAAACATGAAAGCTATTAATATGTATACAAAAATAATAGACGCTTTACTGCACTCCAGATTGAATCAAACAAAACAAGACTATATCAATCTTGAAAATAGACCAGTGGCAACCGATGGTTGGTTGAGTTGGCACAGTAACTATTTATGAATTCATTAACGTACCGCTTCTTTTTGGGTGTGGCGTGCCACGTGACTCATAATTATAGAAAGAAAGCGCACAGGTCGAAGCCGGTTATTCCACGCAATCCGTTGCCATGTGGGGTCTCAATGCGCCATTGCGACAAAACATCACGTGAAAAGGTGCTAGGGAGAGAAGTCAAGGACTAAACTCGTGCGATACTGGATAAGCGCCGATCTCGAGAGTATTTACAAGAAGACCGGGAGTACCAGTGAAAGTTGAATTGAGGTACCGGATGAAATAACTACGGCAAGCTCCTGCCTTTCGATACGACTATTGCCTTAATCATGGCCCTGGATGCTCAAAACTACTTAAGTTCACAGGAAAAATTAGAGTTTAATTTTCGCAATGTGTTGAGTTGTGTTCCTCAAGCCTTCAGTGAACAATAAAGCTATAGTGACTGAAAAGGAGTCACGGAAGTATCCGAGGTTGGAAGGCCCGCGCCTAACACATCCGCAAGCAACGGGTTATGCATCTGCTCTGTCGAGACATTTCTCTACAAGTACGAGTATTTTTACTAGTAGTAGCAGTATTGTGGTTTGCTAGTACAAAATAATCTAGGGTCATAGTGCGCCAACTAGAACGACGTAGAAGACTTCTTCCCATATTCTGTTCCTAACATACCTTACTCGGTCGTCTTCAGCCATGTCATTTAGAAGGCGGCGGCAAAGGGCCAGCAAATCTTCAATGTGAGATCTGAATGTCTTGTTCATGGATTCTAGCTGGGTCGCAAACCGGTGCTCTGTGATTGCCTTTCTGTTCGAGGGCTCACCGAAGTTATCTATCGGATGGGTTTAAGATTTCTTCCAGGGGTCCGATTCTGGTCACCTTGAGATCAATGGCGAGATCTAATGTGCCTCGCGCGGAGCGCCTAAGGTAGCGTTTGCAGACGGTTCGTCTGATAACACCAATGAAGAGGGCTGTTTGTCTACTATAAGGCATCATTTGCAGGTGCAAACAAACCAAGAAAACACCGTACGTCGTCTGCTAACAAACAAGAAAAAGTTTTATGCCTGCTGCAAATTGAGCGCTGCGGTAAAGTGAGATCGAACGCATACTGAAATTGTGAATATTTGCTATTTCACGTTCGAACACATTGGCAACTTGTGCTTCGTTTGTGCATCCGAAGTTGTTCTGTGGCCGCATACAACTAAAATTTGATTTACACGGTGCATAATTCGCAATCCCACTTAGGCTAGTTGCGGACATCTCGGTATAGTCACAAACCTGCCTAATATTTTTTTTCAGAAAACACTGAAGAAGGGACATGCTATTGAAGATCTAACATCTCGATTTCAACACTCTGCGAGTGCGCGGAATTGTGTGGGCTAGTGCACGAGTGGGTGCAATACTTCGGTCTGCTTCGCTTGTTTCTGCTAATGCTCGGGCCTCTGGCGCAATATGATATATGAAGACTTCACGTGGTACGTCCTCAATCTATTTTCCTGCATTTAAGCTATCACAGACAAAGGGAATTGAGGAGCGTGTGTGTCTAACGATAACTGATGCTGAAAGAATAAAACAAACAGTTGGGACGGACGACCGCTATTAACACACGTACTTTCCTGTTATTTTCCTGTCTATCATATTTCCATCTCCAAAACACTTTGGGGTTTATTCCTCAACACACAAACCGATCATTTTGAAAGCGTCATTCGTTTCCGTGTCTAATTGTGGCCTGTTGTCCTTTGAAAAAGGAAGCCAAATTTTCCAGTCATCTTCAACAAAGACAAACTAGAAACAGCAGTGAATAAATAAAAAAATCTTATAGGCCCACAAAAACGCACCAGCACCTTGAAAGCGGTGTGTTCGACCGGCATTGCCGGTCTCTCTCCCGCTAGCTTCTAGAATGCGTTTGATATATGCCAATTAACTAAAACTCATAAATATTTCATCAAGATTAAAACAAAGGAAAATCTCAATAGGAATACAGAACTTGTAACTGAAAATCAATTTAAAAAACAAAAAACAGCGAAGTAACTGATCAACCCAACAAGGCCTAGTAACAACAATCCATATGGACGCGCGTCCCCGTAGAGACAAGGAAGGCAAACACCCCTTCCGGTTGCTGCGGGCGGCACCCAAGCGGCAAAACCAACACACGAGGGTGCTGTTGGGGAAGGGAGGACGAGCAAGCATTTAGGCCGAGTCCCTGCTATGTCGCCTGTGGTCCCTCCCGAGCGGCTCTTCGTGAGCAAAAATCTGAACGCAAAACAAAAATACACAGTGCTCGATGTGTGACGTAATGAGATAACGAGAATTCCGGAACCGAAATCCACTCAACTGAAAGCTCGAAAACAACACATAAATCCCCCACGGCTGGAGCAGAAGTAACAATAGCGTGTGCTTCCAGCGGATCGCCGCGGAGCACAAGAATGCTGCTTCTACAGGGGCCTAACAACAACAAAAAAAAAAAAAAAAAACGAAAGCCAACCAGCGTACGAAAGAGTGAGCAAAGCATGTTCGTCTGCGCGTGTTTTATCTAGTCATTAGGCATCCTATAAGGGCGCTAACGAAGTTGTTATTGTTGGACGGCTTGGCGCATGGAGAGCTTTCAGTTGTTTCAATCAACAGAAAATTTCACTATAGCAAGCAAGTACCGGGTAATTGCTTGAGGTATTTGTTTAACTAGAACCAAACATTTTGTGGGTATATAAATTTACATTAAAATAGCTGCAAAATATTTGCGTACTGATACAATATTAATAAACAATATGTCACGTAAGCCGTACCCACGAAACCTCACGTAATTGCAGTTTATGCAAGATTCTAACCTGTTAATTAGACAAAGCCAGGGTTGCCACTCACTCAGAGAAACTTTATATTATTTTGTGAAGTCGCAAACTGTTTTTTCGAAGGTGCTTTGTGCACCTTCACACGGGCACTTTTCGCTTCCAAAATACCACTAAAGGTTGACTCCCAGAATAGAAGTTTCGTGGCTCATCGCCAACTTAATTTAACTCAGTCGCCTACTCCCTAAGAAAGTCATTGTGTCGTCTGTCATTGTGTCGTCTGCTAGCAAAGAAAACCCGGTTGTGAATCTTTATAACGGGCTTTTATCTTCGCTTTATGACATTGAGACGATAAAAAAGTCTTTCAACCGTATTCACCAGACGTGACCAGAGCATATTTAGCAGCTGACTGACTACATTATGAATTAAAGTGAATAAGTGTCAGGCTGTAATCAGAGCTAGGTAAGCACTGGATATTCACCCACCATGTTTAGAGCTTTGTCTGCCCGACCGACTTACAAGGTGCCTGAAAATTCTTGGTCGGGGTACGGCTACACTCTTAAAAATGAGTCTTGAAATTTACGAGGAGAGTCTTGGGAGCTCTATTTCCAAACATTTCTCGTCGAAATAACGTACAATCATTTTATGAAATGATGTGAAAAAAGTTGTGAAAAAAAATGCGGCACCACATTCTTAAGTTGCGAGCATAGACGTGAAAATTACGACTGAATCATTTCTAAATCTTCCCTTGTAAAAATATTGTACTGCCGTTTTCCTAAATTTACTAGGAAATTCGTCATTCTAATTTGCGGCTATGTACGTAAAACTTAAGAGGAAATCTTTGGCAGCTTGATCTCCAAACATTCCTCATTAAAATGACGTACCAGCGTCTTCTGAAACTGTGTGAGAAAAGCCACAAAGAAAAGGTGCATTGAATTTTTCAACTGAAAGTATGTATGTGTAGCATACCAACATTATGATCAGTGTTCGTCACGTATTTGATAAGCCAGAAATTGAAATACTACTTATCACTTTATTCAAGTTTCTGAGCCTGCCTCACTGTACACTCTCCTTTGTGATGATGGTGTGCCATTACATCCTGCGTAAAAAGAAAGGAGAAAATTACACTATGCCACACTAGGATGTAACATCACATAACTCGCTCAAAGGACCACTATGTGTGGAAGGCAAGAGAGATAGTAACAACAACATCCTGACACAAGGGTGAGGAAAATCGGACAATAGCATTTCTGAAAGTCTGATATGTCAGCCATTGGTGGTGTGCCTTCTTTGCATGGCCATGGCTTTGCTACAGGTAATAGTGTTCACTGCAGGGCACAACATTTATTACCTCAAACCATTAGGCACCATAACGAAAATGAGTGACAAACAATGGCCTTTTCCAGATTCAAGGTTGCAGCTGCTACATTTGAAGCAGATATGGATTGATGAAGGCCAGAATGAAAACATTCGAGAATAGCCACTTTTCAGGGCTGTGCTAATATTAAAATTTTATTTTAGCAGTTTAGTATAATACGGTATTCGATATTGGTTTCAAGATTAATTGTACTACTGTAATCGACTTAATTTTTGCGAAGGCATAGTTTTTCCGAGTTTATAAAAAGAAAAATTAAAATTGGTCATGCAAAAAAAAAAAATAACCCCATGAATACGAATGCATTTAACATTACTCCTGATTGCGAAATTTTCTACCTGAAAAATATTTCCAAAACTGACACTTCATAAAATGTATGAAATATTTAGCTCGCGAAAATAAAGTCGTTTACGCCATTCAAACCTTTCAAAGCGCTCGCAAAGTCACCACTGCGATGGATTTTCTTTGTTAAGTGCGCTTCTCCGCCTGTGAAAGTGCGCTGCAGAGAAGCGACACCCATAGAGCAGACTCCGCAATCGCATTACTCGCGCTAACAACCCGGCCGCAAGAACCTCGCTTTGTCGAAGTGGAGACTCATACTTTGGTGCGAAAAGCACACCTCCAAGAGAAGTGGTTCACATGTACACAGGAAGAATTAAGAAAAAAATTGAAACATGGTTGGGTGAATTTTTATGTACCTGATGGATGTCGGTGCTTCCCTTGAGGTCAAATTTAGAAAACAAATAACACTGTAGCTATTCTGTCATCGAAAATATGTATTAGGCTGCAATGTCCTGACAAGCTATGTCACGAAATTGCAGCAACACTTCTAATGTGAAATTGAAGGATGAGCATGGCAAGAGGACCATCAAATCCCATATTTACTTACAACCTCTATGTGGACCTTGACCTGATCACAGCCAGAGCTACTACATAATTTGGTTCAGAACTAACCAAGCTTCGGCAGTGGGCAGGATGATAACGAGATTAAGTGGATTTTTATTTAAAAAGTATATTTATCCCTCATGCTGAAATTTTACACTTATATATCGATATGCCCATGCAACCTGCTGCTGACAAGCATAAATAAATGACAGGCTTTGCTTGTTGACTTGATTACAACTGCGCAGCTTAAGCAGATCGTTAAGAATTCTAACAAAAAGTCAGTTTGGTAATCAAAATGGTTGACTTATAACTTTACTTCAGTGGATGAATATTTGCCCTTCATATTAGGTATTTTGTACCATACATAAATTTACTATTCGTGCATGGTCGTGCTCTTACACTGACATATTACTGTGTTTTGAAAACGTATGTTCTAAAGAAACCAAAAGAGCCTAGAGCCAAACAAGTGATCCCAAAACTGTCAGGATGGCTAAGGCTAGCGTGGCGGCACTAAGTAACAGGCTGGGAGAGAGGCGCAGAAACTATATGATACTCAACTGAAAAGTTAATAAGCTCAAATCATTATATAGCTTAAGCCTAAATTCATAATTCGCACATGTCTCCGCATTTCACCGCCACGTGTTGCCATCAAGATCGGAGTCCGCAGCGCCACGAACGACACCGACAAGCCTTAAAACATACAGAGCCGGCCGATTTTCCATCAGTTTGGCAGCGGTGCAGGACTAACACACGTCTAATCACAACTACCTCCGTTTGCAGCTGAGAATTTGATGAAAGTTTGTTACAAAGGTTTCTACAAAATCTTTTTTTTTAATGCGCTGCTCCCGAACACAGCAATTTTTGTGAAGTGTGTTGACTGTTTCAACCGTTCGGTTTGTGTTTCCGCATCTCAAGATGAAAAAAGATGCAAAAGATTTCACCAAAGCTCTTGAAGACTTACGACGGGAAATAAGAACCGAACTAACAGTACTAAAAGAAAGCGTAAATTACTGCAGCAATTCATGCGATGACCAGAAAAAGTCGCTGACGACATTAAGGAACTACGGAGGGGAAGTACAAGCACTGACAAAAAACAACAAAAATTTAGAAACTGAGACCCGCAAACTAACTAGCAGGTTGGAAGAAATATAACAATACCAAAGGGCAAACAACCTTGAAATCAAAGGAGCGCCAGAAGTAGGCAATCCGATCACCATTGTAAAGCAGATTGCAGATATTCTAGGCGAGCCTATAACCAACGCGGACATTGACGTCTGTCATAGGGCGCCTACACAAAAACCGACAGAAAAAAACATTATCGCACTTCTTGTACAACGAAGCAAGAGAAACTCTCTGATGCAAAAATGTAAAAAGAATCCCATGATGACTTCAGATCTCGGTGCTGCTGGTGCGGCATCCCCCGTGTATGTAAATCAGCACCTGACTCGACAAAGCAAACAAAATCTTGGAGCAAATCTTGGAGCAGCGATCGCTCGAAAACGTGTCGTAGGATGGAAATTTGTTTGGTCATCGGGAGGAAGTGTATACGCACTAAAAAATGAAACCTCACCTATTATCAGGATTGCTGACCTCGACGACGTAGAAAAATGACGGTGTAATCTCGGTTTTTCCGTAAATCTTATTTCAAGTACAAATTATATCTTTAATGGATGAAACACATCCGATAAAATGTTGATATTTTGACGACTCATCATTTAATCTCACTTTCCGTAACTTTGAGAGTAGTCTTTCTGCAATCCACCTTAACACCAGGAGTATCAATAACAAACGTGACGACCTGGAAATTTTTTTTTTTTTAATCTTTGAGCATGCGCTTTGACGCATTACTTTTCTCTGAGACCTGGATTCCAGAACATGCTGAACAACCTTCGTTTAAAGATTATAAATGTTCCAGTTCAGGCAGAGAAAATAAAAGAGGAGGGGGTGTTGCCATCTATCTAAAACAAAATATTTTTTGGTATGTTGTTGAAAGTTTCTTTGTGATCACAGCTGACGTTGAGTGCCTTTTTTAGGCCAAAACTGTTATTATTGCTGTTATTTATAGACTCCCACTGGTAATAAGGAAGATTTTTTTAATTTTTTGGATGACTTACTATCTTTTCTTGGTTCGACCTACAAACCATTTTTAATTATGGGTGATACAAACATCGACCTACTAAAATGTAATAGTTTCGTAATAGAGATGAATAATCCCTTATCTGCTTGGGGATGTGCTAACTCTGTGACACTGCCCACCCGAGTGACTTTAGGAACTTCTAGTTCAATAGATATATGTATAACTAATCTCAACGCTAGGGAAGCCACATCTGGCGTATTTACACAAGATATAAGCGAGCACATCCCAGTTTTCTGTCTGACATCTTTCTTTCGTGGCGAAAATACACCGAAACGCGATATTTATTCTTACCGACGCATAAATGAAGAATCACTGGAAACTTTTTTGTCCTGCTCGAGCAAACAAACTGGGAGGACGTCCTTTTGGAACGTGACTCCAACCTTGCGTACGAACGTTTGTATTGTGAGCTACACCGGCCGACGTTGAGCAGTTTCGCGTGGCTTTCAAAGAGCCGTGCTGCGCAAGCGCGAGGAGCAGTGACGTCACACAGCGCACAGCTGGCGCGCCGGAGCCGTCGCCGCCGCGCACTCCGCCGCCACCGCGCGCGCCTCGCCGGTCTGCGAATTTCAGAGGAGTGACGTCATAGCCGCGGCAGACGCACTGGCGCCGCCGCGTGCCCAGCTGTGAGCCTCCGTTGCGCAGTAGCCAAGTCTGACGCTGCACCGGAGCCGCTTGATAGCGCCTCTCATTTTGTGCGCATAAGCTCACGCTACGTGTTTCCTGGCATATTTTCAAACAAAATTAAGCTTTGGTATGACGTAGCTTTTCCGCTTATTAAAGTAAATAGTCGTCAAAAAGTGTACGAAAACCTTGGATTACAAATGACTCATACAGGCGTGTTAAGATAAAAGATAGGATGTACCATAATTTTATTAAATGTAGAAACCAAAATCTTCTCATCGAATTTAAGAAAACAAGAAATAAATTGAACTCTGACCTTATAAAGGCCAAGTCCGGATATTAACAAAATATATTTTCAAGGGTATACAATTTCCCAAGAAAGATATGAGAAACTGTGAACGAAATTGCTGATAGGAAAAGACGCGTGCAAGGAACGCAAAGTGTCGCTATCGACGGCAGGAATGTAAGTGGACAAGAAATGGCGAATCTAATGGATATGCATCTTGTTGACATTGGCTCACCACCGGAACACGAAGATACTTCGCAATGCTGTGTCACAGACGCAATGACTTCCTTATCAAACACGATAATGCTATTACCAACTACACCATATGAAGTAGAAGCGCTTATAAATAAAATTAAAAATAATGCTGCAGCTGGCATAGACGACTTCAAGCCAAGGCCTGTCAAATATGTCTCCCAACAAATATCTTATATCTTGTCGCACCTAATCAATCGTACTCTGGAAACTGGAATAGTTTCTAACGAACTGAAAATTGCAAGAGTTACTCCAATTTACAAGGGTGGCGGGGAACACCTTCTACAGAATGATAGACCAATCTCGGTTTTGCCAATTTTCTCAAAAATATTTGAAGGGGTTATAAATTCTAGACTAGACAATTTTTTTCAGGCACATTGTATTAAACAAATGCCAATATGGCTTTCAAAAATCTAAATCTGGAGAGCAGGCACTTGTAGAATTAAAGGATAAAATTATAAACAATATTGAAAATAGATTATACACCTTAGGATTATTCCTAGATTTTACAAAGGCCTTCGATACGATCCAACATGACATATTACAAATTAAGCTTCAAAGGTACGGCATACGTGGGGTTGCTTTGACTTTAATAAAAAAAACTACTTCCAAAATCTCATGTATTATATTTATATTAACAACAATTCTTCTAATACACTCAAAATAAAGTACGGTGTTCCGCAAGGGTCTATCTTGAGCCCCCTTTTATTTCTTCTGTATGTGAATGATATCACAAATATTTTGGGATCCCCTGAGCTTATCATGTACGCAGACGACACTAACGCGTTTTTTGCTTCAACCTCTCAAGTTGCCTTAGAATCTGTGACAAATAATTATCTGGACAATCTATCAGTCTGGCTTCAAAAAAATTAATTACGATTAAACGTAAAAAAAAATATCATTTTCACTCTTGTTAATAGGTGCGACAACACTAAGGTGACAATATATTTCAAAAATAAAATTATAGAGGAGGTTATAGAACAAACATTTCTTGGTGTGTGGTTTAATCGGGAGTTAAGTTGGAACACGAAGATAAATAAGCTGAGCTCTGAGCTATCCCGAGCCATCGGATGTATTTATAAAATAAGAAATCTCATACCTTTCTGGTTAAAAAAGAATATATATTATGCTTTATTTTACTCCAAACTGTGTTATGGCATTTTAATCTGGGGCACGACATCGGCAACCAATTATCGTATAGGTTGATCATCTTACAAAAAAAAAATTCTACAACTATTTGAAAATTATAAAGGTAAGCCTCAAGATCTCCCAACTGAACCGCTATTCAGAAAATATAGCCTACTTAAAGTGAATCAAATTTATTATTTTAAATTGTTACAGATAATACACACAAACAACTCTTCGCAATTCCACCAGAAAACACAATTTATCACACACTTAGACATAGAATCAGACGACCTCCAAAAATAGTACCAATTACGGAAAATAAACGACAAGCTTCCAAATCACCAAAATTCGAATAATACAGAAGATCTAATAAATTTTAACTGCAGTATACTCCAATTAAAAAAAAGACTAAAGACACTTCTGGTGGGCAGTGACATTGTGTTCTGATATGTGTCTACGTGCACTTATTAAATCATATCCATATTTCGTTTTTGAATTGTTCAAACATGTTTCTGACTAATATGTTTTTATCATTCTTTGCTGAAAAAAAACTATCGTGGAATAATTGAAAGATCCTGTTTTTTGTTTCTGAGTTGTATAGGATTTTATAGCTTCTTTTCTCTACCTTTCGTGCTCAAAAATCTATGGACCCTTCACTGATGTGTTAGAACTGTAAAGGGGGCAGAGACCTCGTCAGGCATCACGCCTTTAGTCACTGCCCACCTAACGGTCAATCGGAAAAAAGAAAGAATAAAGAAAGAAAGAAAGCCACAGGCGAACCAAGTAGTAGTCCGTTGATTTATTGCAAAAGCAGAATACATTTTGAGTACCGAATTGGATGCTTTGCATATGTTTGGTAGGTTGCGATATAAAATGCAAAACTTAATTGGGTGAAAAACAAAGCTTTGTAACACAATTATGTGCATGATTACATTATACAAGTCGTTTTACATGTACACACAGCATTATTTTTGAAAGCTAACAGGATTTTAAAAAAGGCCTTGAGAGTTAGCTATGTCGATGTCTTCTTCACTGTGGGTTCGTGGGACTCGGCGGATATAAGTAAAGGGAATAACCGTCTCAGTATGTTGATAAATTTACCAAAATCTGTTAGCTTTGCAATTAATGCCTTTATGGGCCATGTTGCAACTGCAGTGTTAAACGCCAGTCAATAATAAAGGCAATCCAATTTAAACAATTCACGAAAAGCAAAGCGTCTTCGAGATATTCGTTGTCCAACTTAGTTTTTAATGTCGGATGCAAAAACCGCGCTCAGCTTGAGCTCAAGAATTCGTGCCATTAATGGTGGGTAGAAGAGTGACACAGTTGTACCGGGTACGTCGTCACTATATCGATAGTGTGTCCTTGGTGGATGCATCGGCGTCATACTTCCAAGATAATTAAGGTGCGTCTGAAGCAACCACGTCCGCACAACATTCGCAGGTCTTCTGAGGGCGTAGTTTTGAACTCGGGTGACGAAAAGGCAGATTTTTAGCATTATTTTTTCTCAAAATCTTTTGCCGTTCTCAAATTGTGTCAATTGGGTTAGTCTCTAATATTCACTGCCTTTGAAACTAGAATTTAAACATATCCAATAAAACCATTATATTTAAAAACAACATTGTCAAAAACATCATAAAAATTTTGGTTAATTACTTTTGATTAACATACTGCGACACCTTATGTAATGTTCTTCGAGCCCCAGAAACACACAGTGAAGGTGGCATCCAAGTAACAACCACGCAGTTTCTTTTAACTTTAGTTTGAATAAAAATAGAAGGCTTTCTATATATATATCGTGTGCATGTGCATGCAGCCGTACGCTATCCCACATATAAAGGTCCACTTTTTTTTTAGGAAAAACTGGATCAAACTGGACAAAGCCAGTTTTACATACACCCCCAGCACGGCCTATACCAAGGACCACCAGAAATTATTGCTCACCTCAGAGAACACTCTGTGCGGCTTGAAGAGAGCGGCTTGCGGTCTTTGACGGAGGGGTCTACCCGCTTGGTGCAGCTGGGACCTGCAAGAAAGTTAATGCAGCTTGCCATATACCAGAAAGTAACAAAGACAAGGC
Source organism: Ixodes persulcatus (assembly GCA_013358835.2). NCBI lineage: Eukaryota > Metazoa > Arthropoda > Arachnida > Ixodida > Ixodidae > Ixodes > Ixodes persulcatus. The sequence continues at coordinate 1,930,391 of JABSTQ010009403.1, forward strand.
AAGTATTACATAAACCTCCAGCACGGCATGTAACAAGGACCGCCAGAAATGATGGCCCACCTCATAGAAAACTCTGTGCGGCTTGAAGAGAGCGGTTTGCGGTCTAGTGGTGGGTCTACCTGCTTGATGTAGCCGGGAACTGCGAGGAAGTTAACGCAGCTTGTCATATACTAGAAATTAACAAAGGCAGGGGCAGTATTACATAAACCCAATGCATTCCATGTACCAAGGACCACCCGAAATTATTGCTCACCTCAGAGAGCACTCCATGCGGCTTGAAGAGAGCTTGCAATCTTTGACAGTAAGTGCACCTGCTTGGTGCAGCTGGGACCTGCAATAAATTTATTACAGCTTGCCATATACCAGAAAGTAACAAAGACAAAGCCAGTACTACATAAGCGTCCAGCATGATATGTCCCAAGGACTGCTAGAACTGTTTGGGTTGTGAACCGTATAACGATGTAAGGTCCAGGAAGGAAGTCCCTTTGTAGAGTGGTGGCAAGCAGAAGAGAAATTCTGAACAGTGCCTTCGTGTCTTCCTCCATGTTTCCTCTAAAAACTCAGCTGTGTTTGACACTTCTCTGCGTTTGCGTCATCCTTCAAAGAGCCCGTCTTGAATAAATCAATCTTGTTTAGCCTGTACTAGCTAGCTTGCCCTCTTATTTCTTTTTTTTTGTTCATTAGTGTAGGAGTCAATTGTAAGCAGTGTTAATGCACAGAAATAAAGAGCAGCATACTTTTGTTGACTAGTGCTGATGATTGAACCAGAATTGGTAGCCAATAATTAAAAATAAATCGTGAAATATATGGGAACAGAGGATACGAACACAACACGGCGTTGTGTTCATCTCCTCCTTGTTCATGCCATTCACACTCCTTGATTTTTATAATAATGTTTTTAATAATGTTTTGTTTGGTATTGTCTGTACAAGCGTTCACTGTAATGACCCAACTGCTCTTGCGTTCAAGTTAGGGGAATCTCCCCCTTCCTCATGATGGCCATCGTTGAGCAAGTGCAGGGCGGACACACTGATCTCTACTATAGGGGGCTGGATGGAATGTAGCTGCTCTCCGAGCCTTGTGCAAATGAAGCCACCGGAAGTCCCGGAAGGTGGGCGTGCGGTGGGCTTCCTAGTGCATTTAGTCGATATTTTGGTCCAGGTTTTTTTGTGTTTTTTATTAGGATTGAATACTCCTGTTCTTGATTAAATCCCAAGAATAAGGCATTTGAACGTGGGTCATACGCACACTTGATAAACTAGAATCTCAAAATTTTTACATCGAATGGCTTCCCAGGAGACTTTTCGGGTCCGCATGCACTGTTACTCCGAAACAAGCAGGCTCTCTTGGGATGGCAAGAAAAACCCAGCGCCCTGAACGCTGTTCAAACCAGCACTCAGAAGAGTTGAAAAGCCCGTCAAGCGCTCGCTTCCGGGACCAGCCGTTTACTTCCAGTGGCTCCATACCTGTCTGTTCGATGCACCATCCAGCCCCCTATAGTAGAGATCAGTGGGCGGACGTCACTTTTATTTTTGTGATGCAGTCCCTTAGGTTTGCATAGGTTGCAACCTGCTAGTCAAACTGAGTCAGGCCTGCAGCCCTGCGGGAAAAGTAAATTCCACTCTCTTAAACGTAGACACCCACTGTTACGCCTTGAGAGCGCTCGTCGAGGAAAGGAACAGGACGACCCAGCTCTGGTGAACGATTTACTTCAACTTCTTTCTTTTCTCCCCCAGCGCTCCCATGCCCGCGCGCTAGGAAGGATCGTTTAAACCTTTTTTCAACACCCTCCCCCCCCAAATGAGCAAGCCGCTCATTTGGTCACCAGGTCTCCAGTGGGTAGAGCAGCTGCACGGGCCTTCGTGTGCATGTACCCGAGGGCAACCTGATCGCGCAGGCTCGCACGTGGCCGTCTCTACCCTGGAAGACCTCGGTGACGCGGACAGTTCTCTACAGGTGACGCGGGGTGTTGTCATCGTGCAGCAAAACCACGTCCCCAACTTTCGGTGTGCAGCTGCGAGCGGGTCGGGCGAGATGTGCTGAGCGAAGCTCTTGGAGATATTCTTGCTTCCAACGTCTCCAGAATTGGTCCATGAGGCGCTGCCGATACTTCCAGCGGCGGGAAAGTGTTTCCTTAGACGACGCCTGGGGCGGTTCGACCTCGGGCAGTGTGGTCAGTCTTCTCCCGATGAACAAATGTGCTGGCGTCAAGGCTCCTGGCTCGCCAGGATCTGCGTGGAGGTATGTAAAGGTCCGCGAGTTTACTGTAGCCTCAACGTCAACCAAGATAGTCGTCAGCTCCTCGAACGATAGGCTTTGTCGTCCAAGTATCTTTCATAGGCAGACCTTTACCGAACGCACCTGTCGTTCCCACCAACCGCCCCACCATGCCGCTCTCTCCACGATGAACTTCCACGTGATTAGCTGAGAGCTGCAGTAATCCTGCAACACTGGGTTGCGCATTATTTCCCACAGAGCACTCAGGTCTTTCGCAGCCCCCTTGAACGTAAGGGCATTATCACTGTAAATCGTGCTCGGTATTCCTCTACGAGCCACAAAGCGACGAAGGGCCACAAAAAAGGGTGTCGTGGCTACGGAAGAGACAAGCTCTAGGTGTACAGCTCTAGTGGTTGCGCAAGTGAAAAGGGCAATGTACGGCTTTACGTCGTCACCGTCGGTCTTGACGAACAAAGGTCCCGCAAAATCGACTCCTACGACTTGGAAAGGGTGACCCTCGTGGACTCTGTCCCGCGGTAGCGGTGCGACTGGTGCACTGGCTGGCTGTGCAGAAAAGCGTCGGCATACTCTACACTGGCCGATCACCGCCTTTGCCGTTCTCCGGGCGCTGAGCAGCCAAAACCTCTCACGTAACTCCGTCATCGTCGCCTGAACGCCTCCATGCAAGGTGCGCTGATGGGCTGAGGCGGCTACTAGCTTACTCAGCTGATGATCTTTCGGTAGAATAATGGGATGCCCAGCACCCTCCGGAAGTAAGGCGTGCTCTAGTCGGCCACGGATCCGCATAACCCCAGCCTCGTCAATGAAAGGTTGTAGATCATTTATCTTTGACCTCGCCGAGATTTCTTCACTTCGGGAGAGGGCAAGAATCTCAGCGTCAAAGCATTCATGTTGAACATGTCTGATCCACCAGTGCTCTGCGTCTCGAATTTCCGCTGCCGGCAAGGAGAGCTTCGTTGACCCTCTCGGTAGTCGACAATTTTGGACGAAACGCAGGACCCAAGTCGTGACTCGCAGCATCCTCGTGTAGCTTCCGAAGTCCTCCAAAGTCAGAAGCGGGGAAGGCCCACTTACATCGTTGAGCAAGACATTCACTTTTTGTCGTCTTTCCGCTTCGATATCGCTAGGCAGACCATTGGCTGGAGACGCCGCAAGAGGCCAGTCTACCAGGTTACGCCTAAGCCAATCTGGTCCGAACCACCATTCATAGTGAACACTGAGCTGCCTCACGGTCTTTCCTCTAGTCATCAAGTCAGCTGGATTCATGCTACCAGGACAGTGGTGCCAGCCGGAGGGATCACTCTTGGCTTGGATTTCCATTACCCGGTTGCATGCGAATGGTTTCCAATCTGTCGAAGATCCCCTGACCCAACCCAGCGTTATCACGGAGTCCGTCCAGTGCCATACTTCGATGCCAGTGTCAAGTACGTTTGTTCGCAAGAATACATCCAGTCGTGCTCCCAATAGTCTCCCATCAATTCGAGACCCGGCAGGGACAGCGTTTTGAGAGGAGCAACTCTGGCTTTAGCGATAATTAAAGTCAAGATAACATCTCCTGTGTTGTTCACGGCGCGCAAGTATGCACAGGCCCTATATGCGCTAGGACTGGCGTCGGTGAATACATGTAGTTGCAAGGAATTCAGTTCCCCATCCATCCGCAGGAGACATCTCGGTGTTGTGACTAACCCTAGATCTCTCAATTCGGTGCTCCACGCCGTCCATTCTTCACGTAGGTCATCTGGCAGCTCATCGTCCCATCCTACTCCTCGCTGCCACATTCACTGGAACAGCATCTTCACCCGGATGACATAGGGGGCAAGGAATCCAAGGGGATCGAAAATTCGAGCAGAGGCTTGCAGCACGGAGCGCTTTGTATTTCGGTTCGAGTTGAGTATACTGAGCAAGTGCTCACCCGAGAAAGTAAAATAATCAGCCGTTCTGTCCCAGACCAGACCTAGAACCTTAGTTATTTCGTGTGAGTGAATAGGCGTGTTCTTGCACGCTCTCTCATTACCCCGCTCTTGCTGATCAAAGGCTTGCTGGAGGTAAGGACAGTTTGTGCTCCATTTGCGAAGCTCCATTCCAGCCTCTTGGAGGAGCCGTTTCGCACCGCTTGCGAGATTCGCGGCTTCTTCGACGCCTGCCGCCCCTGTGAGCATGTCATCAACGTAGAACGAGCGAAGTAGAGTATCTGCAATGGGTTTCCTCTGGTCTCTCGCAGATTCCAGGTGATGGCGTAGGGTCGCTGCAAATAGAAATGGGCTCGCAGTAGTCCCAAAGGGTACTCTTGTCATTCGCCATTCCTCTATGACAGGCAGTGAGTGGCTCGTGCGGTCGAGGTGCGCTAGAAAACCATAGGAAGCGAAGGGCATCCCTGTCTGATTTAGCGATGGCTATCTGCAGAAAGGCCTTCTGTATGTCGGCAGTGACCGCCACGTTTTGAATTCGGAACCGGAGCAGCACAGGCAGGAGTTCCGTGTTCATCTTCGGGCCCGTCTCAAGGTGGTCGTTGGGGGATCCAGTGTTTGGTCCGTGAGCTGAGGCGTCGAAGACGATTTGAAGCTTCGTTGTCGCTGAGTCCGCTCAAACCACTGCTCGATGGGGCATGTAGTAGACGGGACCACTGTTCTGGGTGTCCTCTTCGACTCTTTCTGCATGCCCATCGTCCATATAGCGTCTAATTGCTTCGTCGTACTCTATAACGGTGCCATCCCGCTTCATTCGTCTGATCAGGCTGTGTAGTCTTTTGTGGGCTACATCATAGTTGTTTTCCAGGACTGATGAGGTGTACTTCCAAGGGAGAGCGACTTCATAGCGCCCTCTTTTCATCGTGATGTTTTCGTTGAAGTGTTCGATTACGTTCTTATGGCCCTGCAGTGTAGTCGTTGGCTCGTCCACGATGCCAAGGCTGTCTAATTCCCAAAACTTTTGCAAAGCGATGGAATCATCTTCGTGACTAGCCCTAACGCTGAGAGCACACACAACCGCATTCATAGAACATGATAGCACCTGCGCCGCGCTGGTCGGCCCTTGGAAGGTCCATCCTAGCACAGTTGAAATGGCGACCAGCTTGGTGGCAATTTCACCGCGTCGGATCTCTCCTGTGAGAAGTCGCCACACCTGGTCAGCACCTATCAGAAGGCTTATACCAGCTTCTGATTTCACTGAGGGGAACATCAACTCGTCCGCGAGGTCGCCTGAGATGGTTCGTATGAACGAGTGGTCGACCGGTGTTTCTGCAAGCTCCTTACATATGAACGGAACAACCACGGCCTCCAATATATGGCTCGCCGTTGCGTACTGGCTTCGCAGATGGAGACGCACGACCTTTAATCGTTGGCTGGGAATGTTTGTTTCTGTGCCTGCGAAGGTGTTAAATTTCAGGTCGAGGTACCCGATAGTGTCCAGTTGAAACTTTGTGGCCACATCCACTCGGATGAACGTTTTCTGGCTTCCACCATCTACGATGCCGCGGATGTATGCAGATTTCTTGTCAGACACAATTCAGCCCCTGAACGTCTGCAGGAGAACGCCGTTGCCGCCAGGTGACGGCATGTCTCCCGCTGCACGTTGTAAATCGAGCCTTGCTGCGACAATCCTTAGAGCGATGGCCTCTTTTCGTGCATCGGAAACATCGGCTATCCTGTGCAAGCCGCCTTTTCTTCTCATCTAAGGAGCTCCCGGAAGAACATGTGCTGGCACCATGATCCTCCTTACAACAGAAGAAACAAGCGTCGTCTAGATGACTTGAGTTTTGCAGCACCATTGTTGAACGAATCGGGACAGTCTGTCGAGGTCTGGAAGCCCATGGTGAAAGATTCGCTGATGGACGCTCGTCACGTGAGGATCGCTCGCGGCTCTCGATTTCCACCCGTAGAAATTGTAGCAGCTTGGCCAGCTCTTCTCCTGTATTCCTTGATGTATCACCATGGCCTCACAATGTGTCGCACCACTGGAAGTTGCTGCGGTCTGTTCGGGGAAAGTAGGAGGAGCTAGTTGTGGCATAAAGCTCTTGATGCGGTAGTACTCTACCACGATGTGTGATGGCAAGCTGGTCAGAAGTATATCAACCAGCATAGTTGCGTATGTATCACTTGAAATACCCAGGGAGCGCAAGCCACAAATGTTTGTTTGCACGTGATCGTAGACGTTCCGTAGTCCTAGTACGTCACGCTGAGATTTCGCAGCTGGTAGCTTGCGCAGTCTTCCCAGATATTCGCGTTCGATTCGTTGTTTATCACCGAAACGCTCGGTCAGCATCTCTACCGCATCTTGGCAACATGCCGCAGTGGCTTGTAGTCCAGAGATCATACTGGCTGCTGGTCCAACGAGAAGCGATCGCAAGTATTGGAACTTCTCCGGCTCAGAAAGACTTGTGTTACGGTGTACCTTGGAACTGCAGCAGTTGTAGTTTCGGGAGCTTCACTCCAGTCAAGTGGGAGCTGCTGCCTTTGTCGCCTCCGGAGCGTGGCAGTTGCGGTATCGTCTGAGTTAGCACCTCACTAACAATCCTAGTGACCTCGTCCTCAAAGACAGCCACGGTGTTGTAGTCCTCCTCCAAGTCGTTGTCGAGGATGAGGGGCTCTATCTCCTCATTGACTTTCCGAAGCTCTTCGTTGCTAGCAAGCAGTCTGTCACGCAACATTTCAAGTCTCTTGGAGTCCATGGGGCTCGACTGTAGCGCAGCTCGTATCTCATTTATGAGCTTGGTGTTCCGGCAGCGTCGAACCGCTCGTTTCTTCTTTAGTCGATCCATATTCACCAATGCGGCGTCCAACTTCGTTCAACTCCCGGGTTTCAGCACCAAATGTTGCGCCTTGAGAGCGGTCTGCTCGGATTTCTGAGTGAGACCGGCTTGGACATTCATATCTAGGGGGTCTATACCCCAAGCGGCGGGACCACAGCTATACTATTACTTGTAAATTGCCAATGTCCCGCCTATTCATTCATTTTTAAACTTGCTCCAACAAATTGACTGGTGAAATTTTTACCTATCAATAAACGTCTTCAACAACAACAACAACAAGGAACAGGACGACCGAGCTCTGGTGAACGATTTACTTCAACATCTTTCTTTTCTCCCCCAGCGCTTTCATGCCCGGGCGCTAGGAAAAATCGTTTAAACCTTAATTTTCAACACCCACATTTTGCGTGTACCTGAAAGAAGCACTAACACAGAGGAAACAAAATAATTGGCCCCTTTTGAATGCATCATTTTCTTTTTCTGCGAATATACATACAAGTCACACACTATTGTACATTCATTAGTGCGGCTTAATTTATGATGTGCACTTTTTTTTATATAACTTCGAGCTTTTAGAGAAAATATTAAATATAATGGGTCGGACATAATTGGTTGCTATAAACTATCCTATAAATTTACACATTACTTGATTGCATAAAAGCACTAGGGCAGAATAGGCCTGTACTGCATCAGTTACAAAATTGTAATCAATTAAAAGTTGTAATTTATTTATTTTATTACACTATTGGCTATTATTCTTTGACATAAAGAATAACTGGGTGAGTTGGTACATTGGTAGTCTTTCATTTCCATGAATAGTCAAGTTCTTTTCGCTTTTCTTCATGCTTTTGCTTTTTCTAGCTGCTCTGCTTTTTGTAGCTGCTTTCGCCTCCACTAAAACGTGAAAATCAAACTCACTTTATTTACATCACACAATCGTAAACTTGGAAAGCGTGCTTCGGAATACGCAGAGAGACCGCGCGTCTTTATGGCACAGGCATCAGCATAGGCAAGAAATTATGCTGCTCGCTCTTGTAACGTTTTTTTTTTCTTTTTTTGCTTCCGCTTGATAAAAAATATCGGTGGCGAGAGGCTCTTGGGACCACACGTCAAAATTACCATGACCTGTGATTGCTTGAACTGCCGTCAGACTGCACTTGAACGCTCCGCAAAAGCATCGTCGGGCGAGCTTCGTAGGACGGCGCTCGCCCGACGACGAAAGCCCTGATCGACCTTTTTAAGTATTATTTATTTTTTCGAGGACCATAGTTACTGGGAACAACCTACCACAAGATACTTTTGAATGTGATACCAACGAAGGTTTTGAAGTCAGCATGTGAGGCCTTGCCCAACAACACATATAGTTTATTTTTATTTCATTTTTCTTGTGTGTTCTTTGCTTCGCTTATGTTTATATATGTTTAAATGCATCTGTGTCTGAATCATTCATGTGCGTATCATTCGTCAAAGTGTGCTTTACAAATTTCGTTATTTTACTAATAACCGGCACCTGTAACTGCCAATATGTCAATTGTATGAATAAATAAAATAAAACATTACGCGTGCAGCAAGCTTCAGCTGAACATATGCAGCGCGCTCATACACATACACAGCACGTGCAAACAACATTAACACACACTACCCCATTACTAATTTCGAACGCCTTTTATACTCGTCGTTTTGAAGGCAGGGATTCTCTCGTTGAGCATCGCAATAATAATGTCTTCAGCAATAATGTCATACCTCCGAACGTATTTTGAACTGATCAGAGGATGTACCGCTTATTAAATATTAAACGCTCATGCGTTAATCATTTGCGAAAGTGATAAAAAAAGCCACTCTACTGCCGTTCCAATCCAAGCCATGTGTTTGCTTCCCCGCAAGGACGCCAGTTTGGTTCCCCACAGAACGCTTCTTTTCTATTGTAGAATGTATTTCCGTTTTGGCGCTCTTCCCGTGCGGATGCAATTGTCGTATTGAATTAATATCTGTAAAAACAAAAAGGGGGGGGCGTACTTACTAAGCTCCAAGCGATGCTTCACGGGCAGAGAAATCGCTTTTCGATCAACATTACTGCAGATAAAGCCGTGAATTACGGCAGGTGTTACGTACGGAGTTATGGTGAGGCTGGAAAACTAGTAGCGCTCATCCCAGCGCGTCACTCTCCAGGACTGTGTATATTTAAACAGCGATAAAAAAGATTGCCTTTTTTACGATTTTACCTTATATTGTTCTTTAACGCTAGAATTACAAACGGGAAATACTAAGTATACTTACTTTCCGTCGTATTTCAAGCCTGTTCAGTCCTTCCCACAAAGCACAATCGCTCTCATGGAGGGGACAACTTGACATCGCAGACAACAGTTACATTGGCCACTGTACGATAGGGGCTACGGTTTAGACCAGCGTTCGAACATGACTATCGGCATGTCGATCGATTGTACAGTAATTCCTCAAGCGGTTCTAAACTCTTCAAATTTACAGGAAAATGTCCGCCTGCGACGATCTACGTCATCTCATCTTCCTGCATAGGGGGCTTTTCACAGGCCGCCCTATTTCAGGGCACTATTTAGAGCGCATTCTCAGAATGAGCTCATATTACTAGCCTGCTAAGACCGGCAGCCTCGATGGTGTGCAATGCACTTTGCAAACGAATTGTGGAAGCTCGCCATCAGCACGGGCTCCGCAGTCGCGCACACAGCTACGGCCGACAGCGATTGCTCCCAGTACCAATCACACGCGAACACAGCCACATCAAAGTCACTGGATCATGGGAAAGTAGCGCTATTGCCTTCCCTGGTTGCTAGCCGAACACAAACAAATACTAACATACAGACGACCTAAACTTCGCAAGGCGATTGGCTAATCGGTCTCCGCTGCCATGGCAATCGCCATTGCGGCCCCTTCAAATCTTGGAAGCTTCGAGAAAGTCACTATAATCAAGTCGCACCAAAATCACCACGGAGCACCATCGTACTGAAGGCGTTCCTCGCCAATATATTGTCTTTGGAATTGAGCATGCAATCAAATTATCAACCATGCCCATCTCCAGGGATCTCTTACGATTACATTGTTTTCCTTGCGTGTTTCGAAACAGGAAAATTATTTTTCAATGCCTCAAAGCGTCGACACCGCATGCGGTGGTGGTACGAAGATGTACGCTTATTTCGCAGGTGTGTGGATAGCAAAATTGGTGTACAAAAAACCTTTATATAAAGCTACCCGTCACCAGCTAATTTAGATTGGCTTACTAAAGAATGGAGAGGTCAAGGAAAAATTGCTCATTTCATAAGCCAAAATGGCGACCAAACGAGGAGCTTGGCATTACTTTCCCAAGATCCAGTTACTTTTTTATTCATGGTACCTCAAAGGCCCAATTAAGGGAATTACATGAGGGGGGGTCACTTTAGGTCACATCTTCGAGCATTCCAGTACAGCTCACAACGCACAACACTGTCATCGCGATGTTTGCTGCTATCTCGCCGACACGCGGATATACAAAACCAGGTTGATTGTCGGGTGGCACTCGGCACCAGGAGACAGAACCGAACGCCGCGCAGAAAATATGCCGAAACCCGACAGCAAAACCGGCCTGCCTTGGAAACAGTTTTCGCGGTTTTTATAACGTCGTCAACATCGGTACGTCGTTCCGCAATTCCAAGACGGCCAAGACGGCCATCTTAGCCCAGTGTAGGTAGCGTTAAGGGCACTGCTCCGAAACCTCGCTGTTTCTAGCGGCTTCGTTTGCACGTTTGACAAAACTTGAGGTATAAACGTCAATGCAACCAAGATGTTCTGCATGTTTGGACTACGAGACGTAATTACGGGCAGACTTTGCTACCGCTGAAGCTCAATCAACTCAACAACGTTTATTAAACAACGCGCGCGACGTGCTAGAATAACGAAACAGAACGAAGATGGAGTGGGAGGGCGCAACTTTCTTCCCGTATGCCTGGAGAAGGAAAAAAACGTCTCGTTCCTCCCTTCTCGCGTCCGCTTGGGGGTGCATCAGTAGAAGGGAGGAAAACGTGCCGTTGCTACCTCTTTTCCTTTATTGTAATGCGAAAGCATTAACTGTCCGCCGTTTTCTGTAACCGTTGTGTGTAACTGTCTCTAGTCGAAAAATGGCACCTAAATAACCATTGGCTGCGAAAAATTTCTCTGGGAGGTTTCTGTAAACAAAAGTAAATTAATGGCTTTGAAAATAAAATTTCGTACATTTTGGAATGGATGTGAATCGGACTCAGGCCTCCGGAATGCGAGACGAGCACGCTTCCCTAGCGCCACGGTAGCTCCACGGGTCCGGCTGACTCAAGCTGTGCCTAGTGCGTGCGTCATGCTTTCGCATTCCCACACGTAAGCAATCTTAAGTGTCTCTGCCGATTCTTTTTCTTCTGAGAATGCAGCTTGTATACTTTTAACTGTAGGTAGAAAGTTGATTATTGATCAAAATAATGGTCGAACTAACATGTAACAATGAGAAACGCATAAAATGAAGCAAACGCTAATGAATTATTCATGCAGTAAGTTAGCACGAGTGTCGAAATGTCGAGCAGCATGTACGGGCTTCGGACTAGAGAGTCAACTTGTTAGAGCAAGATCTATCCACACAAGTTACATAGCTAGGTTGCCGAGACAAATGGTCTCACATAAATATTTTTCGGTGAGGCAATACACAGAAAACTATCGTTTTTTGTAGTTGGGTATGTGGGTTTTTGTTTACATCGTAGAGCGATTTTGCCTTTAATTTGGAGGACAAGTGAAAACTGCCGTCAAAACTATCGGATAAGTATGGCATATACCTTAGTTGGCGCACGCAGAAAGGCGTCCTGTTGGTGCAAAGGAAGAAAGAGAATACGTTGATTTAATTCTTAGTAACCGGCTATTTATATTACTTTGCTTATGTTGTCATGTTAACCGAACAGGCTGTACTGACATTCCCTGCAATCTACGCACACCTGGAAGTATGCGTAAACTCAGGGACGGAAGAACAAATTTCTTGGAAAGGGTAAGGGAGTTCGTTAAAGTGTCTTCCGTGCTATAATAAATGACTTGGGTTAAAATACAAAAAATACTGACCATTTATCTAGAAACTGTTTGTGTAAATTTAATTTCCAAAAGCAAATCTTTTTTTTTTTCCTTCTCTTCTTGGGGTAGCGTTTTTTTTCTGCTCATCTCTAGAACAAAAGTTCTTGGGACATGTTACCAGAACTTTTGTTCCACGATTGTTCAAAACGCACTCCGAGACAAGTTTACATGCAAAAAAAGAACGACTTTTCGGCCCATAAATCATCATATTTCTCGACGGCTCGACTTCTAAGCGTGGCACGAAATATTTTCTTTCTAACGCACATCTTCCAATTTCGACCCGCGAACATTTTGTACATTTGTCATCGTGTTTTCTCGACAGCAACGCGGGTCGTTTCTTGTTCGTCTATTACAGCTCGAGCTTGAGTGAAAAGCACGCTCGGATTGGTGCATAACGTCCTGCGCCATAATTTTTGCTTCTTTTTTTTCTTTTCTATTGGTTTTTGTTTGTCTTATTGTTCAATCTTTTGTGAGTGTGTGTGTCTGAGTGGATGCAGTCAACCCCGGCACGGACACAGTTCGGCTCCACAAAGAAAGGACGCAAAACGTATCTCAGAGTTGAAACTGTGGGGAGAAGCCTGACTCTTCGGCCGAGGAGTCATTGTGCCACAAGCGCAGTCAAGCGCCGCGTGGTTGTCGCGATAGCGCCTTTTGTACGACGACAGAATGCTCTCCTAAAGGAGGACGCGCGTGCTCTCAAAGCGCATTTTGACTTCACGAAAATAAAGAGACTCAAGGACAATTAACGGTACGACAACTTCAAGCGCATTCTTTTCATATTGTGAACGTATTAACGCTGGGTCTTATCGGTCTTTTGAGAAGGATAATCTTCCCGCACTCGTAGTTGACTAGTCTAATTCCGGTCGTCTTGCCTTGATTTAGACCCGCGAATAGTTCATTTCAAGCAATAAAGACACAAGAAAGTAAAGCTGATGTCAGAGCTTTTATACATTACAAAAAAAAAAAGCTGTAAGATTTATTTCGGTAAGTACAGCAGATCAGTTTCAGTTAGCAACTACCCGAAAAATAGCTAGCTAACCCATACAAAAATGTCCTATGGTCGGCTATAGAAATTTTTTTGTATGGTCGGCTTTAGCTATTTGGCCCAATTAGCTAAAGAATTTTCTATGGCTGTCTTTAGCATTTTTTATGGTCGCCTCTATGGGCTTCTTTATCTTTGTCTATGACCCTATCGCTGTGCAGCCATAGCGTTCTTTAGCTTTTCTAATGGTTGGCTAAAGACTCCTCTATGGCTTACCCTATGGCTCTCTTTAGCCAGCAAACTCTAAAAAAAATGTTTTTTTTTCTTTAAGTTTCCCCGACTTGTGAGAGCTACATGGTAGATATACATACATCTCTGAACACACAGAATACACAGAACACAAGCAGAACACTACCCCACCCAACAGCGACAACGCAGCGACCTCACACAACAGCGACAACGCAGCACCACCGGGCTTTTCTATATATGCTGCGTTCACACTCGCTGTATATATGGCAGTCTAATTTTTGAATCCGACTTTGCCGGTGACCCATTATTTGTCGCAAAAACACGGAGAGGCGGAGCAAATATTACTCGTACTTAATACATTATTTGAATTGTCTCTTGGAATAGCCCGCATCTCTTAATTCAAAACCCTGAAAAAAGCAAATGTAGATCATTAGGCTATTTAACTAAAATTTATTAATTATCTTTTTAATAAGTTCGAAGAATCATGTTGGCAATGCAGTGATGACATGCAGTACACTGGTGCTGAAGATTGCAATCAAGCTATTGCTTGATTGCAGTGTTTGGCGCGAGTGTAATTTATTTTCACTTTTGGGGGTTATAATTCATTTTAATTGTTGCACAAGTATTTTAATGGATTTTTCAAACAAACAATATTACTGGTTTTCACGACTCGTTGCAACAGCAGAGAACATATCTTGGGTCAAGGTTTGTCACTGGCATTACAGAAATTCAGTACTGATTTAATTTTCTAATGGGGAGTGTTTTTACTAAAAAGTAAGCGCCGGTAGTGATTTTCTAAAGGCGTGGAAAGAAAATTTATTGGTTCTTAGTCTTTAGACTCGGGGCCATAATTTTTTCTATAGACGCATAAAGACAATTTATTGGTTTCCAGTCTTTAAACTCGGGGCCAAAGGATTTTCTATAGGCGGGTAAAGAACATTTATAGGTTCGCTGTCTTTGGACATGGGGCCATATAATTTTCTATAGGCATCTAAAGAAATTTTATTGGTTCCCAGTGTTTAGACTCAGGGCCATAAAAGTTTCTATAGACGGTTAAAGACAGTTTATTGGTTCCCAGTCTTTAGATTTGTGGCCATAGAATTTTCTATAAACCGACGCGCTGTTTACAAACAAGCCCGCTTTTGCCCACACCAGGTGTGGGCACTGCGCGTGCGTAGAAACCGAATTCGCATGAGGTGAAGCTTCTGCGCATGCGCACTGCCATCGACAGCGCCACCGCAGCTGAGTGACGTCAGGGCCGCGTGTTGGTCTATAGGCGGGTAAAGAAAATTTCTTGGTTCCCAGTCTTTAGACACAGGGCCATAGATTTTTCTATAGCTGGCTGTAGCTGCCTTTATGGATTTGTATGGCCGGCCATAGAGGGCCATAGGGGGTAATAGCCTGCCATATAATTTTCCATAGACGACCATAGACCATTTTTGTATGGGAACAAACCTGAGCACCGAAAATTCCATTCATATTCTGAAACTCGAATTTTAGATCGATCACGGCATGAACAGCATCCATCCAGGTCATAAAAGTAAACATATTCGGCAGAAATCTGCCTGGTTGGGTGAGAGTTAAAGTCCGAAAATGTAGCTCCAACCAATATTTGAAAGGCAACCCGACGTTTCAAAACCAACTCTGTTTCTTCTTCAGGGGTGACTGAAGGCACGCTGGACAGCAGCAGCTCCTAACCACTTCGTCTTCAAAAAAGAAAAGAAAAGAAAAAGAAAAGAAATTAAAGAAGGAGAAATTAGAAAATTAAAAAATTGTCAAATAAAGTTTTAGTGATGGAGACGGTCATCTCTTCAACTTTTTCGCCAGGCCACGGAGGCCACGCACGTACATAGAGGGCAAAGCGCCCAGGGACCTGTTTAGGTTTCCTGGCGTATGTTAAATTTGCCACGATTCCAAGAAATGTCTTCTTCGAAAATTGGGCTCTGTGTCCACCACGTGCGCGTTCGCGAAGTCAATGCGATCGTCTAGAGTATCGCAATGTTCGGCGAAGGCGCTGCGCTCACTGTCAAACTTCCGCACGTCGTTCTTGTGTTGGCGGATACGTTCGGGAAAGTTATTCGTCTCGGCGATGTAGGTTGCGGGGCACTCTGCGCAAGGAATGGTGTAACCCACGCTCTGTGCTTTTTCTTTTGGTAGACGATCTTTTGGTCTTGGCATAAACCATCCAAGTGTGGACGTGGGCTTGTGGGACACCAGAGTACCTTCCTCCCCTAATACTAGTGCGAGCGCTTCACTGGTTCCCTTTACGTAGGGAACGCTGATGCGCGCAACTCGATTGGGCTGTCTTACATCTACTGGCATCTGGTTTTTTCTGGCAAGACCTTGGCGTCGGGCGATGCACTTAATGAAGCTACTAGAGTAGCCAGTTTTTTCTAGGTCTTTAATTGTTGTCTTCTTCTTTTTATCGGTTTCGGACGAGCAGATAGTCGTTGCCTTACGCAAGAGGGTCGAAACCACTGAGGCCTTATGACTCGTTGGATAGTTGGAGTCAAAATCGAGGTAGCGTCCGGTGTGTGTTGGTTTTCGGTACACCGTAAACGTCAGATCTTGCCCTCGTCGGTTCAGCAGCACGTCAAGGAACGGCAAGGTGCCATCCATCTCACAATCCTTGGTAAATTGAATGGCCGGCTCGATAGAGTTGAGGTGTGCCAAAATATTAGTCACGTCCAGTTTCTTGAGAAGGCAGAAACAATCATCTACATACCGCATGAATACTTTAGGGCTGTTGGGGAAAGACCTCAGCGCTTTTTGCTCGGCTGTTTCCATCGTGAGGATCGCCGTTGTGACCGAGATGGCCGCACCCATTGGAGTGCCACTGACCTGCTTGAAAAACTCCCCTTTGAAGGTGAAGTATGTGCTGCCAAGACAAAACTCGAGCAGACGGCTCAGTTCATCCACAGTGATGTTGATTCTTGTGGCCAGTGTGCTGTCTTTTTCGAGGGCTTTGCGGGCTGCAGCAACTGCAAGGTTAACTGGGACACTTGTGAAGAGGACACCACGTCAAAAGACACCATGGTGTCATCGTCACTGAGATGTATCTGCGAGGCGCGTTCTACGAAGTGGCCAGCATTTTCTACATGGGTCTACGTGTTTCCGACGAGGGCAGCCAAAGTCCGGTGAAGATAATTGGATAGCGCCCGAAGCGGTGAGGTTGTAAAGTCCACAATAGGTCGTCGAGGGTCGTTAGGTTTCTGGATCTTTGGAATGCCATAAAATCCTGGAGCGGAGCCATTTCTGCAAATAAGCCGCAAGTAAAGGCTCTTTGACCCTGGGTATTTCTTGAAAATCTCTGTCAGGATTTTGTTCAAGTTCCTCTGAACCTGCGGCGTAGGATCGTTCTTGCGTTTTTCATAAGCATGGCCGCCAAGAAGATCCCGTACCTTTTCTTCGTATGCCTCCCGGTCCAGGACGACGGTCGACTTACCTTTGTCGGCCGGCAGAAGCACAATATCCGTATCTTCGCGAAGTTTGCGAAGCGCTGTAACTTCTTCCGCCGGCAGGTTGTGTCGTTGCCGTTGTGGGAGCTTCGAAAGGATGCCCACCACTTTAAGCCGCACTCCATCCCGGATGCTAGGATCTAAGCGCATAATTCCGTCCTCCACAGCCGCGACCATTTTTGGAAGAGGCGGCCGTTGCGTGGTTATATTAAATCTGTGGCTTTTTGCCAAGACCGCAATCTCGCATGGCGAGAGTTGCCGATAGGAGAGGTTCTTGACAAAGTTTGTTTCATTGGTGCCTCGGCTTGAATCGTCCGATCTTGTTAGCCTTGAAATCTTCTCTTTCTGAGTAGTTCGTCGTTTATCCAAAGCAGTAGTTGTGACACTTGTGGCAAAAGCCTGCAAAGCCGGGAACATATCCGGGATGCGGTGCTCGAGTTGCCGGCGTGAAAAGAAGAGGTCTAGTTCTTTTCTTAGCGTGACCTGGCAATCGTGAATTCTGGCGCTTACTTAGCGTTTTTCTGCTTGCGCCACGATCTTCTGCCCTTCCTCTGTGTGGACGAGGCGCTTGAGACGGAGGGTTCGGGGAACAAGGTTCATATCCCGGCACGGCCTCGTGAAGACGAAGGCTTCGGGGAACGAGGTTCATATCCCGGCACGACCTCGTGAAGACGGAGGCTTCGGGGAACAAGGTTCATATCTTGGCACGACCTCGTGAAGACGGAGGCTTCGGGGAACAAGATTCCTTGATGTGCTGGTGAACCGACTAGGGCAAGATCTGACGTTAACGGTGTACCGAAAACCAACACACACCGGAAGCTACCTCGATTTTGACTCCAACCATCCAACGAGTCATAGGGCCTCAGTGGTTTCGACCCTCCTGCGTAGGGCAACGACTATCTGCTCGTCGAAACCGATAAAAAGAAGAAGACCATAATTGAAGACCTAACGAAAAATGGCTACTCTAGTAGCCTCATTGAGCGCATCGCCCGATGTCAAGGTCTTGCCAGGCAAAACCAGATGCCAGTAGAAGAAAGACAGCCCCATCGAGTCGCGCGCATCAGCGCTCCCTACGTAAAGGGAACCAGTGAAGCGCTCGCACGAGTGCTGGGAAAGGAAGGTATTCTGGTGGCCCACAAGCCCACGTCCCCACTGAGAAGGTTTATGCCAAGACCGAAAGATCTTCTACCAAAAGAAAAAGCACAGGGCGTGGTTAACACCATCCCTTGAGCAGAGTGCCCCGCAACCTACATCGGCGAGACGAAGAACTTTCCCGAGCGTATCCGCCCACACAAGAACGACGTGCGGAAGTTTGACAGTGAGCGCAGCGCCATCGCCGAACATTGCGATACCCTAGACTACAGTGTTCTAGAGAGTTGTAGTGGCAAGAGCGGCGGCCACCGCGTGAAGATTTTGCGCGTAGACGACACCGTAGCGCTGCTGTTCTGAGCCCTAGGAACGTGCCCCCGTCAGCCTCGTCGTTGGCGCTGCTCGGCGTGTACTACTGTGGTTCGACTGGAGCTTTTCGCGACGCAGAAAAGGTTTTCCTTTGGATTAATGCCTCTAGAGTGTGAGCTATCCTCTACTTTTCTTATTCACGTGTTTTTGATGGAGATCATTTGATTAATATCGACTCCCTCCCCCCCCCCCCTTTCCCAGTACTGACAGGTCGTTCAGCAACGCTATCACTTAGGCTGCACGCTTAATAGCTGCGAAAGAAGCCATGCGATACTGATATAACAAGAAGAAATAGACTAATATATCTCGATAAATCTCTCACTTTTTTAATGATGACAGGAACAATATACTGGTGTATTGTTTTTTTGTCATCGTGTTGCTGATGCGGGGAGCAGCGTTGTGATAAGGTGCAAGGCCGAGCGCTGTTGGGAACGGCCGAGGGGCCACTGCAACTGGCGAACATATAGCAAATTGTCTTTTGGGGAAGGCAGTCTATGAAGAAAAAATACCTCGATTGGCAGTACATGAAGCATTAAAATACAATATGAACACAAACTTCAACAGCCCTTAATATGAAAAAAAAAACATTTTTATTCTCAACTAACTACTTTATGACCTCTCAAAAGTGGTAATACACTTCATTGATATACACAGCAAGCACATGACAGACATCCAGCAACATACTACGCAAAAACACTGCAAAATAGTCAAAATATATTGCGGAATAGAATGGCGAGGTGCACATAGTCCCGAAGGATAAGGCGCGGTTCAAAATGTCTCACACACCACTGATGTCTCGGCGAGGCGTTTATCTTCTCGATTAAGATTTTTTTCCCCACTGTAGTCTGCGCGACTCCTCTTTTGGCGCACGAAACAGCGACGGCTTACGATCGCTGGTGTTCCGGCTTCCCTTGTTGACCGGGTAGCCCGACTTGCATCCCGGCGCGAAGCAATGTCTGTGAACAAAATGTAAGGGCGCAAACGAGCTGGTGTACATTACACATGGTTGAGGAAACCCCGAGACTGCGGGTAAACGACACGACACTAAAAGGTCTCTAATAGAGACTTTTTAGTGTCGTGTCGTTTACCCACAGTGTCTGTGTCCGTCTTTTTCCTTGCATTTATGACCGAGACGACAACGGAACGGTGAAGACTCCCACCACTACACCACAAAGAAAAGTGCTACGGTGCTACGTTTGGGAGAAGCGTACCACCTCAGCTTCGTCTTCTTCTTCGCTCATCGCACATCTGCCACATGCCATAAATTCTTCTAGGGCTCAGAACTCCAACGCCACTCGCGGCCATCTACGTTGACCGTCTTCACGCGGCCCACTGTAAGCGGGCGCCGCTCTTGCCACTACATCCTCTAGAACACTGTACCTAGACCATCGCATTGACTTCGCGAACGCGCACGTGGTGGACACAGAGCCCAATTTTCGAAGAAGACTTTTCTTGTAATCGTGGCAAATCCAACATACGCCAGGAAACCCAACAGGTCCCTTGGCGCTTTGCCCTCTGTGTAGGTGCATGACCTCCCTGACCTGACGAAAAAGCTGAAGAGATGACCATCTCCATAACTAAAATGTTATTTTAAAAATTTTTCGATTCCTAATTTCTCTTTTTTTTAATTTATTTCCCTTTTCTTTTCCTTTCTTTTTTGAAGACGAAGAGGTTAGGAGCTGCTGCTGTCCCGCGTGCCTTCAGTCACCCCTGAAGAAGGAACCGAGTTGGTTTTGAAACGTCGGGTTGCCTTTCAAACATCGCTAGGAGCTACATTTTTGGACTTTATCCATCCATGGCAGTATTTTTTTTCTGCACGTTCGAATTGTTTTTATGACACATTTCAACAAAAAATACACGTTTCAGTATTTA
Source organism: Ixodes persulcatus (assembly GCA_013358835.2). Classification (NCBI taxonomy): domain Eukaryota; kingdom Metazoa; phylum Arthropoda; class Arachnida; order Ixodida; family Ixodidae; genus Ixodes; species Ixodes persulcatus. The sequence goes on from JABSTQ010009403.1 coordinate 1,950,480, forward strand.
TATTCTTCCTCGCATATTTCAATCAATCAATAATTTTTATTCACCTTGAATCGTGAAAAAACACTGCATACGGCACCTCAATCTCTAGCCCATTCAGCTACTCTTAGATCAATTTTAGAATATCAATATAGATGCGGGGTTTCCCTGGGGCACCCATTCTTGTGACACACAAATAATAATAATGTCGTACTCATCTCATCTCTACATATATAGAACTCAGCCGCCATGAGTGCAAAAGTTTCACCACCACCAACATAGGCACTCATTTCGATATTGATTATGAGGGGTTACCAACAATTTCTAAAACTGAAGATATGCACCAATCAGAATGTTTTTTTTTTCTTCTGTTCTGAATGTGATATTAACATTAAGTTAAAACAAGTTCACACACGAATGTGATACTCAGATTCACGGGAAAAAAATACGCCAGAATTCACCTCTAACGCGTTTTTTTTTTTCTTCAAGAAGTGTTCCAGCTTTCTTTTAATTGCATTCGAAGTGTGCTTAGTTTATATTTAAATAAGTGGGCTTTAGTAACGGTATTTTCAATATATCTTTGAAATATATCGCTAATACTGAGCATGCTGCCATATATTAACAAAAATGTATTTGAAAAGCATCTCGAATATGTTTTTGTCGTATTTATGCATATAGCTGTATTGTTTGTGTGGTCGTGGACCATACTGATAATACACAAGTTTCAAACGTATTTTAAGAACCTTTTTTTTATTAGTAAGTGAAAACTGAAGATTGTAATTTAGTGTACTTCCAGTGTATTTGAATTGACAAAACACACTTAAAATACATTGGCGATGCATTTGTACATATTTCGAAGGAACTAAGTTTTGCTTTAAGGTTCTAGCACCGATAGCGCATGTTCACAAAACTCTCTTTTTGCAATAGTCGCTGACAGCACAATGGTTTCGGAAAAGGAGCTTACAAACTGCAGAAGAGCGTTCGAAACTGAAAGAGGCTACCGCGATCCACGAATGCGCAATTAGCTGCTCCATCCCTTAAAACAAATATTAAGTTGCAAACTCTCAAGTGATTTTTGTAACATCCGCCCTGTTTAACAGGTTGCGTTCACTTTTGTAAGAAGTTGGTTTGATTTCAAAATAAAACACGCCGAAAACACTTAAAACTGCTTACGTGTAGGAATGCTTTCGCATTCCTACACGTAAGCAGTCTTCAGGCGAAAGCATTCGTACACGTGAGGATTCCTACATGTAAGCATTTACACCTATCACAGTGGACCTCGCGGTCCAATGTGATAGGTCAGGTGTAAATGTACTCCGCTATTTGATGATATTGAAATTTAAGCGCGACAAAGAAGCAAGTTTGTCAGGGAAATTGACGAGGCCTTTTTCATTGATGGCTGTTACGCGGACATGTGTGTGAGCGCATGCCGTCCATAGCACTAGCGAGTGACGATGTTCATTTTTTTAGGACGTCGGGCAAGTACGTATAAGCGTGTGTCCGCATGATGGGGGAGGGGTGTGCTATCGGCTTGATTGTTTTTTGTTTTGTGTGTGCGTGTCTATCGGTTCCTTTTATGTGTACTTGCACCAGTAAATTTTTCAAGTGAAAGTCAGCGCTGTGTCTGTGTTCTCCTTCCACTGACCCTTCATATTTTTTTGCGCTGTTTTAATACTTTTTCGACATGACCAACCAACTAGCCCAACTACACACCCTGTTGCTTTTCTTTGTGTTTTATTTCTAAGGCGCGTCCGCTTTGACCTTGTGCGGCGCGTGCGTGATGACCTATTTTCATGGCCATCTTTCAGGCAGAACGCCGACACAGCCTTTTCCCTAACGGGGACATATAAGGCTTTGGCCTTAAAACAGAACATATAGAGTACTGTGTTACAATATATTGCCTGGCAACCGCCGCCCAGACTTACAACGGGCTTACACGCGAGGAAATTGGCAGGGACAATAGGTTTACGCCAAAAACAATTTCTGAGAATGAATTAGTCAATATCAAATTGCGTTCGCGCGCTTCCAGTTTTTTTTTAGCATTTTCAACTTTAAAACGTTAGCGGATATCTACGTGTGTTGAATTTGGTCCCGTCTGCACTTGTGCTGGGATGTGTGAGCATACATGCGTAACCTATATGCAAATAGATAAAAACAAAACAAAAATGAAAGTCGTTTACAACTCCCTGTAACGCCGAATTGGAGCGCAGCTCTTGAGGAGGAGGAGGGAAGGGTACTCAGGGGAGGGTATACTCCTCCTCCCCTCATTCTAAAATCTCCTCCGGGGGGGTCACGTGACCTCGGGGGGGGGGGGGGGGGGGGGTCACGTGACTTGGGAATCACGTGACCTGGGGGTCACGTGATCTCGTGACCTGAGGGGTCACGTGATCCCCCCCCCCCCCCCCGAGGTCACGTGACCCCGGGGGGGGGGGGGGGTCTCGCGCGGTGCATTATGGGACATTTTCCATAATGCACCGCGCGGTTACGCCGACGTCGACGCCGCTCAAGCCGGAAACGGGCGCCTAAGAGCTGCGCTCTAAAAACTTTCGGCCTTTTCTTTTGAGAATGAAGTATCTATAAATGTAAGGATTAAGGTGTGATGGGGTAATTGGTTATTTGAACGATTAAAAAATCAGACATATATATAATGATCCGGGCTTGTTATTTATTTCTTAACCACAGTGACCAGGGCTTTGTGATTGCTTCGGTATACCGCCATGTGGTGTACGCTGAAGGCAGGCACGTTCTTCGTGAAGACGAGGTCTATACACGTCCGATGCCTGGTCGCGGGCTCGATAGGTTCGTTCACACACGCAAGCCCGAAGCGCTCGAGCATAAACGAAGTGAACCACTTTCCCTCCTTGCGTGCAATGTCAACCTTAATGTCACCCGTCAATACGGTAGACGTGTCATCGCCGAGCATGACCCAGCCGAAGGCATCCATCATGAATGCTTCAATGTCTTTCTTGGGCGTCGCGGAGGGGGGGGGGGGGGGGGGGGCGGGCACAACGGCGACCATCGCGCACCTTGACGGAGAGGCTGGAAAGGCTGCCGCCATCTATGAGCGACGGCGGTAACGAGACTGATTGACTGGTTGCCGCCGTCGCTCATAGATGCGGGTAGCTGTCCAGAGTTTTGTGTAGTTTTGTGTTGACATTTGTTTGGTACCGGACATGAAACTTGGGAAACTAGCCCTTAACAGCTCCGCTGCGAAATACTAAAATATTGTCCGTCGACGGAAACTTCGGCAGCGATGGGATACCGTGATGACAGTGGCGCCTACAACCGCTCATTTGCTTCGACAACGCTTCTACCACCAACCGATGGGATCGTGACCCCATGTAGGATTTAAAGGCGGCTCCTGCGATGTGTGTTGTCGCCATTTCGGTGTACTGCAATGCGCGGAAGGTATAAGATAGAAAATGCGCCAGGCGGACACACGTTCCCGCATCTGTAATGCCAAAAGCATTCAACGGGTAGATTTTTATCATTTTCTTGGGAAAATGACGATCATGAATGGTACCGCTATTTGAAGCTGACTTGAAGTGACATCCTCTTAACAATCCTCATCTTCCAATCCGAAACATTACCCTGCTACAATGACTACGGTCGGAGAAAAATAGTATTGTATAGTGAGTTATCTAATTTATTACATTATGGTGAGATCGCGTTGGCATAGTCTAAAACTTTAAATGCTACCCCGTGATGTACCCTTCTATGCTTAATTTTTACGTTGTTCTTTTTTTGTGTGTAATTGCTTTATTTCGTTTCTTTTTGTTGATGTTGTTTTTACTGTGAGGCGGGGTTTGTTTTTATGTATACGTGGGATGTTCCGAAAACATTCAGTCTCGAGATTGTTTTTGTTGTTATTTTCGATTGTACAATTTCCGCCTTATTCTCCGAAAAACACTCCCTTAAATCGATACGAAAATCCAGCGGCAAACCAAACCCTTCGCTCGAAGAATGACTTTTTTTACTATTTTTAAATTTCACAGACAAGATTTGAGATCTCTGTTTATGTTTATGACGCCAACGTATAGGCTCTGACCGTTACTGTCGTATGTCCTTGTAAGGGAAAGTGCTGAGGAGTGGGACGGTGTGAGAAGTGGGACAGTCAACATATTTCTTCAGTGAATAGAACCAAAATGTTGATGAACTGCTAGATTGATGACGCCGTCGTAGCAGTACTTTCGACTGTAGTGACGCAGCTGCTTGACGTGGTGTACATGATTTGAGTCAGTGGTTGCCACTTCGGCACTCATATGCAAATAGCACATATTCGTTTTGCTTGATTCTTGAACCGAAACAGTTTGGCCAATGACAGTAGCAAACTAACATTGAAAATATGCGTTAATAGGTTGTTTTTAACCACCGCTGTTTTATTCCTAACATCTTAATTGTTGCTACAATTGGCATCTTATAGTGTGTAAAGCAGTTTTAGGATGAATGGGACAGCGTCTTATTCCTCCATTTACTTAAGAATGGTGCTCGAACTGGTAGATCGGCAGTGAATATAACCTGCAATAATGGTCAATCATCTAATTTCCGTTTATATTGTATTTAGGCCCGAAATTATTTGCTTTGTGTAAACTGTTACTGTACTTTAAATCCATGGTCCAAAACCACAGACAATCGGAGCATAAAAGACGGCTGCAATCGTGCTACATGTCTGATGAAGACCTGTCTGCCAATGATATTCACTAGTACAATGTTTACCGCAATCTCGCATGTGTCCCCCATTCCACCTTGGGGGGGGGGGGGGGGGGTGGAATGGGACATATTTTTTTCTTAGTATTTATTTTTTTGTTTGGAGATTTTTAGGATAGTTAGGAGAAAGTGCTCTTTAGCTAGATGTGAAGGGTCCTCCACGCTATATTTAGGAACATTAAAGCTGTCCCTATATGTGGCCGTTGAACTACACAAAAAAAAGTTATAGGGTGAAACTGTCCCATTCCTCCCAATCCCCCAAACCAAGTGTGGTGCAAATATGCCTCTCGAGGTGCATCGATCCGTCGCAAGTAACGATCGCTGGATTAGCAATAAAGTCGGGTCTCTAGTAGAGTCATACATAAATGGTGCTTCGCCGTAGAGCATCTGCCCCCCTCTAAGCCCGCTTGAAGCAACGAACAGAACGCTCGGCTGAACACGCTCGCCGATATCGAAAGCATAGAGTGCAACAAAGCGGGGACATGGTCGATTCAGATCCTTCATCGACGTTCTTAATGGCATTCAGTCTCAACTGAGTTCCCTGTTTTTTTCGTTGGGCCACGACGCCGATGTTCTAAGTATGGGGGTGGCTCTGCTAAAATGCAAATGACGATTTGGGCGGCGTCTAGCTTACTGGTTACATTTTATTTTAATGTTCCATACAAGTTTAGCGTAAAAGACACCAAGATGGCACACCACGTGCGCTTCGACCACGTCCACAGGAGAAAACAATCAATAAAATTCTAAATAACCCCCCCCCCCCCCACACACACACACACACTGAAGTAGGATGTAGAATTCCGGAAGCACGGCCTCTAGCTTCAGGAACGAATTCATGACTGAAACAAAAACAGGACACTTTCAAGTTGAATTTCCCGACACTGACATATTCCATCTACCAAAATCATAAAGAAATTGAGGCTTTATTTCTAAATATGTAAAAAAAGATGCTTCGTTTCTATAGACCCAATGTTGTTACCTTGGTTCTGAATTATTGACACATCTCAAACGAACGATATTTTGCACACCAATGATTGCCGTGTTCTCTTTCCCAGATGCATGCTCTAGCGTCTTCTCTTACCCCTACTATATATACCCACATTTCACGATTCGATCGCCCCTTCAGCTTCATCTTACGCTCTCAAGACAATCTAGTCGTACCCATAGGCTGTACTAAATCAGTACATTCAGTGGACTTTACATCCCCCCAACCCCTCAAAAAAAAAAAAAAAAAACTCTTTTCAACTTATTGTTCTGACAAAAGCCAGTTGATCGCCGCGTCCATTAAAAACGCCACAAAAAAAAAAAAAAAGAAGACAGAGTCGGGTTAGAGTTTTGGCACACGATGACAACGTCCAGCGCCGCTCCATACTGCCCGCTATTTGTCACGGGCTGTCCAGAGACCCGGGCCACACTGTTTCCGGAACTCTATCAAAAGGCCAAAAAACATCGGGGCGCCGAGCCCGCCTACTCTGGCGCCTCTGTCCCATCTGCAGAGTGCTTTCAAAGAGCAGCGCGAGCTCATTGCCTAGGCCTAATACGGCAGCCGTCTTGTTTGGCCTTTAATAAAGCGTTCGCCGTCCGGCCTATGAAATTAATGGGTTCTCGCAAAGTGGCCGGACGAGTCGGGCGTGCGTATAGCTTGCCTGGTCGGTTTGGCCCTCTGCTATAGCGACGCTGCTTAAGGGAGCTTAATTTCGGCCTCGCGCTGATATTGATATGTACGTTTAGATTAATGGACACGGGGAGACGGGCGCGTAATGTTGCCCGTGGCTGACGTTACGATGTTTTAATTGCGAACGGGTGTAACGCGGCCTAAACTAGATTCAAAAGCACGCTTCGGGAGGCGTGTTGGTGAAGCCCACTTTGTGCTTTATTAAGCCAACATCATAATCTAGACTAGCTCTTAAGCCCTTGAGGTTGTTCTTGCCTTTGTTTATTGCAGAATTTTGCGACGTGTTTTAGTTTAGGCGTTGCTTCTAACGAATCACTTAGTGGGTATAGTAGAGGTTGCCCAGGAATATAGGGTCCAAGTGTCAGGTGCCATGGAGATGCGTGGTGAGGTACGATCATCTTTACTCATTTTCTACGCACGAATGAAAGAACCGGAAAAACATGTATGTTTCATGCATTCTGTGAAAGGAGCTACAGCGTATAGTATGTATACATATCAAAACTTTATTGATTCGTCGAGCGGTCGAATTGTCTTGTGGTGGGGAAATACGCTTCCCTTACTCTCCTGGAAGCAATAATTTACAGATCAAGTCCATCTTGTGTTTTTCGGGGATTCTTTCTGTCACATCCTACCACGCCGCTTCTTCCGGCAGGAGAGTTCCGGTTCATTCTTTAAACAAATTGGACTTTCCTACAGTAAATGGACTCTCCAAATGGCATTACGTTCGGTGGAATATTGAAACATTGTATATACTATATACTATTCACGTGTCAGACGTAAATTGCCATAATGACGAACTGCCCTATGGCTGCAGAAGGGTTTAGATTTGGGCTAGTTGGTTGAGCATGTTTAGGGCTTAAAAGCGCTAAAAACGACGGCGCTTTTAACCCCTAAACATGTTCAACCAACTAGCCCAAATCCAAACCCTTCTGCAATACCTTTCTTCTACATGAGCCTCTTTTAACTGTTCACCCTGTTATCAACAAGACATATACTTCATCAATGCCATCGCTGTTACGTCTGTCAAGGCGAGACACTGTGCGTACGCCATAAGGAACGGGTGCTACCCAACGGAAGTCCTGAACCTCTTCCAGATACCGCCATCGACCGGACATGCGAAAAGGATTACCAAGATTCTACGTGCAGAAACTGGGAGGCAAGTAAGACTACTTCATGATGGTCTGAAGGTTTGGTGTCACACGGTTTACAGGGATGGGAGTTTGGCGGGATGGAAGTTCAGGGAGTGTAGACGCCAAGCCGGAAGGAATACGGAGCTTCTATGGCAACGGGTACTGGCATCGCTACCGAGGCCCGTCAGGATGAAGAGGGGCGTGTGTGAGGTGGTGCTGCTTGGTGACGCTAAGGCTCCAGAAGAGATAGTAAGGTTCTTAGAGAAAGGACCCAAGTTTGCCGGTAAAGCAAACATCAAGCCTCAGGAACTCTTGACACAGGTGCGAGATGTGGGAGACAGAGTGGACCAAGATAAGAGAGATAGATGCATTTTAGATGGAGTCGATACCCTTCCCCGACAAAGAGGGGGCGTGTCCTCCAATGGGCCTAAAGTTGGCAAGGTTGTGTCGTTCTGTTTGAACGAACATCTCAAGCTACTAGTAGCAGACAAGGAGGGCGGGTTTGTCCTTGTTACTGAGAAGGATTTTCTACTTAAGGGCAAGCAGTCAATAGAGAAGAAATTTAAGGAAGCAAAGAAGGTTTCCCTCGCGAGGGTAAAAAAGAGGGCTGTTGAACTGTGCCAGAACTTGAGTCTGGATAGATTAAAAGCGTCGATCATACGGGCTAAGGATCTTAACCTAAGGGTTTTTTTTCACAGTAAAGACTCATAAAGTAGACATTGTCGTTTAGGGCTGTTGTGACACAGAGGGGGTCGTGGCAGATGCAGATCTCATCGTACCTTCAGCGTCACCTTTCCCAGCTTCGCTTGAACGATCCTTTCAGGGTGAACAATTCAGAAAGTGTGGTGGATTTTCTGACATATTCTAACCCTGGAGCTTGTGATGCGGTATCATTTGACGTTGAAAACCTTTTTTATTCTATCCAACATGATGGTCTCTTTGTAGCTATTCGCGAGGCCATTGAGGTGTTTGGGGAGGTCAAGTTCCAAAATCAATGTGGGGTTGCCACGGAAGGTTTTCTAGAGTTGCTGGGCTTTTATTTGGAATCCACATATATTGTTTTTAGAGACCTACAGCTTGTGAAGAATCAAGGTGTGTGTATTGGTGCGAGTGTGGCTCCAGTGTTAAGTGATCCGTACTTAGCAAATTGTGATAGGGAGATTAAGAATAGATTGGAGGCAGGAGCTCGTCCATGTCTTCAGATCTGTAGACGACTATCTTGTTCTGTTCCGGAAAAAAGTGGAGTCAGAAAGGGCGGTGTTTGTGTCAGACATGTTGGAGATTTTCAAAACTAGCGCCTCGGGCTTGAGTTTCAAAAGTGAGAACCCGGTGGAGGGTGGTTTGCAGTTTTTAGATCTGAAGTAGGCACTTCTCCCGTCGCATGTATGTTGGGCATACTGTCCTAGGGCGAAAAAAGGTGTTTTGCAATATGACTCTAACCACTCCAAGATTATTAAGAGGGGGATAGCCACAACTTGCCTGAACGCGGCATTAACAAAGTCTTGTCCGCACAGCGCAGCCGACAGCTTCGGGTTACAAGTGAGTAAGCTGGAGGAGGGAGGTTTCCCCTGTGAGATCATTAAGGGGGTGGTAGAGGGCTTGCTAAAGAAGTTTCGCGGAGGACGGAAGAGGGAAGAGAGGGGCAAGCCAGATAGGAGACCAGTGGTGATACCGTATATACATAACGTTAGTCATAACATAAAAAAATATGGGGGAAAAGCATCGCATTTCGGTTCTCCTTTCAGCTCCACAGAAATTAAGCAAGCTATGTGGGAGGGTGGAACGGGTTGACACACGGGTAGATATTTGTCAGAAAAGCACGCAACAAAATACGTAGGATGCAGAGTGGGGGCTGTGTACAAGAATTCCTCTGTCTTGTGGGAGGGTATACGTGGGGCAGTCGGGGCGATGCGTGAACGAAAGACTGAGGGAGCATGCCCTGTCATTGAGGTCAGCCCCCTTTGGCAATCTCTCAGTGCCAGACGAAGGTACGAGTGTGACGAAGGTACGTGTGTAAGTGCCCCATCGATAACGCTGTTTGAATTGGAGTTATCGTTTTTACGATCATGCACGGTGTAAGAGTACGAAATGTGATAAGCGGCGGTTGGAACTGAATCGGATGTGTGTCTTGTTGGTTTCGCGGTACGTGTGTTTTTCCAACATTAAACCAGTTGCAAGTAGCGCTCTGTGGTGTGTGTCTCTCCTACTCGTCCGTCGCTTTTAGTGCTTTTAACCCCTAAACATGCCCTATGACTAATTACCCTATGTGACGAATAGCCCTGCTACCGATTGACGTGCGAGGAATTGTCATTCAATGAACGGTCCTACAATCAGCTGCATGACACCATTGGACGTTCGGTACCGAAATACGAGGAGCAATCAAGTTCTAGGGTATCCTAGCTTATTTAAAAAAAAATTATATGCAACAAGAAGCGAAAATGTCGCCACTTCTTTGCATAGTCTGAGTGTATTTCTATACATTTTTTTTTCTCAACGTCGACGCTAGGATTGCTTATTTGCTGCAATACAGCTGCATTATGGTTTTGCTGCAATACAGCTGCATTAACAGTGGAGCGCATCCAAAGCACTCTACCACTGAGAGTGTCCTTCATAATCAGAAATAGCCAAAAATCGCGTCGCGCAAAGCAGACTCGTACGTAAAGTACAAAAAACGTGCAAAGCAGACATGTGCGCAGCATAAATCAATTATATTTTATTGTAGCTCTTTAACGCTTCAATTACGTTTTTCTGTGGTAACATTCACTGTAATGAAATTACTATTTTTTATAATCAATTACAAATAATCAATGATATGTTTCTAAAAGAGCTAAAATTATTGAGTTGAGTTTCTTTTCGTAAGGAAGCGCTCTGTCTGTCCTTGCGTCACTCGTATATGATGCGACAACGTTAGACACTTTTTTTGAGCGCTAAAGAACTAAAAAAAAAGTTACCAAGACTACCAGAAGGATTAGAATGGCAACGTGCTCAGCGACGTTTTGACTGTCGAGATGTAGAGAGCGCCTCGTTTCCTCTGTACAGATTGTTACGATCCGGGTTTGCCATGGCATAGATGATTGTGTTCTGCACAGACCTCATCTAGACACAACAAAGCCCCCCCCCCCTTTCCCTTTCCATCGTGTAAGGGTTCACCAGCGCGCGCTTGTAGAAGGTACTATGTACAGAAGGTTTTCTTATCTACGGTCATAACAACTGAAGCACCTCGCTTCCTAGAAGACCATGAACCATGAACTGGTACGCAATGTGTTTGTGCGCTGCAACACAGCTCTTCCCTCAAGCGCATCCGTCGAGAGGGTCTTCAGCGTCGCGGCAGATATCTTCATTCAGGATATGTGGGTAGATGACTGACGAGAGCCCTGAAAGACGACTGCTGTTGAAACTTAGCAAGGTTGGACTGCAAAAAAAGAAACAAAATGTAACCAGTTTAGACATATATTTATGCAATTTTATTTTCCAATAAAATGCTTAAAAAAGTAACGTGAAAAGTAATCAATTACTTTCTGATAATTTTTCAATTACTTTTGTGATACAGTAATTGATTACTGTAATCAGTGACGTTTTTTCAATACAACAATTGTAATTGGAATGGTTACTTTTTTTCAGTAACGGGTACAAGATTGACACAAAGCCAGGAGAGCAGGGAGCGCGAGAACTCAGTTTAACATAAGAACGTTTTAAGGAAGTACTGCACGACGAGCCGAAAGCATTTTCTTAATGAAGAATCACGACTGCTGCTCTCTCCAGCTGCTGTTGTTTTTTTTTCTCGAAAGCGATAAGAATTTTTTTTTTCTATTATGTCCCTATAGGATGCAGGGTTTGCACCTTTAGGATGCAGGGTTTGCACCTGTATGCTTCAGGACGCAATGGGTGAGGATGACGTCTTCACCTGTTCAAAAACATGGCCACAATCATCTCCTTCAAACAGGTGGAGGCGCGAACATGCGGTGGCAGGGTGTCGTGGTGTTCCCATTGTTGCGACCGGCATTTGGTTTCGAGATAAAAAAAAAACCAAAAAAAACCTTCATTTTAGGTTTAACTGCGAACACCGGTGAAATTATACCGCCATTTAGGCCGTTATCACGCAATGAAATCGCCTAATCTCGCGCGTTTATCGAATTCGATTAATAACAACGAGTTTTCAGAAGGTAAATTCCCGCCGTTTGTAGTGTCTCGAATACTGGTAAAACCAGGTGGCGCCACAATTGTTTGATGACTTTATAACAATGCTGCTGTGTCTTGTGGTTGTTCCGAATAAAAGTTCCCATATTGTGAGATGTTTTTCATGTGTCTGCCTGTTCACCATTGAGATAAAAATGTGGCAGACCTAACAACTTGGGCTCAGGATTGGCGGGTTGGTTAAACAAATTCAGGAATATGACATTTGTCATGTTCGTATAATAAGTTAATAGTAACAACCTAACTGCCCCTCATAGAGCACTCAATTCTAAGCGTTCCTCAACAATAATTATCGAGGCCCGGCAAAAATGGCGGAGAGTGACTTCAGCCTCTTTTCCCTTTTTGTTTTGTCGGTCTCCTTTGGATAAATGACTCGAGATGAACGGCAGAGCATTCCATAAGCAGTGCGGCGCTTCGGAAGACCCCCTATAAACCTATCTCACAGCCAGTTTCACTACGCCACCGCTGCCGCCATGCATCGTAGGAACTGCACTCTGAGGGTATGCGCGAGCAGAGCACGAGGCGGAACGAGCTGTCTCGTGAACTGGCGCATGTCTCTTATGAATTACAATTATGGTGGCGTCACGCGACCCGAAACATTTTAGCGCTCATGGTTCCACATAACTAATTTCAGACCCCTCCTACAAAGGGTCTGCCGACCCCTCCTTCATGTTCCTGCCGCTCTACTGTTGAGAATAAAACTTTAAAAAAACGAAGGTGAACGTGTTGGCTGCATTGCCCACTGACTGCAACATTCCATTGTGACACTGTCTTACGTGTTGTCAATGCGGAAAGAAACTGAGGGAGAGAAGGAAACGAGAGTGCGCGGGTACGTCAGAACGCCGAGCTCTGGTTGGAACAATTAGTGGGTAGAGGCAAAGCTAGTTGCCTTTGCCTCCACTGCATTCGCCGAACGCGTCGGGGCGCGGAACGTTGGCGGCCGGCGTCCGCGTTCGTACGAGTTCGACGTGTGCAGTGACGACAAATACAGCTAGCTTTACGTCTACCTACTAAATGTTCCAACCAGAGCTCGGCATTCTGGCGTATCTGACCGCTTTCGTGTCCTTCTCCACCCTCAGTCTCTGCCGCATATATCATCCTCACAGTGGTAAACGTTTTCTGATGTTTGACGTCTAGTTTCGCCAAACGTTCTGCAGGGCATTCAAATTCACGAACATAAGACGAGTCATGAAATGAAAGTAAATGCGCAGGCGAGCTGGTCAACGGTTGTCCTGGAGAGAAAAACAAATGATACGGACGAAAAACGAAAAGGTGGACCAACACAAGAGCATTTCACTTACGAGCGTCTCTGCTTCGTGACGTTCTTATGTTTGACCTTTTTCTTCCCCCCTTGTTTCGGTCTTTATTTTCGGTATGATCAAGCTATACAATCTATTGTTATTTCAGTTCCTAACGCGACGCTGATCGATTCCGCCAAATATGTGTTCGCGTTCGAGGCATAATCTTCACTTCGAGGGCTACCCAGTGTCGTGCATGATTCTGCGGAGACTTCTCTGTATAAGGACATCCTCGCCAAGTTTTCGTCAAGATCAAATAACATAAAGTCGTCTGCCAATCACGGTGGCACTTGCTAAATCACCGTCATCAGTACCTCGGTATTCTCGAGGGCGCACTGACTGGGCAGTGTACGAATCAAGATTTCTGCGTGCGGAAGTATGCGTCCCCCTCACTTATTATTTATGTATACTAAAAGTAGTCTCATGGCATCAGTTAATTTATCTGGCCATTCGAACACCACCTTATTGATTCCGAGTGAAAGCTTCAAACTTCCGATCCTCAGTTTGCGGGTTCAAATCGCGGCTGAGGAGCCAGGACTACCACGGAAGCTTATATGCTGTGGCCGTCTTATAACAAAGTTTTATCTTGCACATAAAAAATCATTCCCATGGGATTAATGTCAATTCTTATAGACCGCGGCTGGAGTTCAGTAGTCCTTCTTCGTTAATGTACCCTGTAGAGTAAGAAATCGAATTTCATTTAACGACGGGGTTGTTTAAATTGCATACAAAATGAGTAACCAAACAAAATACTGGAAAATTCAGCATTTTAATGGTGCGGATGCATAAAATTTTTATTGTGCACAGCTCATTGGCAGACTTTCGATTAAGAACTATCTTATATTCTATACTATATTATAAAAAGTTCATCCCTACGCCAGTTCTGCTTTCTGTTTCACACTTTGGCTGTGAGATCACACCAGATTTATTCGCATGCACATTCAGAATGCCCCAAGCCTTCCAATTTTTTTCTTTCTATTACACCTTTTCTGCTGGATGGCGTCACCTCTATTTGAGATTTAATACTCACCCCAACTGAGGTGTTTAGTTCAACACGCCTGAATGGGCATCCCCAGGGTGCAAACAAATATGACTTTGGGAATTTAGCCGACATTAAAAAGGTTTAGCTTAGCATATATTTTACGCACTTTTAAACTCTTAAGTAAAATGAAAGAACACAGAGAGCGCAGGTGACCTGGTGGAGGTTTACTTCGATCTTAAATACCCTACGACTGATGTAAGTTAACCGAAAATATTCCCGTTTACTTCTAAGCTTTTGGGTTTTCGTGCCCTAGTTTTAGGTTATTTAACATAATGGTTGCTTTAAATATAATTTAAGGTAAACTTCCACACGTTTTTTTATCTCCCAAGCAACATGCATGGTGTCGGGAATTCGTCGTAATTAACTTTAAGCCCGCTTCCGTTCTTTTTGCTTTGGCAACAAACAACTCACAGGTGTCAATTACGGCCCTTCCTGACATTTCGATAGACGGATAGTTGGAATGCGTAACAGCAGGATGGTATCAAACAAAGAACGCAAGAAAATAGATGATTACTGCTTTTATTTTGTAATTCAATTAGAGATACAGACACGCTGGTTTAACATGAACATTTGAAGCATGGCAAGTAGGCAATGGTTATATTCTTTCAAATGAATTTGTTTTTTTCCATACCCGGAGCCGTGCTCCACGTGTATTTAAGGTCGCGTTCCCTGAAATGAACATTAGCTGCTTTTGCAGACGTGGGCTGCAGTGCCGCGTTCTTTCCCACTCTAAAGGCTAAAAATAAATATGAGTGCGGCATTTGCTACTTTCCGTCGCGCAGTGGAGCAATAACGTTTATATTTTGCTTAAAAGCAGCAGACTCATTTGCAAACCAAAGCAGCACTTTGTTCGCCGGCCGACATTCAAGTCGTTATAACATAGCGCTCGTTAAGCTCGGTGAAACGGTTTCCGCATCAGCTACGTATTGCTTTGAATCCACATTGAAAGCTTAATGTTCCTGGGTCCAGGCTGAAACAATATAATCATGAATGCATTGAGCTTTCTAAATTCTTCATGGTTTAGTTTAGCTCACGTTCACAAATTTGAGTTCTGCCTTTTTTCTTTAACTGGCATTTCTGGTGCGTAACTGCCTTAATACTTGCCACAAATGTGCGCAAACAACAAGAATGGTCTCGCGTCTGGGTTTGGAACGGCACGCTTAGGTCAAATTATATCGGCAGGTGACAAAGTCCTTGTAATGTATTTTTCGGGGGCCTTTCAAGGTGTCCCATAAAGATTTGTCCCGTGGCTGAGCCTACAGCCGTATAATGCCTGTTTCTGGCCTGCTGTTTTATCAGTATCGCTTATATGACTTGCACATTTTTGCTTTCATTGAGAGTAAGAAATTCGCTGGCTCTGCCGGTTTCTCGCCTTTAAAAACACTTAAGAACATATCCTCCACACACCGTTTTCTTGTCGCCGTTTCGACGGAAACAACGGAACAAAAAATGTGTTGCAATGTCTCATACAAAACGTGACGTAAATCGCGGAGCTGTTAGAACGGCATTAAAGACTATTTTTCTGTCTTCTTCTTGTTAATTTCAAATCTCAGCACGTCAGCAGTAGCTAAATTTAGCCATTTGTGCCACATTATCGCATCTTTGTCAGCTTGTGGTTCCCACGTGACAGCGGCAGGTTTGTTATTTATCCACGACAACGCATTGTCGACTATGTGGGTTCAGAGAAGTCGACGTGTAATGCCCATAAGTTGAATAGTGCGCTTACGCGGTAATCTCAAATGTCCCACACCCACCAAGCAAACGTCAGCCGGTGCGCCCGATTCTTCCCTACCCCACAACACGAAGGCGATTTATGTTAACTGTAGATCCAAATGTTCATGCCTGTTTTCAATGAGAACAGCAATTCGGTACCTGCACTGCGTTTCTCCTTTGACGTTGCACCACAATTTGAACTTATTTTTTTATGGGCTGACCTTACGAGCAGCCGTGCGCATCTTTTGTTTCGTCGATCCAACATCCGCCAAAGCATTCTGTCGTTGTACTGACGTTGCTTTAGCGCGCGACTGAACTGCATTGTCCCATCCAATATAGTTTTTTTTTTCACCAAGCAAGACCAGAAACGAGATGTATTGTGTGGTCTCGACATCCATGCCGCCGCTTGATCACGCCGTCGCCATTGTGTGCGCAGTTTCAACAAAGCTGTAAACCGGACATTGTTTTAGTGACATTTGTTTCTAGTTAAAATTTAGCAGCATATAGCATTTGCTAAATTGCACTGCTTGCTCGCCACCGGCATACCGGTTTATAAAGGGAGTGACAGCATTCATTGAAGAGCATTAGCCGAACGCTGTTTCGACATGTCCGCACATACAATGTCCGACTACAAGCCGTAAACAATCCATTAGCGTGGAAGTAAAGCAAACTTGTAAGCCCCAGTTGGCTGCTCTTTTTTAACGGTACTATACATTAAAGTTACATGCAGTTTGTGTCTGAAATAGTGTATATTCATTGGCGGAATACACATATTCAGCGTGCCCCATGATTACCTGCATGCCGTGTCACTTCAAAACGTATTTAGCTCGTTTTTTCAGTCTTCCGAAACCAAACGTACTTGTTTTGGTTGCATATTCAAATCAAATTAGATTTAGTTTGAACGGTGATTCAGGGAATGGCATTGTTACTACCCAACCCGTCATTCAACTGTGGTCATGCGTTGTGACCAGGTGTAGCTCGTACTAGCCGATATTATATATGACAAGCTTTACACACATAAGTGCCGTAGTATCAGAGCTCCCCGACAAAGTGTTTTCGTAGTTTGAGTGTCACGCAAATTCAGATTTTGCATTTGAAATCATCAATCAATTCATGCATCAAAAGGAAAATAGATCTAAAGCAACAAGAAAGTCGCGATAAAGGTTGAGACGTCAATGGGCTGTAGCCAGCAATAGCATACACGCACACACAGAAGAGCCGTCTGGTAGTTCTCAGTCATTCGCGTACTGAATAAAAACAGATTCGTTTATTTAACAAAACCAATATACAAGCTTCATCAGGCTGACAAAGACTCGTAAGCACAGAATGTGTGATAGGCCTACCAGGAAAGAAGAGAAGGGCGTGTGAACGGCACCACCTACAGAATATTCTTCCTCATTTCTGACGCACGCCGTGAGATGGCGCTGCATGGCAGGAAAGGCCCCATTTTTTTCAATTAAGATTTTAGAAAATGCCTTTTAACGTTTAAAAGGCACAGCGGTTATTTCTTAAACCTTGGCATCTGGTTCGGACCTCTAGCGCTACGTTGAACAGAAGAATGAGCGTTCAAAATGGATAAATTATTTCGCGAAACAAATTGAGTGGAGTGACACGTCAGAATTAGAACCCCAACTTCGCAGCTGTTTCTTAAGTCCTTAGAGTTTGCCGGGACATTTCAAAGTGGTTTCAGTTAGTAGGCAGGATATCGAAATACATGCATTTACAATCACGTCTAGAACGCGCTTCGCAGCCATCATAATGTTTGTATTTATGGGTTATATGTAAATTAACACAATTAAAACCGACTTCCAAATGTCACAATGCGTGGCTATTGTATGGTTTCAATTATCTCGTCAGGGTTCTGAGTATTGCCATCTTTGTCTACTGGTCTGCAACGCGTTCCGAAGATCCACAAAATCTCTACGGTACGAAACATGCGCATCTCGGGCCCTTTGACTAGGCACCATTTTCCTGTGTTGTAAACATTAAAGGTGCCATAAAACGCTTTTTTTTTTTTACTTCTTTCTCCGCAGCTTTAATCCTCAACTCAAACGCGAAATGAGAAATCACGTGGTCGTGACGTGCTTGTGGTACTCAAGCACAGTGCCCTTTCAGCACAGCTTGAAGCTTGTCATTGGCAAGTAATGATAAGTGCAGTCACGACACTCATTGGCCACGAACGCGAATCCAAATGCTCGTCAACGGAACGACTGTTGACGAGCGCATACGTCCCAGTGACGCAGTGCTCGTGTTCAATGTGTGAGCTGGCGCCGGCTGACGTGCTTGGGGTCTTTGAGCACCGCGGATGTATCACAGTGCAAAGGCGGAGTGCTTTCCAAGGAGAAAAGGTACGAAATAGTCCGCAATATCTTCAACTTTTTGCACCGAAGTGCAACCTTTTGATTTTCTACCCTATTTCTTTTGGCCCACTAAACGTTACGCGATTAGTAAAATCCCAATCTAAATTCATTTATCCCAGTCCAAAATTCATTTCATGGCCCATGGGCGTACCAACCGGGGGGGCATGGGGGGCGCTTGTCCCCCCCCCCCCCCAGTCCTCGGAGTGGGGGGGGGGGGGGGCAAGGCATGTGTTTTGCCCCCCTGAAACAGCTGCCACTGGACACAGTAAACACTGGCCGGCGGCGCCCAAGGGATGCCAAGGGCACCGCCCAACGGCCTTGGGGAGGGGGGGCGGGGGTCTGATCTGATTTGCCCCCCACTCTAAAACAATTTGGTACGCCACTGTCATGGCCCCTTTAAGGAGATTGAGATCATGGTCTCTACGTTCAGTACATTTAAAGAAAATGAAATCGAGCGTCTGAAAACTCTAACACGGGCCACGTGAAATTCCGCACAATTTGTAGTGTATTTGGTTGCCACTTTTAGCAAACTTTTTTTTTTGTTTCTGAAAAACAATAGGTTTGAATGTTTTGCCATTCTTTCACGAATTGAACCGTTATCGTCGCGTATATAAAACTACCCTTGAACATAATTATATTACATCGAAATAATAGGTATGTTTTCTTTGACTCTTTCATCAATTCAACAAAAGTATAGCATCCTCTGCATTAATTCTGCTTTCTTGTAAAACATAGGTATAATAAGGCCCGCAAAAAAGGCATAATTTATACGACGGTAATGAGCCGTATCGTGTGACAATATGACAATAAGACAATAAAACGCAATTCATGCGATCAAAAGAGAATTTCATTGCGACGTACTTACCCCAGGACTTTGTTGTCGACTTATAGAGGCAAAACTAAAAGATGACGAACTTTCCAAAAGGGCGCGTCTGAACTTTGTCTTCACCCCTCGAACGCAAGTTTCTCGCAACCTTCTCCTGAAACTGCGCCAGCACGCCAAAGAAAGGGAGATCAGTCACCGTAGTGCTCGCACGATTCCCTTTCCTCCCAACGCTTATCGGCCAACGCCCTCCCTAGATCTTGCTCCTGAAGCTCGGGAGAGCAGCACCGTTAATGCCGCGCAGGCACAAACACAAGGACGCAACAAAGCAAAACGAAGATAACCGAGAAAATAGCTGTGGAAGAACGGGAGACACCAAAACAAAAAGCCCCCCCCCCCCCCCCCCCCCTTCGGCGCGATGTCGCCGGAAGAGGGAAGGAACGAGGTTATTTATCCACGATCAGAAGTTTTTCCTGGAACCAGGGAGCGTTGAGCTTTGGTCCCCATCAGCGCGTCCCTGCTTTTTTCCCTATCGACGCCCCGGACCGGCTTTTTGAGGGCTCTGCTGCGGGGTTTAGTGTGCACGCTCCGCCGCGCCCGCCACTTCGTTCGCGCTCCATTTGAGAGCGTGAATTGGCCGAGGCCCGTCCCCGGGCTCGAAGGAAGGATCCTGATAAGGTTGTTCGTGCCGCCAACGGGACCGGCACGAGCCTATCTCGGACTTGGCAACGACGTGCATCAAGCTACGGTCGAGCTTCTTTCTGGGCTTCTCCCGGTCGGGGTCCGCGTAGCGCATAACGCTCGCGACCGCCGCTGCTAGGCGCGAGAGCTAGCTTCAAGGAATGGCGGTGTCATTACGTTGCCACGGAAACTTAGTTGGTCCGTGCGAGCCTGATGGGATGTGCGGGGTTGCGTCAGAAAACATAGCTGAGGCACGCCACATGTGTCCCGAAAGAGAAATATTTTGCATCTAAATGCATGTACACACTTTGATCCGCCGTAGTGTATACGTCTCCGTCGCATCTTTTTTTTCAGAATCGAGCTGCACGTAACAAGAAGGCTGCTGTTGTGCTGATCGTTTGAAGATCGCAGTATGAAATATAGTCGTTTGGATACTTCCCATGCTGACTAATGCGTGATTTTACGCACCGGTGAATGCGTGCGATAAAGATGGTGATTCGGAGATTGGAGACACAAGTCGAAAAAAAAAAATAATGTGATGAAGACAACGATGCAGCGGTGGCGTTCCCGAACACCGCTTGCCGGACTCTGCGTGCAGGACCTCGCCGACATAAATATCATTCTTTCATTCTGTGTACACTGCGCAACGCCGTTAGCGGAATCACGATATCGGTGCTTTATCGCCTTTCACATCGAAAGAGTACTGCCGGGCGTCACCACTTTTCACTGTAGTTAGTACCCTAACTGAGCACTTTCCAACACTATAGTAGTTTTATGAGAGTCCTTTAATACCGAGAGAAAATCAGAGAGAACCTGCTACGGCTTGTTCGTGATAACAGTGTCGCGAAGTGCACATGTGTGTGCCTGTCCATTCCTGCCAGCCGAACAACTTCGTAAAGATATATTCAAATCCCTGAGGTCAGAATCTCAAAAGGGCTTGGAATTACAGGCCAATAGTGCTAAAACAGGCGTTGAAGGCCAGTGTTTGCAATTAAGTCCAGCGTGGTATTCAAATGAGACTAAAAAATCTTCTACTGTAAGATATTTAAAAGTGGTTTCTTTATCAAGAGCTAAGCAAAGCCGTGAAGTATGATGTGTCAGTTTCAACGTCCTCACTAAGTACGCAGAAAGGGCGATCATTTTCGGATAAAAAATATTTAGATCAGATATGAATGGTCTTTTCGGAAACGAAAAGTAGACTTCATGAAACCCATTTATTTGGGGAAACACTCCCGTTTTGAGTCCTTCTATAAGGGACTAGCCCTAGCTTTCATATCGTTAACGGCCGCTTTGCGGTGAAAAAAGAAATTAAACTAATCTAAATCGTAACCCCAATCTATCTTTTAAAGCTATTTAATGATTTAAATTCAACATCTATTTATATCACATCATTTTCTTTTTGTTTTGCTTTTTACTGTGACTTAATCTAAACCTTTCCCACTAAAATGATCTAGAAACATTTTTCTTGTGACAGACCCCAACGGTAAGTTGGGGTCTATCATATTGCAATTTCCATATATTTACAAATAATAAAAACATTAAACGAAAAAAAAAATCTGACTGACAACGAGCCAACAATTGTGCTCTTTTAAGGTGAAAGTGCATTAAACTTTGCGTTATCATTCTAACCTTCTCTTGGTTTGTCAGCAACGCGGAATTATAACGCACGACAACAAGGACGCAAAAAAGCAATAAAAAATCAAAAGAGTATGTTTACACGCTCACGCACACGCACAAACGCACGAAGAGATTGCAGGCAGGGAGAGGCTTTGAATGACTGACGCACAGAACGGTTCTGGGCAAAATGCGCTAATTCTGTAGAGCATCGTCCGTGTAGCTAAGACGAGTTTGCTGTAATTCCATGAAAAGTGAACATATTGAAATGATAAAGTATGGTAGCTTTAATATCAGACACGAAACCCCGGCAGCTGCACGGCGCACCGCTGACATTGCTCAATAGGCGCTTCATTAACCTGCTGCTAAAACCGCAGGGCCTTGGATCATGACCAAGTGCCCACAAGATAGGGCGCAGTATTTTGGGCAGTGACGTGAGAAGGACAAACATAGATACGTATAATTGTATAACTAGATTTGTACTTGCAATTTTATTCTAAAAGGGCCACAGGTCTCCTACACTAAGGTGTACGAATGTTCTGATCTCTCATGCTGTAACCCTTTTCAAAATATCGCCTTTCGTTGCTCTATAGAGCTTGGAAACACTTCTCACTACATTTACTTTCTTTCATATATCTCAATACCTACATTATCATAGTTGCATGTCCTATTATTCGCAATCACCGTCCGTCGCCTTTTCCTTTTCACATCAACTGTACTATCACAACAATAAGCTACAGAAGAAAACTCGGCTCTCTTGGTTTATATTCCCCTGCAGAGGTAAAGGGTGGCGGCTTTATTTGGTTTTATTTGGTTTAAGCAACCCAAACAACTTTTTACTGAACAAGTTCGATTCTGAAAATCAGGCACCGGCCACATCCACTTAAAAATAAATAAATAAACTCTTCACCGACAACCTTAGTTTTGCTGCATCAAACGGTACCGTAAAGAAACTGAATGCTTACGTCCCCCTAAACCAGACGGGAACAGGCTTGTCTTTGCCGAGACACCAAACATTTCAGGAAATCTTGTCTGCAAGTGACATGAGGAAGGGCCTCTTACTCGCGAAAAAACGTGAGCCTTCAGGTTTTAAAAGTGGTCAAAAGCACGGTGAAAGAAGGCTCCTCTGAAGTAACGCCGTGCCCGTAGGCAACTAACTTTTGTAGCCGTTTCTTATCCGCCCCACCAAACGGCGCCACGGTTGTCGAAGCTAGAGTCACTGCATGTTGCCAGAGTATCGAATTCGGTAGCGTCCGCTTTTACTCTTCAATTGTAGCTTTGATCGGCCAATCTGGCGCCGAAACATACAAGGTGAAAAGGGAATCACAAAGAAAATTTTATTTACCTATGTACAGGTTGTACAAGTTGTACTTCAGCATACATGCTATATAACAACTTAAAATTAATCCGAGGAAAAAAAAAACATTCGAAAAATGGTTTGTGGCACGCAGGCCACGCATGCTTTTATTCAAGACGGTTGATTTGAACGCTGTGTCGTTTCGACTCTTAATCAGCGGTATAGGAGGGTGGGGGGGGACAGTAGAACACAAATACCGCTTACTACACAGAAAGGAGAGTGTCATCACTTCGGGAACTCCCGCTCCCCGAGCTCCAACAAATCGTTCTCCCGGAGGTCGGCTAACCGTTCTCACAGCGTTCTGAGCATTGAGAGCAGGAGCCTAAACCGCCGGTGCTGTACCATAGCTCAATTCCTATGTTCCCAGAGGTCTTGTCGCGTTAGCGCCAGCAGGAGTCTGGTAAAGCGATGGCGCTCACTTCCTCGTGTGCGAAAGCACACGCTGAAAGCGTGCGACACCAGGCCAAGAAAGGTGCGCGCCACTACATACGTCAAAAAATAGTGATCGTTACTTTAAGGGGATGCACAATGGGGACAAGTGTCGTTCGCGGTGGCCACCTCAGCGTAATAACCTGTCCTCGGTGGGCAGGACGTTCCAGCCATACTTCCATACAGTGTCGGCCGCTGGCACTGGCACGTCGGCCGACAACAGATTTCCCCACTGTACCTGTGCGCTCCACGCCAGGTATTGGGGAGACACCTCGGCGGCACAAAGCGCTTCACAGAACCTCGATACGGGAGACTCAGGGAGACTGACGTTGGGTAACTCTTTAGTCACCCGACGTTGCAACGCGACAACGCGACCGTTGCAACGCGACCGAGGCTACGGCGCAGGTGTCGAAACTAATGCAACACAAGACTGCGCCCTACATAGTCAGTATCCTGCAAAGGTTCAAAACACACTTCAAAGCCAGAAGGCGCGAAAAAGTGGCCAGACATGGTACGCTCCAGCCACCGTCCGAGCGCGCCAGGCGCAGCGCCGTTCTATACTTCGTTTCAGCTTCCGTCCGAGCGCAGGCAGAGCTACGTGTGGCCGGAGCCAATCAAACGCCGGTAACAGGTCTCACGATCTCGACTGCACTTTTGTATCACTCCGCTGCGCCTCTGGTCGTCCGCGCTGCCCCAACGCCGCCCGCGCTCGCCGAGTATTTCGTCTGCTACGGGTGTGTCAACGGTATCGTCTGCTACAGGTTGAAAAGGTGCCCTTTCACGTTCTGAAATTTAGTCACAGCGGATATCAGTACTTAGGCTGGCCGCTGGCGTCTGTGTCCGAGCTTTCCACCTGTTCGGCATTTGGGCATAGTTTCGAGATGTAAGTTGCAAGGTGCCCGATGAACCGGCCGTTGATGTTTCCTTGTATTGTCTGGATATACCAGGGCTCGAGGCGCAGTCCTTTCCACCAGCTTCTCGGCGTTCAGTGTGATCGGCAGGTAAAGGGGTGCCCTGATTTCGCCGCGTATCAGTGAATTGTACTGGCCCGGACGCTTTTCTTGTTTACAACGCATTCGCGGTACGACGCGGCCGGAGTCTCCTGCCGAATTTGAAAGTAGACATTCATCACGACCTCTCGCGCCTTTCGCAAACGTGCCTTTGCGAAAGGACGTTTTGAAGCGATTCGGTGAAAAAAGCAGTGAAGCACATGATTCGGCCATTACGGAAACGAAATCGCACAGAAAAACCGAGCGCTGCAGCCGTGTTGCCAGCGGATGTACGTGTTTTGACCAAACCACATGCATTTACATATATTAATAAAAACCTAAAGTTCAGATAATTCATTCCTTTAGTTGGAAATCGTTCTCAGCAGTACACATCTGGAATATCGTGCAATGTTTACGCACAAAACAGTTATTAAAAGAAATACTTTTGCGGACTACTTCGTGGTGCGTAGGAATACCCTTCTCGAAGTTGGGAACCGTCCCTCAGCCTTTGGCTGCGCTCGGACGGAAGCTGAAACGAAGTATAGCTACGAGCTGTCTTTCACTCCCCCCCCCCCCCCCCCCACCTCCCCTTGAAAAAAAAATTTAAAAACCTGGGACGTCAGCTTGCGCATCGCATTGACTGCTTAAATAGACCCCGAAATGATATTTGAACTTCCCTCCTTAGCTTAAATCCTCAACTCGAAAGCAAAATTAGAAATCATGTAGTCGTGACGTGCTTGGGCACCGGATCCAATGACTCCAAGCTTCCGCCGTGCTTTAAGCACACCATAGAACTTGTCATTCGCAAGAGATGATGAGTGCCGTCACGACACTAATTGGGGACGAAAAACCAAATATTCGTCGTCGGATTGATTTTTCACGAGCATGTATACATCCGAGTGACGCAGTGCTGGTGGTTAAGGTGTGAACTGGGTTCGGCTAAAGTGCTTGCGCACCACGGATGCATCACAGTGAAAAGGCGGAGAGCCTTTGAAGGAAAAGAGCTAAGATATTGTTCGTTATATTTTTCCCTCTTCGTACCGAAATGCAGGCTTTTGGATTCCTACCCTCGTGTATTAGTTTTCGTCTGGCAAACTAAGCGATATGGGCTTAGTAAAATCCATATCTAAATACATAGTCCAACCCAAAATTTATTTGATGGTCACTTTATTGTTGTGGTGGCCGGATTGGTTAGTTTTCATCTGGACAAAAGAAGGGGATCGAAGAAAATCACAGTAGGTCGTCAAGATCAACCAGGCAGCACGAGATATGACAACAACAATCCGGTCAATAAAACTATGGTTGTCTGCATCAGTGGACTTTCTCATGCAAATATTCGTAAATTCTGTAGATATTATTAAAAGTGAATTAACGTACCTTCCTACAATTGGTGACCTGGACCTGGTCTCACAAACGGCATTTCAAAGCACATCTATAGTTTCGCCGCCAATCATCACGTCTCCACCAACACTCGTCACTACACTCTAAAAGAATAAGTAGTGGGTACACTCCTAGGGAGTGTACGCGCTCGTCAAATATACGACGCCCCTTTTGGAGTATGTATACACCACCAAAATAGGGCGCACTTGTACACCTCCTTTAATAGTGCACTTGTGCACTCTCACAACTCCGTGGGTATACACATGCATCCCATTTCAGGGTGTAACTGGTATCACCTTTTCTACACTCTTATAATTTATCGGGAATACAGATACACCCTATTTCACGGTGTACTAATATTCTCCTCGCGACTTCCTCAATATTCACGGGGTGCACGAATACACCCCATTCCAAGGTGTACCAATATTTCCTACGTTACACCTTCGCCATTACCTGGGTGAACAAATACTCCCTATTCCAAGGTGTAAAAATATTACTTATATTACGCCGTCATTTAATGGGAATACAAATACACCTTGTTTCAAAGCACAAAACCACTTCTTACAAAATGGATGTACTCATCTGCAAGTAATGTTCGTAACCGCCCGCCTGAATTAACCCGAAAGCTACAAGCACAAGCTCATAGCTTCGTAAAGTTTGAAGCAGTGCAACGAAGCATTCCCCAAAGCTTCAAGCTGGTGCGTGTTGCGGTCGCTGAAATATATAAGGACATTCACAATCAACGCTTCTAGTATTCTCAGATAAGTTTGACCACGTAGATTTGCTTGACCAAAGATAGTAACAAAGACAATGTGCCCCTTTGGTGCTTGCCATTAAACCTTTTCCACTTGTGACCATGTTCTTAAAACATTTGGCGTTGGAGCATGGTTATCTTGATAATACATTATTACTCTAAGCCTATCTTAGTTAAATGTCCTTGCTAAGAGCTTTAACTGCATGCAAAGTGGCGTCGAGATCGACCTCGAGGTGGCGCTACTGTCGCGCCATCATCATCATTAAAGCGGGGATAGAAGCATGGGCGCCCCATTGACTCTGCACGTTCGCGCGCGAGGCGGTGCTGATCCTTGCGTTTGTTTTGTCGCATAGTACCGGTGGTAAAACAATTTTAACGGAAAATGGTTCGGTACTTCTCGGTGCTTCAGTGAACAGCACCGAACAGCGTACAGCCGAAATTTAAATAATCGCTTGGGTGGATGTGTCGTCTGCTCAAGGCAGACGTTGGGAGGCATGTGTCACCACGACATATGTCTGTCTCCGGGTGAACTGCACTATTTAGGTTAAATATTTGTTTCTTTTAAAATAGATGAATCGGTTCATCAGCGTGGGAATTGAACAAAACAGTGAATTCCAATCCGGATAACATAACACGGGTACTGTTTGCTTTGAAATCGCATGTTCTATTCATTGTTTTGTGTAACTTTTAGCTTTTGCAATAATATAAATATTTCGCATAAAGAGAAGTTACTGCTTTATAATTATTTCGCATAAATAGAAGTTAGTGCTGTATTGGAAAGTACCGTGCTGTTGAGCTCCACTGCAGCCAATGTTTCCCTTTACTATGCTATGGTGTGGGTAAGTTTTTCGGAATCCGAACAATTCTACGTTGCGATGAGGAGCGAGTGCCTCTCCTAGTTACGATTCGCCAACTGTTCGTTGGCAGAGAAACTCAAAACAAGTGAAACAAACTATTCTAATATATTTGCTGCGAGTGGAACAGACGAGTGTACCCGAGCAACGCAGTAGCGTGCGTGTCATTAAATGCTTTTCTCGGCAGTGTGGGTTCACACTCTTCAATTTTCTTGGTGAGGGCCGCGGATGTCAAAAGGCTAATATTATAAATTCCTAGCTAAATAATCGTCTATTCAAACATAGTAGATTATGCCACTTTAAGAAACGACCCGCACCATGACACAGACAGTACTGGCCTCAGCGACACTCTTTTACTGATGAGGGCTAGCGACTCTCATGAGACTTTCCGATCATCCTCCGGCCTCCCCTAACACATATCGAGACTGGGTAGTTCATCGATTAATCTTCATATTATTCGAGTGATGCTGTAAATGCGATATTTCGTTTTTGCCACTGAATCGGAATATTGTGCTGGGGAGAGTCAGGAAAAAGTAAAAAAATGTTTATTTTAATATTTCTGGCATCTTTTTTTAGGACATAGGCATGCACGGTAAACCACTTCAGCATGCTTGTGAGTGTCATCGAAGGTGATTATACGGTTTAAATAAGAACTTATAAATTACTTTACTTTAAAAGTCTTCTCGTGTTCATTTTTCCATTGGCGTACCAACGTGAATTTTAAAATGGGTATGCAATATGCCATTAATGACATAGTAAAAATAGTAAAATATGTGTAGTTTTAAAGTCCTTCATGCAATATGACATGCAAAAAAATCAAATAACGAATTTATCAATTGATTAGGTTATTAAAGGGTAACGATCAGTCGGGTGAATGTTTTAATCAAACGACAGCTCAATCAATATTCAATGTTTTATGAAAGCTTTGGTTTCTGCGAGATAACAAAAATATGTGGGACCAGCGGTTGTATACAGACCACAACACTAAGATTAGGGAAGCTTCCGACTTAAGAATAATTGCTTTGATGAATTTCTACGCATGTGAATCGATACAACACAAGCTTCACTGGGAAGAAACGACAGCAAAAACAACAAGCGTTTAATGAGGCGGGTTCAGCTACGCCGGAAACGGGCTTACGTCGTCGAGTTCCGCAGTTCTGAACGTACGCCCGTAGCAGACGACGCACGGCGGTATCCCCGCTTTCGCACTTTTCCACTTTCGGCCACACGGTGGCGACTCGGTTCGATCTCGATGCGGATATAATAATAACTGTATAAAAATACAAACATAGCCTTTATTTGGTTATTAACTCCTTCTAATTTACTTACGACAACGGGCCTCAGCTTCCCTTGAGCATGCACAATGTTCAAAGCAACGTATAACAAAAACATTCATGAACTTAAATTATGAAAAGCACTTTTAGTGACGTTCTTTTTCATCTGGAAATGTATGGCGCTGCATGAGGCTTCTCCAGAAAACTCCAGTGGCAAACCTTACGTGGATCCTTAAAAAAAAGAACCTGGCAATTAGTAAAAGTTTGTGTGAGACAAGTGAATGAATGAGGAAAACAAACATAAATAATCATTTAGTATGCAAGGGGAGGAGATAATCTGGCACATGAATTTCAATAAAATTAAGTGTTTATGCCTACCAAAGAGATGCCCTACCATCCTTCAGCTAGTCAGGTGTGAGCTGCAGAATCCGATTCGCAAAACAACCTGGAAACAAAAGCAAACCACACCATTATTTCAATTCAGCTGTAGACAAACTGAAGAAAGCAGAACTGAAGAGCCAAAAGAACTGCTTAATCTCAGATTCCAGCAGCTAGTCCAGTCACACCTCTTTGTCGTGTATGGGAGGTTCATTCCGACATTTATTTCTCAGCCACAATCATTATTCGCAACATCCAACCTTTGACAGCTGGTTTTAGCTCAACGAAGGTGCATACTCCATCCAAAGGGGGAAGTCTTAAGAGATCCAATCACTTAAAAATTACAAAAAAAAGATATTGAGGTCATGAGCTCACCCTTAAACGGCTGGCAGGCTGAAAACACAACATGTAAATGAGGGAGCCAAAATGATAATGGGTTACTTATAGGAACTGTAATCACCATTAAATCAGTTCAGTTTCAGGTTTTAAAATTTTCGTTACTGGCTAACCAATTCACAAAATCAAATTCCATTCAGTTCCAGTTTAACGTGTTTCTACAAAATGTTTTACTCATAGACTAAACCAGTCTCCAAAGGTAGAAGGTACGAGTGGACAATGTGTCCCGGATTGTCAACCAGAAACTCTACGTTCTCAATACAATACATATAAAATTAATTACTCCCAACAATTAATTACAAGGATTCTGTCTTGCAAGGAATGCAGTGTAAGCTTCAATAAGGAGTATTCACTGGGCGCCATATTTGTGGGTGCTGTCTAGAGCGCATGCTCAGAACGAGCCCCCATTAATAGGCTGCTAAGGCAAGCCACTTTGACGGTGTGAAATGCACGTTGCAAAAGAACCCTGGAAGCTAGATATCAGCACTCGCTCAGCAGTCGCGCACACAGCTATGGCCACCAGTGAATACTTCCTATAGAAAAGCAGCAAAATTGTTTATTCTGAGGCATTATTGAAGGTAGAGTCTCACTCGGCCAACTAAAGATGAAATCATTGGACATTGACTTAGTGGTTCTTGTGAGCAAAGTAACACTATTGTTTTTACTTTACTTTAGTTTTCAGGTAAATAAAATGATCCAATGGCCTGCAAACACCTTTCCACTGTCACGTGCAAGTGGCTGAACTGAACAGAAAAATGCTCTCTTCTGTAGTAACTTCAGTGGGGCCAGATGTCAAATATTTTCACACTGGAAATGCTAAAGCAATGCTTTCCCACTAAGCATGAAATTTTGCTGTGGCAAAGGGAGCCACACGGCATCGCGTACCCGCTTAGTCGCTTCTCTGCAGTGCACAATATTGCCGCGCGCGCAGCTGGCCAAGTAAGCAGCGCGGCCGTGGACTAACGGTTATCGTGCTTGCCTCCCACACGAAGAGCCAAGGTACGATTCCTGGGAGTTACTCGTCTTTTATTTATTCTTTCAGTTTAATGTTCTGGTGAATTCGAGAACATTGTTGTTTATTCTAGGTTCGAAATTTCTACGCGTCGAACCTTCTACGCCAATTATTCCAGAAGCCCACGCGTGTATACATAAGGGGCTTCGCGTGGCGAGCCAAAGTCAGTCTCGCCCTCGCGTTCGATCCTGCTGTTACGCCGCCATCGACGGCCGCGACGCTCTACTGTTATCTTCTGTTCCATTTTGTTTTTGTTTTGGGCACAAGTTCACCCCATTAAACGTTTAGTTTACTTCAGTTTTCGTCGCCTCATCACTTGTCATTCGTGACAATATACCGGGGCCAAGCGCACTAACTGGTATTAACTGATAAACATACCAAAACCCCTCGGTTGTTGATACGCAACTCAGATAAAAAGCATATCGTTTAAAATATTAAAAAGCCAACCATAGCGATTTGCCTTTATAGTGAAGCTTGAGTTCTTAGATTCAGTACTGAGAAAGAAAATGAGGAATTGATGTATTGCTTCCACAAGTTTTTCGCGTTTTGTTGAAATATAGCAGGATCTAGCAAGGAGAGCAGTTTGCCCCAACATCACTGCCCATTCTAAAACCGTTGAGGATCCTTGTTTTGAGTTTTTTCTATCAGATTTTGTTTTGCGGCAGGTAACCAAGCAGCAGTTTCTCCAGAAAGCCACTCCCACATTTGACGATCAAGCAAATCCCCCAGAAACTGTTCAAGTTTAGGTTTTATTATACATCATCCGATCAATTTAATTACATAAAGAAGAGGTGAACAAACCAATTATACAATTTGTGTATACACGATTATTCACGGTGTCTCAGCGAAAGCTGTGAAACATTTCTAAGGATGGGGAAATTTTAAGACAAAGAAACTTCATTCGAAAACGAAATCCCAGCCACTGGGGACGTTAGCAATAACGAAAAATAAAGATATTAGCTGTCTAATTAACTATAATGTGATAATCAACTTTCTAATTAGCTTTTAAGGCCCATGTTGCAAATATAATTTTGAAGGCTACCATCATGGATAGCTAAATAAAGTTAGGAAAAGTAAAAAGAAGCAATTGACTTAAAGCTATTCGCAGAAAAACGTTTTGCTGTAATTGTTGGTGCTGTAAGACAGTTGCGTGCAGTGATATCAAATTTCGATAATCATACCCATTACAGTGCAAAGTTTGTCGACAAATATTTCCAGACCGGTTGCTTCTTTTTGCTTTCTGTAAATTGCTTTAGCCTTCCATGGTAATAGCCTTCACATTTTTAATTGCAACATGGACCTAAATTCTACAGATGAGAACGATAATTAGCACATTTTGGGTAATCCGATAGCTAATTTTATATTGTTTGCAATTCATAATGTCCCACAAAACTTGGATTTTATTTTTGCAAACAGCTTCCTTGTTTCTCAATCCCCCTATCTTTCTGAATATCTGTAAGCTTTTGCTTAAACACCTGGTAAAGGGCAATGTAATACAATGTAAAGTGTAAAGCCAGCAAGAAGTACGGAGCTTGCTTGAAACTGAACAAGAGGGCTAGTATCAGTGGCAATAACGTCCATGAGTGAGTTTTTGTCCCTGAGGCAAAGCAAAAGGGGGGATATTTATGTTGACCCCTCTGTGATTGTAGTAATTTAATTTCGAGAGCATGATAACACGGTCGAGATATGTGTAAGAAGCAGGATAAAATTAAACAGAACATAAATGAGGCAAATGTACAGCACAGTTAATGAAAAAAAACAGCCAAAATAGTTTTCGAAGTGTTAACAGTGCCACGAGTTCACTGAATGTTTGGCATCATGAAGATCAGCTTTAAGATTAATAAAGAAATTTTCTGTTTTGAAGCGATAATATTGATTTGTCAAGTCTTGCACTAGACGGGACTATTTCAGATTAGGGTGCCAAAAAGACAAGCCTTCAGGTTTAGTAATAGAGTCATAGATGACCAGCAAAGAGCCATATAATAAAGTAATAATTATTTTATTTTATTTTTATTTATTTATCAATACTGCAATCCCCTAGCAGGGATTTTAGCAAGGTGGGTTTACAATGTGAAAGTACAGATACATAGCTGGCACAAAAGGACAAAAATACAAAATGTAACATAAAGAAATTAAAAAAAAACACACGAGACAAAATAATATTAACTAAGGTGGGAGGCAAATAATGTCAATGATGGCTGCAAAACTACATCATTAGTGAGGTTATTCCAATCGATTATTGTTCTTGGAAAAAAAAGAAAATTTGAAGCAATTATTGCGTGCGCGGAAAGGAGTTATAGTTAAGTCCAGAAGAAAAGGAAACTAGTTGAGATATATCAATTTTATAATGACCTTTAATTAATTGAAACAGAAGCTTGAGACGAGAATGACGATTTCTTTGTGTTAATGGTGGTAGGTTGGCCATTGCTAAAAGTTCGGTTACAGAAGTACGTCCAAAGCTGTTGTATTTAAAGCGAGCGGCCTTTTTAGAGCGCAGCTCTTAGGCACCCGTTTCCGGCTTGAGCGGCGTCGGCGTCGCCGTCGGCGTCGGCGTCGCCGTCGGCGTAACCGCGCGGTGCATGATGGGTAAATTTCCCCGCTAAATTTAGCGGAAAAATTTCCCCGCTAAATCTAGCGGAATATTTTCCCCGCTAAATCTAGCGGAAAATTTTCCCCGCTTAATCTAGCGGAAAATTTTCACCCCCCCCCTCGAGGTCACGTGACCCCCAGGCCCCGTGACCCCCCCCCGAGGTCACGTGAGCCCCCTTGTCAGGTGACCCCCCCTCCGTGCCTTTCCCTCCTCCTCAAGAGCTGCGCTCTAACCCGGCGTTTCAGGGAGTTGTAAACGGCTTTAATTTTTCTGTACGCTATCAATCTTATTAATATTAGTCATGGTTTCATGGTGAAAGGGTCCCAAATAATAGCAGCATAATCTAACGTTGGCTGAACAATCGATTTATATGCTAGAAGGCGAACAGGAGGGGTAGCAAGTTTCAAAGCTCTCTTGAGAAAGAACAACGTACGAATTGCGTTAGCTCTTCCGGAATCAATGTGCTGCGTCCAAGTAAGGTTATTTGAAATCCACAGACCTAGGTACTTATAATGTTTTACCTCGGAGAGAAATGTATTAACAAAGTAATTTAACTTTAATGGGAGTTTTTTGTTAGTGATTCTAATAAAGACAGTTTTGTCATAGTTAATACACATCTGCCATGCATCACACCAAGCAGCAACTTTTTGAAGAGCACTGTTTAGCAACAACTGATCTGCAATACTATCTATTTCTGAGTAAATTACACAATCATCAGCATATAGATTAATTTTAACCGGAATGTCTTGCACGATGTCATTAATAAATATTACAAAAAGCAGTGGTCCAAGAACAGACCCTTCGGGAACGCCAGGGTCAATGGAAAGTTTGTTAGAACAACATTCGTTTAACACTACAAATTGCTGTCTATTAGAAAGGTACGCCGAAATCCATTTAACTAACTGGGTGTTTTTAAGTATCTTATCTAGCTTGTGCAGTAACTTTTCATGTGATACCTTATCAAATTTTTTTGTAAAGTCCATAAAAATTGCATCTGTCTGTTTCCGATTATTGATTGATGTTGAAAAATCGTGTATCGTTTCAATTAGCTGATTACGTGATGAGTAGCCTTTTCTAAACCCATACTGATGTTTAGTTAGGATATTGTATTTATCGAGAAACTCTGATATGTGGCTATGTATTATATGCCCAAAAGCTTGCAACAAGTTGATGTCAATGAAATAGGACGGTAGTTTTTGATGCAATGCTTGTTCCCATTCTTATGGAGCGGTTTTACTCTGGCAGTTTCCCAATCGTCTGGGACTTGGCCCTCGTACGAAGATCTTAAGAATAATATATACAAATACTTAGATACCCATTCCGCATACCCCCTTAAAAATGCATTGGGAATGTTGTCGGGCCCACAGGATTTCTTAATATCCAGTTTTAGAAGCATGTTCAATAAGCCATGTTCACTAATGACAACATCAGAAATGGGTGGGAATTGAGCATCAAAATTTGGTATAACATCAATGTCTTGCGCGAAAACCGATTTGAAATGTTCATTAAATGCATTTGCAATTTTTCTATCATCATCAACTTGAATACCATCGATTTCAAACACATCACAAGATCTAGAAGATGGAGATATTAATCGCCAGAATCTCTCAGGAGACGTGGTTATGAAATGCGGTAATGATTCGCCGTAATAATGTTGTTTGTCCATAGCTAATTGATTTTTAAGCTGAGTGGAAATATTAGAAATTTTTGCATTGAATTTTTGTGTGTCCACGCATGTCTTCTTTTTTTCTTTTTAGTCGCTTTAGTTTCCTCTGCAGCCGTAATGTCTCCCGAGATATCCAGGGGTTATTTTTATTCTTTTTTACAATGCATGGTACAAATCATTCAATGCATTAATTTACCATACCTTTGAAGCAGTTCCAAAGCTCATGTGTATTGGCAGTGCTGTTTTCAAAAGCGTCAAAGTTGAAAGAAAGCATGTCTACAATGGAAACGTCGTCGGCACGAGAGAAGTTTCAGAAACACAAAGTTTTGTCATCTCGGTCCACAGAAACGTCATCTATGGTCAATAAAACAGCCTGATGATCGGAAATTCCAGGTACTACCTCACATTTAGTATTACCAGAAATCATTCCACTTACAAAAAAAAAAAAGGTCAAGTATCGTTTTAGAGTTACCTTGAATCCTCGTGAAATCTTCAACGACTTATAATAAGTCAAAAGTAAATGCTATATCCAGCATTGCTTCACCAGATTCTTCACTCTGATTTAGGACTAAGAAGTTTGGCCAATCAACGTTTGGCAAATTAAAATCTCCGGACAAAATAATCCAATCATCAGGCTTAACATGTACACTAAGATAATTCCTCACCCGCTCGAGGAGTAGCACATCGTTGATATACATCTGGTGCACATCGTGTGCTCTAGACCTCCAAGCTTCTTTTCGAGCTGGGGTTGCCGACACAAAGTTTTCATCTCAAAACTCGCCCAAAGCCAAAAAAGAATAAATTTATTTAAAGTATCACATCACTCTTCTTGAAATCAGAAGCTACATTAGCAGGAAATAGGTTACTGCAAAAAAGAAGAGTTTCCGATAGTGTGTTCACATTAACTTATGCACAAAGATGCTCGAGAGAAACTTTTCAAGGCTGTAACTTCTCCCATGTAACCTTCGCTGTCCAGTACAGAAGATGGACGTTCTCCAGTGTTTTTTTCTGGAGGAGCATCAACGGAAGTTTAGGTTGGTATGCATGACCATACAGTAGGAAATTATATAGCAAGCAAACAAAAAAGTTAACTCTCTTAATCAGCTTTTCTTAAGTCGAGTTCGGCTGAAAGCAGCATGGTGCAGCTGTCCCGACGGAGGAGAAAAGCACTTGCAACTTTCTAATTCACAATGCATGTTCAGGGCAGGCAGGTGGCCGCTCTATAGTCAACTTGCAAAGAGAAAATGAGGTGAGGGAGCAGCACAAATGTCGAGATGTCAAAGCCTTCTCTGCAAGCAACCGATCTAGCCCAAAGACAATTTGGAAACCCCTGCATATTTTTAGATTAGCTCCAAGGATGCATGTGAACGTATCTAAGCAGTTATTCAGTTTTGTAAGCAGCGAACTGTATGTAGACACAAGCTGTATCTACCCTAACAAACAAACTTTTTTTCCCACATCCAGCTCCAGAATGGGCCTTTTCGACGATTTTACGGCGCCATCTATCTGCAAACCAAAAAGCAATATTTTTGATTGCCTTTGAAAACATTTAAACAGGTGATCACGCTTCCATTTTTGCTGCAGTGGATGAAGAACAAAAATTTCGGCGTGTTCCAATTGTAATATTCGTCTAGCCTCAGCTACGCATTGTTAATGAACGTTGATAACATCACGCAAGCACCACAAAAAAAAAAGCATCTTCTACAACCACAACGCATTCGCATAGGCGACCTTGGAAAAGGTTGATTTGGACATCGAACAGTACCGTAAAATGCTTCAATCATATCAGCGCGCAGTTTCTGATGCTAAAAATGCCAAGCCCCCTGACAGCAAGGTCTCCTCCTTTTAAAGAGCCGATGCTTGCTTGCTGCATTATGAAGATATTTTTTTCTGTTTCAATCACACTGTCGAGATAAGTTGCGAGTTTTTAAATATCTGTGTGGGACGCATAATTTCAACTAACTTTTTGGTAGATAATCTCTGAGATGCGAGTCTTTAGTAAGGTGCACTGGACGATTCAGAATGGTAAAGTATAAAGAGCAAACTGCGGCCTGTCGCATGACCCATTTCCTGGAGCTTCAGAAGGTCTCCAATCAGCAGATGCTGCTCTGGCTAACTGAATTACAGTGCAAGCTAACACAGTATAATAAAAACTGAGACAGTTTCTATATAATAAAAGCAGGATAGAAATGGAAAAAGCCTTTAAACAGCAATTCTAACTTCAATGAAATGAACTGTTTAACTGACTGTATTTTGCTACAACCAAGGACATCTGCGAGATTGTTCAGATAAAGATATTTAGTAAATTCTAGTGAGCAGAAGGATATCGGTAAATGCATCCAACCTGCATTCCAAGACCCCGTATCTGCATCTCTATATCCGCAACTGACATGCAATCTGAAACTTTATATTAAAGGATCGAACAACACTTGTGGGGCACGTAGGCTTATAGAAATTAAACATGCAAATCGACATAAATTTCTTGTTACTTCATTCTTGCAGCTCTGTAAATATATCAATGCCGAGGTGATTTAATTACTTTCTATTTGAACATTGTATGGTCTGTGAAACAATTGCAATGTTAAAGACAGCCGTCGTGGAAGTGCTAAAGAAATTTACACCAGTAGAACAAAAGAAACCAACTTGGAATTATTCGTTTACAATTTTGGCCTTTCCCTCTGAATTTTAAAACGGGATGTGACAGTAGGACGTTTTAGTAAATTCTTGCGATAAACCCAGATAATGATACCCAATACTCTGCTGGCGCCTCTGCTCATGAATACCTTTCGCTTCCTGGTATTGCTGTTAGGCGGCTAAAATGGTCTAATAAACTCCCTTATAGCACAGAGGGTGTTTAATTATTAAATTATGTGACAGGCAGGCGACATAGTAAGTCCCCTAACAGCCTTCTCATGGCCATAGGTATCTTCTAACTTGCATAGAATGTTTCACTCAATGGTCAGAAGCCGTGGCGATCGACGACATCACGACAGACAGTCACGCGGGCATTCGTGCAGATCTCAATCAGTCGGTTCGAAGTTCCGGTGACGGTTACGACAAATCACGGAAGACAGTTTCGATCAGCTTTGTTTAGAAATTTGTCTCACATGCTTGGCACCTCTCCTCCAATGGGCTCGTGGAAACGTTTCATCACCGAACTAAATCATCTCTCCAGGCTCATAGTGCGTCCTCAGGATGGACAGACTTTACCCCTTCTTCTGCTTGGCATTAAAGTCGCATTCAAAGCTGATCTCGACTGCCTCGCGGCTGAGCTCGGTGAGTTTATTTACACCTCTTCCCAGCTTAAACCCCCCGACATCCTCGACTATGCCTTTCGCCATCGCACGACCATGCAGCAACTCTGACTTTTTGAAACCCGCAGGCAAACAACCGCTAAAGTATGGATAAATTAGAACCTTCACACTTGTTCACACGTGCTAGTGCGACACGACGCAGTGAATAAACATTCACAACCGCCTTACGACGACCCCTTGAATGTACTTCAACGACACCCCAAGTGCTTTACGCTTCATATTAACAATCAAAATTAAATTATTTTATTAAAAAAACTAACGCATCTGGATGTAAATGCTACCGAATAAAATCAAGGGCCACTACCACCCATCACATCAACAAAACTTCGGAAATCGGTACGGTTTTCCAACCTCTCCAATCACAAGTGCAAGTCGCCTCGAAGCTCGTCCCTCCTAATTTTCTAGGAGGGGTAAAGTTATATACTCCGCGACAACTTTTCGGGGCAATGCAGTAAGGTACAGGTACGCGTTCCCTCTCCCATTTTGAGCGCTGAAAAAAGCTCTCCTCCTCTCCCCGGAAATGACAAGAAAAGTTGACGCGGAACATAGTGCCCCTATTGACCGGCTTTTAACTGGACGAAAAAATGAGGCCGAAGAAAAGAACCACGAACCCGTGCTTGGTCGGCCAAATCAACCAGGCAGCCAAGGAGCACACCAACGGTCCGATTGGTCAAGTGTTTTTTGTTTTTTTTTACCGTGAAAACTTTTTAGTTTAAAAAACTTCCTTATGATTTTTAATTGCTATTGGTAGTGCAAAAATATATATATTTCCCCGACATTTCTGGCAACGTGGAAGTGAATCTCCATAATTTGGACTGAACAACTCAGTTTGTGTCCATTTGATTGGTCCCGGGTCTAAGCGCCCGCGTTTATTGATTGAAAACCTAGCAGCCACATAATCTAAAAGCGTTTTTCTGTGAAAGTTAAACCTATGCAATTTCTGCAGGTGAGATATAGGGACAGGGGGACATAGCGTTCACGTCTCCAGCTCGTTGCTCGCCCTCTCGCGGCGGAATCGGGAAGAGCTGTAGTGACGGTCCTCCGGTTCTCCTGCTCAGCGCCTGCCGCCGTTTCCGGCATCCGGCGGGAGCGCGCGGGGCGTCTGGCATCTGCTCGTCTGCTTCTCGTCCATACCAACGGCCCAACGGTCTTCGTGCGGCGCCACCGCTGTTTTTGGTTGCCAGTTAAAACTAGGGTCGAACAATGCTTCGAGAAATGTAATTGAGCTTCCTAAAGGTATGTGTAGATACTGTGCTGAAAAGTAGAGTGGCAATTCCGGTTTAGCTTCTAAAGTTTTGTTTTTTCGTTTCCTAGCGGTAAGTTCCGATCGGTAAATTTCGTTTCTCTGTCAGCGCTTATTAATGAAGGATGATTCCTTGTATGGGTATTCATGTTTGTTTCTGATGTGATCAACTCAGATAAAACAACTTGCAGAAGGGAATTTGCGTGGCTCATTTTGAGCCGGTCATCTTCACGAGCTATAAGGAAGCCGTATGAGGAAGAACACGCGTGTCGCGATTCTTTTTTATGTCATGTTAGCCGTTGAAGTTGAACTATCGTATTTGTTATGATGCATAATGTTTTTTCTACCTACGATTGAAATTGATTTTCGAAATCTTGCGTTCATAAACGTTACAGTTTAACAGTTGTTTGCTTTTCACCTATTTTCGTTTGAAACTTGTTCATTGATTCATACTACTATAATTCACTTTTTTTGTATGTGGGCACGTAAGAAAAGCATTGAGAACGCACTTCTTTGAAGAATTGTCGAAAAGGCAAGTTATCTCTTCTCGTTCGCCGAATCTTTAGGGCCAGGGTTTGTTCTGAAGGACTTTAACATGTCCGAAAACGGTGTACATATTTTTTCTTGTACTTTAAGTGCCAATAAACAACAAGCTGCTTTTTTAAACATATATTTGATGTGCTAACTTTAATTATGAACATACATGACTTCTCGAAACTCTCCAAACAGCGCTAAATGGCGCGAGAAAAACAAATCAACCATTGCGCGTTCGGACGAGTGCGCGTCGCGTGTGTCCGGGTGACAGCTAGCGCCATCTATTGAGCTTTTCAGGCGGAAAATACTTTCTACGTGAGATAGTGGAGATACGTCACAAATCACGTGTCTGGTACGCTTCGCTTGCGAAGGCTACGGCTGCGCACTCCTCACAAATCACGTGTCTGGTACGCTTCGCTTGCGAAGGCTACGGCTGCGCACTCCTTGTCTCGTGCTCCACGCTGCGCATGCGTGTCGTCACCATACGCCAATCCTAGACTGCAATTTTTGGCTCCACGCACGGGCGGTGTGTAACACGCAACGTTAGAACAAACACACAATGATTGCGTTCGCTTGTATACACCATACTAAAATTCACTACTGTTTCATCGGTATTCCAAAGCCAAAGCAAAGTGCTGTAGTGAGCAGACATGCAAGCTGGTAGGCGTTCCTTCGAACTGGAAAGGCTAAATTTAGCAAAACGACGGCGCGTATAGATTTTAAGAAAATAAATGTTCTGGGAAGTTTTGTAATTAAAAGGCAACAATAACGCAATCCGTCTTCTGTGTTTCGGGGCATTTGGTCTGGAAAGATTGGCGCCGAATTTGGAAATTTTGCCGATAGTCAAAAGAAGCGACCTTTATAGCGCCATGTGCTTTACTCAGAATAATGTCATTTTACATGGATTTCTCAAACTAGTTAGAATGTGTTCATTTATTTTAACCATTTTTAGGTTATTACTTGTAAATTAAAAATGCTGCGATTGGCACAAGTGATGGTAATTTTCCAATCTTTGAATTGCCATTGTTGTATTCGCGTTGGAAATTAGATAATAAGCAACGAATTATATTAGAGCTTGAAACTCTACATATTAAAATATCCTAATTTTAATATGAGTCTTACAAATTACAGTAATGTAGGTCCCCAATTAACGCAACAATAAAAAATGCCCCTTTTAACCGTAATAATCGTTACAGAAAGGTGTCAGTTTATTTTCCTTTCAGCTACAGAAACACTCAGACATCTCGATAAAGATAGACATAAACACTGGATGTAATATAAAGTCATATGCGTCACGCGTTGCTTTAAAAGAAACACACACATCCGTTGTCTAACTCTGATTCCGGTTTCGGGTTTTTGTAGTGATAACAGCGTTTCTTAATTTACACGTTTTGTGAACATGATCTAAACATATCGGCATTTTGTAAAATTTGGATTTATTATGTTATTCTTGTGCTGAGAATAAATGCTAAAGCTCATCATCTAAATCCCCAAGACACATTAAAGGGCCCACAGTTCATTGAAAAAAATGGTCAAAGTGCAGGCGAGTTGGTGCGTATTAATCATGATGCTTAAACCTTCAGACTGTGAAGGAAACTTGATGATATATTAGAAGAAACGAAATAAAGGTGACTGACAAGCGTCTATTATCTTTGTTTTGTTTCTTCAAATATATTGCCGCGCGCACAACTGGCCAAGTAGGCAGCGCGCCCTTGGCCGACCGCTAATCGTGCTTGGCTCCCGCGCAAAGAGCCGAAGTTCGATGCCAAGTAGCGGAGGCACCTTATTGTTATTTTTCTAATTGTCTTGTTCTGGTAAATTTGAGAACTATGTTGCTTGTTCGAGGTCAGGATGTTCTACGCGCCGGATCTTCTACGCCGATAGTTCCAGAAGCCCACGGGTGTACAAAAGGGGCTCTGTGTGGCAAGCCGGAACTCGTCTTGACCCAGCGTTCGATCCTGCTGTGCCGCCGTCCGCGACGCTAGACTTTTTTCTATTTTGTTTTGGGCACAAGTCAGCCCCATTAAATGTTTCGTTTGAATCAGAGTTCATCGCCTCATCATTTGTCATTCGAAAAAATATCGTTAAGTTTTCTTCCCACTCTCAGGGTTCAAGGAGTTCATTATTTCATACGACAATTATCTGAGTAAGAGAAAGCACACTGTTAGCAAAAATAACACGCCCGGAAGTGTAAACCGTTGTCCCATAGCGGACACGTCGAAACGTGTTCGTTTTACACGCAGCCATGTGTGTTATTCGCCTACACACGAGGTGCCGTGTAAACTTAACACGCTACACCGTGTCTGCCTTCCCAGAAACACGGTTCAGCGTGTTTCTTATGAAACATGGCGGCCAGCAGCCGAGAACAGGCGAGAGACGAGCCCAGCGAGCCGCACGCCTTTCAGCCGAATTGAAAGCACACAGGACGCGTTTGTTCTCGTTCGATGTCTTTTATACACAGTAAACAGTCTCCAAGCGGCGGACGTGGCTATGTGCAAAGGTACGTACGTGCGTCGTCGGCGGTCGGTGGCGTCGGCAGCTACGACGGAACACGGAACCGCTAGACAGAAAAACGAATACCGAACTTACATAGATAAATCTCGAGCAAACTATTTGGAGTCGGGCGGTAACTTGCGCCCCCTAGTGAGATTTCTAGCAGCCAGTGAAAAAAAAAAAAAACAATCATGAGTCGGTTAATACGCTCAGAACTATCACAAGTAGACAGCAACCCTACATACATCACAGACAACACCAGTACCACGTAGGACACAGCACCGACACATACACAAACACAACACCGACACTGCGCCCGACACTTCCTACTAACATCCTTTTCTCCCCGCGGCGTATATAAGCTTGACATGTGCGGGTGAGCTCTTTTGTCGCTGACCGTTACAGATTCATAGAAGAAGACACAAAACACGGCACAATGGACAGCCGTATGTAAGAACTGCTTGCATTTAAAAAGTATGGAGGCAAAATCTGTAAAGTTAGTCCGTTGCGAAAAGCAACGATGTATTAACAATAAATCTTAAACCGGCCATCGAAAAAGTTAAAAATTTTGTTATTTTCATGCTCGACCAATGTTATGAGCAGTCCGACTAGCTTGAATCAGATAGAAAAACAAATTATTAGGAATTTTATCATTATGTATTCAATAATCAATGGAAATTATCCTTGCGCAAAGCATTTTTTATATATTCTTGTG
Organism: Ixodes persulcatus; assembly: GCA_013358835.2. Taxonomy (NCBI): domain Eukaryota; kingdom Metazoa; phylum Arthropoda; class Arachnida; order Ixodida; family Ixodidae; genus Ixodes; species Ixodes persulcatus. The sequence goes on from JABSTQ010009403.1 coordinate 1,993,071, forward strand.
AAGGACATCCGCCCAACACTTCACTTCCGCTAGTTGTACTACGCGTACGGGAGCAGACGCCTTCACTTTTGGGGCGTTTTGATGCAGTTTGTTGCCGTATGTCGTGTCGGTGTTGAGTGGAGCTGTAGGGCTTGGGAGTTTGTGACCGGTGTTATCCGTGATCACTAATGTGGCGCTGATGCGTTTTTTTTTTTCTTTTATACCGCCATTACCCCGAACATTAGAAAATTCACGGGCCCGTGGCACTGCATAATGCTGAATCGCGAGTTCCTTCTCTGTTGTCGACTTTCTGGTAGCACTCGTGGATACTGCAAGCGTTTAAACAGTGTGCACCGCGTCTCGCCTACATCCGCGGTGACGTACTCGACCTGATTGAAACTTATTGTTTCCGTCATTTTGGAGTACGCAAGGCAGTTATCTCGCTGCTCTGGTTTCGGTTATAAAAGCAAGGCAAACCGCTCGTAGTTCCCGCCCTCAGTACACGTTGGACATCTTCCACACTTTGACACCGGATAACTGGATGAACGAAGGATTTACATTTACTTCAGAGGTCACTCGCGCCGCTTCCTCACCGTCGAGCAGCAGGATCAGCTGGCGACAAGCCGCAGATGAAAGGTTTGAGCATCAACAGCCCAAGCGCACTCTGTGCCGATGCAAGCGATGCGGGTTTCTGTCAACCGGTAGCCCAGCACAAACCGTGACCGTTCCAGCTCTTCGTCATGACACGGTGTTGCAGAGAGCAGGGTATAATACAACTACACGGACCACCGAAGCGAACGCACTGTTACCGTAAATCTTGGCTTGTGATTGTGCCTTTGTAGATCATCTTATTCGTTTTGCTGGAGACGCAAACGACGGGCATAACAAAATCGTTTGCATATTCCGCATACCTCGCAAAAGCATTTACCCAGTCACCTAGCGCAAAGCGCAAAACACGGAGTCCGCACCGTCCTGACTTCCCAGTCTTTCACCTGCTTTAGAGCAGTCTGTACCTGCTAGTAGGTATGTCTACTGAAACTGCAACTTGAAACTAGGGGCAGTGCCAGAGAGAAAAGAGACAAAGTCGGGAAAGCTTGTCGCTCTACCAATTTCTCAACTCTCAAAGATTGTACCATAATAAATGCACCAACGCCTCTTCCCAAAGTAAAGAAAAAGCACTATGTTCACTACGTAAAAAATGTTCTCAGTTCATGCATTTGTGGGCTGGTAAGAAATCTTGCCCCAATTTATTCACACCGCATGATGAGCGCAACATACTCACACGAGTCACACGAGATTTACAGGACAATATCAGTGGTGACTTAAGTTTCCCTGAAATTCTGCATAACCGGTCGTTTGCAGGACCGAATTATTCACTCGAGCGGTGTGCGTCGCTGTGCAAACACGTTGCTGTGCAAATGCAGTCCAACAACACGAAGCATAAAAACGGCAGATTTAGGACCAAATTCCGAAGCCCATTGTTCAATTAAAACGACATAATTTTGCTGAAAACGCCCGGAGCTTTTTACTCACGGTATGCGTCGGGAATCTTCAACATTTTGAAACGGAACGAAGGAAGATTTACTTTAAAAACGCTCGCTGCGTCCTCCCGGACCAGCTGGACCGGATCAGCTGACGACGGCGGGACTGACCCCTTTGAACCTCTACTCCACAACATCCAATTTGACGTGCGTGTTAGTGTGGGTTTCTACCTCCAAGCACCGCACCGCACACCACGAACGTTTCGGCGCTTTCTCGCATCACCGTGTTGCCCCAAACAGAACGAGATCGCCGAAGTCAACGCAGCGCTGTAGTGAACCTTGGCTTGTGGTTGCGCACTGGTGGACCCTGCGACTCCCTTCGCTTTCAAAGCACACACGACGATTACGAATGATACTTTCCGTCTTCCGGGAACATCACAGGGGCACTTCTCCGGTCACGTCTTCGCTATGTGCTCGCAAACTGCGAAGCTCTATGCGAAGCTTCTCGCGTCCCGTCAAACCAAAACAATAGCGGCGCCATGCGTCGATGCCAGATTTTCTCCGGTCAAACAAAAACAACAAAAGCAAACCTGCTCTAGCTTCCAGCGTACATTGGCGTTGCGCTTGCGCCGTGGCCTGATCGCTTGCAGTTGAAGGTTGAAGCCAAAACGAAACTAACTGCGATGTCACGTGTTCAGATTGAGGACACGCTTTTTATATCCACGTTAACTGTTTAAAACGGCTAATTAGACCCATAACTTTATTTGTGGTGTGTAAGAAACTATTATCAAGACCCCTAAACTAAATACAAACATGGGCGACATGAGGGAAGCCGCATTGCCATCGACCAGAAAATGGCAGCGAGCACGGTAAGCGCGGGTTTCGCCAACGTCCTGCGACGTGGCGCAATTGCTTTTGGTGCATATCTGTCTCCGAGACATGTTTCTATCCGCGGCATTTGTCTCAACGGTCCTTTCTAAGTGTGTCCCCAAGCATTCCGGTGCTTCGATAGCCGGCAATGCTGCGGTCGTCACCGGGGGTGATGCGTGTTTTCGAGGTCGGCTACACGGTTGTGGGTGTATGACCGAACCAAAACACGTTTTTTACAACCTCGCATGATTTGTGAACGAGTTATCCGTTACTCAACGTGTAAATTTATGGTAATTTGTGTAAATACCGTGTTTTTCACCCCAAATATTCACTAAATACACGGGACTTGCTAACAGTGCAGTAAGAAAACACAAACATCGCGAACAAATTATTTTGCTTAATACTTACATCGTGATGATTTCCTTGAATTGGAAAAGAAACCGAAATTAACACCCATAACAAAAAATTCAATCCAAAATCAAAGTTAGTTTCGTTTTCGTTCCTGAATAAAAACGTGCTTCCTGGAGTAAATATTACGCTAAACACTGTTTTTGTTTTCAGGATAAAGAGGTGACTTGTGGGCCTAACACGCGGGAATAATTTGTGTCAGTCAGCGAAGCCAGCACAGGCTCAGCAAGAGGTATACAAACACGCATCTCCGACACTCACCATGTCCGCCATTTTGGAAAACGAGTGCCGCCACCTATAGTCAGTTCGAGTCGCGAGTAGGGGGCCAATCGTAACGATCAGTCGACATATAAGTAACCTTTGCTAATTAGTTTTTTAATTAGTGAAAAATAGGCACACGGTTTCACTTAGAAACTTGCTGAGCGTCATCGGAAACCACTAAATCAATAATTCTTATAAATACTCTGAGCCGGTGGGAAGCGTATAAGTGCATAAAGTTACCACTGCTGCAGCAGGTACAAGGCTGGGGCTATTATAAAAGACGGAAAAATGACACGGGTGCGTTATTGCACCGGTAGCCTTGCTCCTGCTGCACGAATGATAACATTAGCGCACACAACAGCGCTCTTAACGCGCTCGAAGTCTTTCTAAAAATTACTAATTAGTGGTTTTCGATGACGCTAAGCAAGTCGCTAATTGGAACCATGTCTATTTTCACTAATTAAAAGTGTATGAACAAATGTTTCTTGATTAGCTGATTGATAGTTACGATTCGCCCCCAATTCTATGTCCCCCTGGCCGTATGACTCACCTGCACTGTGGCTTTGCACGGATTTTTTAAAACAAATTTGTTAAGCTTAACAAAAAAAAAAAAACACCCCGCTTATAAAAATAAATATGTCGAGCCCCATGGCCTTTGCCCATGAGCGCGTACCTTTCTTCCTCCTCCTTTCCCATTCCATTTGACCTGTTTTGTCTTCCGTTTTTAGCTAGACTTCTTCTTTGCCATAGTAGAACAATCAAATTATAGATTTAAGAAATTGTTACCACCTTCTTTGATAAAAGAAAAAAAGAAAAAAAACGAAGTTTGAAATCTTTCCGGAAAAAAATTCACCTGCCTCTAATTAAGAACGGATGAGTGTGATCTAGTTCTATTTTCTCCAGTCTTTCTCGCGTAGATACCTTACCCAGAAATGTCTTTCTTCCGAAGAAGACCCAGACGTCATAACCCAGACACTGTGCGTAATTCATGAACAATTCATGAAATATCACCGGAGCCGCAAGAAAACATGCATCGTCAGTCGGATAGACGTACCTCGCACACACCGCTCGCCTCGCGATTTCAAATGTTCCAAGTAGCAGCTCCTGGGCAGAATTCTGACCGGTCCGTGGACGCAGCTGACTCTTAATTGCACGAGTGCACTGAAGTTTTAACTCCACACAAACTAGCCTTCTGCGTGGCTTGGTTTCAAAGGAATTCCCATGGGTCAAAAATGAGAAAGTCTGTCAATGGACTTCTTGTTACTACAGTTTACAAAACCAAAATTAAAAAAAAAGTAAAAGCTGAGCGCCCAAACGGAAATTGTAGAAAAAACGGCTGAATGTAAAGGATTTCGCTGCTCCATCAGCACAAATACTCCCCAGGGGACTTTACTCTGGACTCGTTCTGTTTCGCTAGAACGATCAAGAATGTAGCCAACCCTCGGGTCGATATAATTTTGCTCGACGACCTATCCTGGCTGTTCGATACCTCCAGCCGTCCTACCACGGGGGTTACATCTCTTGTTTTCCAACTCCGTTTCTTGTTTGTTTTTTTTCGTTTCCTTCTGGTCCAGGCTTTCCGGTTAAGTATCCTCCGGGCCATCACCCAATTTCCTTCTTGAAAGGGACGCGGCATTGCCTACCGTTTAGCTTCCCCTCCCTCCCCACTTCGTTTTCTTTTCTTTTTCTCTCGACGAAGAACGTGTATTTTACCGCAGCCCTGACACAAAGCCAATAACCGCTTGCCTAAGGCCAGGTACTTCCTATTCAGGCCCGGCCCATTTCTGCTCACCCACTGGTTGACACAGGAACGATTATCTACTGTCGTACCGCCTCCGGGATGTTATTTCTTCAGCGACCATCCAGTCGACAGAAAGTGAAGAAACCGAGAGAACGATTTTGCGTTGATCGAATGCTGATCGAATGTGCGTAACACAATTTTAATCGTCAAGAGTAGAATATAATTCAGGACGTGAAAAACTCTACACATTCAAGATGCATGACCTGGAGCATTGTGTGAACTAAATCGGGCTTCTCCTGATTAGTTTAGATAGCTCTTATTAACGACGCACAATTTCTAACAGTAGTACCCGAACGATCCATTGGGGTCAGGTGCATTTGCAATCATTTCCCAGTATGTTTTCATTGCGTTGATAAGCTTGTTCAAGTTTCTCACGACTGATAATCTTATTCAGGTTTCTGTGGAACTTATCATTCGACTACAGCTGACTACAGTGTTTGAACAAGAATCACTAGATTAAGATGTTAAAATATTTTGTTAAGAGAAAAAACCAGTGCGTTATTATGTATTGAATCTTTCCAATGCTGCAATTCGCGTTTAAATAAATGGGCCTTACATCGCTCAGTTCGAGCAGTAAGCTGCAACATAACCTTTAAAAAATGTAGTTATGACTTGTAAGCACACTTTAGATGTGCTAAACTGCATTATAAAGTTTTCAAAGTGCAGCTACTCTCAAAGTGAGCTAGAGAAACAACAAAAGGCCTCAACCACGTGTATTTGTTAGTTATGTCGGCGGAGCATCGTATGCTTCAAGCGTGACAAGACCCTCTACCAAAAATTGTACCATAAAAATAGTCAGATAGGCATGTGCAATGCCATCTAAAAATCTCAATGGCGCATAAATGTCGGCGAAATAGTAAAACGTCGAGCATAAGTAATGTTGTTGTTTTCTTCGATCACAAGACTGCGTTGCAGCGACTGTGGCACCGTAAGAAAGGAAAGACTTGCTCGAATGTGTAATCCTCGGGTCCCGCGATTTGTTGAACAAGCACAGGAGCATCCTTTTTTTTTAGACAACATAAAGAAGGCTGTTCATTTCTTCACCTTCGCAGAGGACATGGAGAAAGAAATTCAGGTGCGGTGAAAAGGAACCTGAGGATTATCGGATTACCGTTGGCGCCGAGTTCGCCAGTGGAATCCGTACGGAAGACGAACAGACACTCGCGAAGAAAAGCAAATATAATAAAAAATACAACACGATTTGTCGTCAAAGTATTTGATAAATGCTTTGAGCACACCATCGCGCTCGCCCACACCTTTTTGTCCAGTTTTCATATCACCTCTACTGTCCCAGTTTTTTTGTTTTGTTTTTTTGGAGGGGGGAGGGGGCGGGGGGGAGTGCTATGGATGGAAACACTTTTTTCGGTCTCGCATATGTTGTGCAACCGGTGAGAAATCAATAACACACCACTGAGCCGCGTCCGAAAGCAAGCGGTCACGGCGTACCGCTATGACGCGCGATGTAACCAAGCCCGGCATCCTAACATTCGGGGTATCACGTGATATTCACGTGCTGCTCATTGGCGCCCGTTAGCGTGGTTCTCGCCGCAAATAAGGGAGACCCCCACAAACCTCCAGACATTCACTACCAGGTTTTCACCTAACAAAAAGCTTTAGATGTCACTCACACCACAATTCATCCCGCACAGCCCAGAAAACTACTTAGAAGCCGACCTCGACGCTCTGGTTCAGCTTAAGGTAAACACCTTTGCTCTCCTCGTTGAAGAACTTTTCAGGGTTGTGGGGGATGAATTGCTGTGTCAGTGGTCATCTAAATAGCATTTTGTTGGGAGGGAACCTGGCAGTGTACGTCTGGAGGTCGGTGGTGGTCTTCCTTGTAAACGAGGAAGGGAAAATAAAGATTTAAGCTGTGTTTGAGATTGATGAGTGTGTCATGCTTCTTTTTATTCCTGGCCTCGGGTTTCCAAGATGTTTAAAGTAGGCCAACTCGCCCGTATACTCTGTGTTATTTCTGAGAGTATTGTTTTCACAGTGAACGTCTCTCTGTCATCGTCGCGTTTTTAATCCTCTCAGTCTTGTTGCAGGTCTAAGCTAACTGGGATTAACAACTGTGAGACGTTGCGCAAGCATTTAAACATAAATTTTTTTTCTGACACGGTTTGCACTTAGTTGCGCTTTGTTAAACGATAGACAGCACCCTTTCTGTCCGGGCATTTTGCAATCGCTAGGTAATGTATGCACTTAACGTAACGCCCTTACCTTCTGTGATCTTAATAATAGTAGCTTATTTTGACGCAATACCTAGAAGCATCATGCTTTAAAGGTGCCTAAGTAAACTCCGAGGTAAAATAATTGGGAAATGAATAAGGCTTTGCATCTTGTAAAAAAGATCGAATACTAGACTTTCACCTTCTTTCTTATTTGGCTATCAATAATATATATATATATATATATATATATTAATATTTAATACATATTTAATTATTTGTGTATTCATTTACATACCCTCAGGGTCAAAATACATTACAGAGAGGAGTGCTAAACACAAACCAAAAAAAAAATAATTTAAAATTAACATTTTTGTGCATAAGAAAGCAACAAGAAATACGGCATTTTTGAAAGCAACTGGGTCAGGTAAGGTTGCCATATTGTGAGGAAGGTAGTTCCATTCCACATAAGTTGAGGGATGAACGAATAATAAAATGCATTGTGGTTGCAAGGCATGACGCCAACCTATGTTGATGATCGAATCGGCGGGAAATATTGATTTATTTTTATTTATTTGAGAATACTGCCGGCCAACTTTTGAGGGCCAAGGCATGATAGAGCACATCAGAAACCATCAATGAGTCGAATGAACAAACAACAATTAACAAGTAGCTTAGTCATTGGTGACAGAAAACGATTCATCAACTGCTCTCGCAAATAAAGCGGTAGAAGCAATCGCCGTCACACTTGGTGGCAACTCATTCCACTCACAAACAGAACGAGGAAAAAAGGAGTAATTAAAAACATATTTTCTGCAGCGGAACTCAAGGAACAAATTCTCGTGCTTTTGCCTTGTATCACGACTCGCGTTATCTGCAAATAATCATCAAAATTTAAACCAACTTTATTAGAATTATATTATGCAAAACTTTCAAACGCTTTACTTTCCTTCGACATGACAATACAGACACTTCGGAGGCGGTATACAACGGTGACACGTGTGAATCTTCGCCGTATGAGCTGTAAATAAACCTAAGCGATTATTTTGAAGGCTTTCCAATTGGTCAATGAGCGATTGCGAGTGCGGGTCTCATACAACGTCAGCATATTCCAGCAAAGGACGAATCAGCAATTTATAGGCCGGCAGCTTTGTCGCAGGAATACAGTGACACATTTTTTTACGTGGCGACCATAATTTACTTGACGCTTTTGTGACAGCCTGTTGAATATGACTAGCCCAGCTTAAGTTGGACGTGATAGTAACACCCAGATACATGTATTCATTAACTACTTTAAGGCATTTGAATCAATCGAATAAGAAAAAAAAACGATAGGCACTTGGTTCAGTGAAGCTGACATCTGCCCACATTTCTTGACATTCAGATTCATTTGCCATTTTTGACACCACAATGATATCATTTAAATACTCCCCTCTAAACATTTTTGGTTAGATACACAAGATATATTTGAAAGCAATACAGAATCATCCGAAAAAAAAACGGCACTGTGTCGACTGCTTATCAACTCGCTAGGTCATTGATAAAAACCAAAAAGAGCAACGGTCCGAGTACCGAGCCCTGGGGCACTCCAGAAAGAACAGGTAACTCTATTGATTCAGCACTGCCTACACAAACAAACTGTTTACGATTCGTAAGGTACGAGTCTATCCACCTCAGTAGGCGGTCATTGCTCAATACTTGCTTCAATTTATGCAGTAACTTGCGATGCGAAACCCTGTTGAACGCCTTCGGAAAATCTAAGAAGACAGTGTCGAACTGACCATTGTTATCAAATTCAATCACTGAACCAAAATTGTGGACCGTATGAAGCAGCTGTGTCACTGTCAAAAAGGCTTCTTCGGAACCCGTGTTGATAATCTACTAAGATTCTAGAAAAGTTACGATGTGCTTAAATATGAAGTGTTCAAGAACCTTGCTACATGTACTCAACAATGACACTGGACTGTAATTGAAAATACTTTCTTTTTTCTCTCCACTTTTATATATAGGGACAACTTTGGCTACTTTCCAACCTTGAGGCACGTCACAATTTTTTGAACTACAAGAGTAAATCACGTAAAAAAAACTTGAAATATGGCGGGGCTGTTAGGTTTTCACGCAGGGCAGAAGAATGATAGTAAAGTTTACGAAAAAAAAACAAGCGAGAACGTTTTCTGCGTAAAGTAAGATTAGGCAAAGGTAATGAAGGCTTCATAGAAGAATTTGGAAGCTATCATAGATGATAGCTTCCAACTATTAAAGCACAAGAGTGGCGATGATAGTTGAAAAGAAATTAAACATGCGGATTTATTTTGAATCGATTCTAATGAATGAATTAAATACTCCATGCCGGCGTGCCAGACGGAGGCTGCGTGCTCAAGCTCCGAATGAACCAATGACTTATGGAGAAGGAGCTTAAGGGATGAGGGAACAGAACAAAAAATTTTCATTAGAAAGCCGAGCATTCGGTTAGCATTGTTAATTACGTTCACTATACGAGTGTTCCATGACAGGTCAGACGTTATATGAGGACCAAAGAATTTATACATTTGCACCGATGCCAAATGCGGGGTGTTAAAATAGTAAATAGGCGAAACTGTGCTACGACGGGATACACATATTGATTTGCATTTGGTTATGTTTAGTTCCATTAGCCATGTGCGACATCAGTTTGCTAGTGAGATTAGATCAAACTGCAAAAGGCTAATGTCATCATCGGATAATATTTGTTTTGGTAAACTACACAGTCATCGACAAATAAGCACAGGAGGAAATGCAGGCTGTCAGATCGTTAACCTATATGAGAAAGGGTAATTGGTTTAGAACTGAATTTTGCGAAACAACTGAGTTAACTGGGGTTAAAGAAGAATCAGAGCCATTGCCTCTTACAAATTGTTAGCGATGATGCAAACACTTCGCAGCGAACGCTCGTTAGGGATATCAGACGGAAGTTGTTGGGTGAATGCTTCGGCCCACCCTTATGTAGAGGCAGCACCCTCCCCACCTTCCAGTCATCAAGTAAATATGAAAAATATAATAATTGCTGAAAGAGTTTTGCCAGAATTAAGGAGGGTTACATTTTAGTGCTTTTAAGGAATTTGTAAATAATTTCATCAACACCAGCAGGATTTAGATTGCTTCCAACAGTAGAAAACGCCTTAGAAAACATATTGTTTAATAAACTAGCACAAACCTCGTTAGGCACCACCTCAGCCGTCCTCATCGGTTAGTGATGCAGAACAGGTTTATTTCCTGTTTATAATATGCCACTAATGTTTCTGGTTGTTTGTTAGTAATGATGGTAACGTTGTTATAAAAGGGTAAGTTTAGCCTGGCTAACAACACCCTCGTACTTTTCGGCAGCGAGTTTGTAGGTTGCCTAACGACTTTCACATGACGAGTCGTTCGCCGCACTGAACAAATGTTCCTTTTTATTTGCTAGTCGTTTTAAGCGCCGTTCACACATATGCAACCGAGTAAGGTCGAGAGATACCAAACCGGTTTTTAAGCCTCTTGCAATGTCTTAGGACCGGATGCGCTGCAGCGGAGCTGGTCCTAAGACGTACACAAGAGGCTTAAAAACCGGTCTGGTCACTCTCGGTCTTACTCTGTTGCAGATGTGTGAACGGCGCTTTAGAGTTACGTTATACCACGGTGACTATGCGTCCAACTTAATCACGCGGCACGGGATGTACGTATTAGTAAAGCGCTGTTTGCATACTTGCAACCAAGTAAGACGGAGTGAGACAAGACCGATTTTTAAGCATCTTAGGACTTTTTAGGACCAGCTCCGCAGCAGCGCACCCGGTCCTAAAGGCCTGTTCACACTCTTGCGACCTCTTAAAACTGGGTTCCTTGAAACCTCTTACAACGAGAGGACACACTGGCGCCATCTATTGGGTAACAGTGTAAACCTGGCGGTCCGGCATATTTTCTATTTCTCTCGCGCATTATCCTTTCTCTCTTGGCTCGACAAACATTTGTCAACGTTATAAACGAGCCTTTCGTATAGGTATTACGCACATACGACCACGGAAATACCGCAAAACCTTCACTCTTGTGAAATGCAGTTCCAGGGTCACTGCATAGATGGCGCCAGCGTGCAAGTGTGTTATCTCGTCCTAACAAATTTTAAGAGGTTTTAACAAGTCTCGTCTCTCTCGGTCGAACTCGGTTGCAAGAGTGTGAACGCAAGAGGCTCAAAAACCGGTCTTGTTTCTCTCGGTCGTCCTCGGTTACAAGTGCGTGAACGAGCCTTAAGCCTTGCGATGGTTCCTTTAAATAAATTACAGTTGGATTGCACTGTCACTGGTCAAATGTTAGCAAAAACGTATCCGATAATATGCAAAGTTCATCATTAATAGGTGAAAGATCGGCTTCACTGTAATCCTTAATTACATTCGTGTTTTTATGGGTTTAGCTGTTAGAACATAAAAGTGCAGGACTGTGTTGTCGATAAGACCGGACAGATAAGAAATCAGTGAGACAAGATCAGGGCTGTCAGTTCAGACTAGACCAAGTATACTTGAACAGTCAGCTGTAATTCTTGTAGGCTGTTTAACTAGCTGACAAAGGTTAAAATCAGAACACGTGTTTAGGAAGTCAGTGCATTGGGATGAAGGATATATTCCAAGTGGGGTGTTGATCTAACCAGGCGATACTGGCAAAATTAAAATCACCCAAAAGAAAAATCGGGGAATCAGGAAAACGGGTTACCACAATATTAAAAGCATCGTGTAGCTTGCCTACAAAACTAGTGTTACACTGAGGGGGGCGGTAACAGACACCAAAAATTCACCTTTTAACATTCATTATCACGCACACCCAAGCATTTTCCAGATCACGAACTTAATGTAGACTAAACGAAAGAGCTTCAGCGAGAAAAATTATTACAGCACCTACATTTCGAGAGTCCGCACCACAACGTAACGCTTTGAATCGTTTGGACGATAACATATTTCGCTGTTCCGAGCCTTCGCCGAAACCCAAGTTTCAGTTAACAGTAGAATATCAACATCACTGGAATAAACAATATAATTAAGTTCATTTCGTTTATTGCTAATACCACGAATTTTAGTAAAAAGCACTGACAAATCATTGCCCATTGTTTGCGCGCCACTACCCTACTAGTTTCCTATGATGAATGGGCCGTTTCACCCGATACATTCGCGGGTGGGATATTGACGGTTGGGGCAACGAAGATGTTTTTGGTCAAAGGAGTTTCAAAAAGACTATTCGACACAGCATCATGCATGTGACATTTCTTGTCTATGAATCGCTTGTTGTATCGCAACTGAATAGCCGAAGATTGCGTTTTAACAAATTCAAGAATTTTTGACTTGATAAGACGCGTCTCAGTGCAAAGGTCGTCACAGACCGAAACACTCGGTGATCTTAGGCAAGGGCGTAATGCGAACACTTTCTCTCTTACCTGAAAAGAAGAAAAAGTAGCAAATATTGGTCGGCATTTGTTGGCCTGAAAGACGCGCCAAGCGGTGCGCTCGTTCAACGCATCCGGGGGTTAGCTGAAAGTTGGCACATCCTTATAAACAATTTTTATTTTTTTTTTCTGTTCGGGAGTTTGGAACCACGACTCAGACAGTGAATCAGAAACGCCATGAAAAATAAGGTTGTTACGGCGCATACTACGTTCAAAGTTATTGAGTCGTGCACACACGGCAGTGCTCTCTTTCTGTACAACTTGAACGGTTGGTTGCATGACTCGAACATCTTGTGAAAGATCGTCAAGCACGACTGTTCGTGATACGAGTGTTGACAGTCAAGTTCCTGTATCAGCTAGTTGAGTTTCGATTGATTTTGGTTTCGTTTAATTTCGTCCACCGAATTAATGAACCCTGCCTGACCTTTTTCACTTTTTTGCGAACGGGTATTTAAATTTAGCAGCAGAGACATTATTTATGGCAACGAAGGCTCTGACGGAGCAGTCAAATCAGACCGAAGAGCGAGGACCGACCGGATGCCAAGGTTGTTTGTTTGTTTTTTCACCAGAAAGCAAAAGTAGTGATGTAACAACATCGGAACACTCGCGCATCGTAGACATCAGCACATGTGGGCACTGGAACATAAGCAAAAACATGTCGCTAATTTTTTTTAGCGTGCAAGGAAAGGGGATCATTACCAGCCGGAACGATGAAAAAACGCAGAGCGTGAGGTCCCCTCATCATGTTGTCGTTCTCATGTCCACTAAAAAAGCGAGCGTCGTGCCAGCCGTTGGATTAGGAGTTGATGGCAGTTGATGGCGCTGTCGACGATGTTGCCCTGGCGAATTGCCGGGAGGCGTGGAACAGAAAGTCATTCCACGTGGGGAAGGAACCGCCGTCACCTCCGGGATAAATTAGTGATGCCGAAGCAGGAACCGTTAATAGGGAACAAATTTGAGGAGCCGAGCCAAGAAGCGGTGGCAGCTGGCAAGCCAAAGCCTGAACGATGAAAAGCCGCAGAGCATCAGGCGCTGTCATCATGTTGCCGTTCCCATGCACACTAGCAGATCTTACGATCTTTTTTATATTGAGTCGGGTAGTGGCGTTAGTACCTCAAACTTCTTCGTGACGTTTTTTTAGAAAAGCTAGTTTGCCTCTTTCAATCCGCCAAAAAAGCGCGAGACTGTTGCTTTGGTCGCAACCTTTCTTATTCCTGTTTTACGGCCCTGGGTACCGACTCAAATCATCGCAAACTCCTATACTGAGGAAACTCATTAGTGAGACTATTTTAAAAAATGCATAATAAGAACATAAATGAAAAGCTAGATTATTCTGCATGAATTATATCGTCGGAGCTCGAACATAAGCACTAATGAAATTTTTGCTGGCAGCCTAACGAGAAGTGAGGTTACCTTCAATTATGAAAAACCTCCCAGCCGTGTCACACTTTAGGGTATGCCTATCCGCAGAGTTTACGTATGCATTACGCTTGAATGTTCTTCTTCTTGTTTTTTTTTTTTTCCGCCATTAAATACATCGAAATATTTTATCTAGCTTCATTTTCGCAGGTGAGAATAAAAGTTGCCCTGTGCCTGATCGTCTACCCCGGACTTTTGTTTAATTTTTGGGGCAGATAAAACGGTTTGCGTAAAGCTGCGAATGTCGATATGTAAAAAAAAAAAAAAAAAAAAAATTGAGTTTCCAATATATTTTGCAATACGCTGCCTTTATTGCCTTAAAACAAACGTGTCCAAAATATCTTATTCGTGATTAGTGCCATCTTTCGGTGGCCGTGTGCACTTCTTCGCCGTCTGTGAGGCTTCCCCGCCGTTCCCGGCTCTGTCTGTTTAGCGTTCTGCACGCTAGGTCTTCTGGCGTTTCGTTTTTGGGTGGGGAAGTGGCGTTAGTACTTTGCTGTTGCTAAACATTTTTCGCTTGTTTTTTTTTTTTCTTCTTTACATTGTAATGTGACTATGTATAGGTAGAAGGGGCTCAGACCCTGTCAAGCCGGACGCTTGGGGCTTTTTGTCTGTGCTCCAGACATCATTTTGTACTTTGTACTTGGTGATGTCAAAGAAACTTTGATTTGATTAGATTTGATTTGAAATTTCTTATATTAGCAACAGATGCATTGCTTGTGTTCAAAATGACCGCAACAACACCAATAACATGGACACCGGAAAAACTGTCACGCAAAACGTGGCAAGCAATGCAAGATGTACCCTCGCGGGACGATCATATGCCACAGTCTCCCCTTTTGTTGTTGCTCTGGTTTGGGCGGCTGTGGACGCGACCGATACAAAGCTATGAAATGGAGAGGTCCCTGGTTCGATACCAGGACCAGGCGGATTTTTTCGGTCGCATACCAATCTCCTAGCTCTGTTAGGAAATGTTTGTTCGTCCTTTGTCCCCCTTATGCCCCTTCTCCGGGGATTATTTTCGTCATTCTTGTCCAGCTCGCTTGCGCCTTTGCATTCATTGCATTATCATAATAACCGTAAAATGCAGGCCGTTCACCCTTGTTGGTGTTAGACTGGTGGAAGCTGATAAACACCGTTTGGTCTACTGACGTCTAACTCCTGGTTAGCTCAGCTGGTACAGCACTCTACTGGAAATGGAGGGGTCCCAGGTTGAATGCCAGGATCAGGCGGATGTTTTCGGTCGCGCGCCAGTCATTTAGCTCTGTTTGGAGATTTCTGTTTGTCCTATGTACCCCTTGTTCTCCATCTCCAAGAATTAGATTTGTCATTATTGTAAAGCTCGCTTTCACCTTTGGATTCACTGCATTATCATTATAAACTTAAAATGCAGACAGTTCACCCTTGTTTGTGTTACACTGTTGGCAGCTATAAACCTTGTTACTCCTTCTTTGCTAATTGGGGAGAGCGCTCCAATGGCAATGGAGAGGTTCTTGGTTGGATACAATGACCAGGCGGATTTTGTCGGTCGCGCACCAGTCACCTACACTCTAAAAACCGTTTGTGCGTCTACTTTCACGAACAACACTTGGAGAGCCAATCACCGCAACTTACGGAGGTAGCTCAGCGAATGACAATGCCGAAACATATGTTTAGACAAAAAAACGCAGTCTGAGTTGTGACATTAAGCAATGCAAAACGTCAAGCTTGCAATGCGTTATGTCACAACTCAGACTGTGTTTTGGCGCGGGATTTGTCATTTTGACACTCAGAGACTTTAAATAAACGCTACAGTTATTTCAAGATTCGCTCTGAGACTTTTAGATTGAAAGGGGAAGCAACAAAATGTGTAAATTTTTTTCGGTTTGTTCGTTATTTTCCAGTTGTTTGCACAGCGAGACTGAGCAGTAGTGCGGCATTACTTTAAACTCCAGAAGCGCTCTGCCCCTGGCCTCAAACATCGGTCGCCATGTTTAAGTCTGCTCAAGGAGGTTGGCCCACCGTACGAAAGATGGGGCGCACACCTGAAGAACCTCTATTCCGTACATTCTACAGTAAACGTTTCCCGTCAAGCACGAATTGTACATTGTAATATATAGCATTGCTTAAAACACACTACAGTAGCCGCTTACTTTTTCTATAATTTTGGAATATACATTTTCCTAGTAACTAGCACCGTCTAGCGGTTTGAACGAGAAATACACAGGTAAAGCCTTTCTACATAAATAAACAATCACTCTTAGGGTTCGCTCTTATCCTTGGTAAGTAATCTTTTTCTTCCAAGTTTCGTGATTTTGTTTTCTGAACTAACTGCTACGTTGTGCTTTTGTGTTTCGTGCGTTTTAGAAGCCAAGAACTGCGAGATATTTATAATTAGTTTTTTATGGGATTTTTCGCCTTTATAATCGTCTTGTCTTAAGCGAAGTACTTATTCTGTAGTCATTTCTTATTTGTTAGTACTTTTGCCAACAACTTCTTCGCAGACGTTTTTACGCAAAACTATAAAATAAATATTATAGTGGGTAAAAAATAACGTTTAGAAACAAAAGGATTGGCTGGTGAAAGGTATTTTTAGCTAAATTTGAAGCTTGAGTGACTTTGTATGACATATTTGAAAATTTAAAAGAGCGCCAAAAATGAGGGACAAGATGGTAAAAGGCACAGGTAGATGAAGGAAGACACAGATATGTCATTGTTCTTCTGGTCGCTCGCCTTTTGTGCTATTTTAAATATTCAAAGTATTTCTAGGGTCTACCACACCAACATGATTTCCTTGTACTCTCTTCTTTAGAAAAGCTCTCAAACGCTAAGGACATTTTTTATTGATTATTCTCATGCGCTGCATATTCGAGCATTGTTCATCGGCTGCTAGGCCGAACCTCGGGATTCACCAGAAGAACAGCCGTGATCTACTTCTTTAGTTGTTGATTGACGTTTATCTTCACTCTAAGAAAAGCCGGTGCGTCTACTTTCCCGCACAACACTCGGAGAGTCAATCACCGCAACTTACGGAGGTAGCTCAGTGAATGACGATGCTGAGACATGTCTTTAGACCAAAAAACGCAGTCTGAGTTGTGACATTAAGCAATGCAAAACGTCAAGCTTGCAATGCGTTATGTCACAACTCAGACTGTGTTTTTGGTCTAAACGTATGTTTCGACATCGTCATTCGATTAGCTGCCTCCGTGCGTTTCGGCGATTGGCTCTCGGTGTGTTGTGCGAGAAAGTAGACGCACTGGCTTTTTTTAGAGTTGGACGACACGATACGAAATATAGACGATTACCGTTCTCCTTCCCCCTTAGGAGGCTTAAATAAACTGCCGCCGGTGTTTCACGCGTACACGAATGCCGCCTCGGAGATTCGCTTACGGATACTATCGGAGCCCGGCAACTTCTGGAGTCTAGTGTGTTCCTACGCGCAAATATTTTCATGGAGCGATTATGAAATTAAATGAAGCACGAAGACGGACGAAGGACGAGTAGATGCATACAGAGAGAGCGCTCTCTGTGTGCATCTCCTGGTCCGTCGTCCGTCTTTGCGCTGTTTCTTTTTAATTTCACAGTGCTTAACCAACTCGCCCAAGTTTCAACGATACGATTGTCATAGACCGACGCTTTTAGCGAGCGAGTGATGTTGTTTTTGTTGCAAAACTCTTGTTTACCTGATATATCGCCAGCCATCGTGTTTCTGTCGTTTAGGGTGGGTCTTCGCGGTCACGTTACGTCCCTCGACGCCACATTTGATCATTTTAGTACTACTAACTCCTCGTAGCGCAGAGTTCACTTCTCGGTTTACTGTCACGAGCCGTCTTCTCTCAAACAATGAGCGCGAAAGCTCACGGTCGTCTGCTGTTCCCGAATGAGCGGGTCGTTCGAAAAGGCAGAATAATGGGGCCCGGATTTGCCCCATGGTTATACTCCGTGAGGAAATCCCAATACGCGTCCCGGTGAGATCTAGGCGCCGGCCAGCCCGTCGCATTGTTGAGGACCGTGGGTGACCTCGAGCGACGCTCGCCGACGCTGACGCGGGTGAAGCCCATGAAGAGAGACCTCATGTGGTTGGGCCTTTTTGTTCACGCCTCTTCCTTCGTGATGTGTCCTTCGGCTTTCTTATCGGCTGATGATGCAATCTCATTGTCCACGGAACGATAATAAGATGTCAGTTATTCGCCATGTTTTGCGTTTATAAAGCTGTCAGCATATATTGTAAAATTATTTCTAATGAAAGACCTGTTTTTTTCTTATTTTTTGAGGTATACTTTTTTATTTAAGTAGAGCCTATTCTAATGTCACTCATTTGCACTAAAGTCACTGGATCTGGGAAAGTAGCACCATTGCGTTCCCATCTGCAAGCCGGACACAAACAAATACCAACATACAGACGACAAAACCTCTCAAGGATGATTGGCTCATCACTGTCAGTTGCCATGGTGATCGCCATATTGGACCCTTTCAAAGCTTTAAAGCTTCGAAAGGGTCGTTAAAACCAGTCGCACCAAAATCGCTATGGAGCATCATCGTACTGAAAGCGTTCCTCGGCCAATATGAGCGTCTTTGGTACTTTACGTTCGATAAACTTAACACTCATGCTATTATCCTCAGATCTCTTACAATTCTGTAGCTCTTCTTGCGCGTTTCAAGACAGTAAAATTATTTTCAATGTCCCCAAGCTCCGACGCCGCGTGTGATGCCGTACATCTTCGTACCGCCATCACTCACAACGCCAGTGCTAGGAGGCATTGAAAAATAATTTTACTGTCTTGAAACACGCAAGAAGCGCAACATAATTGTAAGAGATCTGGGGAAATAAGCATGAGGGATAAGTTTATTGCATCCACAGTGCCAAAGACGCTCATATTGACCGAGGAACGCTTTCAGTACGATGATGTTTCATAGGGATCTTGGTGCGACTGGATTTTGACGACTCTTTTGAAACTTCGAAGCTTTGAAAGGGTCCAAAATGGTGAGCGCCGTGGCAACCGACAGCAATGAGCGAATCACCTTGAGAGGTTTTGTCGTCTGTATGTTGTTTTTTGTGTGTGTCCGGCTAGCAGGTGGAAAGATAATGGCGCTACTTTCCGAGATCCTGTGACTTTAATTTGCGCTATTCCGGCACGTAACGTACTTTGTAGGTTTACATTTTTCGCGTATATGTAACATTGAACTGGTTTCATCGGTCGTATTGTGTGAATAATTCCAGAATATAAAGCGGCACGTACTAGACCAAGCTATATAAATAAATAAAAACGAGGTAATGGCCGCCTGTTTGATTAGGTGTCCCGCAACAGCGACGACCGTGCCGCCCTTGATAGTTCTCTGCACGGAAGCCTGAAACACCACCGGGGAACTGAGGACGCAAGCGCATCGGAGAACCAATGAGAGCATAGCGTTCACGCAGTTGCCAATCTAAGAGAATGCTCATAGCCTAAAATTCAGTCACTCGCTGTGAATCATAAATATGCCATTCCCGGTAGCACACGCAGAATTCTAAATGCCGCATAATTCGATATACGTAACTTTGCAGTTTCGGGAAACCGGTCCCGAGTTGGAAAAACGAAAGTACACAGGCCGCCTCAGCTCACAGTCGAAAGAGAAACTCCAGGTGATGTTTGTGGAGCAGCGCGCCCTTGGCAGACTTGGATGAAATCTAATTTCAAATCTCCTGCGATGCAACGTAGTGTCGCTCTCCAAACGCTGAATCAGGTTTGACTGACATAGCCCAGATATTCTCTTTTCTTCTATTTTTTTGTATTTCTAAATAATACAATTAGATTTCTACTCTTTGTTTTTATTTATGTTATGAATGTAAAGCATGGATCGTATGAGCGGTGAAACTGAGCGCCGCGTGCCGTTCGGAGCTCACCGCTAGACGCGCCACAGGCGCACCGCGCGGCTTTACCTCTATCGATCAGATACGAACGACGCCGCGCCGCGCGGAAGTGACGTAGGGACGTCCGCACCAGTTGCTGTGATAGTGCAGCGCGACAGTATCGAAGTTCCTTTAAAGTGATAGTTTCAAACGAACTTTAAAATCTTGATGTTACCTTCCTGGTCTATTGCTGTATTAGAAACTTCGTTGTCCTATATACACACAGAGGTTCAAATATTGCCTGCAACATAGATGGTGCTTCGCAAAACGCAGGCAAAACGCTTCCTATTAAAACTGCGCATCGCACACAGGTAAGGTTCATGACATTTAGTCATGGCTAAAGGACGTCTCTACAAAGGGTCATAAAACTTCAAATAATGGAGTAGTTGATTATTTCTTAGAAACTATCGTTTCTGTTAAAGATTGAACTGCGGTTTCAATTACAAACTAACTGGACTTTTGTAAAAATTATTAAATAATTTTTTTTTTTTTACTTTTATCTACGTGAAATATTTCATGGCCTCTTGACAAAAAAGCTGAATTGGAACACATCACGATGGTCGTGCGGTGACCACCCGTCTAGAAAAACACAGGACAAATACTCATTCTGAGTGCACCATGCACCTTTAAAGAATGAAACAGTTGCTTGCGAGCAATTTATTCTTCAAGAATAATTTGTTTACACGACATGTTTCGTCAAATAACGCCCCATGTTCGCCGCTACCACTGAAGAGCTGTGCATGTTACATCTTGAAAGCAATTAAAACGAAGCAGTATAAGTGTTTAGAGTACAAACGCTTGGAGAATTGTCGTATATCACTTAAAAATCTAGGAGACTGACGCGTCTCAGTTGCAAATCTGAAACATATTCTTAAAAACAAAATAACCTTATTTTTTATTAGAAACAAACGAGACCTACTCTGCGGATACTGTATCATCACCTTGTTTTATAAATTACTGATTGCCAATGCGTCATTTATACACTTTTTTTAATACTTTTAAGAGCAGGCACATTACTTCTGCCACGAGGACATCCTCTCCCCGTTGCAATCACCAGCTCTTTGCTATCACCATATCGATTTTACTTTTTCATGAAGCTTATAGAACAACGCATCATTTCAATACTTACTCTTAATCACTGACAGCAGGCCTAATCATCGTTATAATGAGCGGGCATTTGTTAAACCCCTTTTGGCATCTCTAATTCTCTTTCATGAAGCGTCGAATGGGGCAACTCGGAAGATTACAACTCAGGCTATAACTTCCTGGAGCCGAGAATGTTATAGAGATTATATCACACTTATTACTGGCTTCTTTTCTGACCGCAAGGCTGTGTATTATATAGTCATATTTTACACCAAGTTTCCTAATGGATCGTCACTAGTGAAACGAGCTTCGAGGAACACGATGCACTACACTACCGCTGTCGCCCTGTTTTATCCTCTGCCGAGGATACTGGTTAGATTAATGCCTGCTCAGATTAATTCAGATGGGGCAGCGTAGCAACCCAAGTTACAAGCACGAAAGCCACTCATACTTTGCCATTATTAGATTTTTCGGCAAGTTAAGTGAGATAACAAAGAATTGGCTTTTCGGTAGTAACGTATTTAGCGAGCCCGGAAACGCTGAGGAAAACAGCGCAACAATTATGGAGCATGTTGGACCCAGTTGCTGTTTGTGGAGCGAGGTAAGCAAGTAAAAACGTTTCGATGCCAGAACCCACAGAAACCTTGTAATTTCGTCGTATATAACACAAGTAACACAACATGCTCCAGAAAACTTAACTGTTGTAGTTTTAGGACAGGCAGGAAGAAACGAAAAATAAAACTACCCAAATGGCAAGAAGGAGGCAGTAAAGGTTTCATGCGTCCTAGGAATAAACTTCAGAGATCTTTCATAAGAGCTGACTTTATTTTCTGAGCATCGCTTGATAATGTGCTAATCAATTCATAATAATAATATAATATATTTATTGACCGTGAACAATCGGGGGGGGGGGGGGGGGGGGGGCTGGGAAAAAAATGTTTAAATACCTTAGTTGGACTGATACTGTATTTGAAGATTCCATTGTCTGGTTGACTGGCCAAACTTTTTTTTCTTTTTCATTTATTCATCCTTTCTTTTTTACGGGTCGGGCTAGAAAGGCAGTGTACTAAAACCTCAAGGAAAGCGTCGGTGTGTAAAGCGATAGTTGATTTTTTGCTGCGAAGAGAACAGCTGTGCAATGTTGTAAGTTAAGAAAATATATTTAAAAAACAAAATGATAGCCAACAATGTCTACTTTTTAGGTCTGAAGACAGATACAAAATTCATATCGGGAATGACTCTTTGGACGTCAATCCTCCCTTTTTCTGTACCCTCTGAAACGTTGCAGTTTTAGGTGCCAGAGTCATCTCTGTGATTGTATCAAGGTTTCCAGAACTGCTTGCAATCATAAGCAAGTATCTAGCGTGTCCACCCAACGGGGGCTGTTGTTTTTTGTGTGTGTGATTCGTGTTGCGCGAGCTCGGACGGCAAGAAAGAGAAGAGTAAGAGGTTTTGTCGAACCGAAGGAACGCCCTTTGTGTCTGTCTTCCTTGAGGTTGTCAGTTATTAATTCCATCACATAACAATTTGGTGCCGAAACCCGGGAAATAACTACAACCAGGACATGCCGCACCCGAGCCAGGAAAGTGTCGACCGCCTCAAAAGAAAAAGGACCACCCTACGCGCCGCCACAACGAAAGTGATCAACGAGATCGGCGCGCTGCTGACCTCGGATCCGACTGAAATAGGTGAGCTGGAGGAGAAGCTTGACATTCTTCTCCTAAAAGAAGCCTCCCTAAAGGAGCTCGACAGAGAAATCGAGCCGTCGGTCGAAGATGAAGCTCTAGCAGAGGAAGTGAGTGGCGCTGAAGGGTATGCTGAACGCATCAGCGTAGCCAAAACACGAGTGAAGCGGAAGTTCAAGGAACACGAAACGAGGAGCAATACAGCGTCCGGTTCTTTGACACACGGCAGCGACTCAAGACAGCCTTCATTTAACAACGCCCTGACAACAGTAAGGCTACCGAAATTGGAGATCGCTAAATTCGGAGGAGACATTCGATTATGGCCCGGCTTCTGGGGCCAATTCAACGCAACGATCCATCAGAACGAGTCCCTCTCAGACATTGACAAATTCAAGTACCTGAAAGGCTACCTCATTGGTAGGGCTGCCGTCGCGATCGAGGGACTCCAATTGACAACCGAAAACTACCAGGTTGCCCTCGACCTTCTTACACAAAGATTCGGACAAAAGGACCTAATTGTCGAAGACCACATGTCGAGGTTGTTGGCTGTTAGAGCGGTTCATGACTCCAGGAACGTCGAGAGACTCAGGACGCTGTATGACCAAATCGAAACGGGTGTCCGCAGTCTTGAGGCCCTCGGGGTCGAAGAGAAAACATATGGAGTGCTGCTCCTAACGGTTTTACGTAAAGCGATACCAGCCGATATTGGGCTGGAGTACAGCCGGAAGGTAAACGCGCAATCAGTAAACCGAGAGAACGAGTTGCGAGGGTTCTTGAGTTTTTTGAAAGGTGAGGTGGAGTGCCGCGAAAGGATGCAACCGGTAACTGAGGGAACGGTACGCCGGCGGAGCGACAGCGACAGTGCAGAGGGACCCAGAGTTGCATCGGCGGTGGCGCTTACCACAACAACCGAGGCAGACAATAGATGCGTGTTTTGTCGCACGGACGATCACGGCCCGGACAGCTGTGTTTCTGGGTTGTCACTGGAAGACCGAAAAGCCGTCCTGCAGCGAGAAAACCGCTGTTTCCGTTGCACTAAAAGAGGACACTTGTCACGAGTATGCAGGGGCGCCAGATGGCTGATATGTGCGCGGTGTGGCGGACGACACGTCAGCGCCATGTGCAATCCCAACGTGACAAGACGCGGTACGCAAGCGGAAAGGGACGCAGCGATCACAGCGGTGAAGGAGGTAGCGGGAGGAGAGGTTTTGCAGTCATCACTCGGAATCCAAGACAAAACAACCGGACGAAGCAAGAACCAGGTGCTACTGCAGACAGCACGTGTGTGGGCCGAAGGTCTTCAGCGGCGCACGCTCCTCAGACTCCTGCTGGATGGTGGCAGTCAGCGCACGTTCGTTCGACGCGACATATCAGAAAGGCTGCATCTCAGGACGCTGGGCGAGGAGGACGTCAGAATTTTCACCTTCGGCGGAAACGCAACGACAAATCCAACGAAGTGCCGCCGGGTGGAACTTTGGCTACGGAGTCGGTTCGACAGGAAAGAAGTCCGGGTGGAGGCTCTCGAGGTGCCTTGCATCTGCGCTGACCTCGTGATGGCCCCCTCGGAGGTCGTGGTGACACAGATGAAGATGGAGGGCATGAACATCGCGGACGTCACCCCTGACAATGCCGTCGAGGACGGAATCGGGCTTCTGATCGGGGCCGATCATTACTGGGATGTAGTCACCGGAAGCGTGAGGCGCCTGAGACCAAAATTGATGGCAGTGGACACGGTGTTTGGATGGACCCTGCAGGGCCAGTTCGGAACAACAAAGTCTAAGGCAATCTGTTCGACGGCCACGAACGTGATGAGGGCTACCGTGAGAAGAGGAGATGGTGTAGTCTACCAAGGGCGTCTGCCGGAGTCGCTGTGCGATGGCCCAGTCGGACGGCGGAGGCGCCGACGAGGGGCCCGCCGACGGCCCCGTCAAGGGGTCCTACCCGCCCTACCTGCCCGAGCTGCCCGAGCTCCGGGTGATCATCGAGGAAGCCAGCGGCGTCGAGGAGCCCGCCGAAGGGGACGACGGGGTCTCCCTGCTCGGACAGTACACGAGGGCGCTCCCGGCCCACAGAAAATCCACGCAGAGGCTTCCGTCAACGTTGAAGCAGACAGTCGGCTACCGGGTCTTCGACCACGACCAAGTGAACGAGGTCGACATCATTATCAAGAAGTGCCTGGAAGAGGAGACGGTCGACAACGATCGCACCTTCAGCCGTCGCCTGGATGGGGCCCACAAGAAGCGCTTCGCCGAGAAGCAAACGCCAAGTCTTCGTACCAGGAAACGGCGCCGGGCCCAGGAGAGACGAGGACTCTGCGGCGACTGAAGACCGCCTGTCTAGGCACCTCTGGAGGACGTGCCGAATCAAGGAGACGTTCATGGGAAGGGATGGCAGGGTGCGTTCCTGCAGACTTTTGTTACCCGGGGGAGCAGAACTCAAGCGACCCGTAGAGTTGTTGTACCCCTTAGAATTGTGTAATTAATGAGCTTCGACAGCTCATCCGGGGGAGATTGTTGTTTTTTGTGTGTGTGATTCGTGTTGCGCGAGCTCGGACGGCAAGAAAGAGAAGAGTAAGAGGTTTTGTCGAACCGAAGGAACGCCCTTTGTGTCTGTCTTCCTTGAGGATGTCAGTTATTAATTCCATCACATAACAGGGGCTATGTCTTTTTGTAACATTATATTTTGCCGTAAACCACGACGTAAAATAATATAGCACTCAAAAATGAAAATATTTGCACTTTATTTTTGCAATGTTAATGTGGGTAAAACGTGCCAAATATATTTTTCCAGTGTATTGGTCGCTTCGATACAGACACCTTCTTTGGGACCTAGAAGCAGTCGCCCTCACGACCCAAAGAAGCCAGCTTCAAGCGTTAGCGTCTTGAAGCTCATCAAGATTCAAGAAACGTGGCCAACTACATTAGGTACCTTAGTGACTAACCCCAAATTTAATTTTGAATGCGCCTTAGAATACGTATATCTCACTCGACTTTTTCCTCACGCATCCTATGAGGGATCGACTATTAAGATCTACAAAAAAGGCCTATCTAATTTCTAAATTTGAAATTGCTTTTCATTTACCCAGGTGCTTTGAACAGGATGTTTCAATTTCGGATTTTATTGACTCAACGCGGGTCACGTTTTGAGAGCAAAAATTATTTTCTCATCTTTGATCAGAATCTTATTTCTAGGGACAGAACGAGCGGGTAGGTAGGGATAATTAAACTTGAGGAAGGAAACGAGAAGGGACGGATTGTGTTTGTCCGTCCCTTCTCGTTTTCTTCCTCAAGTTTAATTATTTCTAGGCTTTCAGAAAGAGCCGTAGTTTCTTTTTCCCCTTTTTTTTTCTATGTGACGAAAATTCCCTAGTTCGTTTTGGGAGTAAGTAAATACTATGTAATTCGGTGTAAAGAAGTTGAGACAGCGGCAAGCTTCCACACCGCAAGCAGTGTATGCGCCCTCTGCAAAGTAAAAGTATACCAGTACAGTTCAACCGTCAATCTGGGGCTTTAACGTGTTTTTTTTTGTTTTTTTATAAACTGCGACTCGCGAGTCGCAGTTCAGCCACTCTCGTTTAAGATTGTAGTAGAGCCATAGGCCACAACCACACGGGTTGTAAAAAATACCAGATTCGCTGTGCTTCACGAAAGCAACCGAAGTTCTGCTGCGCCGAGCCCGGTCAGCACGCCAGCACCTCATGCTAGCGCGTGACCTCGGGAGCCGCGAGAAAAAAAGCACGAGATGCCTTCTGTCTAAGCTCCAAGCCGGACGTCTAAAGGCCTTTTCACACATACAGCGGAGCGCTAAGTTAGCGCTACGTGAGCGCCCCAAAGACCGCTCATGTGGCGATTCCTAGCGCGTGACTTAGTTCTAATATGGCGCGCGATTAGCGCTTCAGTAGCGCCTTGTTAGATCTTCAGTAGCACCTTGTTAGAGCTTCTTGTACGGCGGTTATTGCTGCGGATTAGCCGTGCACTGCGGTTCCGGTTCCTGTGGTTGGGTGTGAATCAACAGCACCATGGTGAACATGTGGGATGCTGAAATAGAAACACGGCAAATGCTCTTAAATACACAATTAGTCCATATGTGTGCAGACGACTTAACGCCCAGAAGAGCCTTCTGGGTGCGCGAAATCTTTCGCCACCGAGATACCGACGGGTATCCGGCGAACCTTGTTCCCAGGCTGAGGGACCCAGACACAGAGCTCTTTCGAAGGTGTTTATTTTTAGCGGCGAAGCTCCTTAGGGTCTAGCCTTGTCCGTCCGTCCGTCCGGCGTCCGTGCTCACAAAAAAAGAAAAAAATGTCTGCGCGGTCGACAGGATTCGAACCTGTGCGGGGAGACCCCAATGGTTTTTTAGTCTATCGCCTTAACCACTCGGCCATGACTGCGGGACGAGTAGGGGGCTCTGAGATGTGGTAGTAACTCAATAGCTGGGGATGTCATGGATGAAACGTTGCATGTAACCGCTCAACGTCTATACAGGAGAGGGCGCTGTGGTCAAATGCGTATATAATCAGTAATAATGAAGTCGAAACGCCACCCGGAACTCAGCACTACCTATGAGCAATACAAAAAAAAATCAGTACCATCAGCACTACCTATGAACAATAAAATCAGTATCATCAGCACCCCCAGAGCTTCGCCCAAATCAACATCATTCACCACGTGGAGATGCGGTCATTTTTTTAACTGCGTGTCTTCGAAACCAGGGTCACGCATATCGAATAGAAAGCGATGAGGTCGAACCTAGTCAATTAGTCGCTCAGAGTCCATGACTCTGGATCATCTGCCCGACCCTTTGCTTGGAGAGCGGCTCTTAGTACTACCTCTTCTTTCAATGTTCCGCAGCAGCAAGCACGGCACAAGGAGCGAGAGAGCGCTTACACGGCGCTGCCGAAGCGCTAACCGAGCGCCTACTGAAGCGCTTCTGAAGCGCTAACTGAGCGCTTACGGGAGTGCTTCTGAAGCACTAACTGAGGACCAACTGGAGCGCTTCTGAAGCGCTAACCGAGCGCTACGTCACGCGCAAGTCGGTGCCGCATGAGCGCTGCTTCCAGCGCTCATGAAGCGCTAACTGAGCGCTCCGCTGTATGTGTGAACTGGCCTTTATTCTTCTCCGGTGCTTTAGAACAAACGGCCGACACATTGGTAATCAGCATGTCCGACTATCATGAACCGGAGTGCAGGCAACTCCACCGACGACGGAGCCTTGACCACCACCATCCAGCTCCGCTTTCAAGTCTTCAGGGTCAAAAACCCACGGGCTGATTTTCCCAAAAGGAATCACAGTTCCACTTGCGGCACATCACCAAACACACATCACGATACTACCATGTCCTGTCTGCCCTCCCCCAGAACTGGCCAATGAACTGGATGACATAGGGGCGTTTCCCCTACTGATGACGCCTACAAACACCTCATGCGCACGATCCTCTCCAGGAGGACGGGGTCGGAAACATCGCGGCTACAGCAGCTCTTGAGCACCGAAGAGCTGGACGATCACAGACCATCCCAGTTGCTTCACCGCATGCAACAGCTGCTGGGTGAGCAAGCTTCTGGGGCAAACAATTCTATTTTAAGGGAATTATACCTCCATCGCTCGCCCCAAGGGATGCGTATGGCCCTCGCTCCAGCTGCAGACATCTCTCTTAACCGCCTCGCGGAGATGGCCGACCGCGTCGCCGAATACGCTGCACCTAGCATGTCGATCGTCACAAACACGTTCCACCAGTTTTCGTCCACCACAATCCTTAAAGCCCGCATTGACGCTCTAACAGCAACCGTCGCGGTCCTTAGCACAAGAAACCAACCACGTAAACCAAGAAGGAAAAACTTATCTCGACGTCGTAGCTCACCGCAACAACGAGAAGGCGATACATGTTGGCACCACCAGACATTCGGCAGCAGGCCACGCAAGTGCGGACAACCATGCCATTGGCAGGAAAACGTCACTAGAGGTTGCAAGTGACCAAGGCCCAACAGGAAGCCGTCTGTTTTTCATCACAGAACGAACTTCAGGCCGCTGCCTCTTGGTCGATACCGGAGCGGAAATGTCTGTCCTTCCACAAACACTAGCGGGAAGACGACATGCACAGCCCGGGTCCCACGTCGTTGCGGCAAACGGATTCACATTCTATGCCTACTAGTTTTTCTAATCAGGCTACTAGACTTTAGAACGGTGGCTACCTAGTTGGCTGACTGGCTGGTGTGGCGGAAGACCTGGTAAGAGGGCTTCGTGACCCGTCTAAGGTTGCCAGGGAAAGGCCAAAAAGGTGACCTATGGATTTATCTTATGTGCATAAGGTCTCGCACAACCTCTAAAAAGTTGTGCAACGTCATGGAGCGCCAGTGGTTTTTTTCGGCGCCTTCTCAGTCAGAGCGTCTTTGAGCTAAAGTCGACAGGGGTAGGCTTATTTGTCTTATATGTGGAAATAACCACTCGGCAATATACGTGCCGTGCGCTGTCGGTCTGGTTTACAACATTAAACTGCCCTGTGGCAAGGTTTACATCGGACAGACCTGCAGATGTGTAACGAGACGTTAAGAGAGCATACACTATCGGTTAGATCATCGCCAGCAGGCAACTTGGTAGTACAGTGTGATAGGTGCGGTTGGAAACCCGTTCTTGATAAAACAAATATCTTAGGACAACACAGTCAACAGATGACCAGAGAAATTTTAGAGGCTTTTTGCATTTTGAAGCAAAAAGATAGGTGCGTCAGTTCGCCTTCTATCGCATTATTTGATAAATCGTTTGCATTCTTCAGCAGGCTTGACACGTGCGGGGGAGCGGTGATTCTTGATTTTTTTAGGATCGTGACGCTTGTTGATTTGTGTGTTTTTCTTCCAATAAATCAGTTGAGAGTCAGCGCTCTGTTTGTACACTTAGTATTTTTGTCCTCCGTTTTTTTGGCGCTGTTTTACTTTTTATTCAAACGGATCTAAAATTCCAACATTCGGAATAAGCTCGGTGACCATAGACTTGGGATTACGCCGAGTCTGTCGACAGATTTTCGTCATAGCAGATATGACCTACCCACTCTTCGGTTCTGATTTCCTTTCACACTTTAATTTGGATGTCAGCATGCACCACCGTCGCGGGATTAACAACAAAACTCGCCTTGCTGTCAATGAAGCGTTTACCAACTTAACTTTATTTGGCATTCAAAACATCCTGCCTGCTTACAGTTTTGTTCACATCATAAATTAGTTTTCAGAAATCACTAAGTCGTCTATACTTCGTTGAAGCTTAAGTCCAGGCGCAGCCGATGGTTCAAGCGCGAGTATGTGGCCCTCAACAGTGCTTGCACTGCACGAGCGCGCGTGCTTGGCAGGGACACTGAAAGCCCGGAGCTCGCGCTTGTAGCATCAACTGCGACTGGACTTCAGCTGAAACGAAGTATAACATGTCACAGCTACCACCACACAGCGTGACACATAACATCGTCACTTCTCGCACACACACTTTTGCTTGCCCTCGTAGTCTATCGGGTGAACGCCTCCGCGTAGCCCGACTAAAGTTCGAGTATATGCTGCAATTCGGCATCATTCGACCATCAAAGAGTTCCTGGGCTTTACCCCTCCATATGGTCCCCAAGAAAGATCCGGGAGACTGGAGGCCTTGTGGGGACTACCGAGCGCTGAACAACCAAACACAGCCCGATCGGTACCCATTGCCTCATACCCCCGACTTCACCCAACACCTTGCTGGAAGATGTCTACAGCAAGATAGAGTTGGTGAATGCGTATCGCCCCATCCGACATTAACCTGCGGATATACTGAAAACAGCAATCACAACCCCCTTTGGCCTCTTTCAGTATATCCGCATGCCCTTCGGGTTACACAACTCCGCGCAAACATATCAGAGGT
The DNA here is from genome assembly GCA_013358835.2 of Ixodes persulcatus. Classification (NCBI taxonomy): domain Eukaryota; kingdom Metazoa; phylum Arthropoda; class Arachnida; order Ixodida; family Ixodidae; genus Ixodes; species Ixodes persulcatus. The sequence goes on from JABSTQ010009403.1 coordinate 2,023,410, forward strand.
TCATCCACGAAGTTCTTCATGGACGGCCTTTCATCTTCGCCTACGTGGATGACTTCTTGATCGCGAGCGCGATCAAGAAGATCATTATAGCACGTTCAGACGAGAACTCTGCTATTTACGCAACAGTTCGCCGCTTCCACTACTTCCTAAAAGGCCGAGTATTACAAACGCTAACCGACAATACGCCTCTCATCTACTCATTCACCGGGAACCACAACTCTTACTCAGCAAGAGAAATTCGCCACCTTGCTTATATCGCAGAATTCACAACATAACTACGCCATGTCGCCAGAAATGTCAACACGCCAACAGACGCACTACCTCGCATAGCAACTGTATCCACGTCCCCAGTTGTCAATTTTTCGAAGTTGGCCTTAATCCAACAAGACTCTGCACGTGGAAAAACTACGCACGTCTTAAACATCTCTCAAGCTGCAGCCGATTACATTGCCACTCACCACATGCGAAATTATTTGTGACATGTCAACAAGCACACCCAGACCCTATATTCCACGCTCTGCATGGTCTTAGTCGTTTGGGCATCCGCATCTCGCAACGCCTGGTGGAGTCAAGATACATCTGGCACCGGATCAACGCAGACATCCGTCTGTGGACGAAGACCTGAATCCCAGCGTTCAAAGGTACTTCGACATACGAAGACACCGCTCCATGCATTTCGACCACCGGATGTCAGATTCGATCATGTACATTGTGTGCCCGCTATCATCATCGAACAGATTTCGCTAAATTTTGACATGTGTAGACAGATTCACCCGATGACCTGAAGCAATTTTACTCACCGACATCACAGCAGAATCGTCTCCCACCCCTCCACAACCGCCTGGATCTGAGGGTTCGGTTGCCCATCTTACATCACGACCGATCGCGGCCGACAATTTCAATGCGCGTTTTTTAAGGCCCTCATCAACATCTTGGGCGCGCGCCAGATACATACGACATCATACCATTTTTCAGCAAATGATATGGTAGAGCGCCTACATCGCCAGCTTAAGACGGCATTCATGTCAAGAGGCGATCGAACCCATTGAATCTACCATCTCTCCTTGTCCTCCTCGGAATTCGCGCCACCTTTAAGAGATTTAAACTGTACCTCGGCCGAACTGGTTTACGGTACTACGCTTCGCTTACCAGGATAATTGTTTACGTGCACACCATCAGCACAGTCTGACATCTCTTCGTACCTTGCAGATATGAGAAAATTCTTCACTTCCCTACAACCGGTCTCGCCAAGACAACAGACACAAAAACAGATTTTTAAAAGCGAAGATCTTAATACGTGCACTCACGTATTCGTGAGAAGGGACTCGGTACGCGCACCTCTCAATCCCCCGTACGACGAATCATTCGAAGTCATTTCACGCACTGATAAAACTTGCACGGTCAGCATCAACGGTCGTTATGACGTCGTCACACTCGATCGAGTGAAACCCGCTTACGTGGCCTCTTCTCTAACAGACCCTGTGCTCCTGCATCTCCTATCCCCCGTCACACCTACTGAAGTCAAAGTTTACCTCAAATCACCGCTCTCCCAAAGGACCGTGACGCGGGCTAGAACCACACCAATTGCTCCGCGCCTCTTGGTGGGGGGGGGGGGGGGGGGGGGGGGAGCGAAGGACCATAGGCCACAGCCACGCGGGTTGTAGAAAATACAAGACTCGATGTGCTTCTCGAAAACAACCGAAACTACGCCGTTCCGAACCCCGTGAGCACGCCAGCTTATGCTAGCGCGTGACCTCGGGAGCCGCGAGAATAAAAGCACGAGATGCATTTTGTCTAAGCTTCGATCCGGACGTCTAAAGGCCTGTTCACACATACAGCGGATTGCTACAAGCATAGCGCTGACCTCGCACTAAGCGCGTGCTGACGGGAGCGTTCACCAGCTTTGTATCGCACCGTCAAAACTGTTTCTTATGGCAGAAGATAAGTAGCTAACGACACGTGAGCAGCGCTACATCAGCGCTTTGCTGCATGGGAGAGCCGGCCTTAATTCTTCTCCGGCGAGTTCGAACACACCGCCGATAAAATTATAGCTTGGATTTTCCCAAGAAGATGGATTCTTTAGATTCATCTTCTTGGATCTTCTAAAGATAAAAGTTTTCATCTTTAGAAGCTAAAGTTTTCATCTTCTAAAGATGAAAACTTGAGCGTCTCTTGACGCTAAAGTTTTTTTGTTGTTGTTGTTTTGGTCCAGCGTGGATTTTATATAGATTGTCTGAAATGTTTCGCAACTTCGTTCGGGATTTATGTAAACATTTTTAAATTCGCATTAAAAGAAAGAAATATAAAAAGTGCACCGTGAAAAAAAAATAAGATCGAGATGAAAAAGCAGTAATATCGCCAGGCTTCTATGCTGTGGGAAGAATCACGGCGGTGTCTCGTTTATCGTACTTTTTTACGTCGTCTTTGGCTCTTGCAGCAAGACGGATCATCAATGTTTCTGCACACGAACTTTCATTTAAAAGAGACTATGTTTGTTATAAGCGTGAGAAATCGGCGCCCATTTCTCCTGCAAAAATAATGTTGATTTCCTAACAGCCAATGCTACAAATAGTGGGATCTGTGTTACATTCCTAAACAGCTTCATTAACACGTGTGACGCTTAAAATTATAACGCTATTTTATAAAAAAGGCAGTCCTGCGAAGGGTTTTTCGCTGTAATACTTTTTACTTATCGCTTGTAACTGTATCGCTTGTATGGTGTGATTATCGCTGCAAATGGTGGGCTTAGTTTATCATGATATTGGCCCCAAACTGCAGCAGGAGGAAAATACTTTTACAAAGATAGAAAAATAAACAGAGAAAACAAGTCACTCAACTAAATGATTTTACTAAACTACTTTCTTTATATACTGATCCACTGCGCCACATATCTGATAAATGATAAGGATAAACTACCCCCCCACCCCACCCCTCGCCTGCGCACTGTATGTATATTCGTAGACTTGGTGTCTACTAACAATAATACTCCGATGCGTACTCTCGTCTCGAGCTGTCTAATAAGAGAAAGTGTAATTCAATAGAATACATAAGGTAGTTCATGAGTGTCGCTTACAAAATCAACTAATTTATTTTTCAAATATTTTATATCTGAGCTTTAGTAGACTTGTTTATGAGAAAGTTTTATGAGTAAAACGGCTCCCTTGCACCTCGACTCAAACTTCGCTTGCATACGTCTGCTTCATCACACTCGCGCAACATCTAAAACAGCACTGTCGAGGCTGAAACTACGCTTGTCACCTGTGATATGCTTGTTGCGCTACTTGTTGCACCTCACAGGCTTCAATACAGTTGGTTTCACAGCACTGTTTATGTCTAAGAGGAGCAAGCACGACAAACATAAACTGAAAAAAACTGAAGTGTAGTTGTATGTCAGATTTCTATCACAGCGCTGACAGAAACTGTAGATATTTTGCCCTCAATTACTCAGCGCTACAAAAGTGTTAGAATTTGGTTCTCAAGTGGAAATAAACAACAATGCTGATAATAGAAAAAAAATATATGTTAAACATAGTGATTGAAGTGTCACAGCTCCAAGCATTCGCTTGGGAAGCTGGAGAAGTACGAATTAACGAAAAGATAAGACATCGAGGACGGGGACGGAAATAGAACTTTTTTCGTGTTCGGAGATCGATCATTGAATTATTTGCCAGGGGGCTATCAACAACAATATTTCTGCACCCTCATTATCACTGACAAAGACAGAGATGGAATTCATAACACCAGAAATTACTAGATGACTGATACCTCGTCGTGACGCTAGTGCTTCTTAAACTTTTAAATTTATAGTGATTTTCCCCTTTCCTTCACCATTTCATTTCTTTCCCCCTTCGAGAACGTCGAAACCTTTGGGGGCAGTTTTATATTTCGTGTCATTCTATGTTGTTGCCAAATAAAATAAGTTCTATTTGCGCCCCTTCCTCGATGTTTTGTAGTTCTTTGTATTCGTATCTATTTACCAACAAACTAGTTTTCAATTATAATTGCTGGAGAAGTAAATGGGGTATTTTTCACCTTCAAAATAACTCTCAGGTATCCATAGCGTGTGTTCTATAAGGCTCGAGCAAGCACATAAAATTACAGAGAAGCACATAGGCACAAGCAAATCACATATGGGCGCAACCAAACAATTCTGCAACCGCATCTTGCACAGCAGAGGCATACATTCGCTTTCTCTTTGAGTTCGGCTCTTCTCTCGTGGTGTGCACAGTTGATAAGTTGATCGGGCACCCAGGAAACTTCGACGGAACTGCTCGAATACAGATGCGCGCCCGGTAGCGTCGTCAACGGGGGAATTCTCCCGGAGCACTTCAGCGTTCGTGAAGTGAAGCTCGCTCGCACACGTAGAAAATATAAGTGCCTTCGTGTAAGCAACAAGAAGCGCGAGCGAAGAGGCAATGAGAGTGAACGAACGAGAACAAGTAGTGTGCTTCAGTCATTTAACGAACTCGAAAACCATTGGAAATTGGTGAAACGCCAAACCCGTGCCCCAAAGAAGAGCAGTCGTACACTCCTACCTGCAAAGAAAATGACGTTACGTGCGTTGATTTCGGTAACGACGAACCACGACATGCTTTTCGAATCTCGGAACGTTAAAATATTCGCAAAGCCACACGAACTTGCACTTCCACTCTTGTGTGACTACAATCCTAGTTTGTTTGCGTTCCACCAGAGCAAACAACGACTTGAAAAATTAGGAAGTTCTCACCTTGGGTGGTTCGAGATGGGAATGTTCTCCCGTTGGATCGCTCGTATCCAAACATTACAAAAATCATTCTCGTTCGGTAACCTGAACACTGTCACCCTCGGGCCTCCGATGTAACCACCTCGGCATCGAGGGACGCAACATTTAAAAGGCATCGGTACGCCGTTGAAGACGACGAAGGCAAACAAGCGCTCACGCTTGATACGAGGACGTCGTCAAGACAATGACCTAGACGACTAAAGAAAGGAACTAAACAACTAAACAAAAAAAAAGAGCAGAAAAAAAAAAAAAACGTGCGCTTATTGGGTGTTGAGCGCCGACGCATGCGCAATCGACATCCCGACGGAGCCCTGGCGCCGAAAAGTCACGGCACGGCATGGCACCGCTTGACTTTCTGGGGGAAAGGGGTGGTGCGGTGCGTTGAAGCCGACGTCTCAGGCAATATATCTATTGCTATATTACTCAAGCATCAAGGAGAATGCAGGGATTGGTGTTCCACACGCCGCATGTGTTGGAGTCACCAGTAGTAACATTTCTAAAGCAAGTATCTAAAACAAATGGCATCTTGCACGCGCGTTCGTCAACGCTTTATTTCGGTTATTTACTTCGAATCTTTTATACGGGGAAGGCGTGCGTGTATGACGAGTGGAACACCAGTCCCTGCATTCTCCTTGATGCTTGGGTAATATAGCAATAGGTTTATTTGAGCCCTCAGCCGTCAGCTCTTGCGTACTTTCAAGTCATCTTTCCGAGTGCTTCGGCTTTCGATGAGCAAGCGTTCTCTCGGACGAGGGTTTCCAAACCACTCGGGGAAGATTGAGCGCTGAATGCGCGCTGTTGTTTGCAAATGTTCGAAGTAGAATGTATTCTCTTAGTAAAGTATTTCGGTTGTGATTCTTCTGAGGGTGCGTGTAGCGCCCTGAGTCTTTAGTTCTCTCGATTGCGAGAAATTCCTTGTGGTAACAGAAGTAATCGCGAGGGGAGGAGGCTTATCGCACCCTCTAATCTTTCCATTGGCCGCTCTGCTAAGCCGTGACGTCATATGCTCACTGCGCTATCCGTTTGGTGCGTTATAACTTTGTCCCGCTGTTTGCGCTCCTTCACCTCGTCCAGTAAAACCGAGTAAAGGTGTCGGGCTGCGAATCGGACGCTCCGCGGTTCAATTCAAAACTGAATCGCTGGTTGAAATTATATTTTTGTTAGTATTATATATAGACCAGCACGCGGCCCTGACGTCACGTAGCTGTGGTGGCGCTGTCGACGGCACGGCGCATGAGCAGGCGTTTCACTCCTCCCGAATTCGGTTTCTGCGCACGCGCAGTGCCCACGCCTGGTGTGGGCAAACGCGGGCTTATTTGTAAATAGCGTGTCGGTCTATAGATGATCCATTATGGCTAAGAATGCCTCATTTTTTAATGCTTAAGCACTGGCAACTGTGGGCTATGTGTGCTTTATGTTGACTTGGCCTGTGTAATGTTTTTTTTTACACAATCGAACGTGCGATTTTTCGCATGAAAGCCAGCCTATAAACACATTATTTGTTCAAGTACAATTTAATGTGTACGAATAAATGTAGCGGTAGTTGGTAGCAGCACTGATACTCTTAGTCAATCGTATATATCAGTGTTACGAATTTGTGCCCATTACTTGAAAATTATAATAGATTACAATTATAAATTACCGAGCCCCAAATATTATGAATTACCATTAAAAATTAATCTCGCCGAATAGTAACGGATTACTTTACTCCTTATGTTATTAATTATATTCACGTAACTTTTCCCTTACACTTATCAAGAATAGAAACGTATAAAATAGCGCAAAAAAGACAACGAATGCAAAGTAAACAGGACAAGCGCTATCCTTCTTTACTTCGTGTCCCTGTCTTTTTTGCGCAATTTTATGACTAGGATGAACCACCCAGCACAGCAACGTACCTTACTATTCAATAGAAATAATCGAGTTTTCAAAAATGTCCTGCAAAGCTACTTGCCATTCCTCATACGCACGCATTATGGTAGTCCTTGTAAAAATTAAATATTGTATTTAAGAAAAAGAATGTAGGTGTAATCCGCTCACCTCCAAGCTGACAAGCAAGCGAAAGTTGCGACCTTACCCGCCGTCCCGCTAGCTTATGGAGACAAGAACTGATCCCTGGTATTCTGCAGATAAAGATAGCGGTGAGCATGCTTAGTTGCTAGGAGATTCAGAGGTAAGGAACCGATCTACGAAAGCTCCCTTTTGAAACGTCTTTTCAAGCGTGAATGCAACGTCTCAAAGCTGCGGTCTCCTGCCTGTATACCTTTGCCGCGCGCACTGTCCGCTTATGCATGAACGGAGTATAGTTGCATGCAGTACTGAAAAAAAAAAAAAAAAAAAGCATGGGCGCGAGCGCTCGTTTGTGAGCTTTGGTCGAGCGTATGGTTGCACACTCAGTGACTCCAGTATCTGTATTATGTTCATATTTTTAAAAAAGTAACGAGTAATTAGAGCAATCCGTTACCAATATTTTGTAACGAAATTACATTACGAATTACGGCCGCAAAAAGTAACGTGGCAATTACGAAGGTACTTGAAAAAGTAACGGTTACGCCCCAAATTTTTTAGTATCCACGTAGAAGAAAATGGTAATTCAGAAGAAAACATTTTGTTTTCTAAAATTGCAAGAATACAAAAAATCAAATAAACAATCGCAATGGGGCCAGAAAGCGCCTGCATGGTGGCAACAAATCTATCTAGACTCTACGAAATCCGGTGCTTAAACTCAACGCCGTTTGGTCGTCACTCTGCGGCTTGTTCGCACAACCACTAAACATGCAATCGCTCTGCTCAGCGTAAAAAGCAGTTTTTTTGTGAAAAAAAAAAAAGAAATACACTGTGGACTCGGTTCAAAGAAGCTCATGCACGCAAGCCGGACACATCATTTTTTTATATGTTACTTTTCAATATGTGTAGGGAACGTAATCAAAAAAGATTTCACAAAAAAACATAATATTTAAAATGAAAAAAAAAAAATTAGTGCGCCAGAAAGGCATATTTAATTTTGGAAGTTTTCGTTTGTGTCATGTATGGTGACACCTATTACGCAAACTAAAAATATCAGAAATCTTAAATATTTTTTAAAAAATCCTAAGAACTATGGAATAATATATGTACAGAATTGAGGGTGTCATATATTTCGAGTCCGAAATGCGCAAACATGGCTCCTTCGAAGTGTTGTCACTAGATTTCTGAGCCGTTATCTACAAATATTGAATAGTTACAATTATTAAATTTATGTCATCTACTTTTATTAGAAACGTTATTTCTAATGATATATAAATAATTGGTTTATCTCAAATATTAAAAGTTTTATTTCGCTGAAAACTTCTTCTAAATTTTAAAGTTAAAGAAAAAAAAATTAAAAATAAATTTTCGATTTTTTTTTTAATTTATAGTGGGGGTTCACACCATGCTTTTGTGTTTATTCATGAAAAACAAGTTGTATCATTTTGATTTCTTTAATTGCAGCGCTGCAAAGTGTACCTTCCAAGCCGGCATTTTTGCCCAATGCCACGAAGGACACTATTTTTTGATTCCGTGTATTTTATGATTAGATATATATTTGTGCTTTATTTGGGTATTGGGCTCAATCTCAAGTAGTCAAAGAGCAAACAGTAATCTTGTTTTGCTCTTTAAAATGGCAAGTTCTGTGAGCTTTAGTTTAACTTTTTCCCCAAAAGCGGGATAAAAACGTATAATCGGTACTACTGCATTTTTTTTTATAGAAAGTAGTAGAAAAGTAAGTACAGTGGTAAAAATTATATCCGAATATTTATACCTTTATTCGCTATAAATTGAGAATATTTGTGCCACAAAGCATGTTACACGGATATTCAGGACGGTTGTACGTCCGGTTGACCAAGGTAAACCTGCGACTTCACTGGAATTTTCAGCAAGATGTTCGTTACGACTAAAAATATTTGTAATTATTTTTCTACTGATATAAAGACATGAAATTGGAAAAGTAAAAAAAAAGAAATAACGAGTAAAGATATCTCACGTTGGCAGGAGGGCGTCTTGAGAAGTGCGTCTTTTGTCCCTCTTCAAACCAGGCTGAAACATTCTGCGAAGCACTCGCCTGTGCTCCAATAATTTCAACGAGCGCGAGGAAACCGGTCAACTCCGAATGTGGCTACAATTAGGGAATGCACGAACTGTAAAAATTGGCCCGATCCTCTTCGAAGAGTTTACATCAAGATCTACACACTGCAAACATTCCCCTGGTGCGCTTTTTTTTTTTTTTTTTTTCTTAGACAATACAAAATATTCTACGGACGCTGTAAGTCGCTGCCATGCCTGAACACGTTCTGTCAAGACGCAACTACACGGGAGCGGTGACGACTTCGTTTGTATATGCACGCAGCGCGCTTTCTGTCTTGTCTAACGGTCAGAATAATCTGCGACCTTCCGAAAGCATGACAGGAGAGAGAAAGAGTGAAATATAATGCGTTATTAGCTTTCCAACGAAGCAACATACAGAGAAGGTCTAACCACGCGGCAATTAGTTCCTCCCAAAAAAAAAAAAAGTGCACCAGGAGAAAACAGTTGATAACTCTGTGTGTGTAGTAGTAGCGATTACAAGTTTTCGTCCGGCTTTGTGGAAAAAGTTGTTATTTTAAAGGGCAAAACAGGATTATTGGTTGAATTCATTAAATGGGCGAGCAACGAGGGTATTGTATTTATTAGTAGGATACTTTAACTTTGGCCCAATACGCGAATACAGCCAAGGAATATATATATAGTCATAAAATGCGAGCAATCAAAAGATAATCTCGTCTGTGGCATTGGGCGAAAAGAAAGGCGTGGAAGGTACACTTCGCAGCGCTGTAACTTCGATGGAAACAAAATGATGCAACATGTTGTTCATGAATAAACACAAGAGTATGGGGGAGAACTATCACTATAAATTAAAAAAATAGAACATGTTTTTTTTATTATTACCCCTTGAAATGTCTTAACTTTGTAATTTAGTTCAAACTTGGAGCGACATGCAAATTTCAATCTTTGAGATAAAGCAATGATTTATATATCATTCGGAAGAACGTTTTAATAACAATGTATCAAATAAATTTTAATATTGTAACTATTCAATGTTTGAAGGTAATGGCTCAAACATCTTGTGACAAAACGTCAAAGGTTTGCGCATTTTTGATGCAAACTATATGATCTCCACAATGCTGTACATATACACGGTTGGTCGAGCCTCGTCAGACGGCGTTAGATCACCTTTTGCCCCACCAGCCAAGACTACTGAGTCCCAATGAAGTTTATTATTATTATTATTATTATTATTATATTATTATTATTATTATTATTATTATTATTATATTATTATTATTATTATTATTATTCCATAGTTCCTATGATATTTTATAAGTAACAAATATTTGAGATTTGTGATATTTGTAGTTTGCGTAGTAGGTGTCACCAAACATGACATACACGAAAACACCAAAACTACTCTCATACACGCCACTCTGGGCCGCTGATTTTTTTTATCTTTAAATATTATTTCTTTTGCAAAATATTTTTATTACGTTCCCTACACATGTTCGAGAGTAACATAAAAAAAATTACAAACACACAAGATACCTCCGGACACGCAGGCGTGATCTTATCTGAACAGAGCCAGTAACTATTTTGTCGTATGAAGCGACCTGTACATGTTCCATATGGTGCTACGTGTCTATTGTTCCTTTCTTTAAATGAAATTGCTTGAATCAAGTGGTAAGCGCGTCACCTCTATAGGACCTCATACCATAATATCCCGTATGAACGCCCTTCCTCGTGAGATGGCCCATCCCATTTTTCTGGTGAAATATCCGACACATCCCAGCTAATAGAACGGAGTCTCAGATATTCAAAAGAACGGCGTACTTCACTCGCTTAACACGTTTGCCCTCACTCGTGCTGCTTTCATATGCCATTGTGACGTCCATCCACGTTGATGCAACAATAAAAAATAATAAAAAAATAAACATCCGCAGCGTGTAGCGTGAAAAATAGACCTCGGGTCGTCGGGCAGCTTAGGAGGACCCTCTCGGGGGTCACTCCTAAATTGCAGGCACCCGTCGTGTGATTGTGCGCGAGGAAGCTAATAACAAAAGCGCGGCCTCCGGGATTTGGTGAGACCCGTGATTACGCCTCGTATCCCGCGTATGGGCGTCTCGGGCCGCGCACGCTGCAATCAAAGCTCAATGACCATGAGCCCGGGATTGGGAGCTCTCCCGCTGCCTCTGCTGCTTTCAATAGTTGGCTGTGTCACGACGCGAAGCCAGGGCTCGATTGGTGTAGTCGTGCTTTTCGTTTTTTTGGCCGGGCAGGGCCAATGTACTCTTATTTCGTAGCTCACGGTCGCACGATTTAAAATTTTTCGGCAAGCTTAATGCCGTTGAAAGAGATGCACTTAAAACTTCCAGAGAGGGCAGACATCTTTATGCACTCGCGGAGATGCGGAGCTTTTAACGTCCAACGCGATAAAAAGAAAAAAATTAAGTTATGTTTTTTTTTTTTTTATGGGTGTAGGGCAAAATGTTCCCGGAACACATCGTCCCGGATAAAATGGCTCCGGACAAAACTGTTCCGGTCGAAAATTGTCCCGGTCAAAATGGACCTGGTCAAAGTGGTCCCTCACAAATGGTATCAAATTTAAACTCAGAGAAAATGGTGCTCTTTGATAGTTTTAATGAACTGTTACTCTGAAGTTTTAATCAATATACGAGTAATGTATATTTTATCGTATTCATCGTTTTTGTGATATATTTTTTGAAACAAGAAAAGGTGCTCAAAAGATAGGTAAATGTCTATGATTGCTCACTCAGCTGAATGGCTCCTATTCGCATACATGCACAAAACATTCGACGAACGCGCCATAAGTACATTTTGTTTTGTTGGTTCCAGCAGCTCGTAGTGTCGGCAGCACCTGATTTTAGCCAACGTAGTATGTTGGTGGATGAAAGAAATCACATTTTGTGAAAGTACTTTCGAATTAATAAAATGGAGTTCCAAGAAAGACATAAGCCCGATGGATTTCCAAAACATTATCACGCACATACATGTTTGTGATGACGTGTTATGGAACCTTTTTTTCTTGTGCTCCCTATGCCAAATATTATGCATATATATAATTTGATATATGTACTTGTATATATTATAGTATACTTTTTTCTTATCTTTGGCTCAGCTACTTGCATGCAATTACTTAAATTTTTTATATAAACTTTAATATGGTTATAGTTTTTTTTCTTATGTTCGATTTCATTAAGTACAAGAAATCGACAAACCTTCGAAGAGCAAGCAAACTATGCCGCAACTTTTACCTGGAACCATTTTGTCCAGGTTTAAACTTGGGACTATTTTGACTGGGGCCATTTTGACAGGGACCATGTTGTCCGATACCATTTTGTCCGGATGCCTTTTTTATCGCATGAGTTAGCTTTCATGAGCCACCTATGTGCACTGTTTTTGATTGCAATAGAGAAGAAATTAATTAACTTTAGATCTAGAGGAACCCCTCGATGATAAACCGAAGAACGCCTCCCAATCTCGCCATTAATGCGTTATAGCAGTAAAACGCTTACAATCAAAGTAACAATATTGCGCGTACCAGGATGTATTTTGTTTATAGCTATGCATCAATGGATGATTCAGATCTGCCATAAGTTTATAAACTAAAAAAAATGTCTTGATTAGAGGTAGGAGTTGACTAGGAAATCTGTGAAATAGGGGAGCCCATAGCGGGTACTCTGGGGGACTCCTGTGTTTCTAGGAATCTACTTTTAGAATTCATGTAATAACGAAAAAATCTACGCTTAAAATAACAACCCGACGATTCGGCGTCACAAATTTTTTATTTCGAATCAGAGTTTATTGTCCTTTCTTTACTTAATTGCTTCAATATTAATTCATTCCGTGGTTAATTGGTGATGCGGCAGAACGTATTTGCCATACTTCGACGCCGAGTGTTTCTTAATGCTCTTGAACGTGATATATTTCGACTAAAATGGGCTCATAAAGGAAATCTAGGAAAGCTAATTAGCGTGAATATGCTCTTCAGGGTATGAAGCTCTTGAAGAAAGAGTAAGTAAGCAGGCGAGCTGGTTGATGTTACAAGTATTTGAAAGAAAAAAAAAAAAAACGAGACGACGGATGCAGAAGGGGACAAGCACGAAACGTCTCAATTGAGACGTCGTCTTCGATTTTTTTCAAATATGAAGCTTATTTTCTGTGATTTCATCAAAAACGGTATTGTAACGTTAATAATAATCTTCTTGAATTCTAAAGCCCCACAATCAAGCCCAATTTTGGATAGTGAGAGCGCGAATTATTGTATTTCTCAAATATTCTTGTTGTTCTTAATTGCACAGTTACAGTTGTCTGTTGGCTTTTTGTGTGGTAATATTCCTCATATCATTGCAATTTCTTTCATAATTTAAGGAACGACGTTTGAGTTAAAGTCAGCATGGTTATTGATAGCGATGGGTAAGAATAAACTTAAATACCCTAATGTTGAAATCACGTGCGATAAATCACACGTCTCACGCCTCCCGTCTTATTTTCCTTTGGTACTTCATGTTTATTTCCATTCTAATTATATTTTCCTACTTTTTATCAGTGACATCTGTAAAGACTTCAATCCCGCGGTAACCTTAGAGCACTTTTACGATGATACTGCGATTTATTTCAGTATTCGTTCCATTCACAAACAAGAAAAACTGAGGAGACATTTGCGAAATATTGCAACAAGGTATCCTGAATGGCAGATGGAGTCGAATATGAAACAAACAATCTACATGATCGTGACACGCAAGAAAGTAACATTAGAATTTAGATATATTGTTGACGGCATCTTTCTGAATCAAGTAACCGAGTACCATTATTTAGGAGTCCACCTGAGGCGTGTTTTAGACTGGAACTTTTATGTCGAATAGATATCCACGAAGGCTTTTAAGAAAACTCTGGATGCTAAGAACAAAATTTGAACATGCGAGTGCAGAAGTGAAATTTGCTGCTTTAAATCTTTAATCGCAGGAACCATAAAGTATGCGAGCCTCCTGTGGGAGCCAATAAGCGGTCAAAGCATTTATAGTCTAGAAACGGTTCAAAATAAACCAGTTCGATTTATTTAGAACAGTTATAGATCAGCTGAGTATGTTACCACACTCAAGGCTCGAGCAAATTTAACCAGTATCAAAAGCAGGGTGGAAAAAGGTCAAATGAAGCTATTTTTTTCAGATACTTCATCGTCACGCTGAAATATATTGCGGTATCTGAAGCCAATCCAAAAATAACCCAGCACAACCGCCATGTTAAACCATATTGGTATAAGAAAGATCATTTTAAACTCATATTTTTCGAGTTTATTGACTTCTTTTTTTAGTTAGCTGCCTTCTTCTGTTGTAAATTGCTCTCATATATTATCTTTTGAAAATCAAATCATAAGATTTCAGTACGTACTTTTTTTTCGTGTATACACCTTTCCAAAAAACGCTCCTAGGCCGTCGCCATGTTGCTCGGCTGAAGCGTCTCTCGCGCCCTCTATCAGCTAGAAATTTTCTGCCACCATCTTGGACTGTGAAGACCAACTCAGCGCGGTTCTCTACCTGCGTTTTTGCGGTTTTGCATTCGACGTTTTCTGGCGTTTCTTGAAAGTTTTCACTTAATTTTTTTTTTTTTTTTATGCGTACTACGCACCCTTTCTGTGTTATCCTCCATTGTGAGAAATAAGGCTGGTAAGTGCCTGCCATTCAAGCTTTTCTGCTCGACATTCACGGGAAAAGAAGGAGGTGAAGGACGTCGAACGACCCTCGACGCGATTTTGCGAGCATTGTTCTCCCCCCTCCCAGAGATAATCCGCGTAGAATCCTCAGTCACCTCCAAAACTAGCCACGCGTCCGGCGTGGGTGGGAAACGGGTCAGTCGCGTTCATTCCTTTGCATTGGTGCTGTTGTGAAAAAAGGAAGCTCTCCCCAAAACGAAGTCAACTTGGATTCCGTCCGATCGTCAAGATGTGATTGTCGTCGACTGTGACTGTGTTATTTGAGATCTTTCTCAAATAAATTCTTTTCGGATAACGCTTCATCGTGTGGTACGTACGTACAATATGTTGTTCGAATGTTAACACTTGCTAAATTGTATGTCTGTGTCCTGTCCATCAGTAAACACGTTATTTGTGAGCGCGAAAAATGCATGCCTTTTGGCTATCTTCTGTTGTAAATTATTTTCGACAGCTAAGCGCTTTGTCGTTTGACATGCGGCGAATCGCGCAGCGCCGTCAAAACTTATCGTAAAAACAAAACTAGAACTATACATTCCAGTCGCATTCGTTCTGTTGCGCGCGTACCCAAGAAAAATAGTTTATAGGTTTTTTTATTGATTTTTTTCTTTTTTTTTTTCAAATGTGGTACAATGCTTTCTTAATGACCTCGGGAAACTACATGCACCATGAAACACAAAATACAGCGGGAAAAGACGAGAATTTAGCCGCCAGCAGCGTTTGAAACAGCGCCTACGCAGGCTCCGCCTATCGAAATCACAGAACACTGAGAGTCTAGTCTCAAACCCAGTGAATGGGCTCGAAAGCGGTTTGCTGCCCCTGGGGTCGACTGTTTCTTGGAAAAGTGTATAATATATGTAATATTTCTCTCCTGATCTCACGGCTCGCAATGACAATAAATTTAAAAATATAACTATGCGTGGGAGAACGGTCGTTTCCATTTCTCTCGACGCTCACATGCCTCTGGTGTTTCATTGCTGTTCTCCCGAATTATACTACTCTTTGGTTGGATTTATTATCACTGCATTTGTTTCGCCATAAACATAAATATTATTTTGTTGTTCGTTGTTTTGTCTGCGGTCAAGCAATGGTAAAAACTAATTGTTCTTTTTTTGTTGTTTTTTGGAGAGTGGGGAATGCTAAAGATGCAAGCGGAGCTTCATCATCTGACGATGATACATCCTGTAACCGTTACATGCAGTCACAATTTAGACATGAGTAAAATAAGCACCTCCATAACCACCCTGATCACCCCAGGATATGAACAGATAGGTTCAGAAACACCCCCTCCTCTCTCCCTCTCCCGCCTTTCTTGTTTCTACGACCAGAACGTCGAAGTCCAATATAACAAAGCGTGAGGAGCTCGCGCGTCTTTCAAGGCGGAAAGAGTCATCCCGGTGAAACAATCTTTGCACGAAACTTGGTCGTTAAACAAAACGCGTCCGAATTAATTGCAAATCGCAAACTTTGGAAGTGGCGCATTACACTGCTATAGCTGCTGAATCGAGCGCCATTCCTCGGCTATTTCTTCGTGCAATTGACAGCGGCCGAAACACCGCATCGAACGAATCTGCTCGCGGAAAGCCGCACAGGCAGCGGCGGATGCTACAGAGACAGCGGCGGTTCTCTGGAAAATTACCAGACTCCCTTAATTGGTTCGGAGATTCGTTATGCACTCAGGGCAAGTGTTCCCACAGGAGGCGCGCCGCATCCACGGATCCGCACAGTCCGCGGACGAGGACAGAAAGGGAGAAGGGGATACATACACGGGGGCTCTGCCTGGACCCGCGTCCCCTAATTGCGCTCAAAGGCCAGCCCCCTCGGAATGCGATTTTGCTGACGCGATTCACGGGCCGACTTTGAAGCGTGTCGGCTCCCAGTGGAGCGCGGGCGTCATCCGTTTTCTCTGAGAGCGCTGAAAGGAGAGCGACGGCGAGAGTCGTTGGAACACGCGTGTCTCCTCCCTCGTTGACTTTGAAATTTAGTTGCTTGCAACGCTTACTGAATGTTGCGCGCGGTTAAGCAGTTGGGAGAAGGGAGAACGCGGTTATCAGGAAGAAATGTTTAATCGTGTGGTGTCTCACGACAGATCTAATGTGCGCTCCAGTTCTGAAAGCGTGAAACAGTAATTATGTGTTGGGTCGCTGTCTTTTTCTTTCTTTTTTAATCTTGTGTTTTGCACATATTCACCATAGGACAGGAGACTTTTTCGGCAGTATGAATACGCTCTGCGATTTGACTGCACTTACACCCGGACTGACTTAAGGCCGGTTCACGCCTCCCCATTGACTCGTCGTAAGGGTTGCTATAGCAACACTTGGACGCAAGCAGTCTTAACGAAGTCAAACGCAGTCACACGCAAGTGTGTAAACAAAGTTTCAAAAGGTTTTTTTTATGCGATAGTTTTAGGCGTTGCACTTTGCAGGGAGTTTTGTGACGGTTCTTGCAGTTGTCTATCTCGCAGCGGAGATAGAAAAACCCTTCTTTTCTTCCATTATAGCGCGCGAGAGAAGTCGGGTGTCCCCATTGGCCGTGCCGCGGGAAAAGGGAAGAGAGATCCCCGACGACCCGTATATCAACGGCGCGACGACGAGGAAGCGTCAGCGGAGCGTCTTCCCTGTCGTCTGCTAACAATAACTTTAGAGCAGGTGTTTTCAAACATTATTCAGGTTACACAAAACCCCACTTTGGCAGATTCTAGTTGCTGCGCCTAATGTTTCCTTACAAACAAATAAAACGAGTTTCGACTGAAAGTGTAAAGAATATTCACTCAATACACCTCGTTCAGTCTCAGTTGAAACTCAATAGGTTTTTTTTTTCTTGTTAGCTCCTATTGGCTCGACAAAGGATATTGTCCACCGAGTTTAATTAAATGTTTAATAAATGCATTTAAATTTAATTTTTGTAATATTGTTTTAATAGGATTTTGGCAATAGTGTCTAAAAATAATTTTTGCAATTGAGTTTCAAAAGAATTTTTGCAACTGTGTTTCATTTGAATTTCTTTCTACTGTGCTTAAAAACCTGCCGCTCCTTGGGAATTTTTATCTTGTAATTCCTTAAAGCGTGGAACATAGAGGAAACAAAGCACATGAAGGAAACGAACACAAACATCCTAAATCACTAACAACACACTAATAACACTCCCCTTGTTACTCCATCGCCTTATATACTGTAAAACCCTTTATTTTCGCGGCCCCTATATTTCGCGAATAGGTCACAGAGGACATAATCGCGGCCATTAAATTTCGCGAGTTCCATATGCCTGCATTGAAACTCTTAAGGAACGAAATTTTCGCGTGGCCTTAAATTTCGCGAATTTTTCAATTCGCGATATTCGCGAAAATTAAGGGCTCGCGAACATTGAGGGTTTTACAGTACCCCACATATGAAAGGTCGAAAGTCTGATAAATGATAATCAGTGTTTCGATGCCACTGGACTCTATTCCTTAATAGTAATTAAAAAAAAAACATTAGTACAAACAATAATCGTTCGGTGCCGTCGGTAAATCCACAAAAGCGATTCCCAGCCGGTGTGTTACAGCTTCTCTGCCTAGTATCACTCAGGACAAGACTAGGCACGATAGTTGCTCGCTTTCAAATATTTTATTGCTTCTTTTCTTTACGAAGTGACAAGTATACTAGGCTCAATGATGTCACTATAGTCACTGACAGAGTGAAAACGGCACGGCGTGTCTTTCATGGCTTCATACCATACCTTCCACACGCTTCATAGCTTCCATCGTGCCTTGACAGCGCACACGGGCTTGATGTGCACAAGATGTTGAAGCGTTTTCGAAGGAGGGACTCGAGCTTGAGAGGAGACAAGTCAAGCTCCGCCCTGTTGTTCTTACCTTATTAGTGACCTTACAGTTATTATAATGAACGATATTCTCTCGAAGGAGTGAAAAGTTTGGGATTCCATTTCTTGCATAAATGAATCTGAGCAAATACATTTATTCTGAGAGACATAAGTGTACTCATGGTTATTTGCAGCTGCGCCCTTGCTCGGTCCCTTAACAACAAAGGGCGAAAAACAGCAGATGTCAACTTCTTAATGACAAAAACTCGTTTGAATCCCTAATGAGAAGACAAAGAAATGTTTGTCAATAATAAAACTCAAGTTCATGTCTAGTGACTAAGCTCAAAATATTGAATGACAAAACTCATTTATATGTCTAATGAGTAAACCTAAAATTGTCAATATTGAGCTCTTAATAATGAAGCTCCTTTGCAAATGTAATAAGTAAATTCAAAATAATTGATATTGAGATCTTAATGATAAAACTCGTTTGCATATTTAATGTCCGAATTTAAATGAATAGATACAGAGTTCATAAGGAGCAAACTCGATTGCATTCATAATGAGTAAATTCGAATGAATGGATATTGAGTTCTAAATTAGCCAACTCAATTGCATTCTTAATGATAAAATTGAAATGAATATATATTCAGTTCATAATGAGCAAGCTCAATTGCATTCTTATGAGTAAATTCAAATGAATATATATTGCATTCTTAATTAACAAACTCAAATTCGTTCCTAATGAGTAACTTAAAAAAGATATATTGAGTTCTTAGTGTCCGAACTCAACTGCATTCCTAATCAGTAAAGTCAATAGAATCAATATTGAGTTTCTTATGACAAAACTCAAATGCATTTGTAATGAGTAAATTCAATAGAATCGATATTGACTTTCTTGTGATCAAACTCATTAGACGTTGAGTTTTTATTGAGTTTTAATTCACTCTATAGGAATACATTAAAAACTCAATTGAAACTCATTGATCATTCTTGTAAGGCTTGGGGGTTTTAAAAACTTCCACCGTGTTCGATTTTACTATAAAATTTCTACTGCTCGAACCCACCTCGAAACGTAACATAGGTGTCCGAAATACCCAGGCTCGGTCCAAAATGGGCCGTAAAACTCGGCGCCTCCGCATAGTAATCTGAACTTTTCGTCAAAGATATATTATGCAGGTCGCGTTTATTTTGTAAAATTACGAAGCGTAGCTCCCTTTCAATAGAAATTAAATAGGGCCACAAACCTTGTCAGGGTCAACGGCGGACTGCGACACAGACGACCGAGTAGAGTGGTGAGCGCGTTTGGCACACGTGTTGATAGATGGCACTTCCTCATTATCGACTAACAATGCTTGGATTTGGGCTAGTTGGTTTGTCATTCTGATGTATACTGCGCTGCGAAGTTACACTTAACATATAAAGACGAAAACTACGATAAGATATGAAAGACAGTTAGAACATGACGTACTTGTGAATGCCCAGTACGAATACGGAGGACTGCGCATTGACAAGTACGTCATGTTCTAACTGTCTTTCATATCATATCGTAGTTTTCGTGTTTATGTGTTAAGTGTACCTTCGCAGCGCAGTATACATCAGAACCTCATTATCGAGATTTTCACCGCGACGACTGTGGTCTATTAAAGTTAACATATCATTGTTGTAATGTACCTTTAGTTAAAAATAAACGCGGAAAATGATAGCAAAACTTAAGGTACGAAAAATAAAAGAAAACGAGGTTGCATAACGGCGACGCCAACGGCGTTCTTGATGCCGACGGATTTCGTGTGCGTGTCGTCTGCCTGCTTTCGCTGGTCGGCTACACCTTCCGACGCTACTCCCGACGCCCTCTAACAATACGCGCGCCAAGTGCGCCCCGACTGTTTACTCAGTCGTCTGTTTCACAGTTTGACGTAGACCCTGGAAAGCTTTTTCGCCCATTTTTTTCAGAAAGGGAGCTACGCTTCGTAATTTTGCATGATAAAATCGACCTGTAAACTACACCTTCGACGAAAAGTTTAAATTGCTACGTGCAGAAGCCGATTTTCAGGGCCCATTTCAGATCTAGCCTGGGCATTTTACATACCCTATATATATAAGCGATAATGATCCCTGGAGAAGGGGAGCGAAGGGGATGAAGGAAAATGGAGAGGTCCCTGGTTCGATACCAGGAGCAGGCGGATTTTTTTTTTAACGCGCACCAGTCACCTAGCTGTGTCTGGAGATTTGTTTTTGTCCTAATTTTCCCCTTTGTTCCCTTTCTTCAGGGATTTTTATAGTTTATTCTGTCCAGCTCGCCTGCCACTTTTGCATTAATTACATTATCACCATATATATGTTCTGCCAGAACTCAGCTCCTTGCACCCGCCTTCCCCGCAGAGCTTCGACTCGTTTATCTCCATGCATCCCTCTCTCCGCTCACCGCTGAACATCAACATTACCAACACCTCCTAGATAAGAAAGCCTAAGTGCTAAATTTGCTTGCGTCACTCAAAAAGGCGACCGTTGGGCACATATTGGACACGAGTGCTGTTTCGGCGTCCGTGTCAAACCAGTCAGAACCCGAGTCCCAGCCCAACGCTGACGCCGCAGTCGTGTCCACTCTGCGCCTTGCGGTCATCTATTTTAGTGACGCAGGAAAATTGAGCATTTAAGCTTTCTTCTCTGGAAGGTGTTGACATCATTGAGTTATTATAATGTACGCTAGAGGTTGAACGGGCGCTCCAGAGCCGTATATACCGAGAGTTTTGCCATCCATTGGGAAGTATAGGAGTCAAATGAGGAAACGCCATTGGCCGAATGCATGCACGCTAGGCGTGTTCCAGGGCGTCTTCACATTTCGAATGTGGCCAACCAGAAAACGGAAATAATACCCTGATGATATTCGCGAGAAACGAAATTAATAAGTGCGTCGGACAAACTCCCGGTGACTGAAAATATGGTGCACGTGATGTTTCAATCACGGTCATCAAAAATCATGGTGGAAGAACGCGACTAGAGGAATGATCGACATAATCCGTACGCCAGGCACTGAGGTACGGGTTAGGTTAGGTTAGGTTAGGTTAGGTTAGGTTAGGTTAGGTTAGGCACTTTCGTTTCTTAGATCTTTCTGCATGATCATACCCAAACATCACGTGCACCATATTTTCAACCATGAAGGGTTACTACATTTAATTCCTACACGCTTATTAAAACCACATATCTATCATTAAAACTGTTTCTCGCTGCCACCGCTAGGGGATTCTTTTTTGGCTTCTGGTTGGCCAAGAGAGCATGTCAAGCCCTCTTCCTGCGTCTGGTGCACGCCCTGGCTCCGCCCGCTCCTCCCATTGGCCAAGCTCACTCTATACACGGCTTTGGGGTGCGC
Source organism: Ixodes persulcatus (assembly GCA_013358835.2). Classification (NCBI taxonomy): domain Eukaryota; kingdom Metazoa; phylum Arthropoda; class Arachnida; order Ixodida; family Ixodidae; genus Ixodes; species Ixodes persulcatus. The sequence goes on from JABSTQ010009403.1 coordinate 2,045,121, forward strand.
GTGTGATGTTTCGAATTGAAGCAAACATCGATCAGTCGGAAATTGACTTCCGGTAATGCATTTCTATGGTAAAAAACGAGTGCATTTTTTTCCTGCGCTTTATCATAAGAGCAAATATCGCGAATAATTCGTACGTACCAGGTTGATTCAAACATTTCTCAGTCACGCCGACGAAATAATTGGTCAGTTACGGCGTTTTTAGTCCATATGTGTGGTAATAAAAAATGTGATGAACGGCTTTGTACCGATATTTATGTGCACTGTCGGACACTTTTCACGCGAATACGGCGTCAGCACTTTCCTGCATGGGGGACATACGCGCCAAACGAACGGAGGACATCTGGAAACACATGAAAGAGGGCAAGAACTACGCAGTAACACTGGATCTGGAACTCCTTGAGCATGTAGACGATCAAAATAAATTGAAGGTCACGTGATATTCTCCGATTCGCAATAAATAAGTACTGCTTTGTTTTTTCTGCTGATGAACATGCGCGAAGACGCTTCTTTTGCGTCAAAAACATTACACGCACACTCAAAATCTTTAAAAATAGAGAGAACCCAAAGAACAGGTGCCCGATAAAAGTTACCCAGCATAGGATATAATACAAAGGTACACCTTTCATAGCCCACATACTTAATCCTTTACATTAATAATGTTTTTAACCGCTCAAAAAAATGCAAGATGGGTCACTTTTATATAGTCACAGGACGGGCATATCAACAATAAATAAGCTCCTCCAGAATGCTGGCGAACCTTGAACACACTCTACATTCCTTTCGATTAATATTTTGCTCAGAATAGTCACTCGCTTTTACATACCTGCTATGGAACAGAGATCTGCACTTGAACCCCAATGTCCCCCAGTCCAACAACGCAACCCTGCGTTCTGAAAATCCTCTACTAATGTCAATTCCTGTATTTACTATTGATGACGTGGTCTCGGCCATAAACGAAATTGCCCCCTAAAAGTCATGTGGGGAAGATGGGATCCCGGCCTTTATTGTTAAAGGGTGCTCTGATATCTTTGCTCCTGTACTGCATCACGTTTTTAACATGTCCTTAATAACAAGTACATTTCCTTCAGCCTGGAAAACTGCTTTCGTTGCGCCAGTACACAAATTTGGCAGCTCCACGTGTATCGATAACTACAGACCAATTACATTGCTTTCTGCTTTTTCGAAGGTTTTTGAAAAAGTAATTTTTAAGCGTGTGAGTTTTCATTTTAAGCAAATGCTCAGTCCAAATCAGCACGGTTTTTGTCGTGGACGATCTGTGGAACAAATCTTTTAACCATTTTGGAGTTCGCGAAACCTATAGTTGGGTCCCGTGGTCAAGTTTATGTTATTTATATTGACTGTTCGAAGGCGTTTGATCTTGTAGATCACAATTTATTGCTGTCGAAGCTGTCGCATATGGGTCTTTCTTCGGGTTTCTGTGACTGGTTTGCTAGTTATCTTGGTGAACACTCAAACGTGGTTTCCTACTTAGGATGCAAATCTTTCCCTTATCTGTTAAACCCTGGGGTACCAGAGGGGTCGAACCTTGGACCTTTGCTCTTTAATATTTTTGTAAATAATCTTGTCAGTGGTGTGAGTGACTCAATGATGCTTCAGTATGCTGATGACGTGAAAATTTGTCGTAGTATCCGCACGCCTGTGGACTGTGAATTGTTACAAAAAGATATTGATGCAATTCATTTGTGGTACTGTGCGAACTCGCTGGTTTTAAACCCCACCAAAACTAAGGTTGTTTTTTGTCCCCGTAAGGCAAATGTTGTTGTTCATCCTTACACATTAGACGGCTCTGAAATTTCAAGATCTGGTGTTGTGCATGACCTTGGCATTTTAATCGATACACTCCTGAACTTTAACTATCATGTTTCAAAGGTTATTAACGATTCCTTGCGCATCCTGGGCATAATTTCACGCATTACCTGTGACTTCCGGAATTACACCTGGATACTGAACCTTTTTCGGGCTTTGGTTCTATCACGGTTGGACTTTTGTTCTACGGTATGGAATCCTTCGGGTGACAGTCAGGCGTTCAGGTTGGAGTGCATACAGAGGCGACTTGTGAGAATTGTCTACGATCGCCACATTGGACGGAGTGTTTTTCATGATTATGGGGTTCTTTTGGGCACTCTTGGTCTTTCACCTCTTTCAATTAGGCGACTAGTTCGCGACATGGTAATTCTATATAAGTTGTTTAATTCTGTTTTTGATTCCCCAATGTTATTGAGTAGAATCTCAATTCATGTCCCCCTGCGACAACATAAGTCTACTCCTTTTTTTTTTACCCATCTTATCTAGAGTCCAGTCCTCCGCTGACACGGAGGATGCTAATGTACAACAAGTTTTTTAACCCTCACGTGGACTTTTTCATACCTTTTAAAAAGTTCAAGAATAGTATAGTGGCTAAGATTGACGTGTAGTTTATTACTTCAGTGCTGTTTTATTATGTCAAGTGTAAGCCTAAAAAAGGCCCCAAAAGCTGTTCGGGAAACACAATAAAGCTCTCTTTGATTGATTGAAATATAGCAAAATTTAACATCGTTCGCTGCTAAAAAAAAAAAGAAAACGCTGCAACTAAGGCAATTACAGTTTTACAATGTTAATAAAGGTGCATACTATTCGGTACGACCAAACAAACAAAAGTGATTCATGTTATCTTCCAACGAAGAGAAAAAGTGCACGCGCGTTTTCTCATGAATGCACAGGAGCACCGTAAAACTAGACTGGCCGCTGTCTGCTTCAATTTGCATCCTGCAAGTCGCATAGACAGTAGCGGCTGCTGAACCTCTAGCGTACATTTAATAACTCTATGGTTGACATGCACCCCTCCCTTCACCGTTCAACAACACCGGGAGGACCTGCGCTTTCGCTTGTTTCGTCACTACCCCAGACTTTCTAATAGCGCTGCCGCGCCAAGGCCGTATCCTGTCCCAGAAGCGAGCGCGGAGGGAACGGCTGGCTTCCACGGCTCGCGACCGGCGTCGCGCCCACGCAGACCACCAACAAAAGTCCACCCGTGCCGAGCGTACACGGCGACGTGAGGATCCTGAGGTACGGCAGCGCGAAGCGGAGGTGCGTTAATAGCGACATCAGCCTTGTTGTATACCGAGGTATACAACAAGGCGAAGCGGAGGAGGCTTACACGTCGACGTGAGGATCCCGAGTTCCACGAACGTACTACCGCTATCGCTTTCACTTCTTCGCATACTGTAGGCAATACGTGCACCCTTTTTATAGGAGTAACGAAGCCCGCACGCGACGTAGTAATTAATATACGATCCGTTTATATATCGCACCATGTTCTATGTGGCATAATATACGATATTGCAGCATGTAGTACATTAAGCAAACCAAGTAAAACCGAGCCCTCGTCATTTTACACAGTGCGCCTAAAGATCGTCTTGCAGAACGACATGTCACTACTGAGAACTGGCAGGGCGCATGGCCCGCTTTTTACAGAAGCGCCAGAGGCACCAGAGTCCTTCAACACTCTACTGGTCATAAAACTTCGGCAGGAACAAAAGCTTTCACGAGGGGCGCCTCTATCCCTAAGGGAACTTGTTTGTTTGGCCACTCCACTCCTGAGTGAGCCACTCGAAACTCGCTATTAGAGGTAGCTTAAAAAAATGCTTTGCACACCGACATTTTGTGGAGCCTGTAATTCATCACTAAGTAAACGCACCGGTTATTGTGTGTCGATTTCTAACAACGAAACTCACAGTCAAACTTACATTGTTTGCTTTCATACAAAACGATGCTTTTGCGAGCTAAAAGGAGCCAGGCAATTGAGCGTACGTGTTTGCAGTTACTTTATTTGGTGAAGCAACTCGCGGCGTTAAATTTTGACGCTGATGGTGATATTTAAGAGTCATTTTGAGAAAAAGAAAAAGTAATGAAAATATGTAATGATAATGTTTTGAAGAACTTTGCAGAAAAGTAAGTTTGATCCGTTCCGTTGACCGGTGTACAGGGCCGAAGACGCTCACATGCGCAACAAACGATGTTGGTGCGCTGACTTGTCACTGCAATCTAGTGGTTGCCCATTCAGAGTGGGTTCAAAATTTCGATAACACTTCTTGATTGCCAGACTCCCAGCAGTGCTGGCTAGATTATTGGCGGCTCTCTGCCATATTGTCGACGCCAGCGCCGTTCGTGGTCGCATACCAAGATCTCCCATTGCGTTACGGAAAGGTTTCGTGACCAGTAGCGTATTGATGGACTCTAAAGCGGTGAATACATGTGAAGGTGCCGACGTCTAGACGCAGCTATTCGCGACTCCATCAAAACGGACGGCACCTACCGGGAAAACACTGAACTGGACGAAACAGGTCCTTTCGTGATCACTGCTTGTCTCTTGTGGTTTCCATGATGATTATATGTTGTCGGTGGTTTGCGCGATAGGACAGTGCGGTGACTGTCGGAGCTGAAGTACCCGCTTGTTACCCAGGTTGCTCTGAATGCAAACTACGTAACCGCGTGAACCGGACATTCCGCGTTTATGGACGTTCATCAGAACCATAGAAGGACACTATTCAGTCCGGCACGGCACGGCACGACCTGCTTTAGACCGCCATATTTGCCCGATGGTGATGTCCCCTATAGGTCGCTGCAGTCGCGAATAACAGTCGGGTCCTTCTGTTTCCCCACACTCCAGGGTTAAAAAATGTCAGGGTGACCAGTCGTGCCGTTTTGGCCAAGACAGTCCCGTTTTAGAGTTGCATATCTGCCGTCCCGTCTATTTGGTCTAACGAAGCCTCATGTCCCGTTTTCGTGGAAACATGCATATTAGTTGCGCAGGCAGTGCAAAGCGAATGAAAGAAAACTGAACGACTTGTTAGAAACGTAATGTTAAAAAAGAAAAACATACTATGAAACATACAGTAGTTTCATCGGCTAATACAATTTGTTAACTTAAACGTGACTGCGGAAGACTATTCTTGATTATGAATTTGATATGCTTCGGTTGGCAACATTTCTTCCTCGTTGTTAAAAAATGGGAACAAAAAACACTTGTGTTCTCAAGGAAGAAGTTTAGAAAATGTGCGTGTTTCTGGCTCTGTTAAGCAGAGCTTTTTTTTTTTTTTTCTGCCTCGCTCCTTCTCTTCACCCCCCCCCCCTCTCTCTCTCTCTCTCTCTCTCTATGTCCCGTTTTTCCCCTCCGAGGATTTTGTTCACCCTAAGAAGGGGTCATTGCTACCCCAGATTACTAAGCAGATTTTATGAGTTGGGACTTCGTTCATGAGGTGGGCTAAATTCCCCATTTTGAGTAAAAGTAACCAGGCACACGTGGAGCGCAAGGGTCATGACCCCAGCGCTTCTCTCCTCCCTGTTATTCTTGATTTGTCATCAGTGGTTCCACCATCAACGATTCAAACAATATAATGCATTTAGACCTTATTGCAGGGACGACAACAAGGGAATAGAGACTTCACCCTAAAAACTTCTTTTATAACCCAATATATGCGGCTCGAGAAGAATTCCAGCCAGCAGCGTCTCCGAGAATGCCCCATTGGGAAACCCAAAGATGCAAGCAATACGCCAGTGCGATTGCATATTATTGATCAAGTGTTTCACTTGTATATTTTTTCACGATGAGAGTCTTCAATTCAACTAATGACCAACCAAAAATAATGAGTGCGCCTCTGCCTTGGGGTGACGCACTGCCAATGCAAATTAGAAAAAACACCATTTTATTCATCATGGCAATTTGTTTGACGATAAAACGGATCACTCAACTAATTAGGGAATAATGCAGGCAGGGTAAATTAGCTTGTAGCAGGTAGGCTTACATGCTTTGACTAATGATGTTCCATATTGAAACAGTGCAGTGTTCATTATACACGGTGTTCCCGAGAAAAGAGAACCGCCTTTTTCGGCCCGGGTGAATACACTAAGCATCACAGAAAGTTCAAGCTTCGTGACAATGTGGCGCTAGCGGTGGGAAAGAACGCTGACGTTTGAGATCATGATGTTACCTGGATCAAAGGATAATTGGGAGTCGAAGTTTCTCTGTGAGCCGGCGTCCACCTAAGCCTGATATCGTCAAAACAAGTAATGACGTTCTGGGCTCCTGGAGCATATATTTCAATGGAAAAATAAATTTGTCAGCAAGAAAGAAAACAATATTATATTTTTTTCTGACAAGTGTTTTTTTTTTTTCACTTATATCATTTCCACATGCGTCCACAACGTCACTTCATGTTCTGGCGACAGTTGGTAGGCTTAAGTGGACGTCGGTTCAGAGAAATTTCATCTTTCTCAATTATCTTTTGATCCAGGTGACGTCATGTTCTCAAACTGTTGCGCTCGATCCCATTTGCTAACGTCCCATTCTAATGGTGTTTGAGGTTTCTGCGATGCATAGTTTATTTACGTGATCAAAAGAAGACAGTTCTTTTTTTTTCTCCCGGGAACGCCCGGTACTGCTTCTGTTACAGCAAAGTAGAACCCGAAACTGTAACGCACAAGATAGCCATTATATAAGCAAAAATCACTCGCTCGCCATTTTTAGAACGAAATTAATTTTGACCGTTGAAACGGACACAGTACCAGTCAAAATTTACATCTGAACCAAACAGAAAGCTATAGACGCTTTTCCTGCTGCAGATTTGAGCCGCCATAACTGACCTTGCGCTGCCTCGCCGAGATGTGGAGCCAGCGAAATGGGCAGGGACAAATCTATACAAAGATTGCAATGGAGGTAAGAACACTGTGGTCAACAACTTGTCGTGCGACCACATTCATGAAGTGAAGCAAACAGAATGAAAGGAAGCAATAATGAAAGTCAGTTAAGGCGGCGTCCATAAATAGCTGCCGAACAGCGCATATATATCCCCCAATACACTTCAAGCTTTAACTGACCAGTTGTTATTCAATCGTTGTTTTTTTTTATTCTCAAAGAAGCACTAAGCCACTTTCTTCGATAGTCTGGATCCCATCAGCTCGTAGTGCTGGCTGCGTCTGAAATTAAAGGGGCACTAAACCACTTTCTGCGAGAGTCTACACTGCAAAAAATAGCCGTATAATTTACGGCATATTACACGCAATAAATACTGCCACGGCGCCGCAAAAATGCATGAGCCAAAATAGACCGTAAACAAGGTGGACAGCGAGAAAAAGAGAAAGAAAGCGAGAAAGAAAGACAGAGAGAGAAAGAGAGTAAAGAAACAACATCCCGAGCATAGAGCGCGTGAACCAAATACAAAATGCGCATTGCTGTCCATGACACAAGCCAAGGCGCCACGGTGTCCATGGCTGAGGGGAGGAAGCCCCTTCCGCCCTTCACTTCCTCGCCAACATATCTTTCACAATTTGTTAGGCTTGGTTAGGGGCGTGAGGGGGTGTTGGGAGATCATCATCATCGCCACCGCCGCCGGGTGACCCTGGATATGGTGTACTAGAACTGGGCAGTGTGTCGTCCACGCCGAGAAGCAACGGAGGGAGGAGGTCGGCGCAGCGATGACGACGCGCAAAGACGGCAGGGGGCGCTGCGGGTAACAGGCGTGCTCCTTCCCGCTCGGATTGCCGTGTTGTCGTACTGCTTGGGATTGCGTGGTTCGCGTCGTCGCTTTGTTTTGCTGCAGTGTTGTTTTTTTTTTTTTCTTGAATGGTTGAGTGAAATGAATTGTAATCGGTGCCGTTCGGTGGCATGTAGACAACGCGTGCAATGACGGAAAAACGGCGGGACAAGAGAGACGGGACGTGTTTTTTGCCGGGCAGTAGTTTCCCTACTCCACCCCCCCCCCCCCTTGTTTTTCCGAAGGCTTCCCGTTAATTCGCAAGACCCCCCACCCCCCCTAAAAATTTAGACCCCCCCCCCCCCCCTAATTTCAATTCCTGGGGCCCCTGTGCCGGGGCCGGCTACTGGTCCTGCAGAGAAGCCCGTTCTCTTTTTTGTGCCCCTCTCGAGTTCGATCGGCGTGAGACGTGAACCCGCAACATTAAAAGGAGTGACAGGGAGACTCTGCTTCATGTAATGCAGGGAGTCTTGACAGTCGTCCTCTACACTTTTTTTTTCGGACTTTACGCACTTGGTAAAGTATCTGCTAAATTGGTTTTATAGACACTGGCTTCGACACATCGAAGGTTTTTGTGCACGCTGACAGCATTAGAAAGGCCTTGAGAAGTGATTGTGAAAATGTGACGCTGAAGGCTATGCCTCACATCAGCAAAGTATTCTTTTTTTTTTTTTTTCCTAACGGTTTTGAAAAGATGAGGGTCGGCCCAGCACTCCGTCTCTTCAATGAGGAGGTGCTAAGAGGCCTCTTTTTTACCGCAAGAAAATTGAAAGGTCCTGTGGCCCAGTGCAAGATACTGTCATTTATCCTGAAGATGTCGAAGCTCATCAAGATCATGACCTCACGCTGGAAAATGTAGAGGTACAGAACGCCATAGGCGCCGACTACGGGGGAGCTCGGCAGCCCCCCCTTTTCCAAGCTGTTGGGAAAAGCAAGTATCATCGCCTCCGGAATCTTTGGGTGCACCTCATTAATCTCATCTGTGCACTGGCGTCCAGTGTATAATTAAACATTTACCTGTGCGCCCTGGTGCCCACACATATCGATAGCTGGCGATCAGTGAATAAATAAAGATGTATCCACTCTGGTCACTACCAGAGCTGGTGAGTGGATATGGAAGAAGACGACATAATACGTTTTGTAAGCCCCATTTTGTTTTCCCTAACGTTGAAACAATTCATTACGATAGTGCGCTTCAAGCACGGAATTCACTTATCACAACTACAGTGACAGCTAAATTATAGGGTCACAAAAGCAGACATTTGTTTAGAGATTATGCCATCAGCATCCTTATCCTATGGGATTGCACACGTTTGGGAAAAACCTCTCCCCCCGGGACGTTTCCCGGGGGGAGGGATTTTTCGCCGATTTAGAACGCAACACTGTTAGCGCGAACAAGCGATCGCCGTTTTTTCTCTGAGAAACCAAAGGATCTCAGCAAAGTTATAATTGCTGCGGAAAAAGCTCATTCGGGTCTATAATGCAGGTGATAAAATTTCGTCCTTGCTAATACTCTTTCGAAGTAAATGAGGAAAAAGCGCTAATGTCGTGTTCGCGCTAGCAGTGTCGCGATGTGTCCTGTGGCGTCCTGCCCGAAGATACACGTCTCGGACAAAAAATTTTGCAAAACAAGTACGATAAATAATATGTGTAACAGAAGAAATAAAGAGTACCGTAAAGAGTTTGCCAAACAATGCGAAACAATCGAACCCGTGCGGAACGCCAAGCGCTACCGCTGCCTGCGCTCCGCACTCCGGCAGCACGCTAGAGCCTCCCTACAGCACGCCTGCTACACGTTGCGCCCTCTCGCGGCCGCCGATCTGGTCATCGCTGAAAGAGCCCCCCCCCCCCCCCCCCCCCCCCTCCACCCGCGCTCGCCACACTGCCCAGTATTCTAGTACACAATACCCCGGACTCTGCCCGCCGCTTCCGCGCGCGGACCCTCTCTTCACCAGATCGCGACCAGACACGGCACGACTCACACCTACCTGTATTGCTATGCTAGAATAAACCTACGCAGTTCGATCAATCTTGTCTCGACCACGACATGGTGGCAGCGGTGCTAGCGTAGCAATTCAGCGGCTACAGTTCCCCACTCATCCAAATTGATGTCATGGCCCAGTCTGAGCAGCAACCAGAAGCAACGGCTCCAACGCCAGCCTTCAACCCTTTTGTTGTCGCTCTCCCAAAGAAGCTCGACTTCCGCCGTCCAGACGACTGGCTGCCCTGGATCACGCGATGGGATGGCTACCGAGTCATCTCAGAACTCAGCAAGCAAGACAGCGCTGCTCAGCTAAATACTCTCCTGTACGCCATGGGACGCGAGGCGGAGGACGTTCTAGCATCTTTCAAGCTCAGTGACGAGCAAAAGCTCGACTATGACTGCGTGAATAATGCCTTTGAAAAGCATTTTATTCCACGGCGAAACATCATATACGAACGCGCAACATTCAACCGCCGAAAGCAAGAAAGTCACGAGACAGTCGAAAGTTTCGTTACCGACCTCTTCAATTTGGCAGAGAGATGCCAATATGGCGCCTTGAAAGACGAGCTCATCCCGGACCGACTCATGGTAGGCCTCCTCGATACGGCTCTCAGCGAGAAGCTGCAACTCGACTCCGCGCTTACCCTCAACACCGCGGCGACCGCGGTGGCTGCCGCAAGAAACTCCGAAGCAGTCAAGCAACAACACAAAGAAATGCGAGGTACGCAAGGTCAACACGGCGCCGCCGTCTGGAAAAAATGGAAAAAGAAAACAGCGCCGACGGCTCGTCCAAAAAAAGGCAACGAAGGTGTCCGTCAGCCATGCAGATAGTGTGGCAGTGCTTCGATTCACACCAAGACGACCTGTCCGGCATCTGGTCAATTATGCAGGTCGTGTGGAAAACAAGGCCACTACGCTTCCGTTTGCCTGTCTTCGAAACGCCAAGAGAGACCAGGTACTTCCACAGCAGCTCGCCCAGCTCGCCGCACAGCGGAAGTGGAAGAGGTGTACCTTGGCGAACTTAAATACACTTCAGCTCAAGACGCTTGGAGAATCACCCCGTCAGTGAACGGCATCTCGATCACATTCAAGGTCGATACGGGCGCCGACGTCACTGCCATCGCGCCGCGCGACTACAATCGCGAAGTGACGGGCCCTCTGCGAAAGCCAGAAAAAGCACTTCTCGGTCCTGATCATCAGAAGCTTTCGACCGCTGGACACTTCCAAGCTTCTATGGAATGGGGCGGTCAACAAGTTCAAGAGAATGTTTTCGTAGTTGAAGGTCTACAGGAAGCTCTCCTCGGAAGGCCAGCCATCCGATCTCTCGGGGTTCTCTCACAGCTCCTCAACGTCAGTGGTGAGACAAGCCGCACAAAGGACGACTCCGAACTACTTGCCAAGTACCCTCAGCTGACTTCAGGGCTTGGACAGATGAACGCCGAGTACAAGGTGGTTCTTCGACCAGACGCGAAGCCCTTTGCTCTTACTTTCCCAAGGAGGGTGCCACTGGCGATGCTACCACCTGTGAAGAATGAGCTTTCCAAGATGCTAAAGCTCCAAGTAATATAGAGCGCGTCACCGAGGCCACAGAGTGGTGCGCTCCGATGGTCGTCACAGAAAAGCAAATGGCGAACTGCGAATTTGCGTAGACTACACCGAGCTCAACAAGTACCTCGTCCGAGAGCGGGTCATCAGGCCCACCGTAGACGAATGTCTGGCGAAGCTCTCCGGTGGCACAGTATTCAGCAAACTCCACGCTCGAGCTGGATACTGGCAAGCACCTCTGGCAGAGGAATCGCAGAAATACACGACATTTCTGACGCCTTTCGGACGCTTTAAGTTTCTTCGCCTTCCCTTCGGGATCTCGACCGCACCAGAGTTTTTACAGCGCGAAATGCTGAGAGTCCTTGAGAGAGTGGAAGGCCAAGCTTGCCTGCAAGACGATATAATCGTCTGGTGGAAAACACGGACTGAGCACGACGCGAACCCAGTTAAAGTCTTCGAACGACTCAGCAAAGCCGGCATAACACTGAACCTCGACAAGTGCGCCTTCCTACAGCAGACGGTCAAGTTCCTAGGCCACATCGTTTCCGGAGAAGGTGTGAAGCCTGATCCTGAAAACGTCTATGCGATCACACAAATAACACCACTTCAGATGTGAAAGAACTGAGATCGTTCTTGTGGATGGCAATCCACCTTGCCAAGTTTTTGCCACACCTGGCACACACAACGAAGCCAATGCGGGATCTCCTCTGCGCCGACGTTGCGTGGCTCTGGGGACCCGACGAGCAGCGAAGCTTTGAAGCAGTGAAAGAAGCTCTAGCCAAAGCGCCAGTTCTGACGCACTACAAATCCGAAGAAGCCTCTCATAATCTCAGCGGACGCATCATCTTACGGAATTGGTGCGGTCTTGCTACAAGAGACCGACGGCAAGCGGCTGCCCATTGCCTATGCATCACGCTCTCTCACCGGAGCAACGCTACGCTCAAATCGAGAAAGAAGCGCTCGCGATCACATGGGCATGTGATCACTTCCGCATGTACATCTTAGGACTGCAGTTTCACATTGAGACAGACCACGAACCGCTGGTTCCCCTCATGACTACAAAGCGACTCGACGAGCTGAGTCCACGAATGCAGCGATTCGAATGCGCCTGTTCTAGTATGACTACACCATAGGTCACGTTCCGGGAAAAGCGATGTACACATCCGACGTGCTCTCACGCAAGCCGTTACCCGACACAGCCTCTCGTACAAGGGAACTCAACACCAGAGAGTACGAGCTCCTCACGCTAGAACAGCTTCCAGCCTCCCAAGAAATGCTCGATCGCATCAAGAACGAGCTACAGACAGACCCGGTAACGAAGAAGGTAATCGAGTACACCCTCCGGACATGGCCGGATAAAATGACGCTTCCTCAAGGAGTCCGCCAATACTACGAAGTCGCCAGCGAACTAGCCGTACTAGACGGACTGTTGTTCAAGGGCAATCGGCTCGTCATACCGGAAGCCCTACGCTTCGAAATCCTGGAAAAGCTTCACGCAGGTCACCAGGGTGTGTCCGAATGCCGCACCAGAGCACGAGAATCAGTCTGGTGGCCAGGCATTGGGCTCCACATCGACAGCTTCGTCCGAAAGTGCCCTGTTTGTCAAGAATACCGGAAACCAGGTCAACCTCCGTTTTTGGTGACTCCATTGCCAAACTACCCATGGGGAGTCGTCGGCTTGGACCTTTTCGTCCACGAAGGCAGTAACTACTTGATTGCTGTCGATTACTATTCAAGGTTCTTCGGGCTGGAACCTCTGAGGCGGACGACGACCAGGGACATCATCGCCGTCCTCGACCCAATGTTCGCACGATATGGAGCGCCGAAAATTCTCCGAATCGACAACGGACCGCAATTCGCCTCACGCGAATTCGCAGTGTTTCGGAAGGAATGGGGCGTGACCCAATCAACGTCAAGCCCGTACTACCCACAGAGCAACGGGGAGGCCGAGAGGACAGTCCAAACGGCTAAGCAACTCCTTGGGAAATCGACAGACATCCACATGGCACTCCTGACCCAGCGTGCGACCCCGGGAATTGAAGGTTACGCGCCAGCGGAGTTATTCATGGGACGAAGACTGCGCACAAACGTGCCAGTAGAACCAGAATCTCTCCAACCTCGCTGGGACACCACTGACTTTCGCTCTAGAAATGCCTTATACAAGGAGAAGATGCGCCAACACTATGACGAGCGTCGCAGAACACGTGAGCTCGACACCCTTCAACCTCGAACTGCGGTTAGAATTCTGACGGGAGCAGCGTCTTACGGCCGCATTCTAGGGCCAGCGCCTCAACCCCGTTCCTACGTGGTGCAGACGACGACCGGCACTACACGGCGAACTAGAGGACACCTGCAACCGGCCGTGGCACCTACCGGCACAAGGAGTGGACGTATGAGTTGTCCGCCTGACCGCTTTGGGGAAGTGCGAGTGTTGTTCTTCCAAAGTGGGGCAGGTGTCGGGAGATCATCATCATCGCCACCACCGTCGTCATCATCACCGCCACCGCCGCCGGGTGTCCCTGGACTCTGCCCGCCGCTTCCGCGCGCGGACCCTCTCTCCACCAGATCGCGACCAGACACGGCACGACTCACACCTACCTGTATTGCTATGCTAGAATAAACCTAGGCAGTTTAATCAATCTTATTTCGACCACGACAGGGGGTAAAGGAGTAGCGGGGAACAGAAGGCTCGGTGAAGATTTGGGGGGCCGTCGGGACCACAGTTTATTGTACACAGTTTGGCCACTATAGAATAAACCTGTGGTAATCGCAAACCAGGTGATCGAGGGCCTTGTGTCAATAAAAATGCATTGTAGAACTAAACTAATAATATATTATTAACACAATTTAAATTATATTGACAAACAAAATTTAAAAAGAGTGTAGGTTTCTCAAATAATCATTTAAACACGTAAAACCGCACTCTCACCACGGATGGGGTAACTAACCACTTTTCACGTTTCGGTTTTCTTGTTTCGTTTTTAAAGATGGCGGCCCCCGTGGTATTTTGTTTATTGGCTTCTCGCGTCCGATTGCATTGCGCCTTCGCTTTATTGTGAAGTAGCGCACCACTAGACGGCAATCACAGATAATATATTCAAACAAGTGATATTTCAAGCAGTCAACTGTTTATTTTCGCTCTACATAGTACAATTGAAACGAAAGAGTCACAAACAGCAGATGCAATGATGCGGTTGTTGAGGTGTATCAGTGAACATAAACGGGGGTACAAACAGTTTGGATTTTGGCCTTTGTGGGATTCGACTTACCTCTCCGTAGCTCGATGTTGAATACTCCAGCTACCGAGACTCCAGCTCCCACTCCGTAGCTGGATGTTGAAGACTGCTACGGCCGGGTCCGTCCGAAGGCTGCCGTGGACTCCGAGGAGAGGAATCACTCCGAAACACAAAGATACTGAAGAAGCGGGTTTACTTGGCTCCTGTGCCACCACGGTGTGCCCGTCGGCAAAACTAATAAATAAAAGGAACGGAAAAGTGTCGGCGCTGTCGTATTAGACAGATTCACCTCGAGGGGGCCGCCGCTGCCGTATTGGGCAGATTTGTGAGACGAGGGGGAAGCACAAAAAGAAAGAGGCTCAAGACGAGAGCTTCCCCCAAAACGAGAGTCCCGGCCGCCGTTCGCGGCCCGCTTATCCAGCCAGCGGAAAATGGACGCGCCCGGGGTAGGTGGTGTGGCTTATCCCGCAGACGCGCCGCGTCCACAATCATTTCCAAAGTGTGCGCCGGAGGCACGTTCACCCATAAGGGCGAGGGTAGACGCCCTCTTCGAGGAATGCGGCTTTGCCCCGTATCCTGAATGACGTCGCCATAACGCTCCCACGGCCTGCGTGTGCTAGGCCTAGATAGGGAGACAGGGAACACGTGGTTTCCACACCTCTAAACTATGTAGATACAAAATTTAAAACCGACGATCAATCAACATAGTCTAAGCAGGTAAATGTGAAGTGGAACAGGTAATGTAAGCCGGTAAATGTAAAGTTAAAGGTAGAGTTGGATTAACGGCATTTCAAGACAGCTATTCGTAAAACCATTTTCTTGTTATGGTGCTTCACCTAGTGAGGGTTGTTAGAAACCAGTGCCGCTTTAACAGTAACTACAGGCAAATCTGGTTAAGAATAAAGTTGTGTTGGGAGGTGTATTACACCTTCCCGTTATTTTCCCTAACATGAACGTTCAGAATACCTGGTCATTGTTCTAGAAGACGAAAAGGAAAACACTGCTACTCAGCGGCCATCGCCACAGTCACACCCGAGCACCTAGGTTGAACATTTACATGTGCGTCTACATTTGCATGTATGTTTTGAAAGGACACGGAAGGGACGTATTGGCGTCTAATTGGTGGAGGCCCCAGAAGAGCCGAGTAGGCATCGAAACGTAGGGTTCCCAATTAGGGTTGATTGGATGTCCCCAAGTTTTAATTATTCCACCCGACCAGTCTGATCTCAGTCAAATACTCGCGTTCAAGTCTTTACACCTTGACTTCAAATAGAAGACAACAAAATTTGCAGAACTGTATGTGAACGTCGTTCGCAGCATCGCTTTGCTTGAGAATCATCTAGATCTTACAAAGGTCTGCCGAGACTCGCACCTGGTTCCCCGAAGCCTCTGTCTGAAAAGTCTCGTTCATGCACCAGAAGGGCACAAGATTTTCAGACAAGCAGAACACCGTTTGGTTTAATCCCGAATTCACGAGTGCCAAGCCACCATACAGGAAAAATAAATGGGACTGTAAGACCACCCGCATTTTCGACGTTAAAACCAACCTCCGTCAGCGACTTTTCTTGGAGTCGCGGCACATACAAACTACAACAGAAAACATAAATAGATATCTTGGCACTTTACCATCCGTGTATGTCCACGGGCTTCGAGACATGACTAACTCAAAAAGAAATCCAACACCCTAAAAGAAGACGAAAACGAAAACACGGCTTCTCAAAGGCCATCGCCACAGTGTCCCATGACGAAGAGCTGAGTAGGCTTTGAAACGTAGGATTTCCAACCAGGGCTTGGTTGGATGTCCCCCATTTTTAATTATTCCACCGAACCAGGCTGATCTTAGTCAAATGTTCACGTTCAAGTTTTCTAGGAAATATGTTAGATCTAGCCAGTCAATTTTTGTAGCAAAATGTTTAGATGTCAGTCGGATATGTTTGGTCAATTACCCTAGAGAAAGCCTCTGCCGGGCAATACAAACTATAACACATGGCCTTTTGCTACTTCTGCAGTCCCCGAAGATCAATTCTTTCTAGATATTTATCAGATTTGAGAGGATGGTACCTAAACTTCGTGCTGAAGCCCTGGTCTTGCCGAGAGTTTCTTCGAAAGCATGCCGGTATTTCAAGGAAGCATTGCAATTTGTTTTTATTGCAGGTCGGAAGTCCAACGTGTGGCAATATGAGCTGGCCCAGCAGCGTTAATGCCGAGGTGGCACAAAAGCCGCACATGCCTTAACCTTCGCAGTGTGGCAGTCAGTTTTTTTAGCTTAGTCTGCCAGAGGAGTCACATGCAGCATTTTACCTCTTTTGGTTAGCACTAGACTGATCCAGCTCATACTCTAAAACCGTTTATTTTCGCGGCCCCTAGTTTTCGCAAATCGGTCACAGAGGAACATAATCGCGGCCACAAAATTTCGCGAACTCCAGACGCCTGCATTGAAACTCTTAAGGACCGAAAATTTCGCGCGCCCTTAAATTTCGCTAATTCTTCAATTCGCGAATTTCGCGAAAATTAAGGGCTCGCGAACATTAAGGGTTTTCCGTATTGCCACGAATTGTACTTGCTCAGTTTTTGTTTTAAAGAAAGTACTGACCCAACATAACCAATCCGTAGGAAACGGTAAAGGTAATGACTCTAAATACAGTGACGTGTCATTAATATGGACCCTATTAATATGAATACCCTGATGTGTAGATGCCATTTTTGAGAACTGGGTAAATACAGAAATATTGGTCTCGTTATTATAGACAACTCATATTACGGACAATTTTTTTTTTTTTTGGGGGGGGGGGGGGCGGAACGTAGGTATCCATATTAACGAGGCATGACTGAATAAGGAAGTGACAATTTATTTTTTCATAGCTCTACCTGGTTCTGTAAGGATTTTTTTCGTGATATAGCTCAAACTGGCAACACTCTACTAATATATAGGGTGTTCAATGAGCTAGGTTATGGGTGCCACTGCGTATCAAGCGAGCTTCGAGAAGACGACGAATTAAAGAACAACTTCTCCAAGCTCAAGAGAGGAATAGTCTTGTTCTTCTCCACTGGCTAACACAACATGATGGCAACTGGAGCAACTGGTTATTGTTATCTTCCAGAGGACTTCAGAACGAGGTCTAATGGCACGACAACATGTGGTTGCCGTGCTACTGGCAACAGCTCCCGTATTCAGAATCTTGAAGTTTTAATTGCCATAAGTGCTCCACACTTTGCATGCCAAATGCTGAGAGACCACTTGTACAAAGCAGTACTTGATCTAAGTCCTCCTAAGTTTGCAACCTGGTTCGACCCAATAAGGTTCTTCTTCACGAGCGTCCCATAGATGCCGGAAATTACTGTGTGTCAGAGGTATCCCGCATATTCCCCTTCTGACTAATGACTTCAAAGGAGTGCTCAAGACAGCCCTGACTGAGACACATGGTCATGAGGAAGGAGAGCACTCCAAGCCACTGTTTTTCGCAAATAGGCAAAACTGCCGCTACTGCACTTACCCAAACATTTACGCAGTTTGTTATATGACGAGTTGCGGATTACTGTCAAGTGATCATTTATGGCCACGACATTTAAAATTGCATAAGAGATAATAGTATAGATGTCAGGACCATCATGAGGAATGTTATGCCTCAATTTTAATCTGAGTGCCACACTCGAGCTACACCCTGTTTCAGCGTAACTTGTCAAAGAAAAAACGCTGCGGCCCATTCAAGCTCATCAGAGCAACGAAGCTAAGTATGTGAGAGCTTCTGTAGAAAGAGTGTGCTCCGACGATATGTTGTCACTTCCCTCAGGCAAATGTTCCGATTGGCTCGCTGGTGCCGTAGCTTTTGCTTTTTGACAAGTTATGGTGAAATGCAGTATAGTACTTTTGTAACGCCCTGTAAGCTGCAGAGTTCGGAGGGCAATGAGTCGACCTAGTCCCAGTAACAGTTCACCTCGTGTATAAATATGACCAGAAAAAGCTCATGCCACTCAAGGATGGAGCTGTATATAGCTGATTCACACGACGGACCGAATCGCGATTCTCGTCCGCAGACCGCGTACCACGTGACCGGCACGTCACCGATTCCTGCGATCCGCTCCTCGTCCGCTGACGCGCAGACTGATAAAGTCGAGCGCCTTTTTCACTCGCGGATTTTTGGCGGGAGATTGACTTGAAAAGCGTTTAGTCTGGAAAAGGTAGATGGTTTTCTTGGTTTTTTGTCTCTGGACGATTAAAACAAAAATGCATATCGTTGTGTTTTGTGCGTTCGCTGGTTCATTTTGTCGCGCGACTCTGGGTTCCAAGCGTGAAAGAAACTTTGTCCGGCTGACGGGACGCAGGTCCCGGTACTGCTCCGGGTCCGTGTCAAGAGGCTCCCGTCAAAACTCGTCTAGCAGGCCGCGATAGTTTTTGCACGTATAATCAGGATTTCACCGAGCAAGACCTCTCTTGTGACTGTTGGTGTACTTGGGTGTTGTGCACGAACGCGGAGTGCGTGAAGGCATCTTCAAACGCCCCTCCGCGAGCCCACAACTACGTCGCTTCAACGCCGAACCCTTCTCGAGCAGCACCATGCCTGTGTCACTGTCATGCTTTGGGTTAGTAAAGCCAGTGAGGCTTCGCGCGAAGCCTATCACGGTGTTTTGTCTCTATCTGTACGTAACAGCGGCGTACGATTCTTTATCGCGGTAGCAAACGTCGATTACTCTCTTGGAGAACGGTGCCACGGTGCGATATTGGTGTTTTGCGGCACTGTGGGGTGCGAACAGGTTCGGACCGTCTTTGCTGGCGTCTGCTCGTCGTCTCCCTTGTGTGGATGTGCTTGGGAGACGGACGAACCGCGGACATGTTTTCACGTGATCAATCCGTCCGCGGACCAGTCCGTCGTGTGAAACGGCCAATATCAAAAAATTTCCCAGCATACGGCCTCTTATTTTCTTCTTGTGGCCAGACGATGAGCTGCCTCTTGAGTTTTCACACTTAATCCCCCTGGTTACTGATGGTCCTTGTCTTGGGTGTCCGGCCGTTGCAGCTTGTCTCCACACGTCCGTGGCCCTTTCAGTATTCTCTTTAATTATCCGAGGAACCATAATACTGGAACAAGAAAGTAACAGCATACAGTGAATTGACGAAGTGAGACACACCTTATGGTTCGAAATTAGAAGGAAAGTCATGTGGATCTTACTGCTTGACGCTCTCAGCAGCGATAAGTGACGTCTGGTGCTTCACGACGGAGGGGCTCGACGCATGTTAAACGACGGGTGCGAGATGCTGCCATACCCGCAAGGTATTCTGATGAGAGAAAGAAGGCAGGCTTGAGTCCCAGAAACTGGAAAGTTGGAGTAACGCTGTTTTAAGCGGTACATACCTTCGCGTTAATTCCCTTCAAGGTACATCCGTCCGACTAGTCAATTCAGAGGTATGTTCAATGTGCCCAGTCAACTTGCATAGTCTGTAAATATAACGACTCGTAAATTCACATTTAGCAAGGGTGCGAATTTTTTTTAATTGCTTGTAGTTTGGTGCCAATTTTCCTTTTATATTTTCAAATTGACAAACCCAGGTTCGTTCCTGATTTGTGTCATTGGCCCCAATATTTTCGATTTTCCCAGTGAAGTGATGTGAAACCTTCGATGAGTGGAAGTTTCGTAGAAATCATTAAAGGCTGGTTCACACATCTGCGTCGGTTGCGTCCGCATGCAACCGAAACGACCGTAACGACGAGGTTACCGGGACAAGTGTTTGCCGTGCACAGCATGGCAAGCGATGCAAGGCTAGCTTCGCGAAGCAATCATTGCGTTACGGTGTTTTGGTCATTACGGTCGTTTCGATTGCATGTGAATGCAACCGTTGCAACTGTGTGAACCAGCCTTAATCAAGAAGCAATACATTACGTTCGACCGTTTTACAAGTCAAGTCCGACGTACATACGCCTAAGAATTTAGCCGGGTCACGTGCGCTGCCTTGACGAAAAGGCGATAGTGTCCTGCCTGACGCGAAGGAAAGCACGGACACTTCAAGAAATGTTTGCTCCCACCGGTAACGAACTTGAAGTTGAATCCCAAACGGCCAAGTGAGTCCCCGGCTTGTTGGCGTCTTGTCTGAGGAGGCCCATTTAGAACGTATTCATAGCGTGATTCGGTAACTCATGTGACATTAAAACGCTAAGCGAGGATCCAACCGAAAGGGAAATATACTTGGAAAGGGACATTCGCAGAACAGCAACCCCGGCAACGCGACCGGCGAAGTTTAAAAACATTGCTTGGTTAGGGGCAATGAACTTGCAAAGCTAACAGTCACTGCCCGATTTTTTCTTTCCTTATTGGTTTATCATTAGAACCGGTCTGATTATGTTTCCTAAGAATAATAACATTAGCGTACTCAATTTGTTTTCTTGCGATTCTTTTTACTTTGTCTTTGTTTTTCTTTGATTTAAACGTCAAGTTGTCGCCACCCGGCTTGAAGGGCGCTGCCTCCGTGCGATTACCGGAAGGTGCCTTGAGTGGGACCACTGGATATGATTTCACTGTGGCCCGGACAAGGTAGAAAAAGAGGTCACGCCATGGAGAAGTTGAGGCCAATCCGTTATTGTCGGCGTCGCTCTCGTCTTGTGTCGCATTTTTTGTTCTAAAATTTGAAGCGGGGGATACTACACATGAGGAATTTCTACATCCGTTATACATACTACTTTTGTTAATACAGTACAACTGTGGCATCAAAATTTCTCCTAAAATGTTTACGCGTAGGTTTTTTTTTTTAGTTTACATTCGAACACGCTAGCAGGTTACGCTAGAAATTTCGAGGACCATGCATAGTTTCGGTTCTCGGGTTATTCCGTGTGTTCACGAAAAGTGCTGTCGTCAGTTTGTAACCTATGCTGCTCTCAGATGCCATATTTTAGAAAGCCACAGGAGTTTGAAAGCTCAAGAACTTTGGTCAGCTTCGGAGAAGTTAGGAAGCTTTCGGTGTATTTTCCCCAGATGTATGAGCGAGTGCCTTACAAAGACAGCTCTGGTGAAGCACCTAAAATACCATATCGCGGATGGAGTTTTGATTTCGTGTTCTTACTCCAACTGCGTGAAAGCGTTTCCAGTGAAGTCATCCTTCACTGCGCATTGGAGCCGCGTGCACCCCCGAGTGACGGATATGCTGTGCGATGGTGCGGCGCTTGAAGATCCGCCTTGGGTTTAGGATTTCGCGGCTCCGTCGACCAATGCAGACAATTATGAAGGGACTGCGCTTAACCTAATATCTATCAGCAATGATTCTTACGACCTGTTACGGTCTCTGCCTGATGAAGAAAAGACAGAGTGAGTTGAATATAATCTCTCCCTGTTTTACCAAAAGTTGCAAGGAAAGCTGCTTTTCCTTGAGTCAACGATACAAAACAATCATTGTGGGATTTCGGCACGTACATCTCTTAAATAAACAGTGCATGTTTGGCAAGCTTGCTGAGACCCTTCAAACCCTGCTTTGTTCAGATGATGCTGGAAGTGTTATGCGTGACATTTACTCAATGGACATCATGTGCAAACTTAATTCGACCATGTTCCGCACACCATACATGCGCTTCCGCGTATTTCAGGAAACACTTCCCTTATGTGGTACCCATTAGCGTGCACTTGGGACGCAGTCGTGCCAAAAAGGAACGATTTTCTCAGTACGTTCTGATTAAAGAAAATCTAAAAATAATCCTGGAAATCAGATCTTTCAGCCAGGTATTGACTGAGCCTCGAAAGGGCCACGCGCCAACGGTCCTTTGAAAGACTTTTGTGACGGTGCCTGTTATCAGAGGAACGTGCTTTATGCATCTCATACCCATCACTGCAAATCATGATCTACCAGGATGTTTTTGAAGTGCTAAACCTGTTGGGATCAGCCCAAAAGATACATAAAAGGGTTGACGTGTATTTTACGCTCTCTATCTTTGCCAAACATAACCATTCCTCGAGAGATCACCTTCATTTTGCACTGTCTTTTTAATGAAACTGACATGAGAGCGTTCGGCCATGAGAAAATATTTGACTGTCTAATACGGGACCTTGCTGACCTTAAGAAAAATGAACTCACCCTTAATGGCGTGAATATAAAAGACACGGTAGCGTGCATTTTAGGTCATAACCTCGGAAGCGATTTCATATGTGGTTTTATGAAAAACTTTAGGCAAGTTACTATTTTGTCGGTACTGTCTGACAACGAGACCTGACTTTCTACGTAGTCCTCTTCAAGTCCAAGAGCTGCGCACAATTGACGACTACACTGCCGCGATCCACGATATTACAGTCCTTGGGATTCCTGTCCGAGGTACAAAAAAACAGCATTTTCAATGAGCTGCAGTTTTTTTCATGTCTGCTTGCCGGCATTACTTTTTTTTTTGGCACGTGACCTATTTGAGGGAACCATTGCAAAAGACCTCTTGCTGTGCATAAGGCAATTTGTGTGTTCGCGCATGTGGTTTTACAATACGTATTTTAAGAGTCGAATTGCTTCTTTTCCTTACAAATATGGTGATGCTAACAGTACGCCACCACAGGTGAACGAAAAATGGGTCAAGCTCTCAGGTGATGCAATTTCAACAGTAAGTTTGCTGCTCTTTTTTCTCTGTACATTGGTTACAAAGTTCAGAATTGAAAATGACCCGGTTTAGATTTCTTTTTTCCAACTCCTCGAAAGATTGTAGATATTGTCACTGCATCAAGTTTGACTGAGGAAATTGTTGTGTACCTTCAAGTGCTAACAGAGGAGTGCATAGCCGACAGGCTTGAACGCTTTCCTTTTGAAACTTTTGTTCCCAAGCATCATTATTTGTTACATCATCCAGGCTTGGTGCTGGAGATTGGTCCACTGATAAACATGTGGACGTTGAGGTTTGAATCGAATCACTTTTATTTTCAAGAACTCTGTGCGACAGTTAAATAACTTCAAATTCCTCTACAAGACATTAGCGCAAAGGCGCCACATGCTACAAGCTGTGGCAGCCGAGGGTGAAAGACGAAGCAGAGGGCACGTGACGGGTGGTCGGCCGAGAAGGCACGAGCTGGCGCGAGACAGTGTGTGCTACGCGAGGCTGGAGCTGGACTGGAACATCGCGGCCGGGCTGCCTGGCCTGGCCCATGACGAACCCCGGAGCGGTCCACCAGCGAGGTGCGAGGTCTGGAGCAAGACCGGTGGAAACGGCAAGCCCTGGCCATCTGGTCTAGGCTATGACGATCCCGGGGTGGTTCCGCAGCGAGACTCGGGCAGTGATGGCCCGGGACAGCCAGCCTACGCAGCGCTGGCGTGGGAAAGGCGATCCGCAGGCCTGGGCACGGACTTCGACTGTGAGCTCTGATCGACGGGCGACAACAAGGATCGGCGGGCCCGGACTACCGGCTCTCGACGACAGGCAACCGAGAGGTACAGTAAACCCATTCGCTGTCTTCTCGTTGCTGTGTGTCACTCCCTGGGTGACGAGCGGAGCGCATACCGATCGGGCGGCGAGTATTAGTAGAGGGACCCCCGTAAAGAACCCCACATTAAAATGGCGCCCAACGTGGGGCCCGTTCGGTTTGACTCTGCTTCTAGTCATCCCCAGGGAGTCCCACGGATTCGTTGAGCGGGTTGTTCAGTACTAACGCTAACGATGCCCGTTGAGACAAAGCATGTTGGAATTTTGGCGACTTGTCTCACAGCAGAGCTCAGCAGGTGTCTCCTCGAATCGAGTACTTCAAGGGCTCGAAGGACGAGGTTGCGGACGCGCTTTCTCGGGTACCCCAGAATAATGGTTAGCAGGAGACGAGGAGCGCGGTTAAGATGTAAGAAAGTCGTCTTCGGAGGCAGAGGAGAGGCACGGCATGTTCGCTGGAAGGCAGGATAGCGACTGGCACGAGGGAAAACAGCCAGGACTTTTTGAATATTTAGGATTTAGGCTTGGGGTGATGCGGTAGGCAAGTAAGCGCTTGTCGAGGCCCGGGGTGCAGATTGGGTTTTGTCAGTGGGTGTCGGAAAGGATTGCGGGAATGGCAGTCGACACCAGGAACACTGGCGGACGAGATTGTCAGCGGGTGTTGGGTAAACTGGCGTAAATTCCAGTTGACACCGGGAACGCTGGCCGGCGAGTTAAGGAGCAGTATGATTTGTAACCGCTGGGCCAAGACGGCTAGTTGCTTCGCGTCACTCCAACAACCGACCAATGGCAGAGGGACGACTCTCCTGTGAGGGGGGTCGTTCCGAGGAAGGAAGCTACGAAATGTTTTATAGGATACTTTTTCGGCTTCACTCTGGCCGGTCGTGGCAGTGACAGCAAGACTTTTAATAAGTTATGTCGCGTCACGACCTGGCCGGGGATGAGGCGGTAGACATTTAGGTGGCTTGTAGCTGTCCAGCTGGCCTTGAGGCGTGAACGGTTATAGCGGGCTTGCTCGCTGAGTTTCTGCCCCCTCCGAGGACCGAGCAGTCCCTAGAGCTCGTATACACGTGGACGGAACGGGACGCTGACGCTTACATCGAGTAGCACACGGTATATGTAGCCGTTGTGGAACGCGGGTATGGTATATGGCAATCCCGCCACAGGCTTTGGATCCCTTCGCTTGCGCAAAAGATGGAATAAGTTTACACCATCAGTTACCTGTTCTGAAGGAAACTCACGCTTTGAGCAATGCAGCTAGTGGTTTTGTCGCATCGCTTGCTCCGAGGTGAGAAGGGCACCCGAGGTACAAAGACGCGAGCGCCGTGTCTTACTTCTAGGCTTACTCGGCGAGATACAAACGAGGAGGCTTGCCCGATTCACATCGCTGACTTAAAGGGATACTACCGTCGTCACGATGCGGAAGACGTATAACATGAGGTTGCGGTAGGACGCAAGAAATCCCCTGTTCTTGGCGACCCAGGAGCGAGCTCCGGAATGCGGACTTGCTGAGTTAGCCGCATGGTACACGAACCCGTCGGCAAGCAATTTGGCGGTGGATGCTATGGCCACTGCCACAGTCTGCGGCAGAGTACTTGTTCGTTGTGTGTTGTTTTGACACTTTGTTTTGCGCAGAATAGCTTCTTGGAAAGACGGCCATAGGCAGCGTAACCCAGGAAGCCCACCGGGAGGGAAGACGGGCCCATTCGTTTTCCCAAGTGCTCAGGGTGGCTGACAGTTGTTCGGCCTGACGAACGGTTCAGGCGGGCCGTTCTAAGCCCGCTGCGACCTCTAAGTGGAACGGGGCAAGTCCGTCCGCGTCGGCCGAACCAGCTTAAAGCACGCCCCCTGCTGCATCGCGGTGAGTGGGACAGCGAGCGACGGACAGGTCGGCATTGTCTGCCGGCTTCGTTATCCACCACCACCTACGCCGCTTTCGGACGCTGCACCGTGGCCACTCCGGCAACAGCAACAGCGGCCGCCCATGAAGCCCAGCGGCTGGCTCCCTGAGGCCCATGAAGTCCCCCGAAGTCCGGGCCTTGAGGGGGGGGGGGGGGGGGGAGAGAGTGTGGGAGCCGAGGGTGAAAGACGAAGCAGAGGGCACGTGACGGGTGGTCGGCCGAGAAGACACGAGCTGGCGCGAGACAGTGCGTGCTACGCGAGGCAGGAGCTGGACTGGAACATCGCGGCCGGGCTGCCTGGCCTGGCCCATGACGAACCCCGGAGCGGTCCACCAGCGAGGTCTGGAGCAAGACCGGTGGAAACGGCAAGCCCTGGCCATCTGGTCTAGGCTATGACGATCCCGGGGTGGTTCCGCAGCGAGACTCGGGCAGTGATGGCCCGGGATAGCCAGCCTACGCAGCGCTGGCGTGGGAAAGGCGATCCGCAGGCCTGGACCGCAGGACTTTTTAATGAAACTGACATGAGAGCGTTCGGCCATGAGAAAATATTTGACTGTCTAATACGGGACCTTGCTGACCTTAAGAAAAATGAACTCACCCTTAATGGCGTGAATATAAAAGACACGGTAGCGTGCATTTTAGGTCATAACCTCGGAAGCGATTTCATATGTGGTTTTATGAAAAACTTTAGCAAGTTACTATTTTGTCGGTACTGTCTGACAACGAGACCTGACTTTCTACGTAGTCCTCTTCAAGTCCAAGAGCTGCGCACAATTGACGACTACACTGCCGCGATCCACGATATTACAGTCCTTGGGATTCCTGTCCGAGGTACAAAAAAACAGCATTTTCAATGAGCTGCAGTTTTTTTCATGTCTGCTTGCCGGCATTACTTTTTTTTTTGGCACGTGACCTATTTGAGGGAACCATTGCAAAAGACCTCTTGCTGTGCATAAGGCAATTTGTGTGTTCGCGCATGTGGTTTTACAATACGTATTTTAAGAGTCGAATTGCTTCTTTTCCTTACAAATATGGTGATGCTAACAGTACGCCACCACAGGTGAACGAAAAATGGGTCAAGCTCTCAGGTGATGCAATTTCAACAGTAAGTTTGCTGCTCTTTTTTCTCTGTACATTGGTTACAAAGTTCAGAATTGAAAATGACCCGGTTTAGATTTCTTTTTTCCAACTCCTCGAAAGATTGTAGATATTGTCACTGCATCAAGTTTGACTGAGGAAATTGTTGTGTACCTTCAAGTGCTAACAGAGGAGTGCATAGCCGACAGGCTTGAACGCTTTCCTTTTGAAACTTTTGTTCCCAAGCATCATTATTTGTTACATCATCCAGGCTTGGTGCTGGAGATTGGTCCACTGATAAACATGTGGACGTTGAGGTTTGAATCGAATCACTTTTATTTTCAAGAACTCTGTGCGACAGTTAAATAACTTCAAATTCCTCTACAAGACATTAGCGCAAAGGCGCCACATGCTACAAGCTGTGGCAGCCGAGGGTGAAAGACGAAGCAGAGGGCACGTGACGGGTGGTCGGCCGAGAAGACACGAGCTGGCGCGAGACAGTGTGTGCTACGCGAGGCTGGAGCTGGACTGGAACATCGCGGCCGGGCTGCCTGGCCTGGCCCATGACGAACCCCGGAGCGGTCCACCAGCGAGGTGCGAGGTCTGGAGCAAGACCGGTGGAAACGGCAAGCCCTGGCCATCTGGTCTAGGCTATGACGATCCCGGGGTGGTTCCGCAGCGAGGCTCGGGCAGTGATGGCCCGGGACAGCCAGCCTACGCAGCGCTGGCGTGGGAAAGGCGATCCGCAGGCCTGGGCACGGACTTCGACTGTGAGCTCTGATCGACGGGCGACAACAAGGGTCGGCGGGCCCGGACTACCGGCTCTCGACGACAGGCAACCGAGAGGTACAGTAAACCCATTCGCTGTCTTCTCGTTGCTGTGTGTCACTCCCTGGGTGACGAGCGAAGCGCATACCGATCGGGCGGCGAGTATTAGTAGAGGGACCCCCGTAAAGAACCCCACAAAACTTACTTGAATTCTGAGACATTTTTCCCTCCCATGATGAACTTTAACAACAGCATGCCATTAGTAATCCAGACCTATTTTACTGAGTTGCAACAGTGCATCAGGAGCAAGGGAATAACATTAAATGGAGTCGTTCCCTATTGAAAAGACCATCAGGAAAACTCCTGATGGGCTGATGGTCTGGTGGTTTGATGGAGTCGTATTTTGAGACAGTGAGAGTCTGATGGTTTCATGGCGTGGTAGTTTGATGGTGTAATGGTTTGGTGGCTTGATGGTGTGATGGTTTGATGGCCTGATGGTTTGTCATATTTTGGGACATTGATGGTTTGATGGTGGGATCGTATGTCGTATTTTGATACATATGACGGCCTAATGGTTTGATGGTCTGTTGGTCTAAAGGTCGGTATGAATGTCTAATCACACGTATGTGCCGGCAGAAGACAAAGGTTGCATTACAGACAAATGTAAACTTTATTTTGTGACCATTATTATTTTAAATAAGGAACACCCGAAGCGTTAGGATACCTTCCGAAATCCCTTGGAAGCCTGAAAACAAAGTTAGTATTTTGGTTATCGCATGTATTATTTCTATTTATAAATGATTGAACGTTGAATTACTAAACTAAAAAAACGGAAGAGAAAATGTACTAAATCCACTCGCTACTTTCGACACTCCACAACTTGCAACTTTATCGGTGTCCGTTGCGTTGCTATTTACACTGTATCTACATCGTCTATGCTGGGCATGACGGCGTCGTGCGACAGCGTGCAATACACTAAGCTTCGTCGACCCAAGATTGCAGTTGAGCCTAGTAATACGGCATTCGCGGATTT
Source organism: Ixodes persulcatus (assembly GCA_013358835.2). Taxonomy (NCBI): domain Eukaryota; kingdom Metazoa; phylum Arthropoda; class Arachnida; order Ixodida; family Ixodidae; genus Ixodes; species Ixodes persulcatus. The sequence goes on from JABSTQ010009403.1 coordinate 2,073,565, forward strand.
GTGAACGTTTTTTCTTGCAAACATTTAGTTCACAGAACATGTCCACCTAGTAAATTAATTTCCTATCAAGCAAAGGGCGTTTTTCGGCACATTCTCTGCCACTTAGATCGTAAACATGATTTACTTGACATACAAATCGGATCAACAAGTTATTTCACCAACGGACTATAACACAATTTAAAACAAACCTGGGGTTGCAAAAACATTCCCGAGTCTAGAAGAAGGTGTCTTCGTGACCTTTCAAGTATCCTAGGATAATTGTTGAGGCGGATTATTACGGATTGAAGCTCTTTATCGAGCCACGCCGCTGTCAGCTTTCCACGTCGATTGTAGTTTACGCATGCGCGACGACGTGACATCCTTAGCGCCTCCTCTCGGCCACTGCTGGAACCTCCCGAAGATAGTCAGGTTTTTTCCCCCGCCGAAAGATATCATGAGAAGCACCATCAGCCTTTTTGACGTTCCGATGGTCTAATTTAGATATCCTGATGATCTCACCCCGGCAACATCAAAACGTTTCGATGATCCGTCAGTCACCACAAGAAACGTTTTGACGGTATGTGAGCTACAAACAGAAGCTTTTAATGGTCCATGAGCCACCATCAGAAAATGTGTGATGGTCCATCAGGTATTATCAATGAAGTCTGATGGGCCATATACCAACAAGGTATGTTGAACCACCAGAAAGGTGTGATAGTCCAACAAGAAGGTGTAATGGGCCATCAAGAAGGTATGATGGCCCGTCAAGAAGGTTTGATGGGCCATCAAGAAGGTCCAATGGGCCATCAAGAATGTCCGATGGGCCATAAAGGAAGTCTGATGGGCCATCAAGGAAGTCTGATGGGCCATCAAGGAAGTCTGATGGGCCATCAAAAGGTCTGATGGGTCATTAATATTTATTAAACCATCAAAAATCTCTGATGGTCTTTTCGATCATGTTGTAACCGACGAAGTGGTCTACATGGGAACAGCTTACACCCATGGCATGTTTGTGGCTCTTCAATCATATGATTAGATGTTTGGCGAAATTCTTCAGGGTTTAGATAGTAAATAAGGAGTTTGTTTCTTATGCTACGAAACTATTCAAAAAGCTTCATGGCCACCGGTATTCATGGAAACGTCAGTAGTTGACGCCATTTCGACGTCCTTGCGTCGAACCGTCGACGCAAAAACGTCGCTTCGACTCAACCCGACGCTTGAGTGACGTGGCTCCCTCGCTCGGCTGAGTGAACTTACGTTTCCGCTAGAAAGGCATACTTTACGTCACGGCCACACAGACTTGTACCGTACGCATTACAAATAATCAAATTACTTGCAATCGATTATTCTTGGAGTAATTTTGTAATCACTTGATTACTTTTATTAGGCAGTAATCACAAGAGTAATCTGATTACTTTTTGAAGTAATAAAAATTACTTTTAACCGTTACTATTTTTCCACGGTCCCCCCCCCTGCACACACCTTTTTTTTCTGAAACAACAAAAATAAAATTTGCTTCTTTTTTGAACGGAAAAAAGAAAGATTTTTGCGGAGCTGTAGCAAACGAGGTCAACCCCTTTGTATGTACAATTTCTGTGGAATGTCCGTTTTTTTTTTTTCGAGCTGGGACTGGAAGTGGGAAGCCCCAGTGCGTCACAAAGGCCATTCAGGGCGAAGTTTCAGGGAGCAGAATTTACCTTTGTAAGTCCTTCGTTCAAATTAGCCCCCTCATGCACACACACACAGAAATAAAAAAAAACAATCCTGCTTACGGTACCTACTCGCAGCCCGTAGGAGAACCAGAACCGAAGAATGTCTAAAGCGGATGCAAAATATAACAAAGCCAGTTCAAATATTTCCCTATTTCCCCTATGTGGTCTTTGAGCAAGCAAGGTTTCGAGTAGGGAAGTGGTCGGGGCGATTTCTTCCGCTAATGGATACTACACATGATCCGTTTCAAATCCTGGAGCTGCTGCTCTTTTGTATAACATGCGAGTTTATCCACATGTGAATAATAAAATGAGCGACGCAAACTTTGAGCGACAACCCTTGCTTAAGCTTAACTAGAACCCCCTCCACCCCCCCCCCCCCCCCCCCCAACTGGCGAACTTCTTCAAACGAATTCTCTGCTTGTGTCCGCATTGTGAAGGTGCAACGACCACGAAGAGGGAACCCGTTTTAACTTCTTCAATACTTGTGAAAATGTGAATATAGGTTTTGATGTAGTTCATTGTTATGAGCGCTAAAGATGTAAGTCTTTACACAATAAAGTAATCGGAAAAGTAACGGTTACTTCTTAAAGTAATGTCCAATTACTTTTGCTTTCGAGTAATCAAGTAATCTATTCGAATACTTTTTAGCCAAGAGTAATAGCAATTGTAATCGATTACTTTTTTTAGTAATGTGTACGATACTGCAGTCACATGATTTCACATGTTGGCGGCCATATCCGGTCGAGTCTAGGAGGAAAGCAGACGTGAGTTTTTATCTTCTTTTTTTTTTTTGTACAAAACCTGAAGCATTTTAACGAAAACGGATTCCTTCTCCGGGCTCTACCAACATTGCCGATTAATTGGGTCTTCATTTGTAAAAAGCTGGAAAATAATTTTACGGTTCCTTTAGCGGATACCAAACAGCTGAGGATTCCGCTGCAAACGCGGTAAGCGCGACTTAGCACGTGTTCTATGCTTTCAAGAGTGCCTTTGTAGCGCCTTTCCTCGTTCCGCGAAAGCACGTTTCAAAGCCGGGACGTCGTCCCTGTAGTGAATGAGGCACCCTAGCCGAGTATATCCTTTCCGGCTCTGCTGTTAACGTAAGGCCGAATGCAGTATAAGGGCATATTCGAGAAGCGCACGTCCTGCGACAGGCGAGGCCGAAAACTTGGAACCAGACTCTCGTCCGTGCATTCAGCTTGGTTGGCTGTTTGTACTTCCTCGTCCGTCCGCTAGGTCTCTAACTGCCTAATACAAAGGCATCTCCTCCCAACACGCCCATGTTAAAATAAAAAAGGACAGTATTACGTTTTTCTTCAACACCGGCCTTTCCTGCATTCGCGTCTCGTCGCTCGAGCAACAGCGCGAGCATAAAGCCGCCGCGCTCGACTTGCTCTTTCCCCGGTAAAAGCCCTCTCGGTCGGCTTCCGCCCTACACGCGAACAGGAGCTGCGCGAGCAACAGAGCCGGCCGTGAACACCCCCCCCCCCCCCACCCCCCGGCCCGCAACTCGGCACAAAGAAGCACCGCCGCCGTGTTCCGAACCCCGCAGCCCATCGGCTCGAGCCCGAAAGCTATTCTATGGCGCAGTGCAGCAGGAAACGAGATCCTTCTTTTTGCTGCTGTCGTCCTCCTTCGGCACACAACGCTATATAGTGGATGCCCGCGTCGTCCCAGCGAGCCGGTCAGACGCAATCCTGTCACGCAAGACGCCCGCTTCCGAAACATACGAAAAAAAAAAAAAAAAATCCTGGCGTTAGCTTTGCCGGCACTGGCTACGTCTATCTAATCCGGCCAGGGGTACGCGCAATAATTGTGCTAGAGCGCCCGCCCCACGGGTCCTCCTCCTTGGACACGCTCCGTCTTCCTCCGTAGCCGTGCCGGGAAGCAACGATGAGCTGCTTATCGGCGCACAAGCACTCTCTTCTCGAGCACGGGGAAAACCCTTCCCTCCAGCGCGAATGTAGCGCGTACTCCGTTTCACTCCAAGTCCGACCTTAGCCAGCCCAAATGGAGTCAATCAAGCTGCCCCAAGTGTTCTTCGTCATGACAGCCGTTGCCTTTGTTCGTTTGCTATGACCGGCTAAACAAATCCCGCATACCAAATACACCATAATCCTGTTGTTGTTGTTGTTGTTCTTTGTTTATGTCCGTGCGTGATTGGTTGAGCCAGGATAGCAGATGCACAAAGACGACGACGAGCACAGGAGCACCGCGTGTCGATGCACTTTTGGTGCTGCTTGCTTCATTCTATCGTATCGTAGTGTAGACGGCGGTCGGACCTAGAATGAAACCAAGTGTAGCTTCTTCGGACACTTACGAAAACACCCACGAGTGTGGTTCGTGGGAAGCAGCGTTCCGCGGGGAAAGCCCCGAGCAGCACTTTCTATAGAAATTTAAAGACTACGCGCATCCTCCGCGTGACGCCACTGTATAGCTATAGACCTCCTGCGTTGCCCAGGAGGCGCTGGGAAAAGGAACTGTTAGGACTTGTTTTGGGTAGTACAATCTTTAGGGCCTCAAACTGTCACAAATGTAGAAGCGCACCTGCTCTGGTATGGAACGCGATAACGAGGAAAATACAAAGAAATAAAAAATGATAACGCCGTCGAAGCACATGTCAAAGCTAAAACGACAAGAGCGTAAACCAAAAAATGCCGTATCACACGTTCCCCCCCCCCCCCCCCCAAAAAAAAAAAAAAAAGACAAAAGCGTCGGTACGCGAGATATTCTAACGTCACCACCCAGATATAAGACTGACATCATGCGAACCCTAGCAGTGGTGGTATGAATATAAAACTTTCGATGTCTTGCGGCGGTGAATTTGGCCGACTAAGGTCGTCGAAAAGTTGTTTTTCCATTCTTCAGCACTACTCAGAAAGAAAAAAGCTCAGCGAAGGCGCCACTATTAGTGCAAGGTCCAATCAGGTGAGCTTGTACTACCCAAAATGAGGGCGCCACAGTTTGTTCAAAGCTTCAGCGCAGTACGCCTATTAGCCCGAGAACATGGCGTGGCGCCACCCGACGGCCTGTCGTCATGACGTAGGATGGGGGATCATGTGACCGTTTCCTGCACTCTGCGTCAAGGGTGAAGTGTCTCGGTCTTCTCTTTTTTTTTTTTTTTTTTTAATACTACCGGTGTATAAGGTTTCTTTTAACCCAATTTTTCATTTCCCTACTCGACCCCGTCGAGTTCCTAAATCGGCTACCGTACGAATGCTTCCGCGGAGCCGGTGAGACGGTTGCAGGCGAGCAGCGAACCGGTCACTGCAACCAACTTGTTGTCGTTTTCGGCGGCTGTCTCGCGCACCGCAATGGATGCTGACGAAGTGCGACCTACCGTTGAAGGAAAGCAAAGTTTTTTAACTTCTATTCGACAGGGCACCACAACTTTGTATCCCTTTTTGGTTGTGCTGCATGTAAGCAGCATCAATGCGTTCGAGGACAAGGTCCACGAAACATCCCGGCTGTTCCTCGAGGGCGAAAGAGCTCTTGAAGCGGGACACGTGTTCTCCTGCCGCATCAAGAAGCTGGATAAGGATTGCTACACGTTCATTGGATTCTTTCTCCAAACGTCGGCACTCACGTCGGACCTGCACGAGCTGGCACTGAATGGAAGAATGATGTTATGCACGGATGAGGGGCATCTCTCTCTGCGGAAACTTTTCCTGTCTGTCGCTTACGAGCAAAATCTGAGATAGCGCCGATCTCTGGCGTGCGCCAGCAAAATCCCCCCCCCCCCCCCCCACCCCCAACTTTTGTGGAGATTCACTAAACTAACGTCAGAGCACTTACCGAGCATCTTCACTCCAACCGCATACACGAAGCTTCATCTTGAAAGTGCTTGCTACACACTGTTACACTCTTAGAGTTTAATTTGGCCATTCACAATTTCACAAGCCACTCCGTGCGCAGCTGCTTCTTCTTGTGGTAGATGTGGAAGCTGATGTTTGGGCCGGTCGCGTGACTGCGGCATTGCGGCGCCGAAAAGTACTTTACCATTGCTCCCTGAGCTCGACAGCTGCTAAAGCCGATCCACGCGTGTACTGATCAGGCTTCAAACACAGAAAAAAAGGCGAAAGTACCGAGCGAACGGTTTCTGAAGACCCCGACGAAAGCAAGGCGGAATAGCTGGCCTTATCACGTGATTCCCCATACGACATCACGATCGAGCGATCGCAGCGCTCCAATCGGTTCCGTTCGGCGCCAATACAACTTTTCACAAGGGCACAGCCATCGTGACCGGCGTCACTTCTGGTATGCGGTAAAACCTCGTTTTGATCTCTTCACGTCGCTGGAAGGTGTTAACGAACAATGCGTGATCGTTACACATTCTTGTTTTGCCTCACCTATATTTCCTCGAATATTGCAGGTTGATATGTTTCATTTCTTTTCGTCCCGCATAACAGATTCGGAACCCACGAGACAGAGAACGAGAGAAAGCAGAAAACGTCTGTGACGTTTTATATTTTCCATCGTTCTCAGTCCGTATCTGGTATGCGGGACGACAAAATACTAAAACGTTTCATCCTGGAATGTGCGAGACAATATAGGTGAGGCAAGACGAGAATCTGTGCCAATCATGCTTTCTTCGTAAACACCTTCCAGCAGTGTTGTACACGTTCCTCAAAAACAGGAACGAAAACTCGTTCCTCGTTCCTTCTGATTTTTGACACGCGTTCCATTTACAAGTTCCGTCTGTGAGAAAGGAACTCGTTCCCGTTATAGGTAAATAAATGTGTGGTCATGCACACACCGACATCCGGCGGCTCCCGGGAGAACACCTCTCGCTCAGCTCGATCGCCTCCGGAGGCTTCGGGTTAGGTTACCCGGCTCAGGTGCAGCGTGCAGACCTTGCCGCACGCTTACATCGGCTCCGCGCCATATTCATTGCATAACGTTGGATAATATCCTAGCAATCTCACCATCCACAGCGGACACTACTCTCTCGTTCGGCCGCCTTGTTGCCTCGCGGTTGCACCACTTCACGCCACCGCGAGGTAACCCTCGCCACGAGGGTACAAAAGAATGCGGCGCAGGACGACACAGAGAGACGAGACAGAGACGAGAGGACCTGGGACCAGCGGCCTGGACAGTCGCCGACATCGTGTCTTCATCATTATTCTAAATTTGGCCATATCTTAACTGATAAAACGTTAGTGTTCTTACAGACCGTTCCGGACCAGTTCAACATCCGAGTCAAGTCTGGAACCACCCGAGACGCTACAATTGGAACGTATCGTTACATATACGTTCCTTTCGAATTGTGCTAAGTCCCATATTTAGTTAGTTTAAACGAATTTTTTTAGCTATCTATTTTATCAAATGGCAACATACGAATTTTAATGCCGTGATAGAAGGGCACTAGCAGAAGAAAACAAGCGGAAGCAAGGCTTCATTTCTCTATATACTCACCTTCAAAAATCTGGGCGTTTAACCATATTCATGTTTGTGGTGGGCGATTCAGGCAAGCAAAATGTTTTGTTACCCTACATTGCAGGAGTGCTTTCCAACGATCTCACACGTTTCAATCTCACAAAGTCCCTTGTTAGAACTTAACAACAGTTGCTTCTCGATGTTGCTGCCCGCAAGGCGAGCAAGTGGAGAACAGGGTAGGGTTTTAGAGGTCAGTTATCAAAAACTACCAGTCCTTCTTTGTGAAGGACGGACTCCCTGTTCAGTTTGAAGGTGGCGGACAAAAGGAGAGGGAATAAAGGTTAATTTTTAGTTATCTTTTAACTTACCAATGGTCGGGATATAAGCGTGCATTCAATGTCCGATAGCCCGTTCTTTTGTTGTAAATGTAGATCTTTTTGTGGAAGTTCAGTGATGGCTGTAGTCGGCCTTAGATTTTTGGGTGTATTAGGATTCGTGGTAGCGAAGAAAGTATAGCTGCGTTTGAGACGTCCCTACTTCTGTGTTTTTTTCTTTGATTAAAATTTTTGCTTCTTGAACCGCAGTCTCGGGCACTGAAAGAAGAATCAATGTCCTCTAGCTCGCCTACACCCAACTGTTACCAAGCGAGGACCCCACAATATAAATCCTAAGATAAGCAACAAAAAAGTTAGCGAGATCCTGCTCTTCGTATCGATATTATTTTTATGCTTTTCAGAATTTCTTTTTTTTAGAAATAAAATACAGCAGGACACTTAAGACTGCTAATGTGTAGGAATCAGACAGCATTCGTATACGTAGCGTACTCCTACAAGCTGCGCGCCCCGCTCTCCTCTGCAGACTTTGGCGGAGCAGCCTCTGCGGACGCCGTTCGGCCGGGCTCTGGGTAGCGGCGGGTGTGCGCTGCTGCGGCAGCACGCGGAAGCAGCGCAACGAGTGTGGGGTGGCGTTCCTTGGAACTATCCGGCGCGCGTGCCGCATCGCAGCCAATTTAAAGGGCAACTCCGGCCAAAACTCAAAATAAAATAAATTAGTGGTATCGCTGTAGTGACACAAAATACGACCCCAGCCAAAATATTACGTTCGTGGGACGCCGCATTCTCAACTAATGCGGATAATAAAAATGCGACCCGCCGCGAACCGCTGCTCCTTAGCGGGCGGCCAGCGGGTTGCCGATCGCTAAAGCAACATTGGCCCGTGACGTCAGTATCGTTCTCTTTTTTTCCTCCGGTCCGGCCGTTGCGCGTAGTGCGCTTCTTTGAGCCGCTACCACCGCTACTTCGGCTTGTAATTGGCGTGTTTAGCCGTTTCTTTTATCTGTAGCACGTGTAGATTCGGTGTAGGCTTCTATTTATTTGCTTGTGAGGACTCCAAGACTCGTTTTAGCGAGCAACTCGGTGCGCCCAAGACTACCCAGCTGTTCCTCGAAAGATGCCGAGTGCAACTTGTAGCGCTGTGGGCTGCTCAAACAACCCGCTGCTTAACACGGAGGTGCTTTTTGACAAGTTTCCAACGGACCAGAAATTGGAGAAGGTGTGGGTGAACGCCGTTCGACGAGTGGACTTTGGACTTCGGCTTTTACGCGCCCGAGGGAAAAAGAACGAAAACACAGACGTGTACAGCCCAGCATACGTGTGTTCGGGCGCCGCGGCCCGCGCCGGAGAGCCTCAAAGCTTCGTGTGTGCGACTGACCCGCAGCGCGAAAGCGAAAGGGCCCCCAGTACTGTACGTCACGGGCAGCGCGGCGTAGCTAGAGCAACGCCGCTCCATCCCCGGAGCCCCGATGACAATTTAGGCCTAGCGACAAGTACGGAAGACCGCACACACGGCGAGAGCCGTCGAGTAGGGCACCGAACGAGTCCACTCGTTTTCCAGTCGCTAGCTTTTGTGTATACAAGCGACGAGTACGGCATAGCGCACGCACCGCGGCGGCCGCCGAGTACGGCACCGTACGAGTTCACGAGTTTTCCAGTCGCTAGCTTTTGGGTATACGCACTAACTCTTTCTACATATGCTGGATAACTACAACGTATACAGAATTGAAAAAAAAAAATCAACTTAGCTTCTATCTTTAGACGGCTAGCGCAACAGAGGTAGGTGCCGCTCGGCCTGCGTACTTGTTGAACGAGAACGATCCTGACGTCACGTTCACACAGCGGCTGGTTTCCAGTGTTGCCGGGGCCTCGGGCGGTTAGTTTCGGTTTCGTTGGCCGCGCCCCCAACAAAACATTGAGACGTCTATATCTTTAAAACTACGCACAATAACGAGAAAAAAATTACACCTTGCAATTCAGGGACGCTGACTCCATTAAAAACTGTCATAATCCCAAAATCGAAAGTATGGACCGGAGTTGCCCTCTAAGAGCCATTATGGCGCGGAAGGAATTTCTCTGCCGTTTTTTGCGGTTACGGAAAACGCCGGTTCTGTTCCATGGGACAATTAATGCTTTCGCAATAATAAAAATTACCGCATTGGACAAAAAAATTAACGAACGCCGTTCCTTTTTTCTGTTTACGTAAAAATGTAACGAGTTCCCGTTCCAGTTCCACCGATGCAAAACGGAACGACGTCATTCCTTCGTTCCTGCTAAAAGGAACGCGCTCCAGGAATGTCGTTCCTTGGAACGCCGTTCCGTACAACACTGCCTTCCAGCGGCTTAGGGAGATAAAAACGATGTTTTAGGCCGCTTACAAGAAGTGACGACATTCAAGATGGCTGCGCCCTTGTGGAAAGGTGTATAGTAGTCCAGTGTGCTGAAAAGCTACAATCGGTTGGGCGTTGGGCTCTGCTGTGAAGACGCGCTGGCGGCCTGTGTATCTTCGATTGGAAATATACAAATGTGTCAGGCGTTGTGATTAATTGAATGACAGCTTTTATAACTTGAGGTTTCAGGTAAACCTCTTACTTTTAGGGTTTAGCACTAAGTTACGGCAACTGAAAAAAACACTCGTAGTAATTATTAGTGACTCCACCCTTTCCACAATAATTTAAGTAGGCCTCCTTTTTAAAACAAAAGCGCTGATCTGCATCGCGAATATTTTAGTTTGGAACGTATTTTTTACGAAACCACGCAACTACAAAATATGAGAAATTCTTTTTTATGCCCAGCGCCTTCCATGTGTTTCCCTGAGAAAGATAAAATAAAAGTAAAAGCACGCTCTCGAACTCGCACCAAAGGTTGGAAGGCCACTTTCGTATTTAAGAAAATGTACGAAAAGAACTGACGGTGCGCAACTTAGGCTAAAGGGTCTTTTTTTTAATGTAGATTTAAGAACGTGCAACAGCAAATGCGACACGAAATATGATCGAGGACGTGTCTGCGGGCCATCGTGTAGCAAATGGGCGTAACAAAATGTATAATTCGTCGCATAATACAACTTTATTTTTGCTCCCGCCTCGGGTTTTATTGCGTCGGTCTACAGAAATGTCGTAGTTCCTTCACAATTTTTTTTTTTTTTTTTATAATGCTATCTTTTTGCGAACACAGATGTTCCTTTTTTCGCTGGAGCATACCTTGCACCCTGCACCAAGGCATCATTTTTTTTTAGAGCGCAGCTCTTAGGCGCCCGTTGCCGGCTTGAGCGGCGTCGCCGTCGCCGTCGGCGTAACCGCGCGGTGCATGATGGGTAAATTTCCCCGCTAAACTTGGCGGAAAATTTTCCCCGCTAAATTTAGCGGAAAACTTTTCCCGCTAAATCTAGCGGAAAATTTTCCCGCTAAATCTAGCGGAAAATTTTCCCGCTAAATCTAGCGGAAAATTTTACCCGCTAACTTTTCCCCGCTAAATTTAGCAGAAAATTTTCCCCGCTAAATTTAGCGGAAAATTTTTCCCGCTAAATTTAGCGGAAAATTTTCCCCGCTCAATCTAGCGGAAAATTTTCCCCGCTAGTGGAAAATTTACTCCGCCCCCCCCCCCCCTCTCGCTCGAGGTCACGTGACCCCCATGCCACGTGACCCCCCCCCCCCTGAGGTCACGTGACCCCCCCCCCCGTGCCTTCCCCTCCTCCTCAAGAGCTGCGCTCTAATTCGGCGTTACAGGGAGTTGTGAACGGCTTTCATTTTTTTCCTTGCACGCATTGTTGAGAAAAATGTTAATCGACAAGGTGAAGATGAGTTTAAGCACTGCTTGAGGTGTGTGGCCGCTTGCACAGGAGCCCAAGTCTTCGAACTTTGGCAGAGAAGTTAGTTACAGGTCCCTGGAAACTTTTCGTTGATCACGTAACCGCAAGAAGTGAGCCATGTGCTGGGGCGACATAAGCTATTTCACAACAGCTTCAGCGTGCATGACCACTCTGACGACCAATTGTGTTGGAAGTTGCAGTCCCACTCGATTTAAACCATCTTTTAGATGATCAAACACTGCATCGAAAGAATCTGTTCTCTCAAATATCACGTTTTCTTTGTGGCATGTTTCTACAGCCCCAGAGGCGAAGTATCCAGCCACGCAGGTCAAAACAGGAGTTTTGGACGGAAGCGTTGCTACGTCATAGTCGGTGATGCCCAATTCAAAAGCCAAAACACAAAGCAAAGTACTCTGCGCAGGTGACTCGCATGCTAAAACTAACACAATATTTCAAAACACTCTGGAAATGGTAACTCGTCCTAAAAAGTACCTACTGTGCCTCCTTGAGGCTACTGAAAATAGCGGAGTTGTCTTCTGTACTTATTAGGGCTCGGAATTTGATTCATTAAACTACCGATTAATCGGTTAAAGTTTGGCAAACTAAAAAAAAAGTAAACATTTAACGCTTTCACCACGGAGCCGCCGATGGGGCGAAATTTTGACCTAAAGTGTAGGGGCGAGATTTGTAACTTTAAACAAGTGGAGAAGGTTTACGTGTCCTGGCCACTTCAACGCCGTGTGAGTATCTGTTTAGTGCATTTATCGTGAACAATGAAAAGAGTTCGCTATTGACGAACCTCTTCGCCATTGCGGGTGAAGTAATAATTTCCGAGTGTGGGTGTATTTGACTGTTCTCCACTACACATCAAGGTTGATATAAAATCCGAAAATGTACATTGCGCCGTTTATCAGATATTCAGCAATAGCAAAACATTTGATTTTGAATGAAAAAAAGAATATTATGTATTTAAATGAACGAAACCGAATAATCAATTCATTAATCAATTAAACGGTGTCGATTAATTGGGTTAAAATTTAATCGACGCCCAGCCCCAGTACTTGTCCTTCCGGGCACAATGAAAATTTGGAAGCGCCAGAGTATAAGGATAAAAAAAACCTGCCACAACAACATACCTTCGAAGAGCTCATAACTTGAACTTCCCTTCTCCGGAATTGCCTTAAAGGGATTGTCCGGTCGAAACCGGAAGTACTTAAGTTCTTGCGCTCGTTACGTCGAGGGAGCCTTCATGTAGATAAACGTCATTTTTATTTGATATATGATCTCCCGTTATTAATTAAACCTTTCATGAGCCTATGTACGAAACTGCACCCCGAATTTCGCCAGTGTCAATGGCTGACATCCGTAGGTGCTGCGTGACGTCACAAAACGCAAAGGCCTGTCGGATGGTCGGGATAACAAGCGTTGGTCGATGGATGTCTTGTATTTTGTTTCGAATTATATAGTCTCCTAGGCTGTACCCTACTTAAATACGGTTCTTTTAATGCAGTTCCCAAGCATTTGCAAAAAAAGCCACGCCTTTTAGCAGGAAATTACTCGCAGACAGCCATAAGCTTCGAGCAAGCGTATGCCGTTTCGCGCAAACACAACTGCGACGGCCACCGATCGAACTAGAGGCGCTTGCAAAGCAAAGGATGCAGATTTAGCCTCTGAAGCGGCACCTAAGTACACGAGGCGGCATCTGGGTACACATGTCAGCGGATCCAGTGGATCGGTGATGAGGCTGCGGGTCGTTCCCTCAGAGGCGATGTCCGCGGGTCGAAGAAAAACGGCGAATCGTTCAAATGCATGTCGTCACCTGACTTGGACGAGCTTGGTGAATCGTAGTCACGTTCCATTTTCACACGCGGGTCAAACAGAATCGGGCTGCACGCGTGCTAAAAACAACTTCTGGCATCGTTTCCAGATGGCCTAGCTATTGGTTTCGGTTTCACTGCATAATCAAATTGATTGATCTGATTTAGGCGAGGAGTGGATGGACGTAGTTTCATATCGTTGGCATAGCGTCACACCTCAGCTTACGAGCCTTCTGTTCGCTTAGAGCTCAGCTCGTAGCTCTCTTTTGTGAGATGATTGCTGCATAAGCGGGATCTCGATCTTGACGGGAACCTATTCCCTACGCACGGCAACGATCCACTTCGCTCGGCACTGCACGTCTCGTGGAAAAGTGTGGAAGTCATGTCTTGGCTCGCATGTGCTGCCCGGTGGTTGTGGCACTCAACCGCGCAACAAAACACTCACCCAACTACCAAACAAGTTGAGCACAACAACAAAAACGAAGCACGCTGAGGCAGACAAAAATTCTCGCTTTGTGTTTTGTGACGTCAGAGCTTCAATGTTGCCAACGAAAGCAGCGTTTACGCTAGAATGCGATTGGAGCAGCATAAATTCAATTACTCACGCAGAGGGGCGTATAAAATTCAGATATTGCGCGTACGATCCTTCTCGAGGCAATAACAATGATATTCAATTGTTTTCTCGAATACAAAATTTGACCGGACAATCCCTTTAATCTATTGGATGCGCCGTTGCTCGACAGTTGGGAAGGAGAATATGTGGGCCTTCGGTTCTCCGGCATAATTTCCCCTGACACGACACTTGCAACGCATTGATCCTCAAATTCGCACACACGAAGACACTATAGATTCTGGCCACAAATGAACGCTGTGAACACGCAGGCGACTTGTCTCCGCATTCGAACGGCTTTCTACGTTGCACGATTGCGCACCTGATGCCTGACTCTGCATCGCCTGCAGTCTGATAGAATTTTGTCGTCGCGTCGCGTATCTTTTTTTATGATTATTTAAATGCGAAAGTACGTATTAACTTTCCCATGGAGCGGAGCCGGCGGCGTCGGTAATCGCAAAAAAAAAAAAACGCGAAAGAAATGCCCGTTCTCGCATTGGCTGAGCAAAATGGATCCTAGATAGCCATTGGCGGCCGCTTCATGAGAGCATTTTCCCCCCCCAATTCCCCTTCAACGCTTACAACAACAACGCTCTTGGCCGCCGCTCGCGTGTCAGACGTTGCCAGACGGAGGGGGGGGGGAGCGCGCGCTCGGCCGCCGCTTATCGTGACAGGCGTTGCAGGAAGAGAAGGTGGGAAGGGGGGGGGGGGGGGAGGCTGCGGCCGCTTCACGACAGCGCGCCCTCGGCCGCCGCCCTCGTGTCAGGTGTTGCCGGAGGGGGCTGAGGGGCTGCGGCCGCCTCTGCTCCTCTCGGCGCCTGAGGCATCTAAATCGTCGGCGGCCGCATCCTCGGCAGTAGAGAAACGTGGCCATCCACGCCAGTACAGCGGAGACGAACTAAGGGAGCGGAAGAAGGATTTTTATTCTTTCGCATTCCCAACTCATATGAAGTGCTTAGGTGCCCTCGGAATTTTTTTTAATTGGATTTATTGGGTACAACTATAGGCCTTTTCTGTGTACTCTCGTCGCCAGCCACCTAATAGGCGTATCCGGTATGGGCGACGAAAAAATACTAAAACGTTTCAACCTGGAACCAGTAAAAAAATAAGGGGGAGGCAAAACCATAATAGGGAGTTTTCGTATATCGCTTTCGCCGTCCCGCAACGCTCTCCGCTATCCGCTACGATACCAGGAACTCTACAGTGAAGGCTATCGGCGCGCAGGCACAGTAGCGGCTTCTTCGTTGCGGAGGGCTTAGCGGAGAGGGAAACGCGGTCAACGAAAACTTCCTAATGTGTAACGGTTACGCCTATCTCCTAAGTGTCTTCTACTGGCATGGCGACGGCAAAACAATTTTTTCTCCCATACTGGAAGTGACGACATTTCAAGATGGCGGCGCCTTTAGAGAAAGGGTCTATAGACCTTTGCAAAAAGAGCCCTCTGGCCGCCGCCATTTCCCGATTCGAGCGACCTCTATCACCCATAAATTTCTGCCACCCGCCTGAACTGTGGACACCCGACCAGCACGACACCCCGCCTGCATTGTTCATTCATAGTTTGCCGGCTTTTATTGAAAGTTTTTGCTGTATGTGCCTGTTCAGGTTGCTTACCCTTTATTTGTTATCTTCCACTGCGAGAACTAAGGAATACCAAAGCTCGTAGCCTGCTCGGCCTTCGCAGGAAACGAACGATGAGAGCGAACGTTAAAGGGACACTGACATCCCCCAAATTTTTTTTTTCCTTTTTTGTCAGGAGATTCATTATGGTGTCGGAATACTACCCAATTAATATTTTGCTACAGAGTCACGTATTTTTTCAATAAAGCCAAAAAACGCCACTGCGCGAAATCGAAACCGAAACGGAGAAGTGGAGAGGATAGCGTGAGTGGCGGAAGTCACGTGGCTACACCCGACCGTGCGGCTTTTTTTTTTCTTTTCCTCCTCCTCTTTCCGCACGTAGCACCGTAGTATGGTAACCGTAGCAGACGAAATGCGTTCGCTCGCCGTGGTATTCCTTTGCAGTTATGTTTGTTCCGCTCGCTGTTCTGTATTTCAAGATTAGTTGTTTTGTACATTTAATTGGCAATTAGTAGTGAGTGCCCGAGTGCCGTGGTGAATTCCCGTGATCAGCTCCGAAAAGAATACTCCCAAGATGTTGCGTGAAGAGTTGCCTCACATGTTCTGCACCTGAAAGTGGCCAGAGTTATGGCAGAGTGCACAAGTTTCCGAAAGATCAACGGGTCGGGATCAATGGCTGGCTGCAATTCCTGTAGAACCATTACGCGAAGCTCGGAAAGCGGACGCTACCCGATTCATATGCTCCTTGCATTTTGTGGAAAGTGATATACATTGAGTTCGCAGGTGTCAAAAATGGAATCCATACCATTTAGTGCGCGACGTATCGTCCACAATTGTTTTTTTCTGTGATAATTGTAAAAAAAGAAATCTAAACAGCGCAGAATGCTTGACAAAAATAAAAAATAAAAGGTACACCCACACCAGGTATTGAACCCGTCCCCTCTGCGTGTGAAGCGGACGTCTTTCCACTGAGCTACTGAAGGAACTCTATCATGCGTAGTTATGCAGCAGGTAGACTGTATGTCGGAAGTTTTCTGCCGATTTCCCTTCCATACATGCACTCCCGGCTTGAAGTCGAGCAGCACCAAGCATAGGGCACATTCGCACCTCGTAAAGTAACCGTACGCGTGCGTATTCAACTCGAAGTACGCACTTCGTGCTTGACGTTTGAGCGAGCGATGTCTTCAGCCACGAGAAGGGAGGACGGCTCGGCGACGTCTTCGTGCAATCGGCTAGCTGGTCGGGCGTGTCGTACGGGGTGAATATTAGTTCTTTTGATCGGTACAAAATTTCTCTTTCGAAGAAAGACAGAATTCGCCAGTACCGTGAACGACAGTTCTGAAGTAGAGGTTCAACGCCCGTCGTCCGCTGCCATCCGCTAGTGCTAGTCCCACGATACGCGAAACGACGCCATGTCGAGAATTATGCAGTGAACGCACAGAAAGCTTCCGGTTGTCTGTGCTACCTTTTTTTTTTCAATCAACGTATTTGCAGCTCTTTTGAAGCCACAAAAAATGGGTTTCATATTTTTTTCTATTTTTAATATTGACTGTGTGTCTTTAATGACCCACGACTTTGATTAAATTTGGTGGTCGCATCGATACCTTACAAAAACGGCCCGTGACCACGGAAAAGAGAGTGAGCGAGACTCGAACCGGCCAGTTCTCTATCGGCGGTTTTCGGGCGGAAAGAAACCGAATTTCGAGCCGCAAATTCTGTTCTGGGTAGTTGGGCTCTCATATGTCACGTACAACTAAAAACCTCGGCGAGCATAAATACCCTGTCAGTGTCCCTTTAAGCAGCGCGCGACGCGGGCCGTTCGACCTTCCTCGGGGATTATTTCCGTCGAGATAATCTCCGAAAAGCCTTCCCGGCTATGTTCCGGTCTTCGCGAAAAATAGCTCATAGGGTAGGGTCCGGGGTATGGGGACGGAATAGACACGTTCGTTCATTTGCTTTGGTGTTGTGCAAGAAAACAATCAGCTCTCTTCAAAATGCGCCACAAAACAAGCCGGACTTCGTTCGATCGTCGTGAAGTGACTGTCGTAAACACTGTATATTGGATATGGCAGGGGCGGATGCAGGAATTTCCCGAGGGGGGGGGGGGGGGGGGGGGGGTCAGGTCTTGGTCTGCGTACCATTTGTTTAGGAACCCCCTCCCCCTCTCCCTCGTTTCACGCCCTAAATTTTACACATGCAGAAATCAAGAGGGTGGTCAGGACATCCGGACCCCCCCTCTAAATCCGCCCCTGGGATATGGTGTGTTGTTCTGAAATCCTGTTCGGATAACGCGGCACTGTGTGGTATGTACATTATATGCTGTTCGATTGATGAGACTCATTTAATTTCACGTTGCGAGCGGGGAATACCCATGCATTTTGGCTATCCTGCGTGGTCAAATATTTTCGACAGTTAAGAAATTTCTAGATTGACAAGCCCCTTCTGAGCCTTCGGCACTTGATTCGGAGTGGGGCGAAAGAAGAATATAAGAGTAATGGCCCATAAAAATGTCACATGGCACGGATCTCCCTAACTGGAACTGTGTGTGTGTGTGTGTGGGGGGGGGGGGGGGGAGGGGGGGGGGTCTGCTGCGTCTGCTGTTTCTTTTTGCTAAGATCATTATCGGGAAGTTTGTGCAATCCAGTCCCAGCCCGCGCTCAGATTTCAAAAGTGGAAGGACGTGAATAAAGACATAAGCAACACCCCGAGAAAAAGCTCGAAGTTGAACTAATAGCTTTCTTTCGCGTCTTTTTCTTTAAACAAAAACAGTAGCCACTACAACTTCGTGTGCACCGAGGACGGTGGGGAGTCAGCCTCCCCTCCTATTTTTGCTTGTTTGCGTTTTGTGCGGGGGAGTAGTCGGAGTCGCTGTGAGTTCCGAATACACGGGGCTTTACGGGACAAAAGCCCAGATGCCGCCCACTTCTATGAACAATTTTAGGACTCCAGTGCCTTCTGACGTTTTTACGCGACATTTTTTTTATATTTTCTTGTTACACGGCAAAGAAAGCATGTCGTTTCCTTCCCGTGATGGAGACGAGGTTTCCAGCCTTCTGGTCAAGTAGACTAGAGACAAACACCAGAGCCCTTACGATAAAGAAAGAGGGACATTTAAGACAAACAGACAAGAAAGGCTTGTCTTGTCTGTTTGTCTTAAATGTCCCTCTTTCTTTATCGTAAATTAATAACCAACACGCTCAACTATCTGCAGAGCCCTAGCTCAGCCTACAAGCGAACGTGTCGTCTTGGAGAACGATACTCACAATAGACACCACATCCGCTGATGAGTTTTCTGCGAATTTTTTTCGTTTCTCTTGCTTAGCTTTTTCTTTTTTTTTTTTGCAATAACTTCGCGTTCTTGTCGTCTTAGTAGGGTGTAGCCCTTGTCAAATCCTGTCTTTCTCTTAACTCTCTTTTTCTCCTCTTACTCATGTATGAATGTTTTATCTATATGAACTTTTTTTTTTTCTGCTGTTAAATATTTTCTACCGAGGTCCCGCCTCTAGCTCGCTGATCTACGGCTACAAAATTAGTGAGAGGTCCCAGCACGGAGCATTCAGCATGTCTCTTGCACTGTCACCATGGCCCTCTTTGGATCCAATGTTCAAACTGAAAGGCACCAAGGGAACTGCGAATTTAGAGTTTCAGTGCCTACTTTGCCTCCCCGAAAGAAAGCTTCTTTCATCTGCTAAGTCCAGAATTCGAGCCTACGAAAACACGTAAAGGTAAGCGCTTTTTAATTATTTTTTTTCTGTGGAAACCACTGATTAAAAAATTTAAGATTTTTGTGTATAGTTCATAATTTGGCGTTTGCATCCCAATTTTACATCGCAACATTGCCTTTTTTCATTCTAGTGTATACCCGCTGACGTACGGCGTAAAGTACGCTTCGAACAGTTGATGAAGATATTGATATTTATTTGAGCTCAGGGGAGCCGCGGCAAGTTGCTGAGGGAGTTTACGCAAATTGTATTTTCGGATATCGGTAGCTCATAATGCTGCTTCCAAGCACACCATTGTGACATGAGCGATATGGATGTGAGATTCGGTAAAATATTTGGTCTTCTAAAACAAACCATAATCCGTTTCGACTTTAAGTGTGAGCGTAGCAGAAGCTACAAAAGCGAGCTCCGGGCTTTCAGTGTACAGTCAAACACGAGCGCTCGTGCAGTGCAATCACGTTGTTCAGGGCCGTTCATTTTTCCTCTCTTTCTCCCGAAAGAGGGGAGAGATGAACGACCTCAACTTCGAGCGCCAACTTCTCTTGATTTGTAATAAAAAATAAACACAAAACTTAAACGACTTTGTACATTATTCGCCGCTAGTAATACTAATATTTGTCTGCTTATAGTTAATAAGTTACCTTATTACCACATACAGGAATACTAAGTGAAAAATCGCGTTTTTGCCTGTATTTCTCAAAGTAATTGAAAAGTAATCGAGTAAAGTAACGAAGTAATTAATCGATTACATTTTAAAGCCACTACTTTGTAACGGTAATCCGTTACTTTGATGGCCCAGTAATTGTAATTGTAATTAATTACTTTTACAAGTAACGGGCACAAGTCTGGACTGAGGTCGTCGCAGGTACTCGTAGATCTCCCGAGAGCGTTCACCATAGCGGGGGCGCGGGTCGTTTGGGTGGAATCCGCGCAGCCCGAGTCGTCGGTATGGGCATCGGCGGTACAGATGGTCAGCTTCCCCGCAGTGGTAACACAGCGGGCTGTGGTATCAGTGTGATAACAGTGTGACAGTGTGACAATGACAAAGCTACACGTGGTGTGCTCTGGTTATCGGTGACGTCTGCAGGATCGCCTATAGACCTTTGCAAAAGTTGCCTTCTGCGCGCTGCCATCTTTGTCTGCTGGGCTGTGGAACGCCTTCTGAGCATGCGTTGTTGGTCTGCTGTGCGGTATATCGGATGCTGAGCATGCGTCCACAGCTCAGTGACTCAGCATTTTCCGCCCGGGCGCTTCGTTCGAGACTGCCGCTGGAAAGGTCTATAAAAGGGCTTACGAAATAAAACACGGGGCTTCCTTTTCCCAGACGTCTCGTGCGAGTGGTTCATTCTTCGTTACTCGCAATCGCACGCCGATAGTACGGCGGCGCGACATGGTATCAGAAGTGGGCGTATCACCAGTCTAGGTTTGCGAAAGCGAGCGTAAAAGACTATGGTGAAGGAAACACCACCGGCACCTACGGGAACGTTTGGACTTCAACAGCCACCACAGCTGGACTTCGACAACACAACAGAGTGGCCGGCGTGGATAGAACATTTCGACGATTACCGCTTCGCCACGGGCATCAACGAAAAAACCGGTGAGGCACAAGTCCGCACGCTATTGTACACAATGGGCCGGCAAGCAAGGGAAAGTTTTGCTACGTTCGACCTTTCGGCAGAAGAGGCAAAGGACTTCGACCTTGTCAAGCGAAAGTTCGACGGGCACTTCGTCAAGGAACGAAACGTTGTGTTTGAAAGTGCGTGTTTTCACCGAAGGCTACAGAAGCCAGGAGAGTCCATGGACCAGTACGTTACGGCACTGCACGTCCTCGCAGACCGCTGCGAATTCGGTGAGATGAAACAACGCATGATCCGTGACCGGTTTGTCGTGGGGCTCCATGATGAAAAGCTTTCTGAAAACCTGCAAATGGACGCTAAGCTGACTTTGTCATCGGCGTTAGACAAGGCACGCCTCAAGGAAGTGGTGCACCAGCAGCAGCGAGAACTTCGTTCAGGAGAGCCCGGTCAACAGGCCTGCACTTCGACGAAAGAGGACATGAACGTGGACGCCGTAAGTCGACGCCGGGATGCACCTCAAAGAAAAGTCTATGGGTCGGAAACATCACATCGGGACAAGCAGTGTTCATAAGGTGGAGGCGACCAGCATCCAAGGTCGGTGTGTCCTGCAAGGGCACAGAAGTGCTTCAATTGCCACACCAAGAGAGATTTCAGCCGGGCCTGCAGGAAGGAGCCGGCGTCGTCTCTAAGAAAGGTACAAGTTTCATCCGTACAATGGACTGGCGAACTTTTTCTGGGGGCGATAAATGTTCCGGACGCGAAAGCGCGGTATGTCCAGATAACCCTGAACTCTGTACCAGTGTTTGCTAAAGTCGATTCAGGAGCAGAGGCCACCCTTGTACCGTCGACGTTTCCAGGCATTCCCTCCAGGCTGGAAACAGCAAGCGAAGTACTGACTGGTGCGGGAGAAAATCCCCTTACGGTACTTGGAAAGTTCAAAGCTAACTTAAACTGGAAGGACAAAGTGTCAATGCAAACTGTCTATGTCTCGTGAGTCCGATTCGTCATGTACTTCTAGGGTTACCAGCCATCGAGGATTTGGGAGTTGTAAAGTTCATCGATGGAGTGTCTCTTGATAAACAAAATTATGACGTTCTGTACCCGCAGGTGTTCAATGGTCTTGGAACCATTCCGGGAGAATGCAACATCCGATTGAATTTGGATGTGGTCCCGTACGCTATACACGCGCCCCGACGAGTCCCGATTCCTATGCGTGAGGCGGTAAAGCAAGAAATCGAAAAAATGAAAGGGATGGGAGTCATCCGGAAGGTCGACGGTCCTACAGACTGGTGCGCCGGGATCGTTCCGGTCTTAAAACCGTCCGGAGACGTACGTGTGTGTGTTGACCACACACAGTTAAACAAAAATGTCCAGAGAGAGCGATACGTGCTCCCAACGGTAGACCAGGCATTGGAACTGCTTGCAGACGCAGCGTATTTCTCAAAGTTAGATGCTAATTCGGGATTTCACCAGGTAAAACTAGCGAGGTCATCCCAGGAACTAACGACGTTCATAACGCCCTTTGGAAGGTATTGTTTCACTAGACTGCCCTTCGGCATTACGTCAGCGCCTGAATACTTCCAAAAGAGAATGTCTGAGATCCTAGATGCCCCGCAGGGGGCACCTGTGAAAGCAGGTGTTTGGAGAGTGGCGTCTCCACGGACCCCGAGCCATGCGGGCTCGCCCGCCCACGTATGGCTGTGCGTGGCTTTCCCGTGTCTGGGGAAAAGGGCATCCTGGTGGTTGAGCCGAGCCCGGGGTAGGTTTGGACCCTTCGGGGCCCACCGGGTGAGGCAATACACCACTTCGGCCCCCGCTTCTCATAGACGGGAGTCCTGGTAAGGCCCGGCCAGGATGATTCAGTCTAGTCGCCACTTCTACTATCCCCTCTCTACTTTCCCCTTGTCTTCTTCTCCTTTTCACTCTTCTCATTTCTCTTCTTTCCTTTTTCAACTCCTTTGGCGGCAAGGGCTAACCTTGGGTGGCGAAAGACCTCTTGTCCAAAACCACACTTGGTTATAGAGACTGGGCAGCACTAATAGAGTAACGTCTTCAGCCAAGCCCTTCTTGTTATGAAGCGTTACCTATTCCCTTGTTGGGCTCGGTGGTGGGCGGTGCACCACAGTTTCCGAACACCATTCCCCTCTTATGGGTTCCAAGCTAAAACAACTTGATCGGCCTCCGAAAAGAGTCCGGACCGAAGCACTTTCAACATTTCTAAAACAAGACAACTCGGACGACAACTTTACAAGATTTTTTGTCTTACACTCCGACGACACTTCTAAGGCGCTGTCAAAACTATCTCCATTCCTTGTTGCCAAAACTCTCCAAAACACGCTCGGGGCAAAATATGAAGCGAAGAAGCTTTTTTCCGGTGACCTTCTTGTCGAGATATATGAAAGATATCAGGCAACTGCCTTGCTCAATCTGAAAATGATACATGACCTCAAAGTGACCGCATCTGCACACCGTACGTTGAACACCATTCGCGGTGTGATATCAGAGGATGACCTCGTAACCAGTTCTGAAGAGGAAATCGTGGAAGGTCTAAGCACTCAAGGTGTCGTCGCCGCAAAACGAATTAAAATTCGTAAGGATGGTGAGGAACGACCCACCAAATATGTTATACTAACATTCGAGAAAAACGCGCTGCCCCCTACTGTAAAGGCGGGTTACATCAACTGCAAAGTGCGGCCGTATGTCCCAAACCCGCTACGCTGCTTTCGCTGCCAGCGGTACGGTCACGGTTCACGAGCGTGCCGTGGTCGTGAGACCTGTGCCAGGTGCAGCGGAACTGACCATACCGCTGATGACTGCAACCTCGGCTACAAATGTGTAAACTGCAACGGCGACCATCCTGCCTATTCTCGATCTTGTAATCACTTTAAAAAGGAAAAAGAAATACTTGCTCTCAAGATGAAAGAAAGTATTACCTACCAAGAAGCAAAGCGCCGCCTCTCTGGTTTCCAGAGAGGCTCTTTTGCCGAGGCGGTGTCCAGCAGAGGACCTGCACCGTCCAAGGTATCAGTGGCAACCCAGGTGTCTTTTTCACACCACGGGAAGCCACTGCAGTCCTCTACGCCCAGGCTGAAGCTTACGCTTCCTGGGCATTCTATCTCAGCTGCGAAAGCAGCAGATGCACCTAGTCGCACCAAGGACCTAGGTGCCACAGCAGCGATGGAGGTCACGCCTTCGTGTCGACCTCCTGGTCCCGTCCCTCAGGCCACGGAGCAAGCAGCACGTGCCACGTGCGACAGATGATCGAGACGAGACTGTGGGCCCACCTAGCACGTCGACCGCCGCCCCATCAGGCCACGGCAGGGACCGTGGGCTGCTCCCACGATCCCTAGACAACTCTAAGGCCTCTGGCAGGCCTGCCAAGAAGTCACCAGAGGCAGAAAGGACTGCAGATGCAGGTAACCTTTCTGCTCCAGAGCCAGATCCTGAGGAAATGGAGTGGCAGACCCAGAAACAAAAGCATAAATTGAAAACACGAGTATCTCCTCCTTGATGAAATCATCACATACATCACCCTCCTTTTTCTCCATCTGATACTTAAATTTCTATAAAGAATGACGGCAATCATCCAGTGGAATTGCCGAGGTCTACTGAGGAACTTTGATGATATTGAGTTCCTTCTGGAGGAATACCACCCACTTGCTCTATGTTTACAAGAAACGCATCTCAGTTCAAAGCATGCAAATTTTCTTAGACGCTATCATATTTTTAGAAAAGACCGAGAGAATGCGTGTGTTTCTGTGGGAGGAGTTGCAGTGGTTGTTCCAAAGCACCTTCCCTGCTCCGAAATCGCTCTTAATACTGGGCTAGAGGCAGTAGCGGTGCGCATCCTCCTTCACGAAGTGGTGACTGTATGTTCCGTGTACATTCCTCCTTCTTTTACCTTTTCGACAAATGATTTTAATGCGTTTTTACATCAACTTCCTGAACCTTTTCTTTTACTTGGCGATTTTAACGCGCATAATTTTTTGTGGGGTAGTGACCATATCGATGCTCGCGGTCGAATGATCGAGTCAATTTTAATGTCGCATGCACTTTGCCTTTTTAACACTGGAGAACCGACCTATTTTAGCCCATCATCATTATCGTCCTCATGTATTGATCTTTCCATCGGTAGTGCGTCCATTTTTACTTATTTTACGTGGGCAGCAGGCACTAACCCATATGGAAGCGATCGCTTTCCTATTTTCATAAAGAACACCATTCCTCCAAAGTGCACGCCAACGCGGACTATCCGTTGGAAGTTTGAGAAAGCGAATTGGTCTCTTTTCACTGAAACAACACAACTTGCATGCACGCCACTTGAAGAACTTTCTGTCGACCAAGTTACAGAGTTGTTAAGTAATTTTATTCTTCAAGCTGCAGAGCTTGCTATTCCTAGGAATTCCACGCATCTCCCACGGCGACCCAAGCCGTGGTGGAATGAAGAGTGTACCGAGTCACGGAAAAAACAAAATAGAGCCTGGGGTATCTTTCGACGTTACCCCACACAAAGCAACCTCCGTTGCTTTAAGCAAATGAAAGCTCGGGCAAGGTACATCCGACGTCAGTCAAAGCGTAAAAACTTCCAGGGGTACGCCTCTTACATTAACAGTAGTGCAACAGTCAAAGAAGTCTGGGACAAAGTTCATCGCATTGAAGGGAGATATCATGCCTTCTCAGTCCCACTCCTCTCATACAATGGGATTTGTCCGGAAAGTCTTAAGGAGCAAGCGGATCTTCTCGGTGAGCATTTTGCTCTTGTATCGAGCTCCCAACATTATTCATCTGCATTTCTCGCATAAAAAGCACGTGCAGACTCACATGCTGTGAAGACTACAGGTGCGGCCCATGAAGACTACAATCTACCTCTCACGATGCGTGAACTCGAAATGGTCCTTCACTTAACTAAGCCTTCAGCTGCAGGACCTGATGGCATACACTATCAGATGTTAACACATCTTCATCCTTCCACATTATTTCTTATTTTGTACCTTTTTAATCGCATATGGCACAAGGGCAAATTCCCTTCGGCATGGAAGGTAGCCACTGTTGTTCCTCTTTTAAAACCTGGCAAGGATCCTTCTTCTGCGTCAAGCTATCGCCCTATCGCCCTTACTAGCTGTCTGAGCAAGACTTTTGAGCGTATTGTGAACAAAAGACTTATGTACTATTAGAAAAAGAAAACGTCTTGGATAAGAATCAATGTGGGTTTCGTTCCTGTCGTTCTACGGTTGACCATTTGGTTCGTCTTGAAACCGTAATACGTGAAGCTTTTGTCAACAGACAGCTGTGCGTATCAGTGTTCTTTGATATGGAGAAGGCATATGACACAGCATGGCGTCATGGAATGCTCCTTGATTTGTATGAAGTTGGGGTACGAGGTAGGATGCTTGCTACCATCAATAGCTATCTTTCTAATCGAACCTTTTTTGTGAAGCTAGGAGCGTCTTTCTCTAAAGAATTCGTCCAGGAGACTGGGGTACCTCAAGGGGGAGTCCTCAGCGTTACTCTCTTTTTGGTAAAGATGAGTTCAATAGCCCGTTCCCCACCTTCCTCTTTGCAATATTCAATCTATGTCGATGACCTTCAAATCTCTGTTTCATCGTGCAATCTTTCTATTTGCGAACGGAGGCTTTAAGTTGGTATCAACAATCTCCTAAAGTGGGCAGATGAAAACGGTTTTAGTTTCTCTCCGGAAAACACGGTTACTGTCTGTTACTCCCCTATAAGGGGAGTCCCTGCGGATCCCTCTCTATATATGCGTCAGACCCCTATCCCGGTGAAAGTAGACCACAAGTTTCTGGGCCTCACTTTTGACCGTAAGCTATCGTTTGTGCCTCATATAAAAAGTTTGAAGTTAAAATGTCAGAAATCACTGAACCTCCTTAAAGTCTTGTCCCACAAGACATGGGGCTCTGACCGTCTTTGTCTTTTGCGAATCTATCGCTCGGTAATCCGCTCACGCCTGGACTATGGCAGCTTTGTGTACGGATCTGCTAGGCCATCAGCTCTTAAGGCACTCGATCCCATCCATCATCAGGGACTTCGCCTGGCAATAGTTGCCTTCAGAACGTCGCCTGTGCTCAGTCTCTATGCTGAGGGAAATGAGATGTCTCTCGACAAACGGCGATTCTCCTTGGGATTCATGTATTCATTAAGGATACGATCAATCGCTCAGCATCCAGCCCGGGAGGCAGTGGAGGGCACGAAATATCAAAGGACATTCGAAAACAAGCCTAGCGTTATCCCTCCATTTGCGATGAGAAATAGGAATGTGGCAGAGTCAGTTGGGATAGACAGTAGGCTTCCAGTTGCCGCAGTTCCAAAGACGGTGGCACCATGGGATTGCAACTGCATACGTTGCGATCCTTCACTAACAAAGTTTAATAAAAAGGATACCCCATCCGAGGTCATGCGACAAGTATTTTACGAACTCCAGAAGCAGCATGATTCTCATTCACACTATTACACAGACGGCACAAAAACGGAATCATTTGTTGGCTGTGCCATGATCGGCCCATCAGTAAGAAGTGTCCGCAGGCTAAATTCGTTCGCCACTGTTTTCACTGCTGAACTGTGCGGCCTTCTGCTTGCAATAGATCACATCATCCAAACACGTAACTCCCGGTCAGTCATATATACAGATTCGCTGAGTGCGTTACGGGCTCTGATGTCACTTGAAACCCCAAAGAATGCCCTCATTGTTTTATTACAAAACAAAATTGTAGCAGCGACAAGGAAGGGATGTAATGTTCTATTCTGCTGGGTGCCGAGCCATGTCGGAATCCCAGGTAATGAAGAGGTAGATCGTGCTGCGGGCACTTGTGGCACCCGTACTGTGGACATTAGTGGTATCCCATTCAGAGATTACTGTGCCCAAGTCAAATATCATGTTAAAGCTCAGTGGCAAACAGAATGGAGCCTACAGGTGTCAAACAAACTGCACATGATTAAGCCCTTTCTTAGTGAATGGGAGAGTGCTAGGCACAGAGACAGGTATTATGAGGTAGTCCTTTGTCGTCTACGCATTGGGCACACGCGGCTGACGCATGGACACCTTTTGCGTGGGGAGGACCCTCCTGAATGTGAGCATTGCCAGGAACCTTTGAGTGTCTTGCATATTATTCTCGAATGTCCTGCGTATGATGATAAACGCCGCCATTACTTCTCCCAGCTCTACAAAGAGCACGTCCCTCTACATCTATGTGTGTTGCTTGGAAATGAGCCACTACTTCCACCCACCTAGGTTTTTAAGTTTTTAAAAAGTATTGATCTTTTACACAAATTGTAGCATTATTTATAATAAAAGGTCCTAGTCTTATTTGATACATTTTTTTCAAATTACCAGCTACAAAAGCTCTTTCTTCTTCAAAATCCTCTTCTGCAATAGTATCATTTCTTGGCGCATCATAGCCTTAGATGCTTTTGCGCCACAAAACCCCAATCTACTACTACTACTATCCTAGATGGCCTCCCTGGCGTAGTTAACATGATAGATGATATCCTCGTGTTTGGTTCGGACAAAGCACAACACGATGAGCGTGTGAAAAAAGTCGTGGACAGACTCGCAGAGTCAAACATGACACTGAACTGGACGAAGTGTATGTTCGGTGTAAAAGAAGTTAGTTTTCTAGGTCATCTTCTGAGCGCAGATGGCATAAGGCCTGACCCAAAAAAGCTGCAAGCGGTCAAAGATATAAAATCGCCGACAAACGTGTCGGAAGTACGAAACATTCTAGGTATGGCCAATCACTTGGGCCGTTTTCTGCCTAATCTCGCTCAGAAAACTGCACCGTTGCGAGAACTCTAAAAAAAAACCACGGAATGGGCTTGGGGCCCCACTCAGGAAAATGCTGGGAACGATCTAAAAAGCATGATTTGTTCTTCCGAGTGTATGGCTAAGTATGACCCAACCCATCCGACAATCCTTTCGGCAGACGCGTCGTCATTTGGGCTTGGAGCCGTCCTCTTTCAAGAACAGCAAGGGGTACGACGGCCTATCGCTTTTGCATCGCGGTCTTTGACCAAAGCTGAGACGCGCTATGCGCAGATTGAGAAAGAAGCGTTGGCACTGGCATGGGCTGCAGAGAGGTTTGACGAGCACCTAAGGGGCTTAGACACGACGTTCGAGACCGACCATAAGCCTCTAGTTACGTTGCTGGGACGCAGTCCGATAGATGTGTTGCCGCCTCGAGTTCAGAAATTTAGAATGAGATTAATGTGCTATAGATTTAATTTTGTGTTTGTACCGGGCAAGTGCATTGCAACCGCCGATGTTTTGTCGCGGGCACCTCTCAATCAGATGCCAATGGAAAGGGAACGTCTCACAATTCAAGAGGTGTTAAAGTTCTCTCAGGGATGTTTAATGGGTCTTAAAACAGGAGACGATTTGTTGTCCCATGTAAAAACAGGTCAAACTACAGACGAAGTGTGTAAAACGCTGGCTCAGCTGTTTCGTAAGGGCTGGCCTAAAAAACCGTCTGTCCCTTGCTCCCTTCGACGTTACTGGCAAGAGAGGACCGCCATAACTGTGTGTGATGGGTTTTTGTTAAAAGGTACAAGATTAGTTGTTCCGCAGGCACTTCGTGATGAAGTGTTATCTCACCTGCACGATGGTCACCAAGGAATCAGCAGATGTCGAGCTCTTGCACAAGGGTCTGTTTGGTGGCCTGGCCTAAGCAAGCAACTGGCAGTGATGGTAAACAACTGCAATGTGTGTACCGAGTTCAGTTTTCAGAAGGCTGAACCGATGATGCCGACCATGACTCCACTGTTTTCCATGGGAAAGAGTAGGGGTCGATTTGTGCAAGATAAGGAACTCTGACTATCTTGTGGTTGTAGATTATTTATCAAGGTACCCGGAAATCTGTGTTCTCCCTTCGACAGGCGCAACTGTTGTTATAGAGAGGCTTAAAAGCATATTCGCACGACATGGGGTGCCAGAGACTGTTGTCTCCGACAATGGTCAGCAGTTTTCATGCTGTAATTTTGAAGAGTTTGCGAATCTATACGGTTTTCAACATGTCACTTCGAGCCCGAGGCACCCTCAAGCCAACGGAGAAGCGGAAAGAATGGTGCAGACAATTAAGCGTCAGCTGCTCAAATCAGCCGACCCTTACTTAGCTCTCCTAGCCTATAGGGCCACCCCAGGGATTACCGGCAAAAGCCCGTCAGAAATCCTTATGGGCAGACGTCTACGGACACGCGTACCAATGCTTCCGCAGGTGCGCCTTCAAAGAAACGTTGACTTTAAAATGTTGGCGATAAAGGATCGTCATCTAAGAGAAAAGCAGCGCAAAAGCTTCGATAGGCGCCATCGGGCTAAGGAGCTTTCTGAGTTTAAGGTGGGCGACAAAGTGTGGGTTTCTGACAGAAGGGCAACGGTCGTGGCCCAAACAGAAAAACCAAGGTCTTACTTGGTTGAGACCGAGCCAGGGGTGAAGTTAAGGCGAAACCGCCGAAACTTAAAGGTACTGCCAGCGGAGGCAGAGGACGATGAAGGCTACGATATACCGGACAGTGAGAGTGACGTAAGGGTCGAAGATTCGGAAGCTAGAAGCGATATAAGTTCCGATCCTTCTCCAGTGACTACGAGGACACCGACGACCGTCGTAACCACAAGATTGGTTAGAGTAGTTAAGAAACCGATCAGACTGGGGATTGATGATTAAGCGGTATCTTGAACAGTGTTTGAGTTCTAACGTATTTTTTATTTGCTAACATGTTATTATTTTTCTCCCAAGAAAGGGAGGTGTGGTATCAGTGTGATAACAGTGTGACAGTGTGACAATGACAAAGCTACACGTGGTGTGCTCTGGTTATCGGTGACGTCTGCAGGATCGCCTATAAAAGGGCTGACGAAATAAAACACGGGGCTTCCTTTTCCCAGACGTCTCGTGCGAGTGGTTCATTCTTCGTTACTCGCAATCGCACGCCGATAGTACGGCGGCGCGACACGGGCGTCGGTCGGCCGTCCTCCAGACGTCTGTCTTCCTCAGTGCAGGTTGCTCTGGGCGAACGTGCGCCTGATCTTCCTGGGGTGCAAGCCCGCGTGTGTTGTCGCCGCGCGGGAAGTCAACCTCCACCTGCTCGTGGTGCACCCTGCCAGCTTCATTGCTGCAACGGAGGCTCTGGCGAAAAACCCCTTCCCTGGGGGGAGGAGACTCGGGACGGGACTCCTCTCTAACCAAGGGGAACAGCAAATATCACTACGGCGATTGGTTGGTGGCTCAAGATTGTCATTGACTGTCGTCGACCCACGAGTGCGGCGCATTTTGTGTCTTGTCGCGGAGTCGGGCTGGTTGTCGGGCTCCGGGGACCCTGTTTCCCCGGTGGTCCTTCCTGGGTTGTACTTCTGGCTGCGACCCAGATGTAATTTTTTCCAGGTTCCCAAGTGGTGTTCCACACGAAATTCGCATTTGATCTGAGGATCCGATTCATTTATGTTGGATTGGATTCCCGTCTGCTGCCCAGGGTGGGAGCAGACTTTTTAGCATGCCTGCTATACCTTTGTGGTGCGGGCTGAGGAGCAACATTTATTTCACAGTTTTTTAAGTCTCCTCAATATACTTTGTCGTCGGGGGTACTGCGGCGTCGGGGCGTCTCTTTGTGGTGGCGCCGTGGCTTGGCGGGGAGCTTGCGGCGGGCGTCGGGCCATGGCGGCGTAGCTCAACGTAGGTTCCTCCGGTGCCACCGTGGTGACGGGAACCTCTGGTTGGAGCGCCCGATGCACTTCTTCTCGGGCAGCCTCGGCGATGCAAAGGGTTGGCGGACGACTGGCGGTTGGCAGCAACCTTCGTACTTCCTCCCGGACGACCTCCCGGATAATTTCCCGGGTGTCCGGCGTACCGGGAGTGTTGTCGCTGTTAAGCAGCGTGGGTGCAGCGACGACTGGATATCGCTGGTAGTGGGAAGCGCGCGCTCAATGTTGGTTGCTTCAGTGATGAAACCTTCGACTATATTAGATGGGCTCCGCACAAGGCCACCGAAGATGTTTTCTTTCACGCCGCGCATCAAGACCCGCAGCTTTTTCTTTTCGGGAGCGGTTGGGTCGGCGCGATTCATCAGGTGGAGAACGTCTTCGACGAAGCTTGTGACGCTCTCAGTCGGACTTTGGGTTCTCGCTCGCAGGAGTTCTTCGGCACGCTGTCGTCGGTGCTGGTTGGCAAAGGTGCGTCGCAGCTCGGCCTATAATTCTTCCCACGACAAAATTGACGCTTCGTGGTTCTCGAACCAGGTGCGTGCCGTGCCTTCCAGAGCGAAGTAGACGTTCTGAAGGCACTGCTCCGGTGTCCACTGGTTATGGCGGGCCACTCGTTCGTAATGCTGTAGCCAATCTTCAACGTCCTCGTGGATCTCCCCGTGGAAAGGCGTCGGAGTCCGGGGTGCGACGGGCAGGTATACGACGGCAGAAGCGGCCGGGGTCTCCGACTGGTTGGCCATCGTCGTGCTCCTTGTTTGCCTGGTCTTGGGTAGTAAGGGTCCTAATTCCGGGGGTAGGCCAAGGTTCCGGCGGCTTGATCGGATCCTGGTCTGGTCTTCGTTCGGTTCTTGGGGGCTTGGGCTCGGACTTGAACTGCGGGAAGTCGGAGGGGAGCGCTGCACGGGCATGCGGTACCCCGCACCTCCACCAGAATGTCACGGGTGGTGACCAAAATAATGATAAAAAACAGGAAGAAATAAACTTTTAATGTGGCGAACTTGTGCCCAAACCAAAAAGGGAATAGAAGATAATAACAAAGCGTCGCGAGCGTCGAAGTCGGCGAGACAGCAGAGGCGAACGCTGGGGCGAAAACTGACCCCGGATGGCCACGCGGAGCCCCTCCTTTTGTACACGCGTGGGCTTCTGGAGCAGTCTGCGTAGAAGATTCGGCGTGTAGAACATTCTAAACTCGAATCAGCAACACAGTTCTCGAATTTACCAGAACATTACAATAGAGCCAACAAAAATGCGTTCCCGCAGCCAGGAATCGAACTCTGGCTTTCTGCGTGGAAGGCACGCGCGATAACCGTTAGACCACGAGCGCGCTGCCTACTTAGTCAGCTGCGCTCGCGGCAATATTATTTCAATATTGACATTCCAATTTATCCAAATAAATACATATATATGTAACCAATAGTACGTCATAATTTCCAATATTGGATTCCAATAATAATTCAGCATTTCCAATATCGGTGTCCAATAATAGGCTCCGATATCCGATAGCGGTATCGAATGATACACCCGGATTTCGGATATTGTAATCAAAGATTATGTCGCAATTTCCGATAATCGAATAGACTGATACACCATTTTCATGCAAGAATGTTAGCCAGTTGTACTCGGACTTATCCAATAATGTGATCCAATCACAAACCGAAATTTCTCGAATTTGGTTATCTAGTTAGATACCAGTTTTCCCCAATATTGGCAATCAATAATGATATATAATTTTTCTAATCTTGTTATTCATTATTAGCCTAGATTTTCTTAGAATTGTTTATTAGCTCAGTTCTTATATTATGTTAAGCAGGATAAACTTGAACTGCGTTAATAAGAGCCTCATTTTTCAGCAGGGTTTTGACAACCTGTTGGAAAAATCATTCTTTATTAATAGCTAATATGAAAACTGACGAACGGACATTTCTCTCATCACAAGTACTTGTTTTTATACAGTTGATGTCAGAATAGAAGTGAAGTCATCAATGTTTGCCCTATCCTAAAAGACAACAAACACGTGCATTGTTTTTTTTAATTATCCTCATTAATTTTACTAGTGATATCCCCCGTTGCAGAACTAATTAATGTCGGACCGTTTTGTGAATTTTAAATAAGCCAAAGTGATATAGACAACAAATTAATGTCCCTTTGAAGTATCAACATCAAACTTAGATACAAGTTAACACTGATTTTTTTAAAAACAATTGCTGCCTCTTAAATTTTTGTTTACAAAACGTAATGCGTTTTTGCAGGATTCTCAGCTCGATGATGGCTCCCAGGTTGCGAGCTAAAAAGTGTTGCAGAGCACAATTAAAAAGTTTAGCTTGTGTAATTATTTATTAAAAGGTCATATACGTTCGGGAAAAAAGAGCTACAACACAAGAGAAAGTGATTACCTGCTAAAACCGCAAAGGCGTTTATCTTTCCCAACAATTGAGATCGGGCAGGTGTTTGACGCACTGCGAACGTCATGTCCTGTGAACAAAAAAAAAAAAAAAAGGACAGACAATTAAAATATAGGTCCACGCAATAATATGTTTGCTTTTCATTGGGCGAAATAACATA
Organism: Ixodes persulcatus; assembly: GCA_013358835.2. NCBI lineage: Eukaryota > Metazoa > Arthropoda > Arachnida > Ixodida > Ixodidae > Ixodes > Ixodes persulcatus. The sequence goes on from JABSTQ010009403.1 coordinate 2,107,340, forward strand.
TCAGACATTACAGAGATAAAATACTTTAGGAATTGGTAACTGTTTCCGTTTATTAAACTTCTCCAGACACGCAAATATAAAAAAAAAAAGAATAAGACACAAGCCTTTCCAAGGGAAGAAATAGGACGATCCGTACAGACTCAATAGCGATCGGATAAAGGCAGATATATCTTTTTCAATCATACGCAATCATATGAACGTTAGACACGTCATCACACACCGGATTAGTTTCCTTGGACCAATAGAAAAACGCAGCTTTATTCTTAGAATTAGCACACCGTTAGCTTGTTTTAGCGAAGATATCGTGCAACCAATGCACAGTTGTGTTAGGAAATTATCTAGATTTAATAAAAAGAAAAAAGCCCCAATTAACCTGACTCACATCGCTCGGTGTTTTTTCTTTTTTTTTTAAGGCTCTTATATTTTAAATAGAAGTGCTTATTTGACGGCATTCAATTATTTTTTCTTTCGTTCCGTCAAGAATATGCCAAAAAGACAAGATTGCGGTCTGAACAAAAACATATATGTGGTCAATCGTTAGTTATATAGATTGGAAGAAAGCACAAATAACCTCCTAAATTGGGCACGAGCAAATTTGTAAACAAGTCAGTGGTTATGGGATGATTTATCGCGAAAAACAAAAACAAAAAACAACATAAATCAATAGTACCTAGAAGATATTGATAACAAATGCAAAGCACAGCTGTCAAATTAAGGTTTAGGGTTCCCACGTGCCAGACCAACGAAGAGAATCTGGCGCGTTCCGGCAGAGGGTTAGCGATGAATTTCGACCACCTGGGGATCTTTTTTGAAGGGCAACCGAAAGGTCGGTTGGAGGCAAAACCTCCTAGGAAAAAAAAAAAGCCTAAGTGCTGAATTTTCCCGCGTCACTAACGAAGGCCACCGACCATAGGCCACAGATTGAACACGAGTGCTGCGTCAACGAAACTCCTAGCCAAACGCTGACGCCGTTGTAGTGTCCACTCTCTGTCCTACGGTGGCTTTAGAGGCCACCTTCTTCCCAATAAGCCTCCGTCAGATTGAGCACACGCGTGAGATGACAGCTGTAGAGAACTTAAAACGCCGCGGCAAATTGTTTATTCGTCCCACGCTAGTATATATTACTAGCGAATATGATTGATATTATCATTAAGCGAGAAAAGAGTTCGATGGAACATCTTAAGCGAATACTTCAAAGTGACAAGGACTGTATCAACAAAAGAATCTACAGTTGCGAGGTTTCGTCATCTGTATCTTGGTATTTGTTTCAAGTCCGACTAGCAGGCAGGGAAGGCAATGTCGCTACTTTTCCAAGATCCAGCGTCTTAGGCGTTAGTGTCACTCCGCGTAGGTCTCCCGTCGATCCGTGCCGATATCACTCCCAGCCAGCCAGATCTCGGCGTCGGCCCGCGCGTCGCGTTGTTGTGGGTGACCTCGAGCGACGCGCGCCGACGCTGACGCAGGCGAAGCGCGTGAAAAAAACGCCCCATGTAGTTTGGGGCTTTAAGGTGAAAGGAAGTGAAGGTGCAGTGACGCATCTGACGTAACAAAACGAAGTGCGTAGGCTTTAGGTTCTAGATAGGGTTGCCCTGAAGCAATGCAACCTAGAAGGAAACGTCTGCGCATGACGTCACCCTTAGTGGATCCCTGAACCGTCCCAGGCGGCAAATAGGCCGAAGCTTGACGAGAGTCGCCGCAAAGCGACAGACGCGCGTCCGTCGTGAAGACGCCGCGTACTATATCACTGCGGTCGTTGAGAGAGAGAGAGAGAGAGAGAGAAAACTTTGTTGACTGAGGAAATGGGTCAAGGAGAGTAGAGGTCATGGTGGTGGTGGTGGGCGAGTGGCCGAAGGCCCATCCCCTCCTGGACGTCTTCTCCTTTATTTAGGTTGGTGGTCCCGTGGTGGCGGTCGGCCGAGGCTTCCCGGCGACCTCTTCCGCCCTTTTGACCAGGCGGGCCTGTAGGTCCGGGTCGGGGCTGCGAAGCGAGGCCTCCCACCTCTCCTCAGAAGGGATTTCGGGGAAGGGATCCTGAGGGCATGCCCACATGATGTGGGCCAGGTTGGCATGGGCGCCACATAAGGGTCACGCCGAAGTTGGATAAAGGCTGGGGTGGATATGGGTCATGGTGGCCGGGTTGGGGAAAACTCCCGTCTGGAGATTGGCGCCAGACGTGTGATTGTTCTAAGCTAAGGGATTTGTCTGCCTGCGGATAGATTCTGCGGGAAAGGAGGTAGTAAGCGGTAATGTCATGATATCCGACCAGACGGTCCCGCGCGGACCGGGCTCCGTGGTAGGGATACAGGCTCGGCCCAGCCCGGATAGTAAGTCCTCGGGCTAGGTCGTGGGCCTCCTCGTTTCCCTCAAGCCCAGAATGCGCAGGGGTCCAGATCAGTTGGACTTGAGATTGCGGGGGGTTTCTGCGCAAAATTTTGAGTGCCGTTGCGGATATGCGTCCGGCGGCAAAATTTTGGAAAGCGGTTTTAGAATCGGTAATGATTGTTGCGGGGGTAGGGTTAAGCGTTAGGGCCAGCGCTATCGCCGCTTCCTCCGCCGTTTCCGGGATGGGCGTCCGGACTGTGATCGAATCTAGCGGGTTGCTGTTGGAGTTATTGCGAACTGCGACTGCGGTGAATGCTTCGTGGTGTCTATATTCCGCTGCATCTACGTACACGACTCGGGGGTCGTTTTTGTAATTCTTGTGTAGGGCGCGGGCTCGTTGTTCCCTCCGACCGGTGTGGTGCGTAGGGAGCATGTTGCGGGGGAGTGGTTTGGCTATAATGTGCGCGTGGATATCTAGGGGAATGGTTGTCGCGTCCTGATGTAGGCTGTGGTGTCCTATTCTTAGATTTCGGAGAATGTGTCTTCCTGTGGGGGTGCGGGCGAGGCGTTCATATTGTCCCATTAGATGGGCTTCAACGAGTTCGCTGGCCTTGTTGTGAAGGCCTAACCCTTCGAGTCTGGCAATGGATGTGCCTGGGGGAAGGCGTAGCGCCGCCTTGTAAGCGCGTCTTGTGAGGATATCGATTTTGTCAGTTTCTGCCTTGGTTAATTTAAGGTAGGGGATGGAGTAGACTATTCTGCTCACGACGAAGGCTTGGAGCAGGCGGACGCTGTCCTGCTCAGTCAGGCCTGCGTGTTTGTTGGTGACTCTCTTGAGCAGACCTATAGTTTGGTTTATGTTCCTTTCTATGGTCTGGAGAAAGTTGTGATTGAGTCTGGTGGATTGTATCTGCAGCCCAAGGACTTTGAGGGCAGGGACCTCTGGGATCTCTCTCCCGTCAATGTGGAGTTTGATGTTGGAGGGGCGTTGTTTTTTCTGATTCGGTGGAATGACGAGTAGCTCAGACTTAGCTGGAGAGCAGGCCAGGCCCGCTCTCCTCGCCTCCCCCACCACCACCTCTATGCCTCCCTGCAGCGTTTCTTCTATGTGGCCGTCATTCCCCTCGTTAGTCCAGAGGGTGATGTCGTCTGCATAGAGGCTGTGGTGGAGGTGTGGGATCTGTGCAAGTTTCTTGGGGATGTCTATCATGGCCAGGTTAAAGAGCAATGGCGAGAGGACGGCTCCTTGCGGAGTGCCTTGACTGCCTAGTGGGAACGTATCTGAGACGAGGATGTCTAGATGTATGGCGGCTGTTCGGTTTGATAAGAAGTTCCTAATGTAACTGTAGGTTTTCTCGCCCGGATTGACCGACCCCAGACCCGACATTATGGCCTCGTGCGCGACGTTGTCAAAGGCTTTAGTCAGGTCGAGGGTCAAAATCGCTGCCGTGTTAAGGCCGCTGGGTGGTTTGATGATTTGTTCCGAGAGTTGTAGGAGTATGTCTTGCGTTGAAAGACCGGTTCTGAAACCGATCATAGTGTGGGGGAATTGTTCCGTGTCGTTTATGTATGTCGTGAGTCGGGCTAGGATGACGTGTTCCATGAGTTTACCTAAGCACGACGTGAGGGAGATGGGGCGAAGGTGTTCGATCGCGAGCGGTTTGTTTGTCTTGGGGATGAGGATTACTTTGGCATGTTTCCACGATCCCGGTAGTTCTCCCGTTCCCCGGCATGTGTTCAAGATATCTGTGATTGCTGTGATGGAGAAGTCGTCGAGGTTTCGTAGCGCCCGGTTTGAGATCTGGTCGGGACCCGGGGCCGAGCTGGACCTGAGTTTGCCAATGGCCAGTCGGACCTCGGCTTCCGTTATGTCCTTGTCCATTTCGCTGTTGGTTTGTCCCGTGTAGGGGGGCAGTGGGATCTGGGGTCCTATTGGAAGGTACGTGTTTCGTATTTGTGCTATGAGTTCGTCGTTTGAGCCTGAGTATGTTTGGAGGATTTTGGTCATCCGGTGTTTCTGTTCTGTCTTGTTCTCATCTGGGTCGAGGAGGTGTCTTAATAGCTGCCACGTCTTCTTCATTCCGAGGTTTCCCTGCATCTGGTCGCAAATCTGCCCCCACTGGTCGCGCGCGAGCGTGGTCGCGTGCGCGCCGATCTCCGTCTCCAGCCGGGCCAGCTTAAGCCGCAGTTTGCGGTTACTCTTGTTTCTTCGCCATCGTTTTAGGATCCCCTGGTATGCCTGCCAAAGGTGACTGAGACGGGAGTCCACAGCGTCGGAAGGAATGTGGGGGTCTAGGTCTTTCGTAACTGTTTTTATGTCTGCGAGGAGTTCTTGTGTCCATCTGTGGATATCCGTAATGCATTCTGGGCAATCAACCTTTCACCCAGCAAGACCTTTCTTGTGGCTGTGGTGTACTGAAGGCGCGAGCGCGCAGTGAGTAAAGGCATCTCCAAATGCCCCTATGCGAGCCCAGGACTTCGTTGCCTCCACGCCAAAGCCTCATCGAGCAGGACCATGCTTGTGTCTCTGTCATGCCTTGGCTTAGTAAAGCTAATGACGCTTCGCACTAAGCCTATCATGGTGTTATGTGTCGCTCTGCACGTAACAGCGGCACACAGTTCTAGTTCGAAGTAGCAAACTTTGATTTCGATTTTGGACAACGGTGCCACAGTGTGATCGTGCAATGTTAGAGTTTTGCAGCACTATAGGGCCGCGAACATGTTCGGTTTGTCCAGGCTGTCGTTTGCACGTCTGCTCCTTCGTGAGGATGCGCTTGGGAGACGGAAGAACAGCGGACATGATCAATCCGTCTGCGGATCAGTCCGTCATGTGAATGAGCCATTAATGAAGAATGCTGTTAATTTTGAACTTGATAACAATTAACTGAGCAGCACCATTTTCTGGGATGGCTAACCTCACCTAAAAAACCCGGATATGTTTGTGTTAGTTTCGTAAGTGGTGTCAAAGTGCCAGCGCACGAGGCCCGTGAAGCACTTGGAAGCAAATGGCAGTGTAGTTCTGAAATGAGAGGCACTTGGAAGTGAATGGCAGCACAGCATTAACTCGTGACAAGGGTCTCTCGCGTACACACAATTAAAGCTGAACCGCATGTACGCGATTTAGAGAGCGACGAGACGAGCGACGGTGACGAGCGACGGAGATTTCTCACTGTTGCTCATCGCGTCGCTGGGTTTTTGGATTTCTAGAAAACGTCGCTTATCGCCTTGGTCGCTTTCTCCCGCCACTTTCATGCAGTTTGCTTGTGCGGCTGACCGAGCGATAGCGAAAAGGGTCGCCATCGCTTGTCTCGTCGCTCGCTAAATCGCTTACCTGCTGTTTATACTTTATGGTTGTCGGCACTTGCTAAAATATGAAGCGTGCATTTTATCAAGGGCTTTGTCCTTGCCGACTCTGACTGCTGGGAAAACTTTGGGTTCCAGTGAAATACGACCACGTTATTTTTCACTTTGTTTATGAACGAAGGAGGAAGTAGTTGGAAAATCAGTTTGTGGTCTCTTCAAGGAAGTTGTTTGAAACAATTATTTTTCTGTTTCCTTTGTCACTACCCAATGCGCTTTTTTTCTCTTTTTTTTTTTTCTTTTTTTAGTACAATGAAGTTCTGCCAGAGGGTTAGTAAATAAGCGCAACATATACAGGATTTCGTATAAAAAGTCAGCGCCGCAGTAGAAAAAGTAGTCTTTATACTCTTCGCAAGCAACAACATCAATACAGATCCTAAAACAAATTGGGTTGTGTGTATGTTTATGCAGACTAGAACTTGGTCTGCCTCAACGGGCGACGTGTCTCCCAGCTGTAGATGAGAAATTTAGCCAGTGCTGTAGAACCGCTAGCCTCGGATCCTTAACGTGCATCACGCAGTAGTGATACATGACCGCACGCCGGTACGATGCTCATCCAGATCGAAACGGACAGGGGTGGGGATTGGTCCCAGAATCCCTGGGTTCCGCAGCGCGAGCTTTCGCTCCACGTGCTCCGAGCTGGAATGCGCTAGCCCATTCGGCCACCGATCCCCCGAATACAGACCCTACTTCTGAAGGCGCACGTCACGCAATGTTTCGAGTAGTTTCCGAGGACGAAAATTGAACTTGAATACAACCTCCCACAGTGGAAGCGAATACAAGCGCCAGTACGCTAACAGGTTCCTTTAGCAGTCATGGGTTCCGCGAAACGCACCGCCTAGCTAGGTGGTACCAAGCCGCCACATGGCTGGTAGAACTCAGGCCTTGTCCACCGATCTACGAGATAAAGCTCCCTGATACACTCACCAAGTGTCGTGCCAGGGGGACGTCTGCATCTGGATGCGGTCCCGCAATCTGGCTGCTCGATCAGTGACAGGTATGTTACGGGATTGTTTTTGCAAAAGCTCGAAGGGTCATCCAATACGCAAAGCAGGTGTGCAACAAGGAGCCGCACATGTTCGCTTTCACGCTGCCTGCACACACAAGAACAGGTCATAAACGTTCCAAAAAGAAAGGACTGAAAAAATTAAACGAATGGGCGAGCACTCACCACTTACACTCAAATCGACAGGTTGTTCCATGGGCACGACGGCACCTAGGACACTTCTTTTTTTTCTTCCAAGAACGTTCTTCGACGTTTCTCTTCGAAAGCTTGAAAGCGCCCGAAAGTTTGTAACTAGCTTTGCTTTCGTGTTTTGTTACCATGGTGATGGCGATGCGGCGATGCTCGTTGGTTCCGACAAAGCTCATTTGACACAACGTGAATGTGCTTATTTTAGTCGACTAAAATTCAAACTTGCAAATACAAAAAGCCGTTTTAACATTTATATTATTATTTGTAATAAAGTATGTTGTAGTGCATTGTGTACTAAACTGAAGCTTGGATTCGTTTTATTTTAACATGGCGGCGACAACCATTGTCCCGAGTGCCGGAGCTCGACCTACTCGTGCGTTGGTTGTCCTGTTATTCACAGAGGTCGGCATTTTAGGTCGCCCTCATTCACCCTCACCCTCACAGTCATACTCACATAAGTCCCTCACTCACCCTCACCCTCACAGCTACACTCACCTTCAGCCCCTCGCTCACTCTCATCCTCACGGTCACACTCCCTTCAGCCCTTCACTCACCCTCACTGAACCTCACGGCCTTCACGCCCCTCACGCACTCATGGCCCTCACGCCCCTCACGCAATGAGCCTCAAAGAGAACCCTCAGCACTCACCCCCCCACGGCCTCACGCACTCATCCCCTCACGCAGCTCCTACACCTCACGCACTCTGACACTCACGGCACTCACGCGCTCATACCCCTCACGCACTCATACTGAAATTTTATTTTTCTTGCACTATTTAGACAAACAATTAAGTGCTATAAGTGTGTTTTATGCATTTAAATCTAGTTGAGAATACTAATGCATCTTTCTGAAATAGTTTATTTCCAAAAACGATCAGTTTTAGACGAGAACCAAGTCCTTTGTTGTCATTATTACCGGCACGAGGTACCACGTGAAAATATTGCGTTCCTGATTGGCTGCAGCCACTTCAAACCAAACGTCTTCGAATCGCTCCGAGTTGCTCGCTTGTTTCGAGCCGGACCCGATCTCAGCAATTCGTGTCGGTCTAGGGAAAGCTGGAGAACAACCCACCAGCAACACCAAGATTGCTGAGAAAGTTACTCCGTCTGAAGCGGGCCTCACGCACTCACCGCCCTCACGCCCCTCACGCACTCACCGCCCTCACGGCCCTCACGCACTTATACACCTCACGTCCCTCACGCACTCATGGCCCTCACGCCACTCACACACTCACCGCCCTCACACCCCTCATGCACTCATGGCCCTCACACCCCTCACGCCCCTCACGCCCCTCACGCACTCATGGCCCTCACGCCACTCACGCACTCACCGCCTTCACACCCCTTACGCACTCATGTCCTTCACAGACCTTACGCACTCACCGCCCTCACGGCGCTCACGCACTCCGGTCCTAACAGCCCCCACGACCCTCACCCACGCTCATACTCATGAATTTTCCTGGTTCAGAAACTCACTCACCTTCACCTCACCTGTGAACATGGGGGTGAGTGAGGGTGATTGAGTGCTTTCATGAGTGAGGTTTGCCGAGGAATGGTTATCCACCTCCTGCGATCCGCATCAGCCACAAGCATACTGTCTAGATATTGTACGCCCGACCGAAAGAATATCCAGTCTTCTTAGAAGCAAGGCCCCCACAAGGGCCTTGCTTCCAAGAATGGGCTGGTTGAGTGGGCAGGTTGGCAGCAGCGCGGCCAAAATGCCTGACATGTTGTTCCTCTTTTTCGTTCAGTTCTTGCTGCTGCCTCATGGAAAATCCACCGACACGTCGGGGGATCGTCTTCACTTCAAGAGCACCACCGGTCGTGCACGCGGAATCTGTGCTGTGACGGGGCAGTACACACCGCCCTTTCGTGACTCGACGATGGCCAGTCCCATTTTCGACCACCAGATTTCATGGGATGTCGGGAGACCACGTGGAACATCGGCGTTGCTGTCCGGGACTATAAACGCGTGTTGTCTCGACAACTTCTTCAGTGGGCAAGTTGGCAGCAGCGCGGCCGAAATGCCTGACAAGTTGTTCCTCTTTTTCGTTCAGGTACGTCTGAATCTTGACAATTGCTACTGTTACCGTTCGGATGACCGCTTTTTATTGCTGCTGCCCTGCCCACACCACTTGTAGTCTTGTGTTGCTTCACCTGTTGTTTTTTTGTCGATCGCATCTATGCTGTGGCGACATTGAATCTAACCCTGGTCCTATGAGTGCGGAGCAGTTGTCCGAGTTTACGCAGATGTTTCCCCTGTTGAACGAACTTAATTCTAGGTCACAAAGGTTTGAGACCGGTCAAGCAGAGTTAAAGAGTTCTATCGATGAAATAAGACAGAGCCAAAAAACTATTGATGGTAAAATTACAAATATTGGGGAAAGGCTTACGTCTGTTGAGAATAAAGCCGGGACCTTAGAAAGTGAAATGGATGCACTGCGACGAGAGAACGGTGTTCAAAGGAAAGTAAATACCGCGTTGCATTCACGGCTCACTGAAATAGAGGACCAGTCCAGGCGTGACAATCTGCTTCTTCACGGGATTCCTGACGCTACATGCGAGACGTGGTCACAGGTGGAAGAAAAAATCAAAAACGCACTATCGACCTGTTTCGATAGTGGTTCAACCGAACCTATAGTCAACGCGTTATCTTTTGACATCGAACGTGCCCATAGATTGGGAAAGTCTTTTGCCAACAAATGCCGACCTGTAATTATCAAGGTTTCGTCATTTAAAACGAAGGACCATGTGATGCAACTCCGCGCTAAGCTAAAATTAAACCGCATTAGTGTTAGCGAGGATTTTTCCCCTGCAACACGTTTAGCTCGGAGGAATCTAATTGAATTTGGAAAGACACAGCATTCCACGTTCAAACTTAATTATAACAAATTGTTCGTAAATGACAAGTGCTATATTTATGACCAAGAACTAGAACGTGTCTCGGAGGTATTTCGCCCCGGAGGCTCCCGTGATGCAATGCAACAACCATCAAGCTCGGAGGGTGCACCCACATCGCTTTAGCAGTCATCGAGGAGTGCTTGGCGTTTGTAATATGCCTTCATCTACCGCATCTCTTCATTCTTTATCACTTGATTTTTTTTTTGTTTGCTTTGTAACGTCAGGAGCGTTATAAACAAGCGTGACGCTTTGTCCTCTTTAATTGACATGTGTCTTGCTGATGTAGTGGTATTGGCCGAAACCTTGCTGTCCGCAAAAGTAGATAACAGTGAGATTTTAACTTGCCAAAAGAAGTATAGATTCTACAGGTGTGACAGGGAAACTCGGACTGGGGGTGGCGTTTTGATACGGGTTAGTGACGAGTTAGTTTCTTTTGATATGTCGCTTGCTTCCCCTCTAGAATTAATTTCAATGTGCATTCGTCTGAATCATAAGGATGTAATTGTTTGCGCTTGTTATCGCCCCCCTAATTTACCTTCAGGTTTTTCTTCTGATTTCTACGATGCTTTAAATATCTTAGATGTAACGTTCCCGTCATCACCCATTTTTGTCCCTGGTGATTTTAATTTCCCTGGCGTCACTTGGAACGCGCCTATTTCCTTAGCAAGCTTCGGCACTTCAGAATGCAAATCTTTTCTTTCTACATGCTCAGATTTTAACTTAACGCAACTCGTTAAATTTCCAACCCGTACAACTTGGACAAGTGCCACTGTCCTTGACCTAGTATTTAATACACACCCAGACCTTGTGCAGTCACTTTCAGTTTTACCAGGTGTGAGCGACCACTCTGTTATTCACTTCAATATTCCTAACACCTCACCTCGCAAATGTGCCACTACAAAAGTAATTAGGGTCTATACCAGAGCTGACTACACCGTAATAAATGCTGAACTAGAGGTATTTTTATCTGATTTTCTTTTGAAATGTTCCGAGCGAACGCTGGAGGAAAATTGGTTTGTGTTTAAATCGAAAGTAACTGAGTTGACTAACCCTTACATACCCCTTCGTAAAATTAGACACTCGCAGTCGCCTTGGTTTACGCCATCATTGAAACGTTTACTAAACAAGAAAAAGCGTATTTTTCGACGGGCCAAGCTACCTATGATCCCAGATAAATGGACAGCTTATCATGATGCAGAAGATGAGTACGCGTGTGCTCTGTTCCTCGCCAAAATTACGTTTATTAATAACACACTCCCATCGCTATTGGAAACGAATCTACGCGAGTTTTGGCACGTGGTGAACTGAAATCAAAGAAAACAGATTGAGCTTACCACTGACAGCGAACTGGTCGTTCCTAGGGAGAGTTGCTGTGTTGTTTTGAACTGTGTATTCTCATTGTCCTTCGTTAACATTACGCCGGCTGTGCCTCCCGATATTCCGGCTCATGATATCTTTCCGATGGATTCAATAGTTATTGACTGGGCAGGTGTATGCAAATTAATCCAAAATATGAAGCTTGCCTCTTCTCCGGGTGATGACGGCGTTAATCCCAAATTTTTGAAGAACACCGAAGTGTATTCTTCTATATAATATTATCAAAGCTTTTTGCACAGTCATTGGAATCCTGTACGCTCCCGAAAGACTGCAAGGTGGGGAAGCTGGTTCCTCTGCACAAGTCAGGCAACGCCCATTGTCCCAATAATTATAGACCCATTTCACTAACAAGCATACCGTGCAAACGCATGGAGCATGTCATTTACCGTCACATTGTGTCCTTCCTTGAAACTAATTCTTTTTCAGTATTCATCAACACGGCTTTAGGAAAAATTACTCGTGTGAGACCCAACTATTTGCCTTTACTAACGACTTGTTCTCTGCTATGGATTGTTTAATCACAGTTGTGGGGATTCCTTTGGTCTCCCTTCACCGATGGCTGCGATAACGGCCGCGGGTCGGAACACTGGGCCTCCTTTGCCGGGAGCTCCGACCTGTTCGTGGGGCGAAGGGTCGCCTGGCTTGGGGGGCCCTCCTCTCACTCTCTCTCGGGGGGACCGATTTCCGTTCCCCCGCTCGGATGCGGATCACTGCTGACAGGCGAGGAGGTTTCGCCTCTTGTTTTCCCGCTTTCGGGAAAGGGACTCGTCCGAGTGACCGCGAAAGAGATAGGACGTGTGTCGGCGACTTCTCCGATGCTTCCCCCGTCTTGGCTCTCCGGAACCCCGCATCTGGCAGCGAAGGACCTTTTCTTACCTTGCCGGCGCGGGGGGGCATTTTGGATTGGGACATGGTAGTTCATTTTAAGAGTGTTCAAATAAATGCTCTTTGACTCTGTCCTTACTCTGGTACGTGTGTCTTCTCTTCCGTTGTATTCGAGACAGTGAGACAAGGTAGACGATCATTGGCACCGACGGAGGTAATTAATCGAACCGATCCGAATGTAGCCCTAAACGTCGTCTATATTGCCGCGGAGATGTGGGGACCGCGCTACTAGGTTTGACGTCTCCTTCGAGCTATCGCCGCTGTTGAGACAACTCTTTGGTGACTCGATCGGTACCTGAGTTGGTAGCAACATCCCACACAGTTGACTGCACTTTCATTGATTTTTCTAAAGCATTTGACACTTTCTCTCACAGTCTGCTCCCCTGTAAACTAAGTAAGCTTAACTTGACCCTAATATTTTAAAATGGATAGAATGCTTTTTGTCTAATCGCACGCAATTTGTAACTGCCAACGATCATAACTCCCCTCACTCTCCCGTAACGTCCGTTGTCCCGCAGGGGCCAGTGCTTGGGCCCTTGTTTTTTCTTGTTTATATTAATGACCTGCTTAACTGCATTTCTTCATCTATAAACCTTTTTGCTGACGATTGTGTTATTTATCGCGAAATTATGGATCCTGGTGATTGTTCCGCCCTTCAGTCTGACCTTGATAATATTTCATCTTGGTGTGGCACCTGGCTAATGAAACTTAACGCTACCAAATGCAAGTCGTTGAGACTTTCACGTCATTGTAATCATGTGTTACCGTGTGACTACTTACTTAATAATGTTTCTTTAATGTAGGTTTCCTGCTACAAGTATCTAGGCATTACGATTTCTGATAACCTTTCATGGCAAAATCACGTGGACCCCATCACAAGTAACGCTAATCGTTGACTCGGTTATCTACGGCGTAACTTTTCTTTAGCCCCAACTAACCTAAAACTTCTGCTCTATACATCTTTAGTCCGATCAAAGCTAGAATACGCATCATCAATCTGGGACCCTAATATTAACTCTTTTATTTTACAAATAGAAGCCATCCAGAACCGTTCGGCGCGTTTCATTTTTTCGAATTATTTCCGTGTACTGCCAGTGTCTCTTCAATGAAATCTAATCTTAACTTGCCCGATCTTTCATTGCGTCGTAAAATGCCTCATCTTTATCTTTTCATAAGATTTATCATTTTAACTCTCCCCTCAATGATTCTCACTTTCTGCCACCATCGTATATTTCCTCCCGCAGCGACCACCAGTACAAGGTTGGCGTGCCAAGCAGCCGCACTAATTTACATTGCTACTCCTTCATTCCCAAAACTTGCGTCGACTGGAACCACCAACCCACCTCCACCGCCCTGATCACCAACACCGTCCGCTTCAAATCTGCCATCTGCAACCATTTTTTGTAACCCTGCTGTTGAGTTTATGTGGACGATTATTATTATTTTTTGTGTTTATTTCGCCCACTCCTCTCTGTAATGCTTCGGCCTTGAGAGTAAATAAATGAAATGAAATGAAATGAAGGGTTGCTCGGACGTCGACGGCATCCACAAACCGCGTCCGCGAGCCTCACGTCGATTGCTTGATTCCTCCACTTTTCCGGCGACGGATCCCCCAGTCCTGGCCTCAGCCCTCCATGACCTCGCTGGTGAAAAACAATCTACGACAACGCGGCGTCTTTCGAATGAGATTGCTACGATCACTGGCTCTTAAAACCTCATAGCCCCCTTCAGTAGTGAATTCTTCGATGTGAACGCGCTTACCTTCACAGTGTCCCGACTCTTCGAATGATCATTCTACAGGCGACGCTGCGAGACGCGAGCCGTCTGCGTTGTTTCCACTCGCAGTGTGATTCTCAAAATAGGCACTTGGTCCCAAATAAGCTACTGCACCTTCACTCATTCCCCGCCGAGACGCATCCCACGACAATTCTAGCGGTATGCAAAACGTGGATGCAGGATTTGGTTTATGGCGGTCACCTTGTCGATTGATACAGTGGAGCACACTACTTACGGAAAGGATCGTGCTAAGAACTGTAGAAGTGTGCTGGTCGTGGTACCTTTCCGATTCCCTTTTTGGCGACGCCGTAACCTCGAGCTGGAACCTCCAACAAGCATGGCAAGGTGCTGCTATGCTGTGCGTGCTTGCGTGAAATCTGAGTTCTACGACTTGCCCGGCGAGCCACTGGTGCTCATTAACAGTACAGTTATTTAAATGTGTGCATACTAAAAGCCTTCAATTTGAGTCGATCAGAATGGAGTGTGCACCATGGAACCATTTCCAGTGGCCAAAGTGCTCGACAGTTTGACGGGACAATGTGCTCAGTCCAGTTGTTCTCTGGATGTTTATTAATCATGAGAATGCATCCCTGCAAACGACTTCACTGCTGTTATGGACGACGTGATGCTGGTGTCGCTTGTAAGGTGACCCCAGAAATCACGAGGGTTTGCACAACAGCATCCACAAAGTCTACTATAAACAACCAGCTATTCTTCTTCACACAGCATGTCGGCAGTTTTGTCCAAAACGTGCGGAACACTGGGTCGTGTACTTTGCCTGTCCAGTGGAACAGGCCATAGCACACTTCCGCACGAATAGCGTAGTGGACGTTCCACTACACTATTCGTCAGCAGCCAAGCTCACTCCGGATCACTGACTGCTCTGACATTGGCTAGAATTCTGGCCCTTCACTGGAAGGTCATAGGTGATCTCAAATGTGGCCCTTTAGTGGGTCGTTTTATTATGCCGCCTAGACAATGTTGGGAAACTTTAAGGTCACGAGACAGCACTGAAGGGAGTTGTTTGCAAGGATTGTGCCGATGCCTTTCAACCGTTTCCTACTCTAGAGCAACAGCATTCCTTCTTGGTGTGGACTTCACTGTTCTGGCAATCTCTTTATGTGCACTCACGCAGAACCGCCCTAACAATCATCACAAGCTCGAAAACTTCTGTAGACATGCAACTTGTCACCTTCACTCCCAGTGAGGTGGAGCAGTGTCTATGTGCTTCACTGTAAATTATGAACTTTTACATGACTTCTATTCAATTTTGTCCCTCTCCCCTTTTATTTGTTCCTTTTGCAGGGTAGTGAAGGATTCTTTGTGGTCTTTGGCCTCTTTACTGTAAGGAATTGCTTTTAGTAAGATTAAACGACAAAATAACCTTTTAACGCCTTTATCCTCCACTATAGTACGCTCTTGCACACAACTGCATTCTATTTTATTCAACCTAACAAAAAAACGGATTTTATGTCCTTTAACTAAGAAACGGACACAGCGTCCGTCATAATTACGACAAAAGTGTATGTAAAATTACGTGTTTTTTTTTTTAGTTTAGGGATGCACGAACGATGACGTTTCGGGGAGAAAGGCGCCGGCGTTGTCTTCTAGGTGGCATTACCTGAAGCCGCGGCGATAGCGAGTTGAGTGACGTCACATATCTATGGCAGTGTCTGGTTGGCGGGTTCTAAGCGCGGTCGAAAAACGCGCCACTGCTTTGACAAAAGGAGGCCTACGAGAAATGTATAGGGAGGACGACCTTCGCTCTTTGATGTTTTATAAAAGAGTAAATAGGTAAATATGCATCGGCAGAAAGAAAGAAAACATATATAGGGCGATACTGGAGCAGCGCGCGAAAACGCCTTCTGGGACGCATTTTCGGGGGGTAAGAAGAGACTTCGTTCGATTTAGTTTCGATTCCTCCTGGCGTTCCCGCGAATGATCCCGGACGGCTCTTTGGTGCGGCGTGCCTGTAGACTGCCGAAAGCGCGTGCGCGCTGCCGCCTCGCAAGTAACGTAAAATCAATACGAAAAATGCAAAAGAGTTTTTTTGTTTAATTTTACGCAATTTTTTAGTACTTTTTTTTTCACAGCCTTTTGCATGCATTTGCCTTTCTATTACCGCACCACAAACCAGCATTGCATTTGTGTGTTTATCTTTATTTTATATTTGCTTACTTTTATGCACCGAAGAAAGTTCTTAAAAACGTTAACAAAAGGGCAGACCCTCAATGCATCTTTTAGGACGCTGGTCCTGCTGTTACCAATGGAGACTTTTTATTATCATTATTTGAGTACGCCTCGATCACTGCTCAAGTTGCACAAGTGCATTGGGGGTCGGGCGGCCAGAAATCGTACAAAGATTCAGGTGGTAGCATTACAATTTTTGTCTACAAAAACTGGAGTGTATATTTGTCTAACCCAACCCCGAGTTCGCGGGAGAAAATTTAGTGCTTATGTATATATGCAGCCACGGCAGGCAAGCGAGGCGCATAGCAGAGAAATATGCTTATGCGCATCTATACTTTACGCGCATCGCTGACTGAAGCGCCCATCACACCCTAGTTTATAAATAATAAGAAATAAACAAAAAAAAGCATTAAAATAGAAGGCGAGAAAAACGCGCCGAAATCTCCAGGGAACTCTGAGCAACGTCGCTAGATGCGTGCACCTCCAACACGATGCGGCACATTGGACTGAAGGCTCGGGACAGCTTCAATTTCAGCCGCGCCGACCGTTTTGCATTTCGCGAGGATGAGATTTCCCAGCACCGGTATGCGTGGCTGGCGCGCGACGCCGAATTTGAGTCCCCCAATGCCGGGCTGATTTGGTCTCTAGAGCCGCATTGCGGTAGAGGTGGCAAAAAAAAGCGTACGAAAGGTTTTCTGGAGCCACAGCTGTGCATATATAGCTCTAGATTAGTAAAGATATATTCGCTCTTCCAAACGAAATGGTCATGAAAAGGTGGAAAACGTTAACAGCATGGTAACACCGGTGTCGAAACCTGACCTCTGCAGCATGAATTTCAAACATCGTCAAAATATGTTTGTGAGCTTGTTAGGATCCTCATGCGGTTCTTTCGTTTTGTTGACTGTCTTCTGCAGTTTGCTGGTGATACTTTCACAACTCGCTAAAAACAATTTCCGTATTCGTGTATTGATATTGTTCTGGTTTTTGTGTTTCACCTGTATTTTCACATCTCACGTATCACAATCTATCTCCCCTGTATTCTTGTTTTTACTCCTAGCAAAACTCCCTCCTCCCTTTACTTCAACCAAGAAAGGCAAATTAAATATATTATGATAGGAGAAAATTATTAACTTGGTGCAGTTATGCATACTCCCAAATAAATAACAAGCCATAGCAAGTGTAAGCAACACTGCTTAATTGGATTGAAATATAGTTCTAATTTGAAAATATAATTTTTAACAGGGAGTGAAAATGAGACAAGTACAGCCTTCACAATGTGGCTCTTCGGACCATATATGAGAGGACAATCATTATGGTAAGCTGAGTAATTAACAAAAATCTCTTCATTAACTTCTTTAAATATGTGTATTAGGGGTCATGTTTCAACAGCAGTATCGACGGTAACTACTATTAGAGGCCAGGCCAATTTAAAAAAATTTACGAAAAGAAATCTATTTAAAATATTAATCGATACATTTTTTAGTTTTATTTTCCGCCCGATTTAAAAATTGCTTTAAAAAAAGCATCGGAAGCCAGCGCACAATCACACTTGGCGAGTGTCGTCGTTGTTTTTCCATCTAGGCAGCATGTCCTTGGTGGGTGCGCCGACGACACAAGTGACCACGTGACCTAAACGACTACATCAATCTTTCAATCGTCATTCCGGGCAGGACTTGATGCGGTCTCTTTGTCCGCAATTTTTAAATCGGGCGAAGAAACGCAAAAATTAAACGATTAATATCTCAAAAGCCGTTAACTTTACCACACTTTGTTTCTTTGAAAATTGGTGTGGCCTTCAATAGTAACTGCCGTCAATACTGCAATTTAACCATGGCCCCTAAAACCAATAATTAAAAAGTTAATAAATTATACTTAATGCCTTAATTTAGCATGATGATTATCTCCTCATCTAATGTCCGCCGAGCCTGATAAATGCATGGTGAAGACGGCTGTTGTCTAACTCTCTCCCCATTCTTTTTTTAACTATGTTCAAATTAAAATCAAACACCTTATATATCTAGTCAGAACAACCTCACCTTTAAACTGAGGCAGTACGGTGCCAGAATAAGACATGCATGCGTTTTTTTAGAACTATCGCACAATGAAATTGCCTCTTGGTGAGCATATGGGTCGTCCTGATGAAGACACTTAAAAAGAAAAAAAAAAAAAAAACCTTCGTTAGCCCATGGCTATAAAGCTCAAGGGTAGAACAAAAAAGAGGTGATGGAACTCAGGAAATGGCAAGTGCATCAAGTGTGACAATTTGAGACTGATCTGTCACAATCACTAGCGCGCTACGCCAAAAACGTGCATGTTCTAGTTTTTCTCTGATTGTTTCATAGAGAACCAGCTTAAGTGAAACGGGTGTAGTAGAGTAGACAGTTGGGCGAGTTGGTAGATATTCAACATAGTTACAGTTGCGCACACAAGGACAGGGACAGAGAAGAAAAACGCGCTTGTCTGTCGTCTACCTGTTTCTCTTCTCTGTCCCTGTCCTTGTGTGCGCAACTGTAACTATGTTGAAACGGGTGCCAGTGAAAACTTGTGAGATAGCCCAACAGGCAATTACGGCAAGTATAGTGACATGCGGATAGTGGTGATTTCACAAAAGCTTAAATCTAAAAATGAGCTCCAAGATTTCTTTTTTTTTTTTTTTAAGATGATGTGTGTTTTAAAAACGTGCAATCAAGGTAATATCAAAAATGGTCGTTGGCTTTACGGGACACCCTCATCTGTCTGGATTTATTAGTGCTCAGTTTCGTTCGCCAAAACTCACACCAACGAGATACAAAGTTTCTCTCTGATCGATGTACAAACGTGTATGTAATATAGCGGATATCAAGGTAAATTGAACGACCGTCGGCGAATAGTCAAATAGATGAAGACACGTTGATTGAAAAGTGAGGAATTGTCAACCATTAGTCAGAAAAGACTATCTACGGAAGAACGTTAGAGTCGGTGTTGATTTTACTAAGTTTCAGTAACAAGAGCTCGTAACATCTTATCGAACGTTTTGGAAAAGTCCAGTAAAATGTAATCCAGCTAAGTGCCTCGGTCAACGATAAAATGAATATAATAAGTGAAAGTCAGGGGCTACGTTTTACATGGCCATAATTTACAAAATCCGCGTTGTTTGTTATGAAGGAATTATTCGTCTCTAGGAAGCACAGGAGATGGAAAAGGATGATATACTCGACAGCACTACACGGGATGCACCTTAGTTATATGAAATGGTAGTCGTGCAGATAATGTTTATCGCCAACTTTTGGAACACGAACCGCCTCTTCAACTCTCAAATCAAAGGACAGAAACACCTTCTCGGGGTGATTGTTCAGATTCCAGCTAGACAGTGACATATGCACTCACTATTAAAATGCATTTCAAAATTAGAAGACAAAGTAGTTAATATTATGCCTTTGCAATTTGAGTTACTTGTTGGGACGTGTCTATTAATGTCCTGAACAAAGTTTGAGACAAATCAGTGACTCAAAATCTCTACGTATTTTTGTTCACTTACCAAAAAGCGGATACATTTTTGATAGTCCCTTATTGGTCACAGAGTTGATTCAACACGTGATAGACATATCTTAAATTGTAACCTAAATTTCAAGTAGCAATAATATGTTTTCGCAGAAAATGGAAGCTTTAAATTTGTTCTCCAGAGGTTTACAGGCTCTACTGGCAGCACTAAAGACGTAACGCCAGATGTTGTGATATGGAGCAATTAGGGGCATTACAGCTCGTTTCCGACGGGTAAGAAAGACGTTTCATGGAGTGAAATGTATGTTGACTAAAGACCGACGACCAGGTCAAGGTTTCCACAATTCCCAAGCTCCCTCCATTCCCCCTTCTACCTTTTTCACCTTTTCCCGTTTCTTCCTCCCCCTTGGTGAGGATGATCTTGTGCCTTGCAGAATCTCGAGTCTTGTCGTCGGCCTTTAAGCTCAAGTCAGAAAAAGAAAACAAAAAGTATGAGAAAGGTAACACATAGAAGGAGCGTTAAATACTGTTGCTTTTAACGCTGCCTGCTCGATTTGAAAGTAAACAGTTTCAACCTTAACTAATACTATAATAGTAAGCTCGGAACTCTTTACAGTACACCATGTGGCCACCAATGTGGAGGATTTATAGAGCTTCCAAAAAGAACACTATGTAACGAACACCTTCACGTCATTTCAGTGCACTACATTTGAACCTGAGATGCACTTAAAACCCGTAAAACAACTCAACCAACTAGACGTTTCGGCGTGGTGTGTTCTTTTTTTCCTCGTCACCAATTCAATGCGCTCATATCTACAAACCACTTTATTTTTTATACAAACACGCGTTCGAGATGTATCTACAATATACTACATTTCCTCTATTCGTTAGTCGGATGGTGGACTCTCTACTATCCAAATATTGGAGCAGAATATTCGAGTACGGCCTTCGTGCTCGTGGTCCCGATTTATTTGAAGCCTGTTCCTCCTCAGTACACCGAAATACAACAATTCCTTCGGTTTTCTACGCGCTCCTGCTTCCAAAATGTAAACGTAAAAGGACAAAAAAGAAGATACGATTGAAACGTTGTTAGGTGAAAATAGACTTAATTCCCCCTTCCCCCTCCACTGCGCCCCCCTCCCCTATTTTCTCCTCCTCGACGGATACAGTTCCTTCTAATTAGGCCATCATTTAATGCGCAAACAAGGAACAAAGCGGACGAGCAAACGATTGCCCGAAATCCGACTTTGGAAAGCTAGCGCACAAAAGCCTTGTGTAAAGAAAGGAAGAGAGAGAGTGAGAGAGAGAGCTGTAGAAAGAGACGAGTGCCTGAGAAGCCGGGGCCACAGTCGCGCTCGACTAACATTCTCGGGCTTCTCTTTGCGCCTACGGGCTTTAATCTTTTTAGCCGGGAGGCGAAAAGGAACGCCGAAGCGCTCGAGTCTCAGTGAATTGCGTATCTCCAAATTGGAGGCTAAGCAAATTAGAACTGCCGTCCCCGGGCTCGGCCGCCTGCTTGCGGAACAAGCGGCGCCAAAGCCT
Organism: Ixodes persulcatus; assembly: GCA_013358835.2. Taxonomy (NCBI): domain Eukaryota; kingdom Metazoa; phylum Arthropoda; class Arachnida; order Ixodida; family Ixodidae; genus Ixodes; species Ixodes persulcatus. The sequence goes on from JABSTQ010009403.1 coordinate 2,128,367, forward strand.
GTCTGAGAACAACAGCCTTCGGAAAGAAAGAAAAAGAAATATTTTTTGACCTATATTTTTTGTTGGTCTCGATTCACGCTGAGTTTCAGCTTTGTCGCGTGCGTACCACGCATGTTCGTCCAGTGCAGTGTCTTCCATACTTGACGAATGAAAGAAAACAGGGATGATATATCGAAAGAGTGTCCAATAATTGTATTTGTGGAAGCAAAGGGGCGAAGATGAGGATCGAGACGTATTATTATCAAACCCATCTAACGCTGTTATGTGTGTCTTGATCTCGAACTTAAAAGAGACACGATATTTGTTCTTGAATGGACACGTGGATGAATCATCAAGGAACCTTTTCCACGCTAAGCGGGCCCCTCGGGTGTTGTTCTCAAGTGCGATGGAGCGCCACACTACACTTTATTTTATCGTAGAGGTTAGAGCACAGCTCGCACCCTGACCTCGGGATCTACTCAATACTGGTAAAAGTAGGACAAATAAATAAGGTGTGTTTTGACTGTACTCGCGCGAGTGAGGAAAGACTGACAAGTACAGCCATAGTAAAATTGAGAATGAAGGGAGCAGGGTGTGATTCTTGAAATTATAGTATTACAGTTAGGGGAAGGGAAAGGGAAAGAGAGCTGGCGAAAAATGGGGCCAGAAGCGGGAAACGAACTCGCAACCTCCGCCTATCTAGGCAACGCCTTGAAGGGATACTGCAACGAAATTTCGGTGCTGATTTCTTGGTCTATACGTGTTCAGAGGGGTTTATCACATTGGACACACCAATATCTTGTTAAAGAAGACACGAAAAGAAATATTAAAACTAATTAAACGATTAGCAAAAAGCACCTGGTGGATGTCGCTAAAGACTCGTTTGTTGTGCCCGTCAAGAAACCTTGACAGGTAGTGGCGATGACTGTCTCGCCTAGAACTATACATGCTTTGAACCTGGCGTCATCCCGACAGCTCTCCGGCCAGCACAAGAGAAGAGGGGAGGGGGGAACACTCTTCTCACCGGGACTCTCGTCTGTGTGTCCCAGACGTTGCTATTCTACTTCTACTAAATTATAGAAGATTAACCCGTCTCATAATTCGTACAAAAGAGGCCTTGGGGTTATTTGTGGTGGCCCGATCGCTAGCGTGCTTCAGCCGCTTCGGTGGCTGGAACGGACAGGGCATCCTTACGACGTCAGCCTGGCCGCAGCTTAGCTCGTCCCGAGACAATATACGTCACGATTACGCCGGATGTGACGTGCCTTCCGCTGGCTGCTCTCCGACCGCATGCCAGAGTGGGCCGTTTATAATGACAAATACAGTTATCAGGCTCACAATAACGTGCGATTGTCATTTAGGGATATTGTGGATCATATATTCGACCTATTTCTGAACACGACGGGTATAATTCTAATTTCGTTGAAGTATCCCTTTAACCGACTAGAGCATCCCGGCCACTGGTTTTGGCAGACTGAATTTTTGACCAGCTCTCTATAAGTCTGAAAGGTTCAATGAATTCAAAAATCACCCTCTGCCCTCTCTCTCTCTCTCTCTCTCTCTATCTATATATATATATATATATATATATATATATATATATATATATATATATATATATATATACTGTAAACAACAAAATTTTCGCGGGGACCTAATTTTTCCGAATTTCGCGAATGGCCTACAATTCGCGAAAAATACGTCCCGCGAACAATTCGGGCAATATGTGTACGCTACCGGAGCTACACTTTATTTGCGAAAATTTGAGCCCGCGAAAATTAGTCGTTTACAGTATATATATATATATATATATATTCTGAAGAAGAGAGGCCTCCTCTCGAAACGTCAATAAACCTTTCCCTGTTTTGGTTCAGTCCATGGATCTTTCTTGTGTATTTCAATAATCACCGGCCCACAAGCTTTAATCATCATCATATATATATATATATATATATATGTATATATATATATATATATATATATAGATATATATTGTAACAGGTTTATTCTGCGACCGATCGACGTTCTTCCTTTTTCTCCTAGCCCGAGAGTCCCGCTTCAATTTCTCCTCTTCTTCTTGTCTTGCTTACCGCTACACTCGCCCTCCCCGTCCCCTAGTGAACTGACGGCATTGTCACGGGTCGAGCTCTGGTGTCTAAAATTCCGATGAACGAGGGATGTAGTGCCTAAGGTGGCTACGATGCACCGTGAATGTGGCCTTTGTACGATTAGAACTGCGAGTGCAGTTTCGTACACGAAATGTCACGGGACCCAGTAGCTGAAAGGCTTCACAAGGCCCTATAAAGCGTGGTAGAAACTTCTCTGCGCGACCTTTCTTTCTAAGCGGTCGGCGCACCAGAACCCAGTCTCCAGACTGTATACGAGTTGGTGGTGAGGCTGGGGCAGTGCGTTCTTAAGTTCGATGCTGAGCCCGCAACAATGCGTCTCGGGCTTGCCTTCTCACGTCTCGAAAACGGTGCTCAGAGCTGCTCGAGAATTCTTCGGCTCTCAGTCGCCAAGCAGCATTGGTACCAGCTTCGCCTGGAAGAACTGGCGTGCGTCCGTACACAATTTTAAAAGGAGTGAACGCGGTCGTTGACTGCTCCGCAGTGTTCATGGCAAAGGCAGCGTAAGGCACAAGTTGGTCCCAATTATTGTCTTGGTTGTTGACGTAGCTTGCAAGTATGCCGCTGATAGTACGGTTGGCACGTTCAACGAGACCATTTGTTTGCGGATGGTACGGAGCCGCCTGAGCGTGATAGATACCGTGCAGTTTCATTTCCTTCACAAATTGACGAGAAAGGAAACACGAGGCTCCGTCGCTTACGAGGACCCGAGGGACTCCATGTCGAAGAATAACTTGTTGTCGCAGGAATTGAACAACATGGTTGACCGCGGTATTTGGTACTGGTCGTAACTCTACCCATTTGCTAAGGTAGTCAATGGCGACCAGAACGTATTTGTTGCCATCTGGCGTACAAGGAAATGGGCAGAGGTGGTCAAAGCCCATAATTTCGTATGGTGTTTCGGGAAGTGGAACAGGTTGGACGCCACAGTTGATGGTGGGGATCGTAGTTTTTCGAGACTGACATTTGACGCAGGACGCGGTGTACTTGGCGACGTCCGTGCGAACTCCTGGCCACCAGTAACGCTCTAAGATCCTCTTAGCAGTTTTATCTCTTCCAAGGTGTCCAGCGGTCAGGTCATCGTGACAGAGATGAAGTACAGCTGGACGTAATTTCACGGGTACAGAGGGCACCCAACCTTGAGATCCACGATGGCTGAGTAGGCCGGGGTGGATACGATAGGCACGGCGTAGTCGTCGCTCTGGTGTATGCGATGGAGGTGACCTAAGTCGCGACACAATGCCTTGAACTTCTGAGTCTTGTCTTTGGTTTTCAGTAAGGTTAAACACAGGAGTGAAAAATTGAACATCTTCTTTGTTTACCTCTTCGGCCGGGGCTACTGGGTTACGAGAGGGGAAATCGGCATCTGTGTGGTATTCCCCGCTACGGTGACGGATTTCGAACTGATATTCTTGAAATAATAGAGCCCAGCGAGCATGTTTAATAATAATAATAATAATAATAATAATAATAATAATAATAATAATAATAATAATAATAATAATAATAATAATAATAGTTTATTGCTTTCTTTTCGCTTTACAAAGTTCGGGTCCGTCAAAGCCCATGAGGCTTGTATGACGTGGCCCGGCAGTCTCTAAACTAAACAAAAGCTGCTCCTCGCGTTGAACAAAATCAGAAAGAAAAAAAAGAAAAGATAACTTCAAACCTAGTACAAAAGAAATGACAATGACTTTCGTCTGCAGAGAGAAAAAATGACAAATGACAAAAGTTCAGATATACATTCACTAATCTGAACGTCTGATAAATACATCACAAATCTTAATTCCTGTCAGTGCTACATAGCAACTGAGCGTGACAGTAATGTCACGTTTTGTTTGAAGCCACCGTGACGCTGAATTGTCTGTAATGGCCGTGAAATGATGACCATATAAATAACGCCGAAAGTGTTGGACAGCCCAGATGAGAGTAAGACATTCCAGTTCTGACGAATGATACCGTTGTTCCGTATCTGTGAGACGACGACTGGCGTACGCGATGACTCGCTGAGTTTTTGTCAAGGGGTGCTCTTGAAGTAGCACAGCTCCCAGACCATTTCCGCTGGCGTCGGTATGCAGGAAAGATGGTAATTCCGGATCGAAATGGGCCAAGATTGGTGCCTAAAGAAGACTTTCTTTAAGATCGTTGAAAGCTCGTTCCTCGCTTATGGTCCATTGCCAAGGGCTATTTTTCCGAAGAAGACGTGTAAGGGGTGTTGAGCGACTGGCGAATTGTGGAATGAACCGCCGAAAGTGAGACGCAAAGCCGAGGAAGCTTTTTACTTCGGAGAGGCGGGTCGGCTTTGGGTACTTTGTTACCGCTTCTAGCTTCGCGGGGTCGGGTTTGATGCCGTCTTTGCTGATGACATGACCAAGGTAAAGAACCTTTTCAAATCCAAAAAAACACTTCTGAGGTTTGATCCGCAAGTTCGCTTGATGGCGTGCGTCGAGAACAAGTTCAAGCCTTCGGTTGTGTTCTTCGAACGTTCTACCCTAGGCAATAATGTCGTCAAGATAAACTAGTGCGATGGTCCAATTGAGGTGACCTAGAACCTTATCAATAAGCCGTTGGAATGTAGCTGGAGCGTTACAAAGGCCAAATGGCAATCGTGTGAATTGATCAAGTCCAGCGGGAGTTACAAATGCAGATTTTTCAGCATCCTCTGGGTTCAACGCAACTTGCCAGTATCCGGATAACAGGTCAAGAGTCGTAAAGTATCTGGCGCCTTGTAATATGTCGAGCGAATCATCAAGACGGGGTTAGGGGTAGACGTCTTGTTTTGTGATGCTGTTGATCTTTCTATAATCAACACAAAAACGGATAGATCCATCTTTTTTACGCACCAGGACAACCGGTGACGACCACGGGCTGTTGGATGGTGTGACAACCCCTTGACTAAGCATGTCAGCAACCTGTGTTCGAATAACTTCGCACTCGGCGGGAACCAGTCGACGTAAGGGCTGGTGAATAGGAGCATGCCCACCTGTGTCAATCTTGTGTTCCACAAGATGCGTGCATCCCAGTTCGTCGGGAGTAAGGGCCACATATGTGCGGTAAGTCGTAATGAGTCTCTCGAGTAAGTCCACCTGATGTTCGTCGAGGGATGAACCGAAATTAAACACCTCCCAAGGTACCTGGTCACTTTGATTTGAAGCTTGTGCTGGTGGTCGTGCTTGATAAAAACTCTTGCGAACGAAAGAGAAGCGACTCGCCGACGCGGTGTCCTTGTTTAAACTTGGCTGGGGTACGCCCGAGGTTCATCATCAGGATGCTGAAACAAACATCAGTACACGTAGTCAACATTCGAGGTGCTGCTACTTAGCAATCAGGCCTCGAAATCCGCGATGCCTCATAGACAATGTCCCCGTTAAGATGAGGTGAGTTTGCTTTCACGTTGACCCATATGGCTGTTTCTGTCTGTATCACCGTCGTAGCGGCAATGCGTACATCCCAAGTCTCTTTTTCAAGGACAGAAGTAGACTGTTGAAAGACATGCGATAAGCTTTTCATTCCATCTACCGCACAAGACGCACATGACCTCCAAACGTTCATGGAGTTGCGACAAAACCGTCTAAGCAGAGAATAAAGAAAAAATTCCCAATGGTTTATAAAATAATTCCAAAACCACCGAAATGACGCAAAGCTATGGCTAGGGTGTATACTTTCCGGTGTTTATTTATGACAAAAATCGGCGGATATTTATCGGTGCTTATTTATTTCACCAATACCGGTGCTTTTCGGTGAATTCTTTCGTGCAGACGCTAAGAACGGTGACTATCGGGGAAGGGGGGGGGGGGGGGGGAATTGCGAATGTAAACCACCGCTGAAAACGAAAAACAGACCCAATTTTATTTGCATCTTTTACACAACCTCTTTCACACTTTATTATTGTAGTATATGCATGCATACATTCGTAGGCTCGTGTCTGTCACTGACGCTCGCTCCTTCCTGTTGACGACGTGCAATTTCGATAATGCCCGCTCAACAACTGCGCTGGACACGGGAAGTCCCGAAACGTCCCACGAGGCTTAGTACAGTACTGGCCAGCTGTGACTGGCCTCTCGGGCCACGGATAGTGATCGTCTAGCTCGGCGGCCCAGGAGGACCGCTGACCTTGGAGGACAGTGGAACAAAGCTACTGTCCTCCAAGAGTCCAAGATCACGTAGGTCACAAAAGAAAGACAGGCAAAGTGCATGATTCCGGGTAAGATAATGTGTTTGCAGAAGTTTGCGTAAAACCTTTTGTGTGAAAAAGCAAACAAAAAACAACACGTTGATAGGAAAAAATTGTTTAGAAACCGGTGTTTTTTTTTTTTTTTTGTATTGAACGATTTTTATTTCCGTCACCGGTGTGTGTTTGTTGGTGTTTTTTCGGTTAAAACTGGGACGTATGCAGGACTTTTTCGGTGAAAAAAAACAGCGCTTGCTCGAAAATATGAAAAAAACGGTGTTTTTCGGTTTTAGCCGATTTTGTATTTTCGACACCGGCGGATGTTTATCGGTGTTTTTCGGTTAAAACCGGAAAGTATACAGCCTAGCTATGGCATGCACCATGAGCATGCGGTTCCCAAGTAGTAAGCGGGCTCTCCTGAATACCGGCAGAATTGTTTAAAAAAAACAAGCCGGCTTTAGTACACCAACCGTACCCAAGAATCACGGGACAGACACAATTTTATATTACGACAAACTCTTCAACGGATGTGCGACCGAATACTGTGATGCTTAATCGAACTTTTCCCGCAGTCGGTATGGTAGTACCATGGGCCGTGAAGTAGTGCTGGGCAGTCAGAAGAGAACTCAACGTTTGAAGGTAGTAAAGACTTATCGACAGCATTGACAGCTGCCCCAGTGTCAAAAAGTGCGTCCACAATCCCCAAGTGTTCGACCAGTACAGGATGCAACGGAACTGATGTTAGCTGGCTTGCAACTGATACCAGGGGTCTTTGGGCATTTACATTCGGCCCTGCCCCAGGGGATCGGGCGTGCCGTTTCCCGACAAGGTAGAAGCAGTCGCGCATTCGAATGCAAAATGGCCGCGACGTCCGCATTGGTAGCACGACCCACTGGCATTTCTCCGTGAATGGGCAGACGCAGCATGCGGGCGTGTCCCTTGTGGGATTGACGATGATTGTACTTGGATTCCATGGGGTGTTGACGGCTGAGTGCAATTGGTGGCCCACTGAGCATCGCTCATTTCCATGGCGTGGCCGAGAGCTGCGCGTATTGTGTCCGGTCTTGCCAGGCGAACACACTTTTGAACCTCGGGGTCACTTATAGCATCCACGAATGCGGCCGTGCCGACACGATTTAAGGTATCGGGCGTTGCTCCCGGAAATGATTTGTAGGTTAGGCGTTCTACACTTGACGCAGGCTCCGATACATTCTCACTTGATTGTTGACGTCGTGACCGGAGCTCAGCGTAGTATGCTCGTTGTAGGTGGTCATCCCCAAAACGATCACGTAGGGTAGCGACTAATGCTGTGTACGTGAGGCGGGTGCCTTGAAGTGCATGAAGTACGTTGAGTGCCGGACCATCAAGTTGGGCGATGACAGCGCGTGCCTTGTCATCTTCGGTCCAATGGTCCAATGGTTTGCATCGGCAATTATGTCGACCTGCTGTAGGTAAAGATACAAGGGGGTTTCCCCATCGAACGGCTTCAACTTGAAACGGTGGTGTGCAGATGGTGCAGTGAGAGTCTGGTTTGGGGAAGAAGTCTGCTCAATAGCGGCGACTGTTGGTTGTGGCGGTTGTCCAAGTGCTTCCAGAGCAGCTACTCGTTGACAGATGTCGGCATGTTTTGCAATCAAATCGTCTGACCGTTGCTGCGTAGCGGCCATGATTGCTTGCGTTTGTCGTTCTAGTAGTCCTTCTAGAACCCCGAGTGTCACCACTGTCGTCTGAGTGTCTCTTGGTGCCACATTCGACTGCGCACCGGTGTCATCTCGTAGCTGGCTCGAGGGAGACGGCTCACCGGAAAGTTCCCCTCTTGACGGCAGAAGTCCTTGTCGTGTTTCAGTCGGCATCCCACCGCTGCCACCAAATTGTAACGGTTTATTCTGCGACCGATCGACGTTCTTCCTTTTTCTCCTAGCCCGAGAGTCCCGCTTCACTTTCTCCTCTTCTTCTTCTCTTGCTTACTGCTACAAGATATATATATATATATATGAGCGGTTTTATTTGGATTCAGGCAACGAGTGGCAGTCGTATTTTTTATTTTGCTCCAAATTTTTATATTTTGTGGAGCATGTTCCAAAAAGAACAATCCTTTTTATTTTAATGTCCTGACATGATTAGTTCCTGAGAAAAAAAAAATCTCAAAGAAGCGGCAAAGAACGACGAGGTTTTGAAGATTGTCGTGTGTGGCGTTTTTGAATCACTCTCAATCTCAAAGTATTCAAAAGAGAGCGTCTATATTTTTTTAGTGTGATATATATGCAAATAGGTAAGACGACAGTACAACTGATATTTATTATTCGTCGCTGCAATTGTTGTAAAAATCCCCAAACATGCCTCCGCGAACAACTGTGACCTAAATTGCGGGTTTTATTTTGAGTCGACTATGTTTAGTATCGCTTTTAAAATAATACGTGTAGAACCTTTCATTGCCTTCCAAATTAAGCAAAGTTTGTGTTTTTATCAAGTACAAGTACTGAGAAATAACTTACGAAACAGAGAGGGCTTTCACTTTTCGTTCAACTTCAGCACGCTGTATAAAAAAAAAAATCATTTTTTTCGTGTTTTCTTTTTTCTCGCGTCGCGTTCTCTTCACACCCTTCTTTTAACCAGAATGCATTCCGTTAGAGGTATTTGCCTTGGTTTTGAGTTTTAAGCCTCTAAATATGCTAAAAAAAGAGCAAATGCCCATAGTGGGATTTGACGAGTTTCGTGTGCGGCGTGTTTGAACCACTCTCAATCTCAAAGTATTCAAAAGTGAGCTTCTATATTTTTTTATTGTGATATATATGCAAATCGGTAAAACGACATTCCAACTACTATTTATTATTCGTTGATACAATTTTTGTAAAAATCCCCAAACATGCCTCCGCGAACAACTGTGACCTAAATTGCGGATTTTATTTTGAGTCGACTATGTTTAGTATAGCTTTTAAAATAATACCACGTGTATAACCTTTCATTGCCTTCCACATTATGTAAAGTTTGTGTCTTAATCAAGTACGAGTATTTAGAAATAAATTATGAAACAGACAAGCTTTTCACTTTTCGTTCAATTTCATCACGCAGTATAAAAAAAAAAACATTTTTAATTTTTTTCTTTTTATTTTTGCTTTGCGTTTTTTTTACACCCTTATTTTAGCCAGAATACATTCCGTTAGAGGTATATGAACTGGGTTTGAGTTTTAAGCCTCTATATATGCTGGAAAATGATTCGGTTCTGTTATCAACATGAATTTCGCATTAAAAATATAAAATTTCGCATTGAAAAATCTAGGTTTCCAATAGGAGGTGTATTTTACTCTAATATTTTACAATGTTATACTTTGATATTTCTAACGTAGTATAGATTACGTAGCGCATAAGGTTTAGGGTTGAGGCCCCTCCAATCATGGCACCGGCGGAAATTGTCTGAAAACCCGCTTTCGGCAGTTGAGATTTTATATTGTTTAGACGTTTGGAACTGCAAACTTGTTATTATACGCCTAACGACATTCATGTTTTTATATGAGTATTTATTCAACGTCCCTTAGATTGTTATAATAAAGAATAAAATATACAGCTATAACCCATAAATAAGCCCACCATCAGCATTTGCTCTTTTTTAGCACATTTTGAGGCTTAAAACTCAAAACTAGTGCATATACCTCTAACAGAATGTATTCTGGCCAAAAGAAAAGTGTAAAAATGAGACGCAAAAAAAATTAAAAAAAGTTTTTTTTTTTCTATTTTTTTTACAGCGTGCTGAAATTGAACATAAAGTGAAAAGCTTCTCTGTTTCATAATTTATTTCTCAGTACTCGTACGCGATTAAGACACAAACTTTACATAATCTGGAAGGCAATGAAAGGTTCTACACGTGGTATTATTAAAAGCGATACTAAAGATAATCGACTCAAAATAAAATCCGCAATTTAGGTCACAGTTGTTCGTGGAGGCATGTTTGGGGATTTTTACAAAAATTGCATCGTCGAATAATAAATAGTAGTTGAAATGTCGTTTTACCGATTTACATATATATCACAATAAACAAATATAGAAGCTCACTTTTGAATACTTTAAGATTGAGAGTGGTTCAGAAACGCTACACACGAAAATCGTCAAATCCCACCATCGGCATTTGCTCTTTTTTAGCATATTTAGAGGCTTAAAACTCAAAACCGAGGCAAATACCTCTAACGGAATGTATTCTGGCTAATAGAAGGGTGTGAAGATAACGCGACGCGAGAAAAATAAAAAAAAAAATTTAAAATGTTTTTTTTTTTTATATACAGCGTGCTGAATTTGAACAAAAAGTGAAAACCTTCTCTGTTTCATAATTTATTTCTCAGTACTCGTACATGATAAAAACACAAACTTTGATTAATTTGGAAGGCAATAAAAGGTTCTACACGTGGTATTATTTTAAAAGCGATTCTAAACATAGTCGACTCAAACTAAAATCCGCAATTTAGGTCACAGTTGTTCGCGGAGGCATGTTTGGGGAGTTTTACAAAACTTGGACCGATGAATAATAAATAGCAATTATAATTTCGTCTTACCTACTTGCATATATATCATACTAAAAAAAGATAGACGCTCTCTTTTGAATACTTTGAGATTGAGAGTGATTCAAAAACGCCACACACGACAATCGTCAAAACCTCGCAGTTCTTTCCCGCTTCTTTGAGATTTTGTTTCTCAGGAACTAGTCATGTCAGGACATTAAAATAAAAAGGATTGTTCTTCTTGGAACATACTCCATAAAATATAAAAATTTGAAGCAAAATAAAAAATACGACTGCCACTCGTTGTATATATGTATATGTATATATACTGTAAGGTAAATATAAAAACAATGGACCGGGGAAAGTAAATAAGTCAAAGATGCGTACTGTCGGAGTTACTAATTCGAAGTTTATTACGACGTTTCGAGCGGCGACCGCTCTTTATCAGGTGAACATCGTGATGAAGAGCGGTCCCCGCTCGAAACGTCGTAATAAACTTCGAATTAGTAACTCCGACAGTACGCATCTTTGACTTATTTACTTTCCCCGGTCCATTGTTTTTATATTTACCTTACAGTATATATATATATATATATATATATATTCATTCAAATTCCAAAATTTCCCTTCCCTTCGCTACAATTGTTCACTAGATATGTTTTAAATGTCTGAAAGTCCAGTCCTCATTATACCCATCGCCCTCCCCTGTTTGTTTTAATACCAGCGCCATAGTGGCCCACAATAGAGTTCGTCAAGCGGCGTTCCTTCGACAAATCATTTCGCCGACATCCGGTGCTTCATCGACAATTCGTTTCATAAGATGAGCGCCCGCGTTTCTTTCATAGCCACATCTTGTGAACTTTCGTAGACAGCTTCATTCCGTGATCATCTCCCCATTCGCCGGCATCCTGTTCCCGGTTCAGTGATATGGTAGTCTAATTTGCTGAACCCTTGGCGATTCTGGTGAAACTTACCGTAAGCCCGAGCCTGAGATTATAATTATTTTTTTCCGATTAGTGCATAGCGAGGGGTGAGGGCTCGTGGCGCGTTTTATTTTTTGAAGCCTCAAAGGTATCGCGACTAAACCCATTTAATTTTTTGACGTTTTATTATTCTATAAAACGCTAAAGAAGATCACTTACAAACCTGTGAACAGGTTCAATTTTATATTTCCACAGACAGCTATAGCACCGCGATTGAACGTTTAGAATGTCCTATTACAACCTCATTCCCACACCGAGTTGTTTTTACGTGTGACTCTTGAAATACCATTCTTTCTCTAGAAGAACCTGAACACAGAAGCAATTATTCATTATCACTTGTTCCCAACACACACTAATAAAAAGTAAACGACGTACCTTTTGGCATATTTTCGCAGTAGTGCACTAGCCCGCATTCCATAAGCGTAGTCAAATCCTGCGTATTTATCTATTTATTTAAGAAAAAATGCTTTGAGTTCTAGCACCTTCCAGTTGGCAAATACATTTTATAATTCATTAACTCGACCATGCCAGAATTGTTATAGCGCCAGTAACACGAAATCAAAATCTAAGCAAAGTGAGAGGTTCAGGAAAGCTCTCTGCTTTGAAATGTTTATATTCTACACTGACTGATTGTACACATACACATTGGTCGTGCGTCAGAAGATGCAACAAAAGAAACTATACAGTAACCTAAATGTGAAGGTAAGTTCGCTCTTTGCAAATTTTATAGAACAAATGCACCACCTGTATGCAACGCTGCAGAAAATCCTAGCGGGATAGGTTAAGAAACCGAATTTCGGTCGTTTTAAGGAGCCTGGCCGCTACTTAAGACCCCCGGGAGATGGCGTTCGTCCTATGAAACGCACAGTTTTATAACGAAAATCTAGATGGCGCTTCAAACGGCGGGGGAAAAAAAAAGGGGGGGGGGGGGGCTATTTCCCCTTCACATTTGTTCCTCAAGTGAGGTAATCTAGTAACGCTGGCTGTCAGTGATGCACCAACTCAACTAACTGACGTCACGCCGCTGCGGTGGCGCTGCTGTTGGTACTGCTCATGCACAAACGCTTCACATCACTCGAATCTGGTTTCTGCGCACGCGCGTTGCCGATATGAACCGATTGGGACAATGAAGCAGCCCCCAAAGCGAAGCTTCACGGCATTTGTCGTATTTCTGAGCGTGTGCTTTAACGGCCAGTTCAATCAAACGCAGTTCAGTTCCCCCTGACCTTACGCGTTTAGTTTATGCGTCTTTGTTCATGTGTTTTCTAGGCTTTGACTGGGCGTTTACTTAGTCGCCACGATATCAAATCGCGTCACCACGGGGCGGACGAGATTGTAAACACTTACAGGCGTGGATATTTCACGCGTCGCCTTTTGTGGACGCACCTTGAGCAGCGTAGATCTTGACGACGAAAGCCTGTCTTTTTGGAAAAACCGCAATCCTTAAGCGTTATTGTTTTGTAGCGTGAGCTACACTGGCCGAGGTCGAACAGTTTCGCGTGGCTCGCATAATGAGCCGTGCTCCGTGCTGCGCATGCGCGAGGAGCAGTGACGTCACACGGCGCACAGCTTGCGCGCCGGAGCCGCCGTCGCCGCGCGCTCCGCCGCCGCCGCGCCCGCCTCGCCGGTCTGCACATTCCAGAGGAGTGACGTCATAGCCGCGGCAGACGCACTGGTGCCGCCGCGTGCCCAGCTGTGCGCCTCCGTTGCGCAGTAGCCAAGTCTGACGCTGCACCGGAGCCGCTTGATAGCGCCTCTCATTTTGTGCGCATAAGCTCACGCTACGTATATCCTGGCATAGCCGAGCTAAGCCACCGCAATTTTTTTATTGTTATTTTGTTTTTAGAGCGCAGCTCTTAGGTGCTTGTTTCCGCGTATAGAAAGTATTCACTGGCGGCCATAGCTGTGGGCACGACTGCTGAGCGCGTGCTGATGGCGAGCTTCCACAGTTCTTTTGTAACGTGCATTCCGCACCCTCAAGATTGCCGCTCTTAGCAGCCTATTAATGTGGGCTCGTTCAGAGCATGCGCTCTAGACATCACCCACAAATATGGCACCCAGTGAATACTCCTTATAGCGGCGTCGCCGTAGCCGTCGGTGTAACCGCCCCGCCAAATATAGCGTGAAATTGAATTGGTGTTGAGGTCACGTGAGGTCAATTTTTCCGCTAACTCTCGAGGAGAAACTGAATTCGTTCGTGGGTGACTTGACAAAAAGTCATGTGACGTCATTCTCCCCGCTAAATTTAGCGGGGAAACTAAATTGGTGGAGAGGTCACCTGCGTCAATTTTCCAGGTAAATTTAGCGGGGAAACTATGGGAGGAAGGGAGGGTATGGAGGAGGAGGAGGATAAGGAGGAGGAGAATGGGAGGGTACGCAGCAGAAGGGGGGAGGATACGGAGAAGGAGGGGAGAGGAGGATGAGGATAGGAGATGAGGAGGACGGGACGAGGAGAGGAGAAGTAGGGGAGAGTATGGAGGAGGGGGAGGAGGGGAAAGTATAGACCTTTTCTTTAACGGCGCCGCCATCTTGAGAATTGCGGCGCCGACGACGCCGTCTAGCGGTTTAGAAAAAGAAATACCGGCTAGTTCTGGCAGCACAGCTATCTGGGTAGGCAACGGTGTGGGTATGGGGGGAACTTTCCTAGACTTGGCTATGGTGGGCTACAATAACTTGGTTGGAGCTTGTCCGGTTGAATCCAGCTGGCCACTCACAGGCCATCACCTTGCCTCCTCGAGAGAACGACGACGAAGACGGTGCGGTGTTTTGATCGAGTTTTCACAGCGAAGTATATATGAGCAGTTTAATGTAGTCTATGCAGGTAAGCTCTCGGCATTTGATAGCTGCATCTTGAGTGGTGGCATGTAGACTTTTTCATACCTTTCACATACCATGGGGCTTGCAGTGATAACCTAATTGGACCACCTGCACCGGGAATTAAAATCGGTCCTCTTGTCGTAGACGAAGTGGTTGTGAGCTTAAACGTGACGTTGAGTCTGATACGAATCTCTCGCGATTCAAGCTCGCAATCGACTGACTTCATAAATCAGAATTCTTGGGGAAAATGCGAAGCTCGATAACATTGCAGCCACACTCGCGCTGCAGCTTCTTGTGCTCATGGCACACTTTCTGCTATTGTTCTTATGCTGTTTAAAAATATTTATCCATCCGACGACCACGCAGTGGTAGCCAGACAACCGTAGATTTTCGAGAATTGCAGCACGGTAAAAAGGAGCACTCGGAACTACCTCATGCACGACGTCCGTTTTTAAGCCTTTTCGCCCATACCCTTGGCAGTTGCATACCCTGTGTCAGCGGGCAATCCAAAAATGCACCAGGTCGAGAGTACGTCAGTTACTGGCTGGTTTGAGGTTATGTGAAAAAGGTCTATAGAGAAGGAGGACAGGCATACCCTTTCCTCCGTACCCTCCCCTCCTCCTCCTCAAGAGCCGCGCTCTAATCGCGCATTACACAAATTTGTAAACGTCTTTCATTTTTTGTATTTTTGTTTTGCTTCCTTTTTTTGTGAACTGTTGTTCGTTTTGCGAGTGGAGGAATGTGCCAAATCAATAAATATCATGGGCTCTAAACTCGTCAAACACAAAGTTGGTGCCGAAGTTCACGGAGCACACCGATTGGACTGTTCCGGCGATAACTTCGCGCTCTTTTCGCTGGCGTCCAATCGGCGCGCTCCGAGAACTTTGGGCTCCAACTTTGTGTTTGACGAGTTTAGGGCCCCAGGTCAGATGCTTCTCAAATATTTCTGTGGAGTTTGCAGGATCGCAGTTTTAAAGCATTTTGCTTCTTGTACAGGGTGGAACAAGGAGACGGCAGGCTCTTTAAATCGACCGGAAAATTCGGTTTCTTAACCTATCGCGCTACGACTTTGTGCAGCGTTGCCCACAGATGGTGCATTTTTTTGTAAAATTTGCAAAGAACGAACTTACCTGAGGAAAAAGTAAAGAAAGAAAAAGGCTTAGCTCCTATGGAAACGCAGCGACGCCACCGGTCTTCAAACAACACGGCGCCGTTTCGCACGGGAGACAAGAGATGGCGCAAGCGGTCGCGACGCCAACTGCCGCCAACGAACGAGCAGACGACTCCAAGAGCCGGCGTATTTAGCAGACAAGGAACTGCAGTTGCTTGTTGTTACCGCGCCTGTTTTTGTTTCTGCGACTGTCGCCGCCTGCAGAACGCGCGCCGCTTTTGAGTCGAAAAGATTGTCTGCTAAAGACGCTGGCGCGCCGTATGCTCGTTCGTTGGCGGCGTTCGTTGCGCCACCTCTTGTGTCCCGTGAGGAACGGCGCCGTGCTCTTTGAAGACCGGTGGCGTCGCTGCATTTCCATAGGAGCTAAGCCTTTTTCTTTCTTTACTTTTTCCTCAGGTAAGTTCGCTCTTTGAAAATTTTACAAAAAAAAAATGCACCATCTGTGGGCAACGCTGCACAAAGTCGTAGCGCGATAGGTTAAGAAACCGAATTTTCCGGTCGATTTAAAGAGCCTGCCGTCTCCTTGTTCCACCCTGTAGAACTCATAGCTTCCTCAAAATTAAGAATGTGTAAAATGATTGGGCCTCATGCAAAACATAATAATAATAACCCGTTAAAATGTATCTCTTACATGGACAAGACAATTAAATAATCGAGGGATATTTGATAAATTTCCAGTCATGTGAAACAAAAGAGAAAACAAACTACATAATTTTATATTCATTTTTTATTATTATTATGTCATAAATGCTGGGTTGCAGTCTCATCGATGACTTGGTGTTGTGACGCCCACAAAAAAAAAGTAAAAGGAAAATATATTCAAGGCGCAATATTTGTGTTTTGTAATACTCAAAGATCATAATCATTCTTGAGAGCGATCAGAAACACTGCCGAAGTAATTTAGCGTGGAAGCCTGGGCCTTGCATGCGATAAAAGCGCAATAAATTATAAAAATGGCCAAGTTTTTGTTTATATTTCTTCACTTTGCATTTTTAAAATCAAAGCCCAACCAATTAATCGGTCACAAAAAAATAAAATAAAAAATCTTTGCAATTAGAGCATTAATGGACCAATCTGAGGGTAAACCGCTCCATTTTCTACGTGTTATATCTATTAAACAACATTGGTTTGCGCTGAAGAATGCCGGAAGGTCTGGTGATAGCTAGTCGCTAGCCACTATCGGCAAAATATTAGGCAATTGCCGCTGCAAGCGATGCTTTCTTTTGTTGTATCGTAATGCGGGTGTTTTTTCTGAGTATCAACAATCGTACAACGTTTCAAAACCCGAATATTTCGCCCGAGGTTTGGAATACGAGCAACTTACCCTCGGCCCTCCCTGAGAACATCTAAGCGGGAGAACGGCATTTCCCAGATAACCACGTAGTTCGTGCTGGTTTTTCTTGGTCTCCAACATATGGCCAGCGCGGCACACAGATTGGCGTCGGAAGTATTCGGGAGATAAGGGAGTGACAGCGGGTGGCGGTAACGAAGGAATCAGCGAGGAAACGGTGTACAACGCGGGGAATGTTTCGCTTTTTTGCTTTTAAATAATTGTGTTATCTATTGCATGGCTGATGCAACGAACAGGGTGCGGCCGTAAGAACCGGCACATTTAAAACGCCTAGCAAAATTTGAATTCCACACGGAGTACATACCTGAAACTAAGCACGCCAACATTGTATCGCAAAAATTAAATAAATTAGGAGTTTACTATGAGTTGGGGACACGTTAAAAAAAAATATATATATATATATTGACCATAAACGGCGGCCTGTCATTTCCTATGTCCTATATCGGCGTAATATTCGTCTGCATACTGGTTTGCAAGCTGGCTTCCGGATGGCGTGGTGAACGCAATAACGCTGAGAACATCATAGGAGAGGCTGGCGACGAACAGGATAACCGGGGTAAAAAATGACTTTCAGGAAATATATGAACGCTGATGCAGTTTCAGTTCGCGTTTAGAAAAAGAAAAATTTTCTACTTGATAAAAGCATAATAAACTCCAAAGCAGACGAATGTTTGCTTCGTTTTGTCGCCTGCTATACGTTCGCGCATTTCTGCTGAGCGCGGAAGGCCCGTAGGGAGGAGCGAACGAATAACAGACGACGTACTTTGTTTAATTCACCACGTACTTTGTTAAATTATGGTGCCTGGTGTTTTTAACGCCTCCAAAAAAAATGGTCCCTCAATTTTTGCCTGATGACGCCATGGAAGTGTCACGCTGTCGCCCGTCGCGATCCTGGCGGTGTCCCAGCGGCGGTGAACGCCACGTCCACAACCGCGTCCACCCCGCCTGTTCCGCTGCAGGTCGCCCTCCCTCCAGTGAGGCAGTCCACGGAAGATTCATCAGCCAGGAGCTGGGACGCCGTGACGAGGGCAACACTTGCCTTCGCTCGTGCTCATTGACAGCATTTTTACGACCAACCGCCAGGAACGCGACACCCGAAAGCCTCACACTCCGGCTTTTGTGACGTAATTTGTTGTCAATTCGGGACCACGTTTGATGTATGGGCAGGGATAGGACGCTAAACACACCTGTCGGAGACGCGCTCCAGGCAGCGTAGTAATATATATAGTATCGGAGGTGAGTTTTGCGTGTTTTATTTTGCAACACGATTGGTAACGATCTTTTTACCACGGCAGTTCAATGCAAACGTTATTTATTAGTGTTTATAGGCAATGAACGAATGGAATAGAGGCTCAAAAAATTAATCTTTTTGAAAAGAACCCACAGCAATCGCGATATCATAATCAATGAATAAATCACAAATCATCATTTTGATTCTTCTTTTTTTTCATCCTGACAATTTAAGGCACTCTCGCTTTGAAGAGCATTCTTTGCGGATTCCGAGTCAAGAGGTCCAACGAGTCAAAAGATCCAACGCGTCAAAAGATCCATTATTGGACCTTCTGACTCGTTGGATCTTTTGACTCGTTGGACCTCTTGACTCGCCATGGATCTTTTGACTCGTTGGATCTCTTGACTCGTTGGACCTTTTGACCCACATTGGATCTTTTGACTCGTGTTTGGCGAGTCAAAAGATCCAACGAGTCAAAAGATCCATTATTGGACCTTTTGACTCGTTGGACCTCTTGACTCCCTGCCCGATCACCGGGAAAGGGGGATGGGCTTTGAAGAAGAGCAGGAAAAGAAAGAAAAGCAAAAATATACGACGAATGACGGCTTTCGGGTAACAAGGAGGGGCGTGACGGTCACTGCACTGCGGCGGGATGAGATCCCTCGTCTAATAACAAAGCAACAAAAAAGAGGGAGAAGAGCGAAGAGGATACAGTGGTTTCGGGGACGAGAGGTTTTGGGATCCTGAATGGCTGGCTGTGTCACGGCGTTGTGCGCTTTCCATTTCAATCGGCAGGTGACCAACGCCATCTCTTCGTGCGGTATGCTTAATTAACACAGGAATTTCCCGGGAGCTGTGCACGCTGCACGGTCGCGGGGACGTAGGTTGTTTCTCGAATTTAGAAATCAACGAACAGTCAATCGGTGACGGAATTACGACACGTATAGAACAACACGTGGTGCTGACGTCCTGCCCCTGCGGTGGTGCTGCTATCGGCATTGCGCACGCGCAGACGGTCCACTTGACGCACTCTCTGCGCACGTGCGGTGCCCACACCTCGTCCTGAAACTGCGCCTTTTCCCACACCTCGTGAGGGCTTGTATGGAAACAGCGCGTTGGTCTTATACGCGCAGCATGAGCTCAACTGAGAGGAAGGGTTGTGCGGATCATTTGGACAGCGTAATGTATGGCAGTCATCCCGAGGGTCAACATGTCGCAGTATCTTGCCGGCCAGTGCAGCCTGACTGCTGAATGGCACCACGCTGTACGGATAACCAGCATCGGCGTGCGTTCGTGTAATCACTACTGCGTGGTGCACCCAAAGACCCCAGGCTATAATCCGTTTCACCTAAGGATGAACCGCAGCCTATGTTTGAAACCGAGGGCGTCAAGGGCCATCTCGACCCGCGCGACGTTTTGAACACCTTTGTGTTCGAGGCATTTCAGAGTTGGAGAAGGACCCTACTACCACTTGTCTTGCTCTGCATGCACAAGCTTCTCTGGCTCGTGTTCAGGTTGAGCGTATTGATCAAAAGCCACGCACACTTTTATTCGTCTTTCCATGTATCGCAATAGTACGTATATATATTGTTTTCTTGTTGTTGTTTTTGGTCTGCATTAGCACGGAAATCATATATTACTTATTTTAATGTACGGCACCTAGTCATTTTTTTTCGTGCAAACTGAATTATTTTATTCGCACGTAATCAAGCCGAGAAAAAAAGGACACATTGTACCTTCCACATTTTCGCGACATATTTGGAACCTTGCATCCCATTTTACATTACAGCAACCGATTATCAAATTCTAATTTAAATTTCAATATATCTTATATCGAACCTAAACGTTTATTAGAAAGGATAAGTTTACCATATATCAACCCACCTTTAAAAATGTTTTAAGCTATTATTTTGAATTATTTTTCGTCATATACTGCTTTCAGATTGGCCAAGTTCGATATCTTTCCTGCACGAAAATAACCGATGAATTATCGGGAGTTCCTCTCTTTGAAGTCGCCATCTAAGGCGCATCCTAAAGGAGGCTTGAAACGATTTTTCTACTTTTGCTAAATAGTACTTAGAATCACTCCCTAACGTTGATAACTGAATAAACTTGTCTTGGTTGTTCTTTCTAGGCAATGGCAGTCGCCAATAAAATTCAAGAAATATGAGCATCATTCATCCCCTCAACTCGGAGCCAGAACAAGTGGCCACGTGGCCTGGTGCCTATCTTATAGGGAGTATTCACTGGCGGCCATAGCTGTGTGCTCGGCTGCAGAGCGCGTGCTGAACGCGAGCTTCCACAGTTCTTTCGCCACGTGCATTCCGCACCACCAAGATTGCCGGTCTTGGCAGCCTATTAAAGCGAGCTCGTTCTGAGCATGCGCTCTAAACAGTGACCTCAAATATGGCGGCCAGTGAATACCTCCTATACCTTTATGCCCGTGTCCCACTAGAGCGACAGACAGAAACAAAAGACAGCGACAAGCCTCAAACCCATGCAGCATGCTCGCGATGGTACCTTTGGCAGGCGTTAGGTCGTTCGGTGCTCGTGAACTAAGCACGAGCGATTGCAAGCCTGCCAAAGATACCCTCGCGTGCATGATGCTCGTGTTTGAGCATAGCCTCCTCTATTCTACAAAGCCTCTCAAATTGCGAAAGACTCTGGTTTGAGGCTTGTCGCTGTCGTTTGTTTCTGTTTGTCGCTCTAGTGGGACACGAGCATTAACGTTAATCTTACCCACGTGCTGGGATTGACAAAGTAGAGAAAGCGTGCTGAGCTCAGAGATGGTTATGCCCGTGTCCCACTAGAGCGACATACAGAAACAAAAGACAACGACAAGCCTCAAACCAGAGTCTTTCGCGATTGGAGAGGCTTTGTAGAATAAAGGAGGCTATGCTCAAACACGAGCATCATGCACGCGAGGGTAGCTTTGGCAGGCTTGCAATCTCTCGTGCTTACTTCACGAACACCGAACGACTAAACGCCTGCCAAAGATACCATCGCGAGCATGCTGCATAGTTTTGAGGCTTGTCGCTGTCTTTTGTCTCTGTCTGTCGCTCTAGTGGGACACGGGCATTAAGGTACGTTTATACTCGAACGTAACGTCGGCGGGCGCGGCGTAGCGCAGCGCACACAGATACTGACTGGTCGCAGAAATCAAGTTTCTGGCCGCCGGCCAATGAAAGGCGCGCGTTCTGCGCTACGCTGCGTTCACTGCGCTCAACGTCGGAGTATAAACAGCCCTTTAGAGTTGGGCTATTCTCATCACCGCAGTGGGTGGACACGAGCCACTACCCGAGTGTCCGCCCAGGCATTGATTGTTACGAGCTGAAGTCGAGTGCTCACGTAGTTCTCGTGTCGAATCCATGCATGATCCTCGCTTTACTGACATCAGGCGGGTGATTTCGATTCCACAATCACGTCATCGAGCTTTGTAAGGGCAAGAGTGACAGAAATCGTCCCTTTTTATCTTCGCGATTTCACAATTTCACCGCGACAAAGAAGTTTCTGAATCAGTGACGGTCTGTGCGAGTATACTTGTGCCAGGCCTGGACCAGTACGAACCGGCAAAGTCATGAACGTTCCAACCCGATAACGTTTCATGACCCCTTTAAAGGGGCCGTGAAATGATTTTAATTTTCAAAGAATCCGGTCGCGTCACTTTTGTTTGGCTTACCTTAACACAAGTAAAAAAACAAAAAAAAACAAGAAACACGCCTTGAGCTTTTAAAATGTCGCGAGTGTCCGGAGAAATCGCGGAGAGGAAAAGGGACTATTTTCTGTCTTGCAGCCTCTTGTGTAGGCCAAGAAAACTACGCGCATGACGTGAACTGGTTGAAAGTGTATTGAGTTAGCAAGCTCAGTAAGTGTCTGCTCAATTTGAGGCTATTTTTTTTTTATGTTTTCGTGAAAACGTGAACAGACGCGCCAAAAGCCTGATATTCTCGACTTTTATAACGCAAAGTTTTAGAGGCGCCATCTACCCGAAGCGAAGAAAAGCGCTCCCACCCCACTTCCCATAGCCACAGTGACATGAAACTGAACGTCTCCGGGTGCCCCCCTCGAGCCCGCAAACCGGAAAACAGTACGTAGTTGAGTGGCGCATCAAACTTAAATCTGTTCCAACTTTTTTTTAAACGAAAACTAATGCACTTATTAAAAAAATCGTTTACTGATCTTTCTTGTACAACGCCTCCCAGCGACTAGGGGGGTGAGCGGCTTTCCGTGACTCCTTTGCACTATGAAGCGGCAGTTCTCGAGTAATTGGAGGTCTTGACCCACAATGGATCTCTTGACTCGTGTCTACCGAGTCAAGAGATCCAAAGCGTCAAAAGATCCACTATTGGACCTTCTGACTCGTTGGACCTTTTGACTCGTTGGACCTCCTGACTCGCCGTGGATCTTTTGACTCGTTGGATCTCTTGGCTCGTTGGACTTCTTGACCCACATTGGATCTTTTGACTCGTGTCTGGCGAGTCAAAAGATCCAACGAGTCAAAAGATCCATTATTGGACCTTTTGACTCGTTGGATCTTTTGACTCGTTGGATCTCTTGACCAGAAGCGTTCTTTGCGCCCCTCTGAGGGTATGGTGGATCTGAAAGTTAGTCGGCTAGGTGAGGCTGGCGCACGCACTGCGCGTTCAAAGCTAAGAATAGACCTTTGTTTCTTGCAATCCTGAAGGCCACACCCAATGTCCTGTGCGCTCTTCCTTGCCCTTGCGGCACCTGCAACGTGACAATGAAAAGAAAGAAAGAGAGAGAGAGAGGGAATCGCATTTTCTCGCCCGCGATTTCTTCGTCGTCTGCTACAACCGGCTCTGTACATATCGTTGCCGTCATTTGTTTCGGAGCCGCGGATGGCGCTGTACGTTTTGCAGAGGTTTTATTGGCCGAACAAGCTGGTAATTAGGCAGACGCTCAGTTCATTCTTGCCTGTCAGTGGCTCTATTCCAGGCGAGGACCCCGCTAAGGGGTGCCACTGAGCAGCACGTGAATGTCAGGTGATACCGGGAATGGGAGGATGCAAGTTTGTTTACATCGCGCGCGCCATGAAGGTACGACGTGATCGTTTGCTTTCGGACGCGGCGCGGTGGTTCGGTATTGTTTCTGTCTGCGGTGGCACAACATACGCGACCGAAAAAAGTGTAAGTTTCCGTCCATATCCAAGCGAAAAACAACTAGGGAAGTAGAGATAAAATAAAACAGCGCAAAGAGGTTTCGGCGAGCGCGATGGTATGCTCGAACCATTTAGGAGGTACGTTCATGACAAGCTGCGTTATATTTTATATTATATTACTCGGCGTCAAGGATAATCCAATAATCTACTATCCATTTCCTCCGCGCCTCAATTTTGTTCTCCGTGTCGTCCGTGCCATATGTCGCGCTGCAAAGTTAAAAGAATTATCAGTCTCCTTTATGTTGTTCAAAACCAAAGGAAGCTTCTGTGTCTGTTCAAGATATGGGGTCCCGGGGATTCCACATTTGAGCAAGTATTACCTTGTTTATGGTGCAGTGGCTGCAGCGCTGTGTTGCAATCAAGAGAGGGAAAACAAGTAATTTATGCAGTACGTTTCACTCTTTCAGAAACATGTAGACGTCATCAGGATTGATTTTTGTTTTTCATGCATTAATACGTGCGTTTCTGATCGTTTATGCTCAATGCTACTAGTGTTAATTATTCTCGAGGCCAGCAGGGCTAAATATTGTGCGACGTCACAAAATAATGACTGTGGTCCTAGGGTTCGTTGCGCTTTATTGAGCGTCCTTATAACTGGACCAGAAAAGTGCTTTCCACGCTCGCAAATCAGATATTAAAAAATCCAGCATCTCCTCACTTTTTAATTTTATTGTTTTTTTTGTTTTTTTTTAGAGTCATCACATAACATCTACATCAATGCAATGCCTCAAATTGTCGTCACTGAACCGTCAGCTATCGATAAAATGATTTATTAGTATAAATGCAGGATGTTAACGAAATGACTCATTGATAAAGGTAATTGAGCAAGCGATCTCTACTAACTTGTGCCTGTTTCTTTTTATCATTTTAATTGTGTGTCACGGTTCGTTTATTTATTAGAGCGCAGATCTTAGGCGCTCGTTCCCGTGTTTTGTGGCGTCGGCGTCGGCGTAACCGGAGGAGGAGGGGAGGGTACGAAGGAGGAGGGGAGGAGGGTACGCATGAAAAGGAAGAGGGGAGGATACGTAGTGGGAGCGCACGAAGGAGGAAGAGAGGACATGAAGGAGGGTATGTAGAGGAACTGGGGAGGGTACGGAGAGGGAGAGGACGGTACGGAGGAGGATAACATGAAAGAGGAGGAGCTGAGGTACGGAGGAGAAGGAGGGGAGGGTCCGTGCCCTTTCAACACCTTTAATTATAATTCAGTTTTTCAGTCAGTTACTGTGATTAATATATAATTATATTATAACCACAAATGCTTTTGAGCCAGGTGATACAATTATTAAGGATTAAAAATTATTCTGTAAATTCTTTAAATTATAGTACCCTCCTTTGTGTAATAGACCAATCTCACCGGCCAGTTTGACTGCGCCTCCGCTGCCGCAGTGCATCGAGGGAACTTTAGTCTTTTTGTACGCACGACAACCCCGCTGTACCTCTGCGCGTGCAGAGCACGAGACAGCACGAGCCGTCTCGTGCACTGCCGTCTGCCTCCTGTGAACTAAAGTTATGGCGGCGTCACGCATGCGCCAAACGCTGAGTGGAATCAGTCTATCGGAATACTACCGACGTGTCGAGGAAACAGGTGAGCGGCCAGGATTCAGGCTTCTCCTCACAACGACTCTTGTCGTGGTGCAGCGACCCCTTCAGGAACCCCGCCAGACAAAGAATATTCGGGGTTTAAACATCTCTGAAACCAGGTCGAATATAATCCGAATTATTGTAAATACCGCATCATTCCATTTATATTTATAGTTTTAAAAGAAATATATATCTAGAAATGAAAGATTGACCAGAAAGTAAAGACCCTCGCTGTGAAGTCATGCGCGCTCTGAACTGTCTTCACACCGAGAGTTATAAAGCCATGACGGAGCGTGCTCTGACCTTGTTCCTGTCACAGTTGAGAAAACTCTCAACTACTATGTCAAATGATGGCATCGTAATTGAAGAACTTCGGTGCACCACAAAAATAAACTTGGAAGTACCGAGACAGTGCAAGAAATATGAACATGTGCACACAACCTGAATTATAGAATTGAAAAAAAAAAGATCCATTGAGCTGAAAGACGAAGTGAACTAATACAATATAATACCCTACATACACTAGCGCTGCCAACTGTTATTAAGCCAACGACCGGTGGAATCTCCCAACTATCATTGAGTATAACGAAGTTGTCCGGTGTTACACGGTACATAGGCCTAACAAACGTACTTGTCATGCGCGTCACGGGACACAGTTGAAACCGAAGCATAACCAAAACTAATGTCACATTACCTTTTTTTTTAGATGTGCAAATGAATTATATGCACACATTTCATCCACTATAAACTTTTAAAACAAAATAAAATGAACTTCCTTTTTTTTTGGTAAAGAAACGATAATTAGAACGTTTCACGTAAATTCAAGCAAGAGAGACATAACGAAAGTCTTATCGGCACCAACATCACAATGGCCACCCTCGCCGAGCTTTGGCTTCCCCGACGTGCCGTGATCCTTCTAGCGGCAGCTCTGGCCCCAAATCATACCTCTTCGAACAATATTTGCTGCTACGATACTTTCTAGATACCTCCCCCAATCTTCCGCAATAGCAGGCTCGTAATTAATTCAACTACTCTACCGAAGCTACTGTAGTTTAACTACACTTCTGAGTTTAGTAACCTTCAGTTACATTTTGTTTTTCTAATTATTATTTTACCTTAATTACTTTTTCCGAGTAACCACTACTCAAATCGCAAATTACTTTACAGTTTTAGTGGCAGGTTTGCTTATAAACAAACATTCCTGCACAAAAAGATATAAGATCTTCGAAGATCAGCTGATATGTGCAAAGAGAGGGAAGCATGTGGCGCAGGCAGGGGGGGGGCGGTTTGGTGGTCAGAAACCTCCTAAACTTTTCATTAGCCCCCCCGCCCCCCTCCCTCCCCCCTGCAACAACCCTGCTAGAAGGCGGGGGAAGCGGAGAGACATGTCGCAAGTGAGGCCGAGGAACTGTGGAATAAACGCCGAAGGCTGACGTTTCTTTGTGTCCCGAAGCTCAAGGAAACTTGACGCATTTGAAAAAAGGGCTTCTCTTCGCTTCTCCACAACGTAGGAACTCTCGCTCACTAGAGGAAGTGTACACATGCGTCCTCACTCAGGGGAGGCAACAAAATGCATCACCCGCTCTGAAGTTCACCTGGTGCTCCAGTAGTTTGTGCTGTACTTGAAGAATCACGCACTAAAGGGCAACGTAAAGGTAACCTCTTTTCGTTGTCTTTCCTCCCAATACTCAGAATATACAGGTCGTCCAAGATTCGAAGATCGTTAAAGAAATCTTGATTCCCCCGCAGTTTTTACAACAAAAAAAAAAAGCAACAACAAGTAGTGTTAAAAAGTACTCATGGTACTTAATATACTAGTTCAAGTAGGTTTAGAAAACTTGTACTTTGCTTGAAATAATTCTTTGAGCATGTACTTGTACTTTACTAAAGTTTTTATGATACTTTCCGAGGACAGCCTAACTCCCTACTTAAGCGTACATTCCCCAAATTTGAAAACAAAAAATGGCGTATCATCATGAGAAAACTCGCTATCGTCTTTCGAGTAGTAGTGCAAAACTATCGATGGTACTATTGATAGTATCGATAGTCGCCAGAAATCTGACTATCGATAGAAAAAAATCTATCGATAGTACTATCGATAGTCGACTATCAAAAAATTATCGATAGTACTATAGATAGCCAACCATCAAAAAACTATCGATAGTACTATCGATAGTCGACTATCGAAAAACTATCGATAATACTATCGATAGTCGACTATCGGAAATTATCGTTTATCGACTATTAGAAAACTATCGATAGTTGACTATTGTAAACCTATTGATAGTGCTGTCGACGGTTTACTATCGATAGTTTAGCGACAGTAGTAGTTTGCGTTGCTCCCTCTTCTTTTTTTCTCGCTTTATTTTTTTCAAATGGGACACCAACTAGCCAAAGCACCTACCATCCCAACTTTGGTTCAGCTTTCAGTGATGACGAAGACGGGAGTTTGGGCGAAGAAAGGAGGCAGGGAGGCGAGCGGCGGTGCGGCAACTGTTTGCTCTAGTATTGCAAAACTATCGATAGTACAATCGATTGTATCGATAGTCGCCAGAAATTTGACTATTGATAGTAAAAAAACTATCTATAGTACTATCGACAGTCGACTGTCGAAAAACTATCGATAGTCGACTATCGAAAAACTATCGAAAACTATCGATGGTACTATCGAGAGTTTTGCGACACTATCGATAGTTTTTTAAATACTATCGATAGAATTGATAGTCAATTTATCGATAGCTTTGCATAACTACTTTCGAGACGTAATCCGGTCATTTCGCTGAGTGAAGTAATTGCGGCTGTAAGGCCGATATAAATAGGTGCCTTATAAGTTGATTGTGTTAACTAGTTCGTCAGTGAGAGTAGAACAACCATTCTGTGGCGACTTGATTTCATCCAATATTTGCCGCCATTTCCGAAAAAAAAAACACGATGCAGCCCCGATTACCCCTGGAGCAATGCATAACAGTTAAAAAAAAAAAAACTAAAGAAACCTTAATAGGGATGAAAGGGTATCATGAAATATTGTGTTAAAAAGTACTTGTACTTTACATGGAAAGTACATTTTATTTATAGAACTTTACTTCAAACACATTGCACTAGGTGTAGTTACCACTTTGCTTGAAGCACATAACCTCTCATTTAATTTGTACTTTACTTCAAGTGTTTGTAATATGTACTTTCCGCAAACCTGCAAACAAGAAAACACTATCTGCAAAATCAAGCTCAGCCAGTGCTAAACTACAAAGAATAAATGACACATCCGCAGCTCATTGTTGACCAAAAAAACAAAAAAAGTGCAAAACAATTAGGCACGCAGAAGTAGAACCAGCTACTAAAGCATGTCTGTAAAAACATAAGCTGCTTTATCTTTGGCTAGCAGAATTTCGCTAACAAATCAAAACTTGTATACTTTCTTAGTATCATAAAAATGTAAAGGTAACTTCAAAAGTAATTTACTACTTTTTTACGGTAGCCAGTAATTTACTAAATTACTTCTATTTGAGTATTCTCTACTCTGCTCAAATTACTTTGAGGTCAATACTCAGTAATTTACCTTAATTTCTTGTTCTGAGTAACTTGTAGATATCTGGGCAATAGCAAGTGCTTCGCTGGCGCTAACCATCGGTAGCGATGCGGCGGACGCCCACACCTTTAGCTCTATTGGGGTGAACCACTATCAGTTAACCGAGGTACGACAGCTCAGTTGAACACAATTATCTTTAGCGGCTTAATGACAGTTCGCGCCGCCGTGTACCTCCGACCGATCGCGATTGAGTCAACTGTCGCTGGACTAATGACAGTTAAGAGCGCTAGTGAAACTCCACTAATTTAAAGATGCGAATTCAGTGCCACCAATCATTCCTAGTTTTGCATTACCACCACATTAACGTGCCTTGCCAAGTAACCCATCTGCCAGACGAGGTTAGAATGTGCTCGTAAAAGTAATCATCTGACGAGCTTTTAAGTGTGTCTATGTCGAGTACTGTCTTCTCGAAAGAAAAACAAAATGTCTGTTGAACATTCCACTCCATTGTTACATCGGAATTCTTAGTTTTGTATTAATCATTTGCTCAAATATGAAGCGAATTACGATTATGTCCAGTTACGTAAAATATGGCTCAGACTCGTTTACTGCTTTCAAAAAGCTGCTGCTTTAGCCTCACTTTATTCAACCGCAGGTTAACGAATTGTAGGCTTTACTGCCTTTCGCAGCCGGTCTTTATGCGGCCTGAAATTTCCCTGGAGTGTTTTGTGCGGTCAATTAGACGTCATGTGCGTTGAATACTCCACGTTAACGGTCACGTCGAGCTGCCCGAATCGTCTTCATAAAGATTCTCAATAAGACACCATAAGCCTTACGCCGTGCGACCCCTCTCTCACCCAACCTAACCTATTAAAAACGGTGAAGAAATCTATCTTCAGTTTCTGCAGGCGAATCGTTAGGTGTTCCCCGCAATTTATGATTCACTGTGTCTCCTCGTGCATTTTGTTTCTCGACGCCGGGACGAACATGTAATGGTAGAAACTGAGGGGGAGGAGGAGACGAGAGCGTGTGGGGTCGTCAGAACACCGAGCTCTAGTTCGAATGATTAAAGGGTAAACGCAAAGCTAGCTGCCCTTCTCTCTACTCTTTGTTCCAACACGCTCGAATGCGAACGTCAAATGCCGGACGCCGGCGTTCGGCGTTCGGCCGCCTTCGAAGAGCGAGTAGAGACAAAGGCAGCTAGCATTGCGTCTGCCCACTAAGAATTTTAACCATGACTCCACCTTTTGACGTTGTGGCGCTCGGACGTCCTTTTCTCTCCCTCAATTTCTACTCGTATTGTCTTCTGCAGAGACTATATTTTTGCTAACCTTCTTTTAAGTTCCGAGTCACAATTAACGATATCACCGTCCTTTTAAAACGCGTAGTAAAAGATGCAGACGATGTTTTTTTGTTTTTTTTTCTAATACTTCATTAAGTGTGTCCTCAATGTCATATCAAAGTTTAGTTATTTCTTAGTGCACATCGGCCAAGCTCTGTGATTAAAAATGAAGTAATAGTTTTTAAAGCTACTTAAAACTTTTGTTAGTTTTATTTGTCGCCGCTTCAAAGTTCAAGCTGAATGTGTCTGTGTGTCGTGTGTTTATTATTATAGTGATTTGTTCTCAGTATATTACTAGCTCTTCTATACAACCATTTCTGTGCGTAAACTTTCTGGATCAGCATTTCCCCCCAACAATGACTTACCGTATGTAATCGTCAGCGCAAAAGAGGTATAACAGGAAACAACCTAAAATTAAGATAAATAATATAATGTTCTGAGCTCCTAAAACTTTAGAGACTTAAAATTGACTATTCTTTTCTTAGAACTAGACGTATATAGCTGTTTTTTTATCGG
The DNA here is from genome assembly GCA_013358835.2 of Ixodes persulcatus. Lineage (NCBI taxonomy): Eukaryota > Metazoa > Arthropoda > Arachnida > Ixodida > Ixodidae > Ixodes > Ixodes persulcatus. The sequence goes on from JABSTQ010009403.1 coordinate 2,158,830, forward strand.
GTTTATGTTACATAAAACATGAAACATAAAAGATTGTTTTCTTACAGACCAAAACTACCCGATATGACTCATTTTTAAGCCTATGTTTGGAAATAACTATAACATGTTCCTATGACCTAGCATTCCTAGCTACATTCGCAGTGCCGGCGAACGGAAATCCTCAGAGGCGCACACAGTAGGAACTTATGGCCAGAACATCCATTGGGTCAGAACATCCATCGAGTCAAAACATCCAAGAGGTCACGTGACACCAGAGTCAGAACATCCAACGAGTCAAGACATCCATCCGAGTCGAAACATCCATCGAGTCAAAACATCCATCGAGTCAGAACATCCATCCGTGTCTAAACATCCATGGAGTCAAATTACCCATCGAGTCAGAACATCCACAGAGTCGAAATATCCATCTGAGTCAAAACATCCATCGAGTCAGAACATCCATCAAAGGCTGAACATCCATCTGATTCAAAACATTATTATATGATTGAAAAAAAAATATACTATATGAATTTTTGTTGGCCCGAGGACTGCGAATTTTGTGAAGTGCCAGTTTCGGGGATACACTTGATCAACCTCCTTGGTCAATGTCCTGGATGTAGGGTCCCTCGTGTTCGTGTTTTATTTTTGTCACTGAGTATATTTGGCTATTTGTCATCTGCAGTCCCGACATTTCAGGATGTCCTTAACTACCTAGACAGAATTACAATACACGGTGTTCTTCCGTAGAATGAACTGAACAGCACGCATGGGCTAGTTTCCTTGAATAAAACTGTTTGAATGCCTCCCGATGTCTCGGTGTCTTATTCAACCAATTGACTTTATGCGAACGATATGCACTACGTTGCGTCTGGTTGTAGTAATCGGTACAAAAATGAGTGTATAGACACTACGACAGGGTACAAATACATAAAAGTTATAATACATAAAAAAAAACTGTAAAATGCGTTTCAACAGTGCTTCCGTAATTTAAAAACTACATTTATACAATACGCCTCGCAAGTGGGCTCATTTTCGTCTTCTGCGCATGAGAAAGGAGGTAGCGGTGTACGTCAGAACGCCGAGCCCTGATTGGCTGATCGCGACCCCCCTATCTGAGCGTCGTCTGCTCCTTTGCAACGTCGTCTGCTCGCAACGTCGTCTGCGTCTGTCTTACCTTTCCTGCGACTTTCGGAAGTGCAGGTCTTTACGAGCGAGCTCGACTTCGCCTTTCAGAGAGGGGAGACGAAATAACTCGAGCGGTACGTTGTTTTTGTCGAACAACTAGCAGACGTGCATCAAGGGGGGAAGTCAAGGGACTCGCTGGCGAGGTGTCCCGAGGCGCCGAGGTTTGTCTGCTAAGAAGCGAGAGTGTCCGCAAGTTCCCTCCCAAATACTTTTTCCCTCCTTGCGTGTGCGGCGAGACTCCTCACTCTTAAACGGCGTCGGCGGGTTGGTGCAGTTAACGTCGTCTGCTTTACGTCTGCTAGTCAAAGCGATGGCTGCTTTACCTTTCCTGCGTCTGCCGGAGATTCACCGCTTTTTCACCGGCGAGAGTCGCCGCTGCCTCGGAAAACGAGGCGATGACAAGAGGAAGAGATTGAAGGGTTCACAAGGGTCGCGCGGGCATATTCCATTCAGCACGCCAGCCGGTCGTGTGCAGACGGTCTTGGCCAAGGACCGTCGGAGCACCGCTGCGCCGCTGCTAGGCCTATCTGCCGAGCTCGCTTGGACGGGGTCAGTGGAATCGTGGCCGTTGGAGCATTTCCCGGGTGTTTGTGGATCCAGCGTTCTTGTTCGTCGTAGTTTATTTCAAGTGCTTTTTACTTTTTTTCTTGCTGCTTGTAGTCGTGACGCGTGAGAAGAGCACGTACAAAAATAAACGTCCGTTGGTCGTCGCGACCAAGTAACTGAGCGACGCTGTCGGCCATGCTGAGTTGATCGTCGTAGGATTCCGTCGTAACCTGAGCAAAACTTACGATAATTTCGTTTCGTGAATACGAATTTGTTCTCACGTTTCGTCTTACGCACTCTTTCGGCGTAACATGGTTTTGTGAATCTGGCCTCTGCACTTCCGAAAGTCGCAGGAAAGGTAAGACAGACGCAGACGACGTTGCGCAGACGACGTTGCAAAGGAGCAGACGACGCTCAGATAGGGGGGCCGCGATCATCCAATCAGGGCACGGCGTTCTGACGTCACCGGTACCCCCTGCGCGAGAAGCAGACGAACTTGCCCTCCGCATATTGAGCGAATCCGTGTAGAGTGCTTTGTCCGAGTGTGACAGTAATTTTAAAAAAACACGAAATAAAGCTACGATTCTCTTGGAATAACGTTATTGATCACGGCGAACGTCTGGGACAAGAGTGTCTTGAAAAATTCAGAGGCTTAACACAAAATATGGCTCAGACTCGTTTACTGCTTTCAAAAAGCTGCTGCTTTAGCCTCACTTTATTCAACCGCAGGTTAACGAATTGTAGGCTTTACTGCCTTTCGCAGCCGGTCTTTATGCGGCCTGAAATTTCCCTGGAGTGTTTTGTGCGGTCAATTAGACGTTATGTGCGTTGAATACTCCACGTTAACGGTCACGTCGAGCTGCCCGAATCGTCTTCATAAAGATTCTCAATAAGACACCATAAGCCTTACGCCGTGCGACCCCTCTCTCACCCAACCTAACCTATTAAAAACGGTGAAGAAATCTATCTTCAGTTTCTGCAGGCGAATCGTTAGGTGTCCCCGAATTTATGATTCACTGTGTCTCCTCGTGCATTTGGTTTCTCGACGCCGGGACGAACATGTAATGGTAGAAACTGAGGCGGAGGATTAGACGAGAGCGTGTGGGGTCGTCAGAACACCGAGCTCTAGTTCGAATGATTAAAGGGTAAACGCAAAGCTAGCTGCCCTTCTCTCTACTCTTTGTTCCAACACGCTCGAATGCGAACGTCAAATGCCGGACGCCGGCGTTCGGCGTTCGGCCGCCTTCGAAGAGCGAGTAGAGACAAAGGCAGCTAGCATTGCGTCTGCCCACTAAGAATTTTAACCATGACTCCACCTTTTGACGTTGTGGCGCTCGGACGTCCTTTTCTCTCCCTCAATTTCTACTCGTATTGTCTTCTGCAGAGACTATATTTTTGCTAACCTTCTTTTAAGTTCCGAGTCACAATTAACGATATCACCGTCCTTTTAAAACGCGTAGTAAAAGATGCAGACGATGTTTTTTTGTTTTTTTTTTCTAATACTTCATTAAGTGTGTCCTCAATGTCATATCAAAGTTTAGTTATTTCTTAGTGCACATCGGCCAAGCTCTGTGATTAAAAATGAAGTAATAGTTTTTAAAGCTACTTAAAACTTTTGTTAGTTTTATTTGTCGCCGCTTCAAAGTTCAAGCTGAATGTGTCTGTGTGTCTGTGTTTATTATTATAGTGATTTGTTCTCAGTATATTACTAGCTCTTCTATACAACCATTTCTGTGCGTAAACTTTCTGGATCAGCATTTCCCCTCAACAATGACCTACCGTATGTAATCGTCAGCGCAAAAGAGGTATAACAGAAAACAACCTAAAATTAAGATAAATAATACAATGTTCTGAGCTCCTAAAACTTTAGAGACTTAAAATTGACTATTCTTTTCTTAGAACTAGACTTATATAGCTGTTTTTTTATCGGGTTTATGGTACATAAAACATGAAACATAAAAGATTGTTTTCTTACAGACCAAAACTACCCGAGCATGACTCATTTTTAAGCCTATTTTTGGAAACAACTATAACATGTTCCTATGACCTAGCATTCCCTAGCTACATTCGCAGTGCCGGCGAACGGAAATCCTCAGAGGCGCACACAGTAGGCACCCGCCTAAGTGCGCGTCGTTACTAGAAACCCGCTTCCCAATAATAATCCTTCCCTGCAATTCCTATTCCCAAGCGCAACACAAGAGACGCAACCCTACACTCCGTTTTAGCTTACGATGGAACGCAGACGACGCTACGAGCCATCAAAGGCATCCAATACGGTTTGAGCGCCACGCGACTGTCGGGGTGCGTAGTCACGTGATTCATTGCCAGCCATGGATTGGCTAGGATGGCTCGCGTGGCGTCCGGTGCACTCCATCGTAGGTAAAACGGAGCAATAGTACGCGCACATTGACCCGTGAAAGCCTTTCGTTCCCGAACTTGGCGTAGGAGAACGCCGGTGGGAAGCGAAAGTCGCGTTGACAAAGACGACTTCCGTTCATTCGTCCGCTTCCCCGGAGCTTCCCCCGGAAACAAGCAGTGAGCAAAGAATGCAGGAGCTCGCGGATGATTCGGTCGCTGCCTCGCCGGCCCCTGTTCACTCGCGGGGTGTTGACCTTCTGGCATTCCGCCGTTGTCGCGGCCGAGAAGAGATTAGTGGCGCCGTGCGAACCGGTGGCAGTCCACGCCAGAAGATATAGGCACGCTAACGAAAGTCTAGGGGAACAAACTGGTAAAAAACGAGCTGGTGAAGTTGGCACAGTAGCGAGAGAGACGGGTTGGGAAACCGCAAATGGAAACCGACAGGTAGACAGGGCTGTGGCGCCCCGGGAGCCCCAGTAACGCACAATATATAGAGAAGGTGCTGCGCCGAGGTGAGCATTGTTCGGCGAGACCTTCTGCGATACAGATGGTGGCGGCAACAGCCCCGTATGCTTTGTGTTTGTCGAACGGTTTTGTGTTTTCTTTTGTAGTGTTTCCCGTATTACTTATTCTCAGAGTAAATTTTGTGTGAAATACTGTTAATAAAGTATCGCTTGAAAGCATTCCGTATATACATTAGATTTGTATGGTTGTTGTTTTTGCTCTTGTTTCAATGTCTAGGCTGCTTTTTTCAGCTTTTTGTTTTCTAAATAATTCATGTTTTTGGGTGATTCTTTTTTTTTTTAACATCGCGGAGCTGAATCTATTTTAACTTATATAAATTGCGGCGTACTTCTTTTTTTTCTCTTACGACTGGCGAGAGAAGCTGTCTATGCCGCCAGTTTTTGTATGACCTGGAATAAACAAAAAGGTAACTCCGATGAGATGCATAAGCATAGCTCAATTCCAAGAGCTAAAAGGTAAACATTACTAGTGGCTAATATTTGTTTTTGAGGTATCAATTGGACACGACAAAGTTAATTCTATCCGATTACATACTACAGCTCTTTTTGTTTCTTTTTTTTTAGATATGACATTTAGAAAACGGTGAGATGTCATGGGATAGAAAAACCTTGTCCTATCCAATAGATACCTCAGAATTAATATCATACACTCCTTAATGTTTGCATTTTAGCTCAGACTGAAAGTACCAGAGGCGAATTTAGGAAAGACAATGTACCTGATGGTCCTCGTTATCGTGATTTGCAAGCAAGATTAAGAGAGAATCTCCGATTTACATTATTCCGAACATCGATTGAGAAACTCCTTTTAATTCGAGGTCACAGTGCAAACCTAAAATGGCATACTTAAAATCACGTCAGGGCATATAATAGAACGGCTCTGGGGTAATTATTCGATCACCCTCCCTTTCCCCAAAAATAAACTGACACATAAAACGAGCAGGGCAGAACCGCCTTTCTTTGTCTCGCTAAAGACACCCCCGAGGACTACGAAGGACTTTTGACAGTTCGGAGATTGCGACACACACGCTTTCATCACCGATGTCACGGAAGTATTACTCCTCGGAAGAGAGAGCACGACCCACCACCAAGGCGAAGAAAGAGCAAAAAATAGCTGCCACATTTTACGACCAAACTATAAGCCGAGTATCAATCGAGGTCGCTGTCCTCATCCTCCATTTTCTTCGCGCCGAAGGCCCCGAATATATCGAGCCCCGGAGACTCGAGGAATGACCCGAGCCAGGGCTCTCCTTAGCTCTAACGTACCCCGCGCTGGTCGTCGTCAAAAAAGATCCAACTTCGAATTCATTAGCACGACAAAGACCTCTCCTTTTCTTTCACTTCCTATCACCCACTTTTTTCTTCTGTCCTATATATCTCCGGACTTTGAATGAGCCCACTCGGCGCCACCCGCCGTCTGCGCTCTCACTGACAAAGTTAACACTGTACCAAACTTGAAGAGGTTTAAAATCGACCGTCGTTGAAATCACGGCAGCCAGCGACAACGTCGCCTGAGCTCACCGTCCCGCCGCCATTTCCCGCGAAGTGCGTTCTCTCTCTCAGTCGCCCTTCGCGCAACTTGGCCCATCTGCGTTAATGCGCCTCACCCAAATGCCAGAGCCGACGACGGCGACTTCTCTACGTATGTTTGCTTTCCTAAGTGGGAAAAATAGGGAAAGACGTAATACCTCCCTCACTTTACCTCCTATCGACATAACATTTTTTCTGTTTTTTTTTTTTTAACTTTACTACTCCGCAGATTCCCTTTTTGTCTTTCCCATTTTCCAGTGCTTTCTTTCCTGCGTTCGAATTCGAGTCTCCGCGCTTTCGTCATCCCACTAACTGCTCCTTATTTTATTTTATCGGCCGCCTTTAGAGAGAGCGCGAGTTCGCGTGTGCTTGTGTACGTCCTTTTCCTCGACATGCCGTTTCTTCTTCTTGTTCGTCGGCAGCTGCAGCGGAGGTGGCGTCGGCATGCAAGCGGGCCATGCAACCAATCCCCGGTTCACTCCGATAAAATGGGAATCATAAATCAACCGCCGGAGAGAAGAACATCGATCGCGGCGACAGCCGTTCGCGCCTTTTTAATCAACAACACGCGAAAAGGAAGGAAAGATGACAAAACGCCCGGCCGGCGTTGCCTCCGCGTTTATATCTCGGGGGCGTAGTGTAGGGAGGCTCCCTCTTCGTCCCGCTCTCTCGTCCACGTTCGGAGCGGCTGCAGGAGCGTCTTCTCCTTCGCTGCCTTCGAAATAATTGACGAATTCGCGTCGCCATGCCTCCCAGCTCAATCATGGAATCGCGAAACCCTCTGGGCCCCTCTCTGCTCGGCGGCACCAATTCGCGGCGTCTTAACCGGGCAGCTGCAGTCACGACAACATTCCGGTGGCGGAGACGCCTCCTGGGCCTGAATATCCAATTCGCATATAATTAACGTTGAATGCGATAGAAGGGGATAGCGGTTGAATTTCGCGCTAAATATTGAAATAAGGTTTTTTATTTTTTTTAGGAAGAATTTTTTTTATAGAGTGCGTATAAACTAAGAAATTATACGCTTTTAAGAGTGCGAAAATGAGTTTTTCAGCGGCTCACATCAGTGTCTGCACAACGCAACATAAGCATGAGATTTCGGGTAGCGCTGTCGGATATTTTATTTCTCCATATCTCGAGGGTTTAGATAATGATGTTTCCTGACAAACTCGCCTGCATACATTCTATCCTTGCAGCACTTTCAGAACGTTTTTAGTAATAGGACCACTTTAATCCTAAAGTAGGGCGTACGAGGGTGTGGAATACTTGATTTCTCTAAGGGCGAATAATGCAAGCAGAGTGTAAAAGTGACCACAATTCCGGCAGGGTTCGGGTTCGTGTTCAGTAACTTCTTTTATTTTCTCCCAGTTTGGTTCAGGGTTAATCATACATGCGAAATATCGGTTCGGTTACACAATTAACGAATCGCGAACCGGTGTAAACCGGCACATAACTCCATCTTATAGACCTTTTCCGCTTACTCTCGCCCCCGACCGCCAAGTAGGCATATCCGGTATGGGCGACGAAAAAATAGTAAGACGTTTCAACCTGCAAGTAGTAAAAAAAATAGAGGGGAGAGAAAACGAGAATGGGTGACGGTTACGCTTTTCTCCTAAATGCATTCTATTAGCGTGGCGACGGCAAAACAATGTTTTCTCCCATACCGGAAGTGACGACAATTCAAGATGGCGGCGCCCTTGAAGAAAGGGTCTATACCAACGTTATTAGATTAACTCAGTTACGGAACTGTTCATAGACCCTGCATGCACGAACAGTACCCCCCCTCACTCACCACGACTCGCCAAGATTCACTCGACGCGCCGCCGGACGGCTGCTTTGGTAACTGAATCGGGATACGTTCGTTTCAACGTCACTAGAAACGTAAAAACCAACGAAAAAAACTCTTTTTGTAGTAACTTTTATTGGAGATTAGTACAAAATGGGGGCGGGTGATGTTTTCTAAAATTTTTAGTTTTCAAGGTTTTGCAGCACAATTAATATTGTTTTTATACAACCATGCCTCAGCGGGGATTTCAGGTAGCGCGTCCCGACCTAGGCGCATATTAACTGTGGGGGTATTTCGCGGCGCGTCCGCAAGGGCGACGGGGGTGGGACCCCTGTAACCCGATTTAAGCCAAAAATAGATGTCACGTGCAGTTCCTCGAGTGACCGCTGCGGGAGAAATGGCGGCTTTGTGGTCGCCATTTGGCGCTTCAGCTGTGCTCTTTAGAATGCACAGTTATGAAACGAAAATATAGATGGCGCTTCGAACGACTCTAGGCGGATTGAGGTGAGTGAGGGGGGGTACCCCCTTCCGCGGGAGTTCCACAACTGAGGTAATCTAGTAACGTTGGTCTATACCGTGGCTGACCACGAATTTCCTGCGGCTTATGTTGAGCACTGACTACTCGCGGCAGCCGCACACAACGTTATTAGATTAACTCAGTTACGGAACTGTTCATAGACGCTGCATGCACGAACAGTACCCCCCCTCACTCACCACGACTCGCCCAGATTCGGTCGACGCGCCGCCGACGGCTGCTTTAGTAACTGAATCGGGATACGTTCGTTTCAACGTCACTAGAAACGTAAAAACTAACAAAAAAAAACTCTTTTTGTAGTAACTTTTATTAGAGATTAGTACAAAATGGGGGCGGGTGATGTTTTCTAAAAGTTTTAGTTTTCAAGGTTTTGCAGCACAATTAATATTGTATTTATACAACCACGCCTCAGCGGGGATTTCAGGTAGCGCGTCCCGACCTAGGTGCATTTTAACTGTGGGGGCATTGTGCGGCGCGTCCGCTGGGGATACGGGGGTGGTACCCCTAGCCCGATTGAAGCCAAAAATAGATGTCACGTGCAGTTCCTAGAGTGACCGCTGCGGGAGAAATGCCGGCGTTGTGATCGCCATTTGGCGCGTCAGCTGAGCTCTTTAGAATGCACAGTTCTGAAAATAAAATATAGATGGCGCTTCGAATGACTCTAGGCGGATTGAGGCGAGTGAGGGGGGGTACCCCCCTCCGCGGGAGTTCCACAACTGAGGTAATCTAGTAACGTTGGCCGCACACAAAGCTGGAGTGTAATGTTTTCATCTCACCAAAATAACATCCCGAAATGAGAAAAACACCTTAGATGGTTTACTGCTCAACGTATGCGAACAACGCTGGGTCACCGCAGAAACCACGCATACTGTTACTCGGCGTGTCAGTGCTTGTCGCAGTTTTAAAATACAATATAAAACAACTTACTGCCTTTAAGCTCAATGTTCTTTGTAGCTTGCCACAAGTTATTTTTTTATTAAAAATGGAGTCAGTTCAATCAGACTTGAATTTCAATCAAATGCGGAAAGAAGTCAAGTACGTTGGTAGCAGTTTGTCCTGCTAGTTACTATTTGAACTGAAACCATTAGGCGATAATATATCTGAGGGAACCACTTTCAGCTTCCGTTTCCAGAAATAAAGCTTAACTTATGTCAACGTAACAAACACAAATCGAATGTCAGAGAATTTGAAAATCAAAACATGACCTGTCACCATTACAGAGGACATTGTTACATGTATTGTTTCATTTAGGTTTTAAATAATTGTATTATAAAACTTAAATGAATCATATAAATATAAATGTCCCTAAACTATTCTTGGCAATAAAATTTACGTTACGATGTATAAATTAAAATCAAGATTTAAAGTGTAGTTTAAACCATGATTTCTGTCGTTCTTATTGTTTGTCTCTGCCCTAATTGTACAAACCTCTAGTGCCCTGTCTATGAGTCAAACACTGAAGAAATATAAGAAACATTAAAAGCCTAACCCTGCTCGGCGAATGAATTTTTATAGCTATTTAGAAATGCAGTCTCAAATATACTATATAGACGCGCCTCTGTATCCGAAAAATTCTCCAAAAGAAAACGCCAAGTAAACTTGCGCATTTTTGTAGAAAATAAAATGAAATGATTAGGGAAGCGCGCAATTTACGGATGTCCAATGGGCCATTATCTGTCTTCTAAGCCGGTATAAAACTAAATGCAAATAATTTTTTTTTATATATAAGCACACACATCTTAATGTTGAGAGACATTTACACTTTTACGCAATAGCGTTAAAGAGGTCGTGTAGCAGAAAAGCCGGCGTCGGCGTCGGTGACGTCAAGACGGGAAAATCCCGACTGGTCGATAGGGTCATGACTTCACAGCCGCATGACTTTGCGCGGGAATTCCAAACCCACCACTCTCACGTGAAACGTTACGTCACACGTGGAATAACATTGCTTAAAACATGACATGTTATGAGAAATAAAGGTCTCCGCATGTCTCAAATGACTCAACTTTATAAAGTAATTAATATGCCTCAAATAAAAAAAATTAAAGAATCTTTCGAACGCACGATCCTTTGGTTGTGAGCCAGATAAGCTACTGACTATGCCATGTCCACCGCACTTTCTGCCCACTAGCACGAACAGCATGAGTAGCAAATGAGACGGCGATGCGAAAGGGGCCCGATTACGCTATCGCGTTTCACTCTTAAGGCGTAGCCTAAAGGGGCACTGACACCCCAAAGGTCGTTTTTGTTTTTTTTTATTGTCTAAAACGATGCAAGTTGTAGTCATAGACACGCAAAAAAAAAAAAAAAAGCTTATCGTGCAAAGAAGGTTTGCCACGCGCGCACGCGCCTTTTTATTTTTGGCGTTTTTCTCTCCCGTTCCTCAACTCCTCACTTCTTTTGATTGGTGACGTCAAAAATTATGAAATTTAGAAGCTTTGTAGGCGACATTTCTATAACATTCTATAATTGACGGCGATTGTAAAACATATTTTTAACGCAATGGCGAACGCACTACGGCCCTTCTTTTTGAAATACCAAAAATCAAAGTCCGGTGTGATGTCGCCTTCTGGATTTGTATCCTCCCTCCGGAAACTTGGCGGCGCTCGACGCACATGGCAGAGGATGATCGGTGAGTCGGGGAATCAGATGGTGATTTCGCGTGGTCGCTCCTCTCCTCTGACCTCGATTCGGGCGAGCGCTCTCGCCTCTGGCTCGGAGACGCGCTGAATCCTTCTCAGCCGATTGCGAGTGTTGGTCTCGGAGCGCTCTCGATTTAGCGGAAGCGGAAGTGAGAGAAATGCCGCCTGGAGCGCCATCGCCCGCCGCCACTTTGAACGACTGGTTCACGTCTTTTTCTTTCCCCTTCGGCTACTGTCACGATGGGAACTGCTTCCGACTCCGAGAGCCTGTTGCTTTCCCTCATTCATGGATCGACGCCACGTGAGTAATATGAAGTGCAAAATTATATTCTGCTATCCCCAGCTGCGTGCAGTAATTAAAATGTTGGGGGTGGAATATCCGAACACGCACGTAAAGCACTGCGAACTTGAAACATTGAAGAAAGCGCTACGAAGCTTGTTTTCCCCAATCTGTTGCATCGGAAACAAAAAAGTAACAGCTACTTTCGAAACAGATGGCGATATGTTTCATCATTCTCCTAAAGCCATACTTTTGTGTATAAGGCGCAGAAAGGAAACTAATACAGACCTTCCCGAATGTCTCGTTATTCCAGGGAATTCGGTGGCCAGGTGCGTTTACGCATGTAGAGGCTCGCGCGCTAGGGGAACTAATGGCTCTAATTTCACTCCTGCCAGTGCATGCTAGATACCAGGGGCTTTAGTAGTAGTAATACGCGTTGTAGGTGAAAAACGGGGGGTGGGGGGGATAGAGACCATCGTGTGTGTGCACGCGGCGCATTTGTCACTGACTCTCGGGGGGGGGGGGGGGGGGGGAGCGGGGGGAGCGGGGAGCGGGTACGAGGGGAGATAGGGATAGGAGCAGCCTGGGGCTCTAATCTGGACATTTGGCGATAAAGTCGGCGAGGAACCCCATGGCCGCGATTGGCCGACGCCACGCTCGATCTTGGCTTTAGCCAATCACGGCGGTCGAATCCCTCGCCGACTTTTTCGCCAAGTGTCCAGATTAGAGCCCCAGGTCGGGAGTCTTGCTGCGTTGGCGAAACGGTTCCTAGCACTGTTGCTAGTATCTCAACATTTATAAAACAACCAATGTGTGTACACTGACACTGGCATTCATGATAGCAGCATTTGCAAGTCTCTATTGAACTGGTTCATAACTAGATTGTACTAAAACTTGCATTCTTTTCATGCAGCCCCATCCCCAATGTCGCAGTCTCTGCTCGAGTCCCAGGTGGGGTCCAATGGAACAGCGGACCAGAGTTTATCAAACGCTGGTAAGTGCATGTCTGGTTATTTTGCGCAGTTGCAATCAGTTTGTCGCATGATGTTTTATCGGCAAATTGTTCCGTCGACATAAGACGTTTCATCAAAACGCCTTCATTTCGTGGACACACATTCCAACGTTTCGTTGACCACAACCCTGCAGTTTTTGCAACAATCATTTTTGCTTCTCACCTAGATTACAGGGGAGGAGGGGGGAGGGGGGAGTAAACACGCTTCAGTGAATCACATGCTAGACTTTAAACTTCCAGATTTGATTTTTTTTTTTTTTTAAATATGTTGCCGACAAAACTTTGCATGAGCATGTGTGTATGAAATAACTTCCCACAAAACATTGCAGTGTTCACGAAACGTGTGTCCATGAAAAGTTGCCCTGGAAACGTGATTCCACAAAACAAGTTTCGATGGAGCAATCGAGACTCTATTTCGAGGTACTGAAATTTTTCAGGCTAAATGTGTCTAGAAAACATTTCATCATTGCACCACTACAGCACATTTTGCAACATTTTGGAAGCCTTCATTTACCTGCACAGTGCAATACACAGCAAACCATGTGTCTAATTATTGTATTTTTTTCAGGAAATCTATGGAGCGACGGGGAGACGAAGGTGCTCTTGGAATATTACACACTCTACTCCCACCAAATTGGACCCATGAAAAAGTTTCGTACAAAAAAGGCCATGTACGACATGATTGCATCGAAAATGAAGGAGCTGCTTGGGACAACGAGGACAGGCACACAATGCGAGACACGGTTCAAGACCCTAATGAGGACAAAGAAGAACCAAGTCGACAATAATAGAAAGTCCGGCTCCACAAGGTGCGCCGTTCAGTATGAGCAAGAGTTTGCTGCAATTGCAGGTCTTGACGACAGTGTGGAGCCCGAGGTAATGAGGGGGGTAAGGAGCGTCATCTACAAAGAGAGGGCGGCTGTTGGTGCTACGACCAGCACACATGTTGCACCGGTGGGACCTGATGAGCCCTCAGGATCCACACCCCCAACCCCCGGCCACAGGGAGGAAGCTCCTACAAGGGCCAGCGAGAAACGACAAAATGCAGATCGGTCACTTCGACCAAGTACAAACAGGATGAAGCATATGAATGTATTTATTGAAAAGATGGCAGAGCTCCAGAAGGAAAAAGAAATGAAGAAAGACGAAAGAGAGAAGGTGGCAGCAGCAAAAGAAGCAAGAAAAGAGCAACGCCACCAGGAACTGCTGAGTGCCCATCGAGAACACATCGCAGCAATCAACAGGCTGCTGGAATGCAGCGAAGACCGTGCTCACGTAGATCACTGAAGCCAGAGGAAATAAAAACTGGTTAAGGCAGCGGCAAGGTTCAAATAAATTTTATTGTAGCATTGCTAACGATCACCAACAATAGCAGAAAGGTACACGCTTCACAGAAGTGCCTGGGCAAGGCGGTTTCGCTTAATGCTACCAAGCTGGCGCAGCGCCGCATCCCGCACATCAACCCCCACTGGCAGTCGTAGCCTCTCGGCTTCCTCCCGCAGCCTCTTCCTCCTGTCAGTTTCACTCTCCCGCTCGAAGGGAGCGTCCCCGTTGTCGACACAGAGGTTATGGACTACGCAGCATGCCATAATGAACTTGCTGATCTTGTCCACTTCGCGAAACTCCAAGTATCGGAGTTGCCGGAATCTTTGCTTCAGAATTCCAAACGAATTTTCAATTCGGACCCGTGTAGCGGTGTGACGGCTATTGTACGCCACCTGCTCGGGGGTCATGCTGCCATAGTCCTTGTACGGAGTCATAAGGTACTCTCTTGTGGGATATGCAGCATCCCCGAGCAGGTGGTACTTCCTGGTCTCGCAGAGTTGCGGCAATTCGTCGGAAAGAAACGACAAGCGAAATATTCGGGCGTCGTGCATTTTGCTCGAAGGGCCAGCAAACACGTCTAGAAACCTGTAGCGGGTATCACAGACCGCCTGCAGAGTCACAGACGTCTGATCATGTCGGTTAGTATACGTAGACTTTACTTTGTTTGCGGGGCATTTCGTGTCTATGTATGATCCGTCTATGCAACCGATGACTCCTGGAAATCCAGCAATCTGCAATAAAAACATTGACTAGAATAAACATGATGCGAAACCAAAAGTGCACAGAGTGCGGCTCCAATTATTCTTCGAAGGAGTAATGAAAAAGAAAATGTATATCCCTGACCTTAATTTTCATATAGTCATTAACCCACAAAAATGTCAAATCCTAAGTATTACGGCAAAATATTGAACCGCAGTTAAAATCTGTTTTTCAGACAGTCTTTTCGACTCTTAGGCAGCATGAGCAACGATAAATCACGGTACCTTTGTAAAAAAAAAACACTAACAGACTTTAATCCTGATTTACGCTTCAAAAAATAATGAATTAAGATTTACAACTGCATTGCTCCTGTGTTGTTATCGCCATTGTGAATCATGTGCTACATTGACGTCATGTAGCGGGCACGCGGGCGGCAGGGCAGGCAGGGTGCAAATGTCGTCTGCTAGAGTGCTTCACCTGGGGGGCTATGTTGCACGTTTTGGACTCCCAGGAGACTAGGGAGAAGGAAGTGACGTAGGTGTGAATGAACGTATCTTTGTTTTCTTCTGCAGATACCGTCATCAGGGACTCCACCAATCAACATCCAAAGAGCATTGTTGATGTGACTTCCTTCTCCCTAGTCTTCTGGGAGTCCAAAACGTGCAACATAGCCCCCCTGCTCCGCTTTGCCGGCTCCGCTGTCTTTTACATCCGACGACGCCTGTGCGACTGTTTCTTGGTGACCACTTGCTTCAGAACCGGTTTTTACCATTCGCTTTTGCATATTGTGAGGCGACTATAGACAATCGCAAGTCAGTGCTGACGCGGCGTTCGGCAAATAAAGCAATGAGCAGCGTTGCATAGTTCTGGAGAAATGCTCTAGCTCAACCCTTGCTAAAGGCACTACCATCAATTTGGAATCTTAAAACGTAAATTGCACGTGCCGGATGATGCAAAGGTCATCCATACAAAGTTTATTTGAACTTTACGTCAAACGGAAGAGCAGAAGGGATCTACGAAAGTGTCATTATGCAACGAGACCGTCTCGCCTGCAGAGCGCGGCCGGTCGGTGATATTGTCGTAGCTGCTTCTGGGAACCCGTAGATCTAGCGGCCAAGCCGTGGCATTTAGTTTGGAGTACAGTGGACCCGCGATAATTCAAATTCGGATATTTCATACTTCCGGTTAATTCAAACGAATTAAAAAATTTGGTTGCCCTGCTATGTTTTCAATGCACTTATAAGTTGCTTAACTGAAACAGCATTTTCGCTTAATTCATACTATTTGCTGATCGTGGCAGGCTAGCCACATTGAGTGCGCTTTACACTGAGCACCTGTCTACTGCGGGAAAGCAGTTCCCACCAAGCTCGCGGGCATTGTTTTCCCGCAGTGCACGGGGCTCGGTGAGAAGCGCACTCGATGGGGCTAACCCACCGGGATTACTGGAGCAGTGATGTCCTGACAACCTACGTTTATTATTTGAGCTTGTTTTTTTTACATTTTTTGGGGAGGACGATTTCGAAAATGTCGAAAATGAAACACAGTTGCCCTTTAAGCCCTGTCTACGTCACCATCTTTTGCAGACACCACAAATTTCCTACTGGTTGACTATACTAGCGACTCGCTAAATCTACGGGTTCCCAGAAACAGCTACGACAACAATATCACCAACCGGCTGTGCTCTGCAGGCGAAAAGAGTTTCTTGGTAAAGAGCTGCAAACTGAGGAGGTGAGAATACCATGGGCCATGCGTGTCTGAGAGTGCGACAGTAACAGGCCGCAGCACATTTTATCTCATTCTCATAAATGTATCACGGACTGTATCAGGAATGGTTTTATTTATGTTTCCTTTTTAGATACAAATGTTAGATCAACTTGACAAAACACAAACTAAAAAATAAGAAGCATCAAACTTGTAAAAGCAAGTCGGAAAAAATTGAAAATAAACGTCCTGGGAGCCTCACAGTGGTAGCAGACATTTCCCTAGAGGATTAGCAGTCACTACAAAACTTCTGCTACCCCTCTCAGCCTTTCAAGGATATCCTAGTTTAGTATTTTCTCCCCTTAGTTCCATTAGACAACCTTACCTCCTCAAACTCAGCAGCCAGGGCCTCTTTGTCCCGAGGAAACTTGATTACCTCAGGAGCAACGTCACAGAGGAAATCCATAACTCGCTGCACCATCACGAACTCAGTCGAGTCGCTTGCGTTAAAACGTCCCCCGATGTCCCTCAGGCATGTCTTGTTTCCAGCATACCTGAATAAAAGAAAATTAATCTTAAAAATGTGTTAACCAATCAGTTGGCTACTCTAAAATTAACATATAAGGTCAATTAAAAAACACTTGTTACAAAAAAAGGCTAGGTAATGGTTCGAGTTCTACGTGTGTAGTCATCTGCACCACCAGTGAGGCAAATGTCTACTTCACTAGCCTTAAGCAAAAGCAAAGACAACAAATTAGCAACTTATTTTTCACACTTTAATGACAGTGTCAGCAGCCTGCTGAAATCAGGTACTCAATAAAGCATAGATAGCATTTCAAAAATAAAGTTTATATTTCGTAAGTGCATGTGAAGTGGAAACTACAAGCATAAGGATGTTAGCCTGATAGGTGCAAGCACCGTGCAAATGTGCGCATGATAGCTTTGATCAAAGCACGCACTTCCACATTTAACTGTAGAAGCAAATGAAATGATATAGGGCACTGTGAACGAGGTTATGTTCTTCGGGTCAAAATAACTACTAGAGAGCAAGTACTTGCGAGTATCCGCCACAAATATTTCCTTTTCTTTGAGGGTCGGGAGGTTGTTGGACAGGGTGAATAATCTCCTATGAATAATCAAAAATGTGCAGATGAATGAACCGTACTGATCCAATTGGATAATTGTACCGAAGTCGTCGAAATGAAGAAATCTTCGGTGGTGCCGAGATTCATATTCTGGGTCTTGTGGTTAACCAGTGGCATTTGTATTCTTTCAAAAACCCAAACTCCAGGGGCAGGTGTAGAGACCGGGACCAGACAGACAGAACAAAACGGGTTAGCGAGTAAACCAGTGTGCAGAGTGCCATCCGACCGTGCTCTTGCATGGCTTTGAAGTGCCATGTGACGGGGCTTCTACCAATACGTGCCTTGCACGTGATGTCATACAGCACCGTGCCAGCTGCCATTGCTCCGTGCCCTGCACATGTGTCCATACCTTCTGCAGCATACATTATGCACAATCGAATGTGTTCTTCTCGGCAGGCCTTGCTAAGAAGAACAAATCGACGGTGCGAAATGTAGGCTACAGAAGGTATGTGCACAGGGGGTCTAGGCCAACTCGTCGAAAGCCGACTCATCGACAGTCAACTTGTCGGCGGCCCATTCGTCGAATAAGCCAAATCGACGAAGGAAAACTTGTCAAAGAGGCCAACTGGTCGCCGCTGTTTTAAAGCCATATATAATTTTTTGTCCTGAAATATTAAAGCAAATCCTGCCGTATAGTAATGCGTAGTATCGCCGCACAGTAATAGACCTCCAGAGTGCTCTTTCTTGTCGAAGATGACAACTTGCAGCTTTCTTCGCCTTCACAGTGCAGTAGGGGACGATAACTGCGTCGCGCGTCTATCACTGGGGCGCGTGTTAACCTACTCGGCCCACCCGTTCACGCCGCTTTGCGGCGACAGTCTGCGGCGGCTCATAACAGAAATGCTAACCCACCTGGCCCACCAGTCACGCAGCTTCGCTTCGACAGACTGCGGTGGCTCATTACAAAAAGTAATAAAGAAAACAAGCAAAAGGAAGATCCCGAAATGAACATTTCTCAACTTGTCTCAATGCACTGTCCTGTCTTCGCCCTCTTGCAATTTTTCTTTCCGCCTTGTAATCTAGGAAAGGCGCTGATTTTAGTCTAAAAAGAAATAAAAATTCAGGTCAAAGGATAACAGTGAACCACAAACTTTTACCTCGGACCGTCATTCAACACATTTGACGAGTCGCCTTTCGACAGATTGCCCCTTTCGACAAGTTGCCCTATTACGAATTGGCCTATTCGACGAATTCGCCATCGACAAGTTGGCTTTCGACGAGTTGGCCGGATCCTGTGCACAGGAGCATGGAACGAAAAAATGTAGACTGATGTGACGTCAATGCAAGCCATGTATTCTTCAAATACTGTGCATTAATAAAGAACAGCATGCTAATCGACATATTGTGGTCGAAATTACTATGCCTGTTTCCCCTGCACATCTTTTTGTGCTCGAATAGCACATTATGTGTATATTGGAAATAAGTATTGCCAGAAAGCTTTCTTTGTGAATAATATTAACTGAAAACTAATATTTATAGCTCGCTTCAATAGCGCGATGGTTAGCATGCCTGTGATCTCCACTGAATAATCAGGTTCGTCGCTGCACACCTCCGATACATTTTTTTTACGCTTTTGTTTTAATTATTTTGGTTCGGTAGCTGCTGTCGCCACCACTGAACAACGTGAGATTCAAATCTATTTTAAATCACAGTCGTAGCTTTCGTGGGTGCACGTGCCAGGCTCGGCAAACGCGAAAGAGCCCGCACGGCTGTACTGCGCAGACATAAGCATAGGCATCATGGAAGCATACTACTCGTGGCTGTGGCATTTGTCTCGTTCGCGCTTTACCATAAAACAAATCAGCGGCGAGACGCTGATCAAATACGCAGTAGAATAAGCGTAACACCTACGGACGGCACGAACGCTCGTAAGAGTGCCGCCACTTCAGAAACAGCGTCGCAGGTTTCTGATTTCTCAGAACTGCGCATATTATTCTTTTCAAGGTTGAACGTTCTGACCCACGGCCTAGGCGACTGCCCAGCATGTACTTACCACAGGAAAGAAAGTACGTGATCCTCGGCAGACTTTGGACTCGCGCCGCCATGCCGCCCGTCTGTCGGGCAAAATTCAGATGACCCGAAACGAGCGATCAGGTCGTCGCACACGGCCCTTTCCAGTCGAAAGTTCCTGCGAAACTGGGAGATTAAAACAGTAATATGTGCGAGTTCTTTCTTGCTTTCAGGCTTTACCATGCGCGCAGAAAATTCAAAACAACGGTACCTCGTAATCCGAGTATGCGTGGACGACGTCTTCTATGTAATTTTCGATCTTCGGTATGTGCTGCGGCACACCGAAGAGTTCGACAAACTTCTCAGCGTAGATCTGGTCGTCGTCTTCCGATGCGCTGCTGGCTGAACTTTCGTCGCTGTCGACGGTCGCTGCAAAGAGCGGCGAGCACAGTGCTGCGCGCAACGCGAGTCGCCGACGTTTCGCCATTTTGCGCCGTCTTCCTCCCCGGCTCGTCGCCGGAGCGCGAAGTAAACAAAACCACGTGACATGAACCACGTGACCCCGGCTCTCGTTCGAGCACCACGTCACTCCGACGGTCCGAGCGAGAGCGGCAGGGAGCGCTCTCGGAGGGAGGGAGGCCCTCGGAATCAACCACGCGATTGCGTCGCTGTGCTCTTTTTCAACCACCCGATCTGGCGCGCGCTGGAAAGAGCGCTCTTGAGCGCGCTGAAAGCACCACGCGAATTCGCCATGAGAAAGAAACCGGTTTTTCCCGGTACGCCGGCGCCCTTCTCTTCCGCTCCTCACCTCCTCGCTTCGGGTCGCGGAGATACGGTTTCGGAACGGAGGCGCGAAAAGAACTCGACTCCCAGGACCCCTAAAAATTTGACATCACTCCACTGGCATGGATCGCGCGGGAACTTCAAATTCGGCATTTGGAACTTGTTTTTTTGTTGTTGTTTTTTTTTTTTTTTTTTTTTTTGCTTCACAAATACTGAATTCCCAAGTTTCTAATTTTGAGGGTAATGCCCCGGCATCGTTTTCAGACGTTTCGGATAATAAAACATAAATATGATTTTGATGTGTCAGTGCCCCTTTAAGCGTCCTCCAAGTTTTATTTCCGCACTTCGACAGTAGATACTAATCAAAGCGAAAACAAAGGACCACGCTAGAGAGGATCATCTGTAATACAATTTGATAACGGTCAGCGTCACAGGCCTACGTTGCGATCAAGTTTTACCCCATTGGCTGGCTAATGGTTTGTACATTTTCTGCTATCGGTCACAGCACAGCAGCTGTGAAAGCAAATATTAAGCTTGCTCTTTCGCGCGACATAACAAATGCCCATTACACACTGCGTATCTGCTCATGACGAGTGGCAGTATTCGTTGCATCCAAAACGTTGTCGCTAAACCATGCATTTTTACCAATGTTGCCACTAAATGAAAGAAAAATAAAACTTTATAGCTACCAGTTGCTAAAAAAGTGCGTTCAACTCGGCGCCATTTCTTTAAAATAATACTAAAAAATCTATTAATCAGAAGCCATGTTGTAGAAACGGGAAAATTAGAACAAATATATCCTCAATTTAGTGATAAATAACGTATAGCGTTTTGTATCATGCACTAGTGACTGCAAAGTACGCGAACACAAAGGCGATAGTCACGTGCGAGGTCAATCATCCTTTCAAACTACACATTTCAAATCACCGAGTTATTGGGTGGAAGACTAGAAAAACAGCGAAAAGCAATAAAAAGATAATTCAAACAAATAGAGAAAGGTGTTTCAAAAAATGAAACCGACTGCGAAAGGAGGTCATTTCTCCCCAAGCAGCGTCCAGCTACACTCTGTATCACCTCATGATGAACCACAGAGGAGGGTATACGGGCCAAGGAGGTTGACGCGCCCGACACGTCACAACGCCCCTCTTGAAAGTCACGTGACACCGACACACGTCATGGGATTGGCTTCGATGACTCATAGCACCTTTGCAGTTCAACGTAAAGTGAAGCGGGAGTGTTGGCGACGAGATGTTTTGGTGGTGCCCTCCTATGGTTCCCTCTCGTGACGTCATTACCTAGCGAACAACAAGTTTTAAGGTGTTTGTAGAGTATGATGGAAGCTTGAAATCATTGCACTCGGAAACCGACACTGCCAACATCGTCAAGGTTGAAGTTCTTTTATAACTCTTATTTTCGTCAAAGAGAAATCCTTTGCTGAGGTCATAGTCAGCATTCGGCCAATCGTAGAAGGCCGATCACAGCGACGCTTTCGATCGCTCACTTCGCCAGTACCGGGTGACCAACGTCCAGTAGCCCAGCGCCCCTTCGACGGGTCACTCGTGTCTTTTAAACGCTGCTTTCAGTGTGAGCCGTCGCGGAAGAAACACACACAGACAACCGATCAAGTTTTTTTTTAAGTTTATGTAGATTTTTTTCTTAAAAGTACTGTTTTGTAGCAAAAGGAAAAACAATGAAAGAATGACTCTTTTGTCTTTTTGCTTAGTCAGCAATAGAAGACGTGCGCCTCTACTCGACTTGCCAATGCCGAGTCAAGGTGAATGAACATAGGCGCCAAATTAATTTTTTGTTTAAATATTTATTAATTGTCTTCGCGCCGCTAACGTTGCGTCACTCGCCGCCACCTGCAAAAACGGTCGCAGCTCAAATTTTATTACGCCGAACTGTTCAATGAACCGGTAACCTCCATATGAGATTGTGGTTTCGCTCCGGTTTAGGTTTAAAATCAAATGTCCGATTACGGTTACGGTTTAGTTTCGGTTCGGCACCCTAAAATAAAAAAGGGTGTTCCAGGGACTTACACTTCCGACTACACCCTATCAGCACTCTTATATTGTGCATATCAAATAATAAAATCATTTTAAGAATAAAAATGGCCCTGTCTTGGGGAACACTTTATTCTTCTAAGAGAGTACAAAGGCTATTCCAGAGACTTGCACCCGTGGCTACACCCTTTCAGCATTCTTATTTCGCGTAATACAGCCCTTTTCATTGCAATATAGGGCCCTGTGGTGTGGAACACTTAATTTGTATGTAAAAAGGGTGTTCCAGAGACACACCCGTAGCTACAGCCCTTCATCACCCTTATTTTGAGTAATACAACCCTTTTAATTTAAAAAAAAGGCGCTCTTGCCTAAAACACTTGTTTTTTCTCAATGTGTAACAAGGGTGTTTTAGCGATTTACACCCGTGGTTACACCTTTCAGCACAATTCCTTCTAGTAATACAACCACTTCATAATCGTAAAATAGGGCGCTGTTGCGTGGAACAATCTTAATTTCCTTTTATAGGTGCAAAAATGGTGTTCCCGAGTCTTACACCCGTGACTGCACCATTTCAGTATTCTTGTTTCGAATCATACAACCATTGAATTCTAAAATAAGGAGCTGTTGACTGAAATACTTCATTTATCAAAGGGTGTTCCAGAGACTTAAACTTGTGGCTACACCCTCTCAGCAGCATTATTTCGATTAATACAATCATTTTAATCGTAGAATAGGGTGCTGTCGCATGGGTCACTTCATTTTTTTAGAGGGAAAAAGGCTGTTTCAGAGACTTACGCCCATTGCTACACCCTTTCAGCACCCTCATTTTGGGTAATACAACCCTTGTGACGATAAAATAGGGCGCTGTTGCGTAGAACACTTCATTTTTCTAGGTATGTAAACAGGGTGTTACAAACCGTTACAGTCGTTGCTACACCCTTTTAGCACCCTGCTTTTGGGTCATACAACCTTTGAGGTCGTAAAATAGGGCGCCGTTGCGTGGAACACCTCATTTTTCTAGGGGTGTGAAAAGGGTTTTACAAAGCGTTACTCCGTGGTTACACCCTTTCATGACCCCAATTACGTGTGATACGACAATATTAATCGTAAAATAGGGTGATTTTGCGTGTAACACTTCATTTAACTTTGGGTGTAAAAAGGGTGTTCCAGGTGCTTACACCCGTTGCTACACCCTTTCAGCGCCCTAGTTCTAACAATACAACTATTTTAATCATAAAATAGGGCGCTCTTGCGTGTAAAACTTTTCATTCCACTAAGACAGGGGTCTCAAACACGTAGCCCGCGGGCCGCATGCGGCCCGCGATTTTTTCGGATGCAGCCCGCACACCTCCCGCAGATTCGAGACCCCGTTACCATGCCTCAAGCGCCATTACTAATAGTTCTCTATTGTCAATTTATTTTCTCTCGAAAAAGGGCTCTGCTCATATAACACGTTCACACATTTTGTACTATTTTGTTTTTTTTTTTTGTTTTTTGGACGGAGTACTACTTCGCCTAAATATTTGCTTCTCGGCCCTTTCTCATGTAAATCAACCGGAACGGCCCTCTCACTACAAGGCCACAAGTGCGAGCTCTTTGCTCAAAGAGGCACTTCGGCTACACAAACTCTTGCTCAGCAGGAGTAACTGCCGAAGATAAAGCTATGTGCTCGGGCTTCTAGCTCTCAGAATTACATTTAAAATGGAAGTATTTTCTTCTAATGCTGCTATAATAAGTTTGAGGAAAGAAAAAACTGCCATATGAAGATATTTCTTTTATGCCTGTTAAGCCTAGTGATTTGTGCGACGGGTCACGGACGGTGTGCTTGTTCTCGACCTATTGAAAACTCCCAGTACGTTCGTGTTTTAAATCTTATAACATCAGGCGTGGGCCCAAAGTAGTCATATATGCAAGTGAAAGCTAAAGATGGCAAAAACGGTGAGCTTACAAAAAGTAGAAAGCACAAGGTTCCTTCTCTAGAAAATCTCTGGGGTGTTGCTGGGTCAGTCGACGTTTGCAGCGTGAAACAACACTGCTGTTTGTTTGTTTATATTTTATTTTGTTTTGTACTTTCGGGGCAACGTTTAGCTATTTTTGTCCCAAATATAGCTAAATATTGCCCCGAAAGGACGAGCGCCAACGGAGAGGGCGGGGGAGGGGGGGGGGGGCTTTTTCTTGGCCCTTGTCCTTTTGGGGGTGAGCAATCTGGCCCCCAACTTGAATGAGTTTGAGACTCCTGCTCTAAGATATAAAAAGGGTATTAAAAAGATGCTACGGTGAAGTCATGCGAACACCCTTCGTTCTAAGGGTGTAAGTACGCAGCACTGACACCTGCTTCAAACCTGTTTAGGAGAGGTTGTTTTAGCGAATATGTCGAACAATTCATGCCTGCCCCATTGCCTTTTACTTGGAGATGAATTCCTTGAACATAGATATATTGTCACGAATGACAATGGATGAGGCGATGATAACTGAAGAAACTGAAACGTTTAATGGGGCGAACTTGTGCCCAAAAATAAAAGAAAGAAAGAAACAGAACAAAGCAGAGCGTCGCGAGCGTCGAAGTCGGCGTAACAGCAGAGTCGAACGCTGGGGCGAGACTGACTGTGGCTCGCTACGCGAAGCCCCTTATGTACACGCGTGAGCTTCTGGAATAATCGGCGCAGGAAAGTTCGACGCGTAGAACATTCGCACCTCGAACAAGCACCAGGATTCTCGAATTTGCCAGAACACTAAAATTCAGGGCTAAACAAAAGACACGTCGCTCCCAGAAATCGAACCCTGGCTTTTCGCGTGGGAGGCAGTTACGATAACCGCTAGGCCACGCGCGCGCTTCCTGCTTGGCCGGCTGCGCACGCGGCATTACTCCCCCTTTAAAAAGTTCATCGCCCGATGCAACACAAAACAAAAAATAAAAAAGAACGATAAACAAAAGAGTCCTTTGGAGCACATAAGGTCCACCGTCCTATCGAGCGTAGTACGGCTTCAGGCGGTGATGACCGTCGGTCATCACCTCGTAGTTCAGCTCCCCGACGTGACGAAGTACCTTCTACGGTCCAAAGTAACGTTTCAGCAGTTTCTCACTAAGGCCGCGGTGACGGATGGGCGTCCACACCCATATCCTGTCTCCGAGCTGGAATTGGACGTCCCTGCGACGAAGGTTGTAGCGGCCAGCGTCGACGCGTTGCTGGTCTTGGATCAGGAGTCGGGCGAGCTGGCGGACTTCTTCGGCCCGTTGAGCAACCACCTGGGCGTCGTCGCTTTCATTGTCAGCTGGCTCATGGGGCAGCATCGCGTCCAGCATGGTCGTTACCTTCCGACCATGCACCAGCTGGAAAGGTGTGAATCCAGTGGTTTCTTGCACCGCCGTATTGTAGGCGAACGTGACGTAGGGCAACACCTCGTCCACGTCTTGTGCTCTACGTCGACGTACATAAAAATCATGTCGGCGATTGTCTTGTTGAGTCGCTCCGTCAGCCCGTTGGTCTGTGGGTGGTACGCAGTAGTACGACGATGGCTGGTGTGACTGAGCCGGAGGATTTCTTGGGTCAGCTGTGCCATGAACGATGATCCGCGATCTGTAATCAGAACTTCGGGAGCGCCGTGCCGGAAGACGATGGATTCGATGAAAAACTTGGTGACTTCAACAGCCCTCCCAGAAGGAAGGGCTTTCGTTTCTGCGTACCGCGTGAGATAATCTGTGGCGACGATTATCCACCGGTTTCCCAGGGTCGACGGGGAAAAGGACCAAGTAGATCTATTCCGATCTGCTGGAACGGTGTAGTTGGCGGAGGGATCGACTGCAGGAGACCTGCCGGCTTCGTCGGCGGTTTCTTGCGTCGCTGGCACTCGTGGCAGGATCGGGTGTAGAGGCGGACGGTTTTGGGGAGCTTGGGCCAGTAATACTTTTCACGAATACGGGCCAGTGTCCGGCTGTAATCAAGGTGTCCGGACGTCGGGTCGTAATGACATGCTTGAAAAATCTCCTCTCAAAGGTCGGCCGGGATTACCAGCAGCCACGGCGAGGTGTTGTTTCCGAAGTTCTCTTTATAGAGCACACCATGTCCAATGGCGAAAGTCGGCAGGGTCCGTGAGAAAACAGGGGGACGGTACTCCCGCCCCCTTCCAGGTGCTCGATTAATGCGCGCAGCTCAGGATCGTCCCGTTGACGTCGTGTCATGTTGTCGGTGTTGTCTGCTCCTAGGAAGCACTCGTCGTCATTGTCGTCGCTGCAGCCGGAAGGGGTTTCGACGGGGGCTCTGGACAAGCAGTCGGCGTCGCTGTGTTTGCGGCCTGACTTTTAGACCACAGTCATGTTGAACTCTTGTAGTCGGAGACTCCATCGAGCGAGGCGTCTCGACGGGTCCTTGAGGTTCGTAAGCCAGCAAAGTGAGTGGTGGTCCGTCACCACGCGGAATGGGCTCCCGTACAAGTACGGACGAAACTTCGTGATTGCCCAGACGACCGCAAGGCATTCTTTCTCAGTCGTGGAGTAATTTTTATCCGCCTTGGACAGTGTCCGACTTGCGTAGGCGATGACTCTCTCGATGCCTTCTTGCACTTGGACCAGTACTGCGCCGAGTCCCGCGTTACTTGCGTCCGTGTGAATCTCGGTTTCCGCATCCTGATCGAAATGACCAAGCACAGGAGGAGTCTGGAGTCGTCGTTTCAGCTCGTCGAATGCCTGTTCTGCTCCTCGCCCCATTCGAACTTTTCGGCGTCCTTCGTGAGGTTTGTGAGCGGTGCGGAAATTTTAGCGAAATCCCGAACGAAGCGTCGATAGTAGGCGCAAAGTCCAAGGAATCTTCGCACGGCCTTTTTGTCTGTCGGCGCTGGAAATGCCGCGACGGCGCGAGTCTTCTCGGGGTCTGGGCAGACGCCTTTGTTACTAACCACATGGCCTAGAAACTTCAGTTCGTCATAGGCAAACCGGCACTTTGACGGCTTGAGTGTGAGTCCGGCGGTCTGAATGGCTTGGAGAACAGCTCGGAGTCGTCGCAAGTGCTCGACGAAGTCACTTGAAAACACTACGACATCGTCAAGGTAGACGAGACAGCTCTGCAACTTCAGCCCTGCCAGTACTGTGTCCATGACACGCTGGAACGTTGCCGGCGCCGTGCATAGGCAGAAAGGCATGACCTTGAACTCGTACAGGCCATCTGGCGTAACGAAAGCAGTCTTCTCTCGCTCCCGTTCGTCGACTTCAATCTGCCAGTAGCCGCTCTTCAGGTCCATTGATGAAAAGTATCGAGAGTGGCGCAGGCGGTCTAGCGTGTCATCGATTCGGGGGAGTGGATAGACGTCTTTCTTCGTTACCGCGTTCAGCTGCCGGTAGTCCACGCAGAACCTAAGCGTTCCGTCCTTCTTCCTAACCAGCACGACTGGAGAGACCCACGGACTGCTTGAAGGCTGGATTATGTCGTCGTTCAGCATTTCTTCAACTTGCTGTTGGATGACCTCCCGTTCTTTTATGGAGACTCAGTACGGCGATCGGTGCACAGGGAGCGCGTCGTCGTCGGTGATAATGCGATGCTTCGCAACGGTGGTTTGGCGCACCTTCGACGACGTCGCGAAGCAGTTGCTGTATTCGGCGAGGAGGTCACTCAGCTGCCGTCGTTTCGGGCCTGGAGCTTTGGGTCAATGTAAAGCTGCGCTGGCGGCGTAATGTCTTGCTGAGGTGGCGATGATTCTTCAGCAATCGCGGCGATTTCGGCGGAGTTCCAAAGTTCCTCGACGTGGCCCACAGCGGCACCTTTTGTGAGGTGTTGCGTTTCTTGTCGGAAGTTTGTCACGAAGACCACGGTGCGCCCATCCTGAAGTTTAGTCACTCCTCTTGCGACGCCTATTCCTCTTCCCAGGAGCAATTGAAGGTTGCCTTCAAGAACAACTTCGCCGCAGGTAGCTGCATCGGTCACGACGGCTACGACAACACTTGATCGCGGCGGCAGGTTCACGCGGCCGGCAGCGACTCGGACGGCGGCTGACGCTGTTTGGGGTTTCTCTGAAGGCGGAACAGGCTTGCGCAGCGTCAATCTGTTCTCACCAAGGTCGATGACGGCGCCGTATTCACACAGAAAGTCCATGCCGAGGATGACGTCTCTGGAACAGTCTTGTAGAACGACGAACTTCACAGGGCACGTCTCACCGTGGATCTCGACTCGAGCAGTGCATCTCCGACTGGTGTAATAAGGTGTCCTCCGGCGGTTCGTATTTGAGGTCCATCCCACTGCGTCATGACTTTTTGAAGGCGGCGGGAGTGCCTCCCACTCAAGACTGAGTAGTCTGCTCCGGTGTCTACGAGTGCTGATGCGTCGTGGCCGTCGATGGCGACGTTAAGGTTGTTGGACACCGTTGCAGGGGCGTCGTTGGGATGCGTGGCGTCGAGAGTGGGAGCGCTCCGGCGTTCTTGGAGGCTCTTTACTTGGGTTGTCTTCGGAAACGGCACCTCCGGGCGTTGCCGCATTTAGTTTTCCCGACGAGATAGGGGGGACAGGCTGTCACGGCGCGACCGACGGAAAGGCGATGCGGAACGTCGGGGGGATGAAGAACGGGAACCTCGTGGTGCTGTTGGCGCTGGTGACGGAGGGCGACGGAGGTATTCCTCGATGTCTCTTTGTCGTTCTCCCAAACGAGGTCGACGGTCGTTTGGCGCGAATCCTCGCAGGCCGAGCTGGCGGTAGGGGCACCTTCGGTAAACGTGGTCAGCCTCCCCGCAGTGAAAGCACACCGGACGTCCGTCATTCGTGCGCCACACGTCGGTCTTTCGAGGTCCACGCTGCTCTTGGCGCGGAGTGTACTGCGGCGAAGAGACTTCTCGTCGGGCTGCAGCTGGGTACTGCCGGGTGACAGGAAGCTGCGGACGACGAACAACTGCGGCGTAGATCACAGCTGGTGGTTCCGGTGTGGCGTCGGCGAGAACGTCTGGCTGGAGCGCTTGCTGGACCTCTTCTCGAACAATCTCGGCGATCGAGAGTGAAGCTGGACGTTCGGCGGCCGGTAGCAGCTTCTTCAGCTCTTCACGGACGATGTCCTGGACAATATCGCGGATCCCCGGAATATCGGGGCCGAGGGCGCTGCTAGACGGCTTGGGTGCAGCGACGCCAGGAGCTCGATGGAAGTGAGCGGTTCGTGCTTGCAGGGCCCGTTCAATGTTGGTTGCCTCCGTTACAAACGTTTCGATGGTTGTAGGTGGACATCGCACAAGGCCCCCGAAGATGCTCTCCTTGACACCTCGCATCAGGATTCTCAGCTTCTTGGCTTCGGAGGCTTGAGGATCGGCGCGGTTGCTGAGTCGAAGAACATCTTCGACAAAGCTTACGACGCTCTCGTTAGGGCCTTGGATCCTCGCTTGAAGAATTTCTTCGGCGCGTTCTCTCCGATGTTGGTTGTTGAACGTACCTCGGAGCCCAGCCTTCAGTTGCTCCCAGGAGGTGATTGACGCTTCATGGTTTTCGAACTAATTCCATGCTGTGGCCTCCAAAACGAAGTAAACGTTTTGAAGGCACTGCTCCGGTGTCCATCCGTTACGGCGGGCCGCTCGCTCGTAATGTTGCAGCCAATCTTCTACGTCCTCGTGGGCTTCGCCGTGAAAGGGCGTCGGAGTGCGAGGAGCGACGGGCAGGTAAACGACGGCGGCGGCCGAGGTCTGCGACTGGTTGGCCATCGTCGTCTTCTTCTTCTTGGGCTTGTCCGGCAGCAGACCCAATTCAGGGGACTGACCTCTGATACGACGGCTTCTTCGGGCTTCGGTGTCTTCGGCGAAGGGTAGCCTTCCGGGGCTGAGCACGTCGGTTGGCCGGGAGGTCTTCGGAGGGGTACGCTCAACGGGCATACAATGCAGTACCCCGCACCTCCACCAAAATGTCCCGAATGACAATGGATGAGGCGATGATAACTGCAGAAACTGAAACGCTTAATGGGGTGAACTTGTGCCCAAAAATAAAGGAAAGAAAGAAACAGAACAAAGCAGAGCGTCGCGAGCGTCGAAGTCGGCGTAAAAGCAGAGTCGAACGCTGGGGCGAGACTGACTGTGGCTCGCTACGCGAAGCCCCTTATGTACACGCGTGAGCTTCTGGAATAATCGGCGCAGGAAAGTTCGACGCGTAGAACATTCGCACCTCGAACAAGCACCAGGATTCTCGAATTTGCCGGAACACTAAAATGCAGGGATAAACAAAAGGCACGTCGCTCCCAGAAATCAAACCCTGGCTTTTCGCGTGGGAGGCAGGTACGATAAGTGTTAGGCCACGCGCGCGCTGCCTGCTTGGCCAGCTGCGCGCGCGGCAATATTATGATTGCTGGGAAATATATACGTGAACAAAGCAACGTACTCGAAGCAATGGTAATTGGCGGAGGTGGTCCACTGCGAATGTCTTTGAATTGTCGAGTATGTAAGGCGGTGGAGCAGTCAACAATATATTATTTCCTTTCACCTGCGTGATTCCTAGCGTCTGTATTTGCTGCTTCTGCGCATCCGTGTACTCTCTAATGCTCTGCTTGTTCTCTCATGCACAGTGTAAAAGGTAGCGAAATGTAACGTCAACGACACTCTACGCAGCGAGTTTTGCAGCAATGTTTTGCCTGAGTGGCACAATTTTAAGGAGATATGCAGAGTGACTCTCGCACTATCTATGTCTCATTTTTGTTAAGTCACTGTGATCCTAACGGCTGCCGGATGATTGGCGTTGTGCTAAAATTGTCCCGATCAGCAAGACAGGAAATAAACACTTAATCAATAACTACAGACCGATTTCACTGACAAGTACAACATGCAAGTTAATTGAACATATTAGATGCAAGGCGATAACTAAACACTTAGAAGAAAAGCAATGTTCTTTATTCACATCAACACGGGTTCCGGGCAAGACTGTCTACGGTAAGGCAACTACACTACAGGCTACCCACGATTTAGCGCTTACTAATAACGATAGACAACAACTGATACCATTTTTATAGACGTACCAAAAGCCTTTGACCGTGTGCCCCATCAGAAATTAATAAGCAAGTTGCAGTCAGTTGGCATTAGCCACGCTTTGATTATGTGGATTTATGGTTACCTTGTCAACAGCAAAGAGTATCCTGTACTGAATGGTTGTACCTCTGGTATGCTAGATGTGTTTTCCGGAGTGCCACAGGGGTCAGTGCTTGGCCAGTTGCGATTTTTTTTTATTTATGTTATTGATTTGCCGGCTTGTGTTAATCCAACTGTAAAAGTG
Source organism: Ixodes persulcatus (assembly GCA_013358835.2). NCBI lineage: Eukaryota > Metazoa > Arthropoda > Arachnida > Ixodida > Ixodidae > Ixodes > Ixodes persulcatus. Next base: position 2,190,023 of record JABSTQ010009403.1, read on the forward strand.
AGACTTCGCCGACGATTTCGTCATATCTACAACCATAGATCGACCTGAGAGTCAGATGATTCTTAACAAATCATTGCAAACATAAGCCTCTGGTAAGAGATGGGGTATGAAAATCAATCACTACAAAACTGCTGTTATCACTATCACTAACAAGAAAAACACGCTACACTTCTCATATATGTTAGAATAGATAATAAAACTATTAATATAGTAAATGAAATAAAGTACCTGGGGGTTACAATCTCCAGTAACCTTAAGTGGGAGACACATGTCACAAACGTATGCAGTAATGCATTTAATAAGTTGGGCTACTTGAGAAGATAATTAAAAAAACTCTACGCCTGCAACTAAACTGTCAGCGTACAAGAGACTGGTCAGTGGAATATGCCAGTATTATCTGGAGTCCGTATCAGGATTGCCTTGTCAATAGCCTGGAAAAAGTTCAAAGGATCGCAGTAAGGTTCATCTATTCGAATTACTCATGGAGGGCTAGCGTTAACACTATGTTTGCGAACGCAAAGTGGGACACCCTAAAAGATCGAAGAAAACTTGCTAGCCTAAAGTTATTGTACGCACTGTACCAACAAATAAATATAGCACAAGAAAAATACCTCAAGGCCCCCGTGGTACACTCAAAGCGAACCAACCATAACAAGACAATCAGACCGTACTCAGACGAAAACAACACATTTAAATATTCCTTCTTCTCCCGCGTTATTTATGAATGGAATGAGTTACCAGAAAAAAATCGTAAATTGATAATCAGCGCGGACGTTTGCAGAGACTCTCACTTCTATGCACTAGCATAACATTCCGCTTGTGTGTTTTGTTTTTCCGTCTTTTTATTGCGAATGCCTTATACCACTGTAGTGCTTTTTGTCTGTACAAATGTCCACTTCTGTGTGGGTCTTCAGTGACCTACAGTATTGATAAATAAATAAAGAAGCATTGGAAATGCGTATAATCGAACCGTCGTTGCATTTTTGTTGTATTTCTGTAATAAGAGGTTTGTAATTTCTGAGTAAGCAATTATAGTTGTTTTATTTATTTCTTAATTAATCGTGACTCCAAAGAAGCACTATCTATTGTCAAACCCTCTTGTCCTCGTTAAATATGTGGCGTTTTAATTTAGGCAGTCGAAAACCGAAAAATAAAACTTTAACTCGCAAGTATTTCGCACCACTACACTGTTAAAAATCATATTCAAATCGCTTTTTTTTATTGTTTTATGGTCTTTCTGCGATACCTGTTATTTTGTAGCATTCAGAATGTGTATCATCACCGGTTACACATTTCCTATGCAACCCGTGATTACGGTAACGGGAAATCTTCAAGAATCTAGTTCCTTTAGCAGTACCGTCGTTTTAGGGCGAGGCCCCCAAGGAGGTTTCAAAAAATAAAATCTCGTCCCTGACGAGAGTACACGGCAAAGGTAGCAGGAGTCTGCCACTCGGTGTCGCCGCGCTAGCGTTGAGCTCGTTGCGAGACATTGCGAGAAGCACTCTTGGTGACGCGAATGCGAGCTAAGCCGTGTGGCGTGTATCTACTCTCTATATACTCATTGACACAATGAGACCGGCAGGGAAGTCTTTCAGCCACCAGCGCGAGCTTCTTACCTCCAACAAAGCTTCGGCGTCTCCTAAGACTTCTCGGAAGACTTCGAGCGCGTGCTAGAAGCCGAGTACTCAAAAAAGACGTCCTTTTATTCCCTACCTTTACAGCCACTAGAGTGAATATCCCTTACTTTATTTATTGCGCTAGTTTTTATTTACGCTTAAAAAAAACGAGTCACCAAGGCAGCTAGGCCTAGTGCGCAACCCCTCTATGCATGGTTAGGGGCAGACTTGAAAAGTAATCCGTTTCTATTTCAAGTAATTTTGTAATTGCCACGTTACTTTTTTTCGAGAGTAATTTGTAATGTAATTTTCTTAAAAAATATTGGTAACGGATTACTTTAATTACTCGTTACTCTTTAAAAATATGAGCATAATACAGTAACTGGAGCAATACGAGCAGAACATTCAGCAGCATAAAGAGAGCAAGTTCAACAAAATAGAAAACATCAGGAAGGAAAAAATAGACAAAAAAAACATGATTTTTCGTATGAACGGTCACTAGAACCACTAGAAAAACGGGCAAGGCATGTACAAATATACGAAAGACAAAGGTCAAGTAAGACAACGCCGAGAAGGTTCTCCGTCGCCTTCCGTCATGTTTTTCTTCTTCTCCCGGGCAGGAGAAAGCTCTTCGTATTTAATTGTTTTTGTATTTTACACCGTTTCACTTTTTCCGTCTTCTTTGACGTCTCCCGCCACTTGCAGTCATCAAACCCGGGTCCGTACCCCCTCGATTCGCGGGTTCACAACTCGCGTAACAGACGATGCAGCCTCGCGCGAGGGGGTCGAATTCTCTTTGTCTGATGTGCGATGGTTTATTGTTAGAAGAATTGATAGTTTGGCGAGTTGGTGGGAATTCGTCGTAGGAAACAGCGCGAAAAACAGACGAGGACGAAGAAGAAACACACGGGAGAAGGGCTGTCCCGTGTGTTTCCAGCACGCTCTTAAGGCACGGCTGAAAAGCGCCCGGCGCGAGGCTAAGAACATCGTCTTCGAGGGTACGGACGATACTTCTGTTGGTTTACTTGTCTGGGCATGGTGGTCCAGTCCATTCCTCACTTTTCAGGGCATTAAGCAGAACGGCAATTTAGGGCATTAAGGAGAACGGAAACCTAGAGTTTCAGTGCATACTTTGCTTGCCAAAAAAAAAAAACACAGATTGTTATCAGCAAGAACAACAAAATCTAATTTACGGAAACACATCAAGGTAAGCTGGGACAGCTGCATTCTGCATTGGCTATACATTGTACCGTTAGAACCAAGTTTCTCTTTTCTTGTAAATAACAGCTAGGCGAAACACCCGAGTCAAAAGGGAACTTTCGTAGATCGCTTCTTTAGCTCCGAATCTCGTAGCGGAGGTAGACGCTCCTACTGAGCATGCGCACCGCTAGCTTTGTCTGCACATTTCCAGGGATCATTTCCGGAGGCCGTAAGATAGCGGGATGGCGGGTGTGGTTGCAGCTTTCGGTGCCTTGTCAGCTTACATGTGAACGAGGTGCACCTACACGCTTTCGCTTAAATACGATATTTATTTTTACAAGGGCTACCAATACGGGTGCATGAGAAATGAAAAGTAGTGTTGCAGAATATTTTTGAGGAATATCAAAATTGTTTAGTGTTTTCTGGATAGGTGTACGGAAAAAGTAACGTGAAAGTAATTTGTAACGTAACGAGTAAAGTAATCCGTTACTTTTCAGATAAAGTAATTTGTAACAGTAATCCATTACATTTGAGGCTCGGTAATTTGTGATTGTAGTCCATTGCATTTTCAAGTAACGAGCACAAGTCTGGTTAGGGGATTTTCTAGTACACCGTACGCTAGAACAAGGCAGAGCACACGTTGGTCTGCTTCTTGCACATGGGTTGCGATGATGTCAGAACGCCGAGCTTTTATTGGCTGATCGAAAAAAATAGTGGGTAGACCTCAAGGCATCTAGCTTTGAGGTTTATCAACTATCCCTTTAATCAAAACCAGTCAGAGCTCGGCGTCGTACTGTCGTCACCGCAACTCCTGGGCAAGAAGCAGACGACTTTTTCTCCGCATGCGCTTTGCTAAAAGAAGCTCGCGCCGTCACTTCAAAGCGTGGATTGAGCAGGCGCCCGCTGAGCTCGTTTTCGGCCGCGTACCGTCTGCTAAAACTCTCTATATTCTTTTTCCGCCCAGCTTCAGCGCTACGCTCAACCTCCGTCCAGATCACCGCCGTGCATGACGCCGCACGAAAACGCTGACGATGCCGAGCGTGAACGTCAACACGGGACTTCATTTCGGAGCCGCATTTCGTTGCTGGCTGCAAAACACACACCGCTGATGAGTTTCCGTGTCACGTCAGCATACTGCGCGAGTAGGCTCCCTCGCAAAAGTAAAGCCTTGGGAATTCGTAGGAGCTGCAGGATGCGGAAAGCTCGGAAATAAGCAACGACAGAATAAACCTGTCAGCGCGGCAGCGCCCACGTAAAGTGACATTCCTTTTTTTCAAAGCGCATGTACACAAAAAGGAAGCCATACAATTGAGCAGTTATTCTACTTGACTATAAAAAGGGAGAACAAAAAACTCAGCTCGGGGAATACTTTTTTGGCCTTTAGTTATTAAGGAAGGCTGCTGCCTTAGTATTTAAAGGAGTCGGAATGAATATGGTCTCAATTTATCTCGTTCACGTTACAGAAAGTTCTGACTTGTGCAAGAACACACAAAAAAATTACAATAATATAGGTCGCTTCTGCTACCGACGTTCCTGTGTGTGTACTTGAATTACGCTATGTGTAGGTGAATGTGTGTATTTGCAGGGGTATTCCCATGAAACTGAAATTGGGGGAGTGTCTGAATTTTGAGAAAGGGGGGGGGGGGGGTTAGGGGGGGGGCATTGAGAATAGAGGAGTCGTTGCAAATTAAAGGGGTGCCTTCAGAAAAACAAAGGGAGGGGGGGGGGGGTGAACACCCCCCTAGGGGGTATGTAGGGAAATCGCTGTGTATTTGAATTACGCTCTAGCGAAACGTTCTGTGAATTCGTTGAGCCTCGTCTGACATCCTGTGAAGCAGCTGGAAAGAAGCACCAAATCTCTCTAATATTGTTGAGCATAATTCTGCAATGTCTGTATTGTCTGTTGCTTTTCTTATCACCTTTCACTTTTAATGACACCGGAGAAGCATCAGACAGTTCTGGCTAACGTCATTCGAGGGTTCACCATTTATTTTAGGGCATAATTTTAGTATACAATACTCTCAAAATGTACCATTATGATTCTACGAAGACCCGTTAGCATTTACAATTATTATGATGGCGGTTCGCGTTTTAATTTCTAATTCTAAACAAAGCTCAAAATATTCCGGATCTCGCCGACCCTCATCACCAGCATAAAAACTCCTTATGCAAATTTTCTTTCTCTTTTTTTTTTGCGTTTATGTATCTTTATAATTTCTCAGCGGTTATAGTTTCCCTTTTAGAACGATCAATATCCGTATCTCACTCTCTTTCACACGCGCTTGCGCGCGCACATACGCACACACGCACACATACGCCGCCCTAAATTAAAAAAAAAGGAATGAAAAATTACGCTAAGCACAGCATGTTCGAGGCACCCAACAAAAACACACACCTGCATTCTGGCGGTCAAAGTGTCAAGATTTGCACCCGAATGAGTTTCCCTTCTTTGCGGACATCACGCGCTTTGGACCAAAACAGCTTAGCGTCCGCTTATGGCACGGTGCTGCAGGCAAAAAAAAAAAAAAAAATAGAGAGAACGCGGTTCCTTTTAGCCGGAAGAGAAAATGGGAGCAGCACAACACTGAGTCGACCTCCGCATTAATTCCGACGGAAAAGGGCAGCGTCTTTCACGCTCCGAAGACGCAGCCGCAGCCTTTAACGCCTACGAGTTTTCTTCCTGAAAACAAAGGCGGGGTTTTCTCGGCGGCAGAGCCCCTCGAAATGAGGGCCCTGCGTTCTCGTGGGTCGTCGCTACAATGACCTTTTCCTTCTTTTTTTTCTATTTTCTGTCCTTTTTCTCGCCGTTCAAAGCTGCATTGTTCATCCTGAGGCTGTTGAGCCTCGCGTCTTGCGAGCGACGCTCATCGCATAAAGTTTTCTGAGCCGCCTGGGGGATCTGATTGTTCTCGTTTCAATGCCGCCGAACTGGAGCGATGTGACCCGCCATATTATGATGATGCGCCGATGCCCAAACTATAAAGACCATATGGTCCGTAGGGGGCTTAGTGAGCAACAGACGTGGTTTGCGTAAGCTGGTGTACGGATTAAATTGAGGCTTAATGTTTCGGAAAAAAAAAAAAACAAGTTAACTACGTTTAATAGCTTTTGCGTGCAGGGGATACCTTTCCAGGATTACGCTAACAAAAGAGGATCAGTTTAGGCTAATTATATTTAATCGGCTTGTTTCTTTTCTTAGCAAAGTAAGTTCTTATCGACGTTTGACGCGTGTCTACTACTCTTTTAAGTTTCTATTTTTTTGTATTTAAGTTGTTTTAGTTTTTCTCGGGTTATTTATTGGAATTGTAAATTAATCAGTTAAGTGGGCACATTCGTTGAAAATTTGCTTCGTTTTAATATTTCCTACCACTGTATGGAGCATGGAAGTAATGACAAAGCAAAAATCATAAAGGGAGGTCCTGATTACTGCTCTCTTTGCTTCTCACCCCAAAAACTGCAAGATACGTGCGTTGTTCGAGCTCTCTTTTATTATTTTTTTTATTTTTTAGTTCGTCGTTTGTTGGATTTTATCCACATTTTTTTATATCATCCTCCGTATTCAGACGCAAATTCGTTCTTCGACAATTACAGTTTTCACGGAATGTTTAAGATTGAAACAGGTAAAATATTGTGAACACGGAATAGTAAGTTGAACGTTTAAAATACGAACATGTTAAAAGTACCATGAAATGTTATAGACTTCACACTTTGCGAACTGGGTGTTGCGTTGTCTAACGTATATCTAAAGATTCGTTATTTTATTTTATTTTATTTATTTTAGCTACCATCACGCACTCGTTTTTTTTTCCCCTGTTCATCGACAGTTGAAAATTTGTAGAGTCCATCCCATCCACTTCACGTAAAGATGGAGGGCCAGCGAAGCTCTCATCTTTACGACAACCTTACGACAACTAAACGACATCTAGACGATTTACATATGATTGCAATGAAGACACGTACACGACTTCGTTTTTTCATTTTTTGTTTCCGCACATTTTTTTTCCGCACATTTTGTTTCCGCACACGTCTTTGCTCCCAGTCATTCCGTGCCGGAATGACTGGGAGCAAAGACGTGTGCAGAAAGTGCTCCGCCCAGTTTTTCGGCCGTCAACAATTCCTGGCTTGTAGTGGCATCTGCAAGCGCCGCTTTCACTGTAAATGCCTTAATGTTGAAGGGGACGATTACGGCTTCTACATGCCCAGCGGAGTGAGCACGTACAAATGCGCTTCGTGTACCAAGCGCCGTGACCCGGACAGTGCTGGGATTCTCGATAGCGAGCCTATCGTGGTTTCCGTGAGTACTGATGGCGAAGATCGTGTGGCACCGGACGCTACTGGGCAGTGCGCCTGCGGACTCGGCGGGTTTGTAACGGCGCTCGTACGAAAAGTAGGCCAACTCGTCAGTACGGTTCAATTCCTTCGAGATGACAACGGGCCTGACGCCATCGATTCCAGTGAAACTACTGAAAGTAGGCGCACCTACGTCAAAGTGGCAAGAAGCGCCGTTTCTTCTGTTCGTCGTCCTCAATCAAGGGACAAGGTGGCCGCGACAAGCTCCGCTGGGCACCGCCAAAACGCAGCCGGTCCTCCCACCCCCGCCGCGCCGAGTTCGGGTGATGTCGAACAAGCGGAAGTACTGGATCAACCGGGCGAGGGGCACAAGGTCGTCAGTTACCGCAAGCGTCGTCCGCCACCAGGAATGGGTGCCCGGAAGAACGCACCTGAGTCTTCTGTGCCTCGACCACCTGCCAGACGTGCCCTGTTCGTCTCGAGGCTACATCCGTCTACTACATGTGAATAGCTAAGTGAACTTGTGTCCTCTACTTTGGAGCTGGGCTCTTTCACTTGTACGAAGCTTCGTAGCAAATATGACACGTATGCTTCGTTTCATAGAAGCACCACAGTTGATAACTTTAGTCTTATCAACGATGCTTGCGTGTGGCCCGAGGGGTGCTTGTTTAGGCCTTTTTGGGGTCCGCTCGTAGATTCTGCATCTCCCGAGACTTGAGATAACGCGCCATAACACAATGAATAGCACACAAATTTATTATCAGAATGTGCGTGGTTTGCGGACGAAGTCTGATATCTTTTTTACATCGGTTTTGGCCTCGAATTTTGACATTTTATGTATCACTGAAACTTGGCTAACCAGATCTATATCTAGTTCTGAGTACTTTAGTTCCGATTACCAGGTTTTTAGATATGACCGGGGTTCGACAGGTTCCTCCTCTACCCTCGGGGGAGGCGTACTTACGGCTGTACGGAAATCTTTATCGTGCTTTCGGCGGTCTGACCTTGAGATAAATGAATGCGTTTGGATTGAAGTTCGAGTCACAAACGAACCGAATTTGCTTATCGGGAACTATTACTTTGCGCCTCGTTCTGCTTCTACCGCGCTAGGTCATGCTCTCAGCCACATCTCTAATTCGGCCGATTTTTCTAATTACAACGTTTTAATACTAGGGGACTTTAACGTACCTGGAGTTAACTGGGATTTGAACATGTCCAGTGCAGATTTAAGCACTGGATGTGAACAGGAGCTACACGATTTTGTGAATTTTAATGGTTTTCAACAAATTAGTCGTGCTGTAAATGCTGCCGGTAACGTCCTTGACCTGTGCATAATTAACGAACATCAGAGTGATCTCGCAGAGCGTTGTTGCCTTTCCAGTCGTTCCTGTTGACAAGTGGCACCCGCCTTTTTCAGTGGTGGTTTCATTTCCCTTTACTGTCCGATTGGATGCGCGGGCTTCGATGTTTGACTACGCTCGTGGTGATTACCTCGGATTGTAGGCGCATTTGAGCGATATTAACTGGGACACTCTTTACAAGTGTGCTGGTGTTGACAGTGCCGTCTCTCGGCTGACAGATCTTTTAAAGTCAGCTATGAACCGCTTTATACCGATGAAACGTGTTAGCCGAGGCAAATTTCCTTGGTGGTTCTCAAGTGATCTCCGGCAGGCACTGACTTTGAAATCGCGTTATCACAAAAGATATAAGTCGTCTGGCTTGGACAAATGGCACTCCTTATTTAAGGAGTATCGCTCTGCTGTGAAGCGTTTCATTAAAAGAGACAAATGCCAACTGCATGACTCCATTGAGTCTGACCTTAAGCGCTGTCCCGACCGCCTCTGGGAATATGTTAGGTATAGTAGGCCATCCAGTAGAGCTGATGATTTAACTCTGAAGACTCAGACAGGTCATGTCTCTGACTCATTCAGTGTGTGCAATCTCTTTGCAAAACACTTCTCATCAATAGGAAACCCCAATGTCCTCCAGTCCAACAACGCAACCCTGTGTTCTGAAAATCCCCTTCTGATGCCAACTCCCGTAATTACTATTGAGTACGTGGTCTCGGCCGTAAAAGAACTTGCCCCAAAAAAGTCATGTGGGGAAGATAGAATCCCGGCTTTTATTGTAAAAGGGTCCTCTGATATCTTGGCTCCTGTACTGCATCACATTTTTAGCATGTCCTTGATAACAAGTACATTTCCGTCAGCCTGGAAAACTGCTTTGGTTGTGCCAGTACACAAATCTGGAAGCTCCACGTGTATCGATAACTACAGACCAATTGCATTGCTCTCTGTTTTTTCGAAGGTTTTCGAAAAAGTCATTTTTAAGCGTGTGAGTTTTCATTTTAAGCAGACGCTCAGTCCAAATCAGCACGGTTTTTGTCATGGACGATCTGTTGAAACAAATCTTTTAACCTTTTTGGAGTTCGCGAAACCTATAGTTGGGTCCCGTGGTCAAGTTGATGTTATTTATTTTGATTGTTCGAAGGCGTTTGACCTCGCAGATCACAAATTATTGCTGTCGAAGCTTTTACATATGGGTTTTTCTTCGGGTTTCTGCGACTGGTTTGCTAGTTATCTTAGTGAACGCTCAAACATGGTTTCCTACTTAGGATGCAAATCATTCCCTTATCTGTTGAACTCTGGGGTACCACAAGGGTCGAACCTTGGACCTTTGCTTTTTAATATTTTTGTAAATGATCTTGTAACTAGTGTGAGTGACTCAATGATACTTCAGTATGCTGATGACGTGAAAATTTATCGTAGTATCCACACGCCTGTGGACTGTGAATTGTTACAAAAAGATATTGATGCAATTCATTTGTGGTGCTGTGCGAACTCGCTGGTTTTAAACCCCACCAAAACTAAGGTTGTTTCTTTTTCCCGTAAGGCAAATGTTGTTGTACATCCTTACACATTAGACGGCTCTGAAATTGCAAGATCTTCTGTTGTGCGTGACCTTGGCATTTTGTTCGATTCACGCCTGAACTTTAACTATCATATTTCAAAGGTTATTAATGATTCTATGCGAATCCTGGGGATAATTGCACGCATTACCCGTGACTTCCGGAATTACAACTGTATACTGAACCTTTTTCGGGCTTTGGTTCTATCACGGTTGGACTTTTGTTCTACGGTATGGAATTCTTTGGGTGTTAGTCAGGCGCTCAGGTTGGAGTGCATACAGAGACGACTTGTGAGAATTGTCTACGATCGCCACATTGGACGGAGTGTTTTTTTATGATTATATGCTTCTTTTGGGCACTCTTGGTCTTTTGCCTCTTTCAACTAGGCGACTAGTTCGCGACATGGTGTTTTTATATAAGTTGTTTAATTCTGTTTTTGATTCCCCAATGTTATTGAGTAGAATCTCAATTCATGTTCCCCAGCGACAAAATAGGTCTACTCCTTTTTCTTACCCCTCTTATCTAGAGTCCAGTCCCTCGCTGACACGGATGATGCTCACGTACAACAAGTATTTTAACCCTCACGTGGACTTTTTTATACCTTTTAAAAAGTTCAAGAATAGTATTGTGGTTAGGATTGCCGTGTAGTTTGTTTAGTTCAGTGCTGTTTTATAATGTGAAGTGTAACCCAAGAAAGGCCCTAAAGCTGTTTGGGAAACACAATAAAACTGATTGATTGATTGATTGATTGCCTTCATTTAATTCTTAGTGACTGAAGTGATCATTGCCTTCTGGTCACTATGGTAAACCGCCATTGGTAGTATTTTGGCTTCGGATACGTTTTTGCTAAACGTGAGTTAGATACACGTTCTGTTGTTGGTCTTTGGTATACGTATGCGTGTTAGTATAAGACTATTTTAGGTTTTACAACGACTTGGGCTCTTTATCAGCATCGCGGAAGCGAAAAAAAAAGAAGGTACGATCGGCGCGTTCTGCCTTCAGCCTCGTCACAGCGCACTCTTAGCTGAGTCAAGTCGGTGACCGTAGATGGTAACAAGAGATCAGGACCTCAGTATCTAATAATGCCAAGGAAGGCTGACTAACGCGGGTTGCCCCCTCTTTTTATTTATACTAGCCGCGACCAATCGGAACGAAGGAGCCCCTTTTAATGCGCCTTGAATCTCAACTTTGTCGTGCGCGTGATTGGTCTAGCCGACTGAACCCACAAAGACAAGGAGCGGTGTAACGATGTACATTTGGAGCTCCTTGATTGGATCCACCGAACCGTTGCGTCGGTCGCGGTCGTACTTAAAGTAAAACAGAGTATAGGGCTTTCCATCGCTTATCACCCGGTCGAAAAATGCTGAATCACCAAGGTGTGGACGCATGCACAGGGTCGCATGCGTCCACAGCAGAGCAATAGCGCATGCTCGGAAGGCGTTCCACAGTCCAGCAGACAAACATGGCAGCGCACAGAAGGCGATTTTCGCGAAGGTCTATATGTAGAGCCCGGCATGTTTTGTGATCAAATTTATCGAACACGAGTAACAACCAAAAAACGATCGCCCAATCATTCGCCGTATATTCGTCGAGACGAGCGCTAACGCAATGCTTGCATCCAAAACTCGAGTCAGATTCTGCCTCGTCACCCAAGGGCCAGTAGGGACTCCTCGCGTCCACGACCGCACCGTATCCTCCGCTACTACGTTTAACAATACTTGAAAATAAAAATAAAAATTGGCAGCGATCTTCGTCTTCAATATCTTACATTAAACAGTCGTTTCAAGGAGCGAAGAGCCTATCTTTCTTTTATGAAATTAGCGAAGAAACTGACTTGACCCATGGGTAACGTCGCACCAATATCCCAGCCAAGTTTTGTGAAAAAGCACGTCACGTGACGTCACGTCACGTGACATCAATTTCCCCAATATATTTGGCGGGGAAACTGAATTGGTGCATAGGTCTCGTGACAGCAGGTTACTTAATATTGATTTCTCAGCGTATCGGTCACGTGGACAGGTCACGTGATGTCAATTTTTTTGCTAAATTTAGCGGGGAGGCAGAATTGATGTATGCGCCAAGAAACTGAGGGAGAGGAGGAGACGAGTGCGCGCGGCGACGTCAGAACACCGAGCTATACTAACTTTAGCTAACATGACGTCGATCTCCCTCCTAAATATAGCGGGGAAACTGAATTGATGTATAGGTCACTTGACATCAATTTCCCCGGTGAATTTGGCGGGGAAACTGAATTAGTGTATAGGCACGTGACGTCAGGTCCCGTAACGTCAATTGACATCGCATGACTTATAAACCCATTCGGATTCCCCGCTAACTTTAGCGGGAAATGCACGAACAGACGGAAGGGTGGACAAATGTTTGAATTGAAAGGGCTACGTTCAAAAGCATTTCAAGCTTTAAAAATCTGATATGATTAATCCACTTTTAATTTTGATATTACAGTGCCAAAAGTATTTTCCGTCTTGGCAGCATCGTCTGTTAACCATCTCTAGTTTGTATCACTTCTATATCTCTATCGCCTTTAGCTTGCTAGTGCAAAGTGCTGGAAGATGGGGCCGTGTAAAGTTTCGCGGTCGGTCTAAATGACGAATATTAATTTTAAGATGAAAACTCTTTGCCGGTTTGAAATAAAGCTTCTCTGCTCAACTCTACATCTGAATGCATATGTTTCTTGGACTATGATTTCTCAAAGTACTATCGGCCTCAAAACATATTATCACTTTGAACTTCTAAATTTGCGAGAGGTGACCACCAACTTCTTAAAGTTAGATCTTTTTCGACACCAGTAACCTGCGTAGTTGGAATTCTTTCATTTTTTAATTATTTCCTGTGTCCGTGTTATTTTGCGCATATGCACGGTTCGTGTGAATAAATCCAATCGAATCTTCTGGAACGATGGAATAGCGTTTCCTCTCAGCCATGTACGCGGCAATATTAAACAATAAGTCTATTTTTTTTTTATAAACTAGGCTTTTGTATACGAAGTGAGGTAATAATTCGAGAAGCACAGCGAGTAAAGCAAGCAAGCGATCACTGATTGAGTGCAGCAGTATTGATAATCACCATTAATAGCGACTCTGCCACGCACGATGCTTCGTGGCCGCAATGAACAATCCTGCCCAAAGTGGACGAGTTACGATTCCGTCATAAACATTTTAGGCGATACTAATAATATACGATATTGGTTGGCTAAGCGAAATACCTAATGCCTCGCCAGCCAACGTAAAATAAATCAACTGGAATCGGACACAATCATTGGGGAGAGTCATATCACACGGACTGTGTTTATTTAGATAGTCGGCGCCGCACCCCAGATAAAAAGGGATCACGCAGATTGAAATAAATGCAAACAATACTCAAACCCCAGGCTTTGTACTGCGCGATGCAACCCCAGCAAGCTCTCCATAAAACTTCATCGCGAAAAAATCCAACGAGACGAAACAGACCTCCGCGGCGCAACACAAAACATATCGACAAGGAAGTGATAAAGGGCGCGACAAAGATCGTAAAGTCCTTTCCCCCCGTCCTCCCGAGGACCCAGTAAAAGGGGACACATTGCTACATAAACTCTCGGGGACCCAGTCCGGGGTCCTCACGCACCAACGCCTCGTCCGATCCGGGCACCGCCCTCCGCTCTCTGTCTCTTTTATCGCCGGCACGCGGAGAGCGGCGCAAAACGGTACCGCCGTTGCCTTTCCGGGGGTTCCCTAACGAGTTGATTCCTTCGCGTGACCCTGAGAGAGTTCTCGCGCAAGAAGCAGTGTGCACGGCCGTAAAAAGAGGCCCGCCTCGGGTCTGCCCCTGGCTGCCTTTCTGCCGGCGTCTACCAGACACGGGCGGACGGCAAAGGCGTGCGTCGCATTTTGGGGAAGTCCGCCTTTCTGAGCGACGCCCTGCTCTAGAATCACTGACGGTTTTGAACCGACGGAAAGTCCTTCGTCGGTCCTGCCTCAAGAGCGAGCTTCCTACCTTGAAAGGGCCATCAAGATTATGTTGAATCCCAACTGTATGCGGACAGCACAAAAGCTCGCTAACGTGAGTGTGACGCAAGCACGCTGAAACCCCTGTTTTATGGGCAACTAAAAGGCTTTCGCAGTGCACTCCTTTAAACAAGTCCGCTAATTATCTTGCGATCCCGACCCTGCGCGCATTCTTTGGCGTGCGCTAAATTGCTTCTTTTTAATTTTTTAGGGGGTTTGTTTCGAAGGGTATTTAAGTGTTCGTGTAATAGGGCAAAACACATTACTTCGTAAGTAATTATATTGAGCCAGAACTAAAAGATTCATTTTCGCAGTGTGATTTAAGCAGTTGCTTTAGGTCAACTATTATTTTATTGTTAGAGTAACAAAGTTTGCATGTAATTGTGAACCTAGCGGTTTTCTAGAGTAACAATTCTGGTAGTCCAAGGTGGTGCTTGCAACAGCCTACGATGAAGCGAGGAAGGTAATACAAGGATATTGGTAAACTCCACAGACACCAATGCTATTTACCAATAATGTTAACACACTATAGCCCAGTGCAACACCCTTATCTGGGGACGAGTACAACGTAAAGCAAATCAGACGTAAGATTTTGAAGATCCCGAGGTTTGACTGCCCTTGTGTAGCAACACTGGTTCACCCTTTAGATGATAAATTTCGCCAGTCCAGTGCGACCGCAAGCCTGGAGTTTTACTCGCGTAGCACACATGTAGTATACTGAAACCCGATCGCACGCCGGTAGGATACTCATCTACGTCTAAAGAAGCAGGGGTGGGGATCAACACCCGAATCCGCGTGGTTCTGCACCTCGAGCTTTTGCTTTATGTGCTCCTGACTGGGTGTGCTAAACCCCTGGGCCATATTTTTACAATTTAAGGTTACTTTACTCCAGAAATGTGTTAACGTGTCCTTCTCGCTTTCTCATCCCCAAACAACAACACAGAAACGACGATTTCTAAAACAATGGCAACATATAACGATAGACAGGCGAGATGATTATTAACGTTGAAGAATGCGTGTGACTGCCCTTGGAGGACCTCGGACCAGAGGAGTCCCGGCCACTTGTTATGCTGGTCTCCTGTTGCAGGGGCAACGCCACCTGTTGATCGTAGTTCGTACGCAGGCTGCGTAGAGTCACTGGAAATCTCAGAATATCGACACCATTTTCTCTCATTGCCTGATGACGGTAAAATGGTCAATCGTCTGCGCGCACCACGTGACCTTTGTTTGAGCGCGTGCGGTGCGCGCATGCCGCCAGCACCCTTGGTGCTTAGAGCCACACTGACGCTGTTTGCGACAGTTATATACATCAGAAATTCGACTTTTAAAGGGACCATGAAACGATTCTGAAATCGAATTTTATCCGCGGAATCGCAGCACGTCAGCCGAATCCACGTCGCCTATTGGGTAAGAGCCTACTTCACCAGCACCGCGATCATAAACAATAAATAGCCTGCGAATGTTTCCTAATTTTTTTGTTAAATAATATTCAGATCCACATTTTGTAGCATAATTAGAGATATGACGAAAATTGCCAAATTTGATAATGCTGAGAGCCAAGCGCCATCTATCGTGTGGTAAACGAAGCAACTACTGCGCGTGCGTAGAGGGTCGACAGCGTCGCTCTGATACTTCGTCGCGACGACCAACGAACGTTTATTTTTCTACGTGTTCTTCTCGCGCGTGCCGACTTCAAGCAGCAGAAAAAAAGTACTTGAAACAGACCACGACGAACAAGAACGCTGGATCCACACACACCCGAGAAAAGCTACAACGGCATCCACCGACCCCGACCAAACGAGCTGGGCAGAGTATAGGCCTAGCAGGCACTCCGACTAGGCGCAGCGTTGCTTCGACGGTACTTGGCCAAGACCGTCTGCCCACGACCGGCTGGCGTGCTGAATGGAATACGCCCGTGCGACCCTTGTGGACCCCTCCCGTATTATAGTTTGATCGCTGACCTCAATTTTAGATTAAGAGGTGAGGTCAATCTCTTCTCCTTGTCATCTCCTTGTTTTCCGAGGCAGTGCTGACGAATACTGTCGTCGAAAAGGGGCTCTCGTCGATTCTATCTTCTTGTTTTGTGTGATATAGAGCTCGAATAAACACCGTATGGATTACCTTCGTAACACGGTATCTACACTTTGTTATTAGTATGCCATTTTTATTCTGACACGACTGCACGTCTATAACAGTTCGTGGGAGCTACGTGCAATGCCGGTCCAACCTTCCTTTGCCGAGTGTCACGTCAGTATCAAGTTGCAATCGTAAAAGATCAGTCCCGAAGCACTTACCAACAGCGCGAATACAGCACTTCCATCAAACGCGCGCGTCCGCTCCGAGTGTGAACAGGTATTTACGTGGCTCTTGCTGACACTGTCGTAGTTCAAACGTATTTGTTTTTAACGTCGGCTCGCTCCTGCATCTCCGAGAATGCGAAAAACGCCGCGACAATTTGTTTCCACATACGTCGCTTTGCAAACGACTGACACGGGCCGCCTTTTACCAACAATGACAGTTTGGTTGACTTCTGGAGTCTTCACCGGAAGACTCGCCGCACTTCCCAACAGGCATACCGGCGTATGAAACTAGTCCCATGCTGTCGCTGTAGCGCAACATATCTTATTGAATTTCGCTCAGCTGCGATGTGTTCATGGCTATCGCGGCAATGAGAGGCGCCGATTAGGAAAATACGTCGGTGACATCAGCGCAGTAAAACCTACCGGCGCACCCCCAACTCACCGCCGCTAACACTCCCATTCTCCTACTGCCGAGAGAACTTACGGTTTCTGTGCCAGTGTACGTCACGACCGTCAAAATTACGCCGCAACTTGTTTTGCGGTCAGTTGGAGAGAAATAAGAAGTCGATATTTCATTAACTTTTTGTGTAGAAGTTAATGAACCGAGACGAAAACGGATGCCTGTTCGGCATTCAGTGAACGTTGAAGGTTTAATGTAAAAATTATCTGGCAAAAGTAAAAAGGTCATTTCATGGTCCCTTTAAAGTGGTAGATACGGTAGTAGAAGGTCATCGCGGAATCATTTTTGCTCTGCTGTGAACTGCCATAGCAAGCAGTACGACATAAAGCACCTTTTTACGTCTTCCGTCCGTTATGTCGGCAAAAAAGCTGATGGCAAACCTGACTCTGCGCACCAATATGACTGAAGTTTCGATACTCTAAATCGTATAGCTCGTTTAGTCTCTCTACTGCTGCGCATACCAAGCGCTCATCCCGGCGGCCACTGTGTGGTGACACTATCGGAGCGCCACACTCCCCCATTCCATGGTGATTGTAGCGGTCTACATGACATTGGTCTGCGGTAACTTGAAGAGACGGCTGACATCATCCAGCGGGTATCGCGTTGGAAGGTCTTCATCTTGGTGCTTTGGTTCCTTGAGGTGGTGTGCGGCAGCAGTTCGCGCCCCTCGCCAATTGCAGGCGCGTGTTTTCCTCGTACATTGCACATCCGTCCAAGGCGGAAAGCGTACAGTGGCCCAATTTTTTAATAATATCAAGCGAGCGTCAACCGCCGGGACGGCCAGTACCGTACCGCGGAGGTGTGCGGCGATACGGGAGAGATTAAGCGCGTCCGCACAAAGCCCTTTCTGGTGGGAGCGTCGTCTGCTAGGCTATATTCGCTTGATCGCACACAGCCCCTGCTCCGTAGCAAAGGAGGGCAGGGGGCTTGCAATGTCGAAGTGCATCGCCGATAAGCCCCTCCTCTTGGAATGCGTTCACAATCCTATTGACGGTAGCCAGTATACCCCCGACTGTTGTTGCTATATCCCTTTGCGTCATGTCGCCTTGCATCGACATTTTCACAAGACGTTCCCGTGTTTCTATGGGCACTCGAGGAGGCATAAAAATGTGCGCGCGCCCACTGGTCAAAGAAAAGTGTGACTACCCGGCTACATAGGCTAGATGACGACGGCAACAACGCAGTTGATAATACAAAATACCACTGCGAAAACCCTGATAATCCGTTTCACTTTTTATTGTACCGCAGCCGACGCTACGAGCCATCTTGGCCAGTCCATCTCTGAAAGTGTGTCACTTGGCCTTCCCGTTGGGTACAACTGCATGGGGAAGCACGATGTCACGTGCCAGGGTGAAAGCACTGGATTGGTTTTGATGGCTCGTAGCATTGTCTGCGGTATATAGTTTAATGCCTTGTTACATTCAGTTTGTCGTGTCACCGTATTTTTTTTTTTTCATTTTTGTTGGTGGTCACAAAAGTAAACGCAAACATGAAATGAAAAGAAAAAAAGTAAATTAAACTCGAGATGACGCGCGGTTTATGCCACGCCTGAGCAGTATCGCGCAAACAAGCGCTGTTCAGATAATGAACAGGGGCTGTGCGCGGTCCACGTAATAGCCTAGCAGACGACGCTCGCAACGGAAAGAGCTTTGTGCGCACGCGCCTAACCTCTCCCGTGACTCCGCATTTCTCCGCAGCACAGCGCTGGCCGTCCCGGCGGTCGACGCTCGCGTGATATTATTAAAAAATTGGGCCACTGTACATGCTTCCTAGTGTGTGCGGGGGGAGGGAAGAACATAGTTCTTTAAATAGCTCTTTTTCGGGTTAAAAGAACGTCTTGGAACCCCCAAAAAATCTAAATGCTATCAAGCAAGAATTAAAACAACCAAGTACAAAGCCAAGCTCGAGACAACCAGAGAAAAACAAAAGCAAGACAAGGAGGGGGGGCAATCTTCATTTTGTTTAATAACGACTGCTGACTATACCTCCTTTGTGCCTGAAGTTTAATTAGAAACGTTTTTCCTCTTCTAACTGGCATTTTTTTAAAGCATTCTTTATTTTTTCTTAGTTGTTGAACTTACCTTAATTATTTATTTAAGATTGGTTTAAGTCCGAAGGGCTAACGCAATAGAAGACAATAGAACTTTATTTTGTTATCATTTTTTTTTTCCAAACCACTTTAACTCAAAACCTGTCTTGCACCCGTGGATCTTGCCAAAGCGTTTTAGACGGCAGACCCCCCGCATCAGGCGAATGAACAGGCCTAGTCTGAAGTCTCTATCTATCCCAATTAAATATATATGTGAGCAGACAGTTAAATTAAAAGAAAAAGGCGATGAGTGAAGCACTTGTGGCGTCGTAAATTTATAATCAATAAATTTAATAACTGGCTTCGGGTGGGCACAATTTCCTCTCTCTTTCTCTCTCAGAATGAGAGCAAGTTCGAGAGTGAGTGACAAAATACAAAACGTGAGAGTGGAAAAGAGTAAAACACTTGTCGGTCGCAGCTTGATTCCTAACACAGCTGTCACCCACGCCGTAGGTTATACCGCCGATGTGGTCCTGATAAGGGGGAAAGGGGGGCAGGGAGGAGGGGGGGGGGGCGGGAGGGGGGAAGGTCAGAAAAAAAAAAGGAACTATTTCCAACATCCGTTTTATTTTCCAAGAAATCTTCATCTTATTGTTTGTGGAATCATTTCAGGCCGGTGACGTGAGTCGGCACTGGAGTAGTGAATCAGACGGTATGTAAACAGGGAAAGATTCTGGGGCAAAGCGAAATGGATCACTCACCTTTGGTAGCTGACCACGTTGCCGGTAGCTGGTAATAAAAAAATCTTGAACATCTGCTGACAGAAAACGAAGGTGCCCGTCAATCAAGTAGATTCTTAGCTCATCGTGAAGTGTCGTGGTTCTACTCCTAAGGTAGCAGAGCCAGACGTTCACCTGAACAAAACGAATCGCTTCACCCTCTTTACAGAAACTCGGGCACGATGCAATTTGCCCAGGAGCGAAGTGATATCCTTTGAGGCACCCCAGCAAGATGTAGCTGTCTGTTCCAACAAAAGCCAGAAACATTTTTTTTTTTGTAAAATTTCATGCATCATAGATTTTGTATATATATATATATATATGTTTATGCGTGTGAAACGGTCATGCAATGCATTTATGTGACAAATAACCTTATTAGAAATGTTTGTCAATATATCTGGACTGAATATCGAGATTTAGATAACGTTAGGTTTTGAATAGGATTACCACAGCTGCATATTGTGACATGTTAGATAAAGAACAAAGCGTTTTTATCTCATGTTATCAAAGACGTTTCTCGAGCAGTGTTAGTATGTTCTTTTTTTAAAGTGAAATACGTTATCCGGTGAAGTGTTAAGGTGCGTTTATACTCCAACGTAGCGTCGACGGACGTCCGCGCCCGACCGCGTTGCGCGACTTCGCGGCGAACGGAGTGTCTATAATCCGACGACAGGTCGAACGTGACGTAGCGTAGCGCACCTCGGCGACCGTCGGCGTAGGTCACGACGGATTCGAGCATGCTCTATTCCCGGCATCGACGAGCGCAGTCCGACGACGATGTCTATACCAGGATCTCCCGCGCGAGTGCCTCATTCGGGAATCCGGTTGTCGAGGCGTCGGGATCGTCGGGGCCAGTCGGAGTGTGCGAGATCCTCATTTCCGGGATCTGAACCTGTTGTTCTTGTCATGCGTCGTGTGCTGGTGTCGTGCTCCCGTGTTGGTGTGCGTATTTAACGTTCGTGCGCTCGAGTGGGCGAGTGTGTGCTGGACGGATCCGCTCTGAGGATGCGCTACCCTCGATTCTCGTTACGCCTATTGACCTGGTGGCCTAACAAGGTGGCCCTCCGAAAAAGGTCAACTCACCTTTTTAATAATTATTATTAGTATTACTACTACTACCACTACTACTGCTACTACTACTACTAGTAGTAGTTAGTTTATTTAATTTATTAATATATCATTATAATAAGAAGAAGTACCCGAGAGCCGTCGTTCTTTTCTATTACTTATCATATTTCTATTAGTTATTCGTTACATTTCAAGCTCATCGACAGCATGCAAGCAGTTCGCTACACAAGTCAAGTCCAGGCGTCATCACGACCAGGTCACCATCGTCATTCATCGGAAGCTGCTCCAAGCCAGCTTTTGCTGCATAACCATAGTACCCACCCTGCCTGGCATCCATCACCAGCTCCACGCCACCTTTCTGAGTATGAAGTACTTGTCGAGGGAACCCAACACCACAGGACGACCTGCGTGTCAAAGAAGCACGATATTTCTTCGCTGCATGCCAAACTCAAAGGAACAACACAAAGCCAGAATTTCGAAAAAAAAAGATACTGGGTTTAATAACACACGGACGTGCCTATGAGGAGGGGTATCTAAGAGCGTGGCGTGCGGCTGCCCATCATGGGCCTCGGCCAGAAGAGTCCCGGCCACTTGTTGTGCTGCCCTGCTGTAGCGGGGGCAACGCCCTCTTGTTCATTTCAGGTAGTGCACGTGCTATGCAATACGTATTAGGTGACCACTGTACGGTAACCACCGTATTGTGTCCGCTGTGCGGTGTTGCTATCTGTGCGTCCATAAAAATTATCAGGAGGCCTCGACAACGCTCGATGAGAAAATCAAGCCCGTTCCCGGTAGCAGACATTACACATCTCCTTCTCGCTGAAAATGTTATAATTTTTTTTTCTGCAAGTAAGTAGCGCTATGAAAGTGCGCCATCTTATTCCTATACATGGGTTGCACGTGACGTCATTCAAAGAGCACACCGATGACCACCAGAGACGAGGGCAAGAAGGAGCTCCCCGCTTATCAGGACTTTCTTTTATGCCTCCCGAATTCGCACAGACGTCGCTATTCCCCTCCCAGAAGATTATAAAAGATTAACTCGTCGCTCAAAATTCTTACAAAAGCAGCTTCCCTCTCCTCCTTTTACATGGTGGTCAAAAGTATGCGATGTGACGTCAGTGCAACCCATGTATAGCTAACAATCAACACATCCTGTGGAGACGGAGCATTCGTTTATGCGTAGCTTATTTTTGTACCGTGAGCTACACTGGCCGAGGTAGAGCAGTTTCGCGTAGCTCCTGGAGAGCCGTACTGCGCATGCGCGAGGAGCAGTGACGTCACACGGCGCACAGCTGGCTCAAAGAAAGTCAGATTTGGGGGTTTTACGTGCCAAACCAACGACGGGCATCCGGCTCGCCCCAGCGGAGGACTGAGGATTAATTTGGACCACCTGGGGATCTTTTGACGTGCAACCGAAAGCTCGGTTACACGCCGCCTCCTCCGCAATAAGCCTCCGTCAGATTGCGGGCACCTCGGCCGGGATTCGAACCCGCCACATTGGAATCCGTAGGCCAGCGCTCTCGCCTCGGAGCCACCAAAGGGGCTGCACAGCTGGCGCGCCGGAGCCACCGCCACCGCGTGTTCCGCCGCCGCCGCGTGCGCATCGGCGCTCTGCGCATTCGCATTCCAAAGGAGTGACGTCATAGCTGCGGCAGACGCACTGGCGCCACCGCGTGCCCAGCTGTGCGCCTCCGTTGCGCAGTAGCCAAGTCTGACGCTGCACCGAAGCCGCTTGATAGCGCCTCTCATTTTGTGCGCATGCGCAGAAGTATCAATGGGGGTATACATATAGAGGGGCGTTTGCCAGTGTGGTATAGCCACAGAGAAGGAGAGCGAAATTGCTGCTCAGCGGAGCAGAAAAGCGGAGAAGCTTAACTCATCGGATCCCGAAGTAGTGACATAATGCGTATACCGTGTGTGTGTCAATGAAGCAGCAGTAAGCATGATAATCAAGCTAATCCTAGACAACCAGGGAAGCTAAGAATAACCAGCTGAACCTAAGCTCACGCTACGCATATCCTGGCATAGCCGAGCTAAGCCGCTGCAATTGTTTTCGGAAGGAAAATCACCATTCTGATTTCGATCTATCGCCGCTCATCTTAAGTATACATTTTGTTTTGGACGGTTCAGCTGCGTGCATCGTAAACTAAAAGTATGCTTTAATTATATTTGCGTAAGTGTCTATTACCATTAGAGTTTGTGATATTTTCAGTGTACTGCTTTTTGCCAAGGGAAGCGTAAAAGTATAAACTTTTGAAGAAAAGTCTAAACATGAAACAACAAATAGATTCCGACTGCATATATCGTTTCCAAGAGCCTGCGTGGGAAAGCTTACAGCACTCAAGATTTTTTAGATACTGCATGCATTTTAATTATTTTTTTTAGTATCCAGGTACTACTAACTCGATTACTGTCAGAAAGAGTTAGAACGCATGTTTCTGTTTTCTACATCCCCACAAAAAATGTATAATTTGAAAGCGCTCCACTGAGATTTAAACCATATCAGACACACACCCCCACCTTTCGCGCTGTTAACCCTTAATGTAAAAAAAAAATATATCTAGCCCATTAGACGGAAAAGTAGCAACAGGAAAATCATCGTTCCACCAAAGACGCAAAGCGCCGTGCTTCAGCTTGCGCTGCCGTTCCAACAGCGTGTAAGAGTGCCTCATAAGCAGGTAACACCGAGCTTATACTTTGCTGTGAATATAGTACGAAAATATTATTACGAGATTAGAGGAGGGTAAACAATAAGTCAAAGAGATGCATTTTCCCAGCGCTTTTCAACCACGTTGAAAATGCTGAGTCATCGTGCTGTGGGCGTATGCTCGGCGTCTGATATTCCACAAAAAGACAACTACCGCGCGTGTTTAGAACGCATTCCACAGCCGAATCGCAGCGCGCTGAAGGCGATAATTGGAATGGTGTATTGTAAATTGTTTCTTACTGGCGGCCATAGCTGTGTGCACGACTGCTGAGCGCGTGCTGATGTCGAGCTTCCGCAGTTCTTTTGGAACGTGCATTTCGCACCCTCAAGATTGCCGGTCTTAGCAGCCTATTAATGTGGGCTCGTTCAGAGCATGCGCTCTAGACATCACCCACAAATATGGCGCCCAGTGAATACTCCTTATAGAGGTACTAGTCCCGAACACGGCGAAACGGTTGACGAACGAGGGACTCGTATTCAATTTACCTTCATTGCTTCTATGATAAAAGATAGGCATGATTTTGTTTCCGAACAAAGTTTCTTCTCACAAAATAAGCGAAAATTATAATGAGTGTTCCGTTAATGACTAAAGTAACAACGAAAAACTAACACCGCTAAACACGCCCCCGACAAAAAAAAAAGAAGAAAAAACTTTGACAAGGTACAGTGTATTAGAATACGGGGTAATGTTTGGACTGGAGCGACTCGACCATGGGAACTTGTGAGGGTGCGCGTGTAGATAACAATTGCGGCACTGCAGTCGACAGGGCAGCAGAAAGTCGTGGCAGTCCGCACGTGCCGCCTCACGTGCGTATGCAAGCGGTGCAGGCGCATAACCACCACCATACTGACCCTGCTGTCGATGCGCCGCTGTCGACACCAAACGCCTCACGCGAGCCGCTCCAGTCTTAACACTACCCCGTATTTTAGTACACTGTAGACAAGGAGCGCACACACAGCCACGCCTCATTAATCGTGGTTGAATAGATTTTTTTTTTCATTGTGATTTGCAACAAAGGCGCAAGGTGGCCGGCTGTCCTGTGAACGATGGAGCTCGTACTCCGGTGGCAAAACCGCAAAACTGAAAATAATAAATGAATTTGTAAATATGTCTGCCTTTTTTTTTTTCTATCTCGCCGATTGTGAAGTTAGATGGAGTGTAAATCCAGACGAGCCTTTAACGGCGTTTGATGTCCTGTCTGCGTTCGTTCACTCTCAGAATCCGCCAAAACAAATTTCAGCGGCACGTATTATTTCTGGCACTCTACTAATTCCTCTCATCGCGTGCCGAGAAGACCGCTTCTTTCTCCAAATAAAAAACTAGCAAGGGCTTTAAAGAACAGGAATATAAAAAGGTATGAAACAAAACCGGCGAACGTAGCGAAACAGTAGGCGGTAGGACAAAGAAAATCGATATATTGACTTTCATCTCTCTAGCTCGCCAGGAAAATGAGGGTTTGCTCCCTCCTCTCTTAAAGTACATCGAGCGGCGGTACATTTATGGCTCTCACTTTCCACTAATCCGGGGGGAAACTCCCAGTGTAACAAAGCTTGGATCAAGAGGTTTGGCGAAAGACAAACGCGATATCCCGGAAACCTTTCTCTCACTATAGGCCGCCCAGCGCTGCTATTTCATTTGGCCACTCACTAGAGGCTCGTATTGAATTTGTAATAAAGCTGCCGGCCGAACAATTCCAAGGAACAAGGTTCGATAAGAAAGAAAAAACTACGGCGAGCGAAAGGCGAAGCTGTTTATCAAGAGCTAGCAAGTCTTCACAAACGTAGCTCCTGGGGTTCCTCGGCAGGCCTTGGTTAACTGAAAGAAGCACAGAAGAAATGACACATAAAACAGCCAAAAACTTTTGACAAACGATTTTTTTCCGCTTTGGCTGGCGTCGTAGAAAAAAATGGTCATAATTGATCGGAAAGATTATAGCGTAGAGGTGCGACTAGGTCGTTGCACCTCCATTGCCGATGACCGATTGTGAGGGGAAAATACTGCGAGAAGTGTATATGACCTTTTGTTGTAGCCTGGTGTCCTTCTAATCTAATGGCCGTACGGGCGGCTCATACGGCAGTTTTTTTTTTTTTTTTTTTTTAGAAAATAGTCTCAAATTTCGCCGCTTTCAGTGGGTTTATTGATCGCCTATGGAGCATGCAACAGGTGTGCAGTTTATTTTGCCTAGTTTGGGGTGTTCAAGATGTTGCATAGAGATTACAATATTTTAGTTACTCCGAAAATGTTGGGACAAATTCCCCTGCCACATACAATTTAGTCTCTCAGAGCATTAGACTAGGGGGCATGCATCAAGTTGAGTCTGCGAAGCTTAAGTGCTCTATTAGACAGAACGTGTTCTATTAGTATAATCCGCGAAGTCAAAAGTGAATATGATAGCACAGAAACCGTGCGTTACGGGTAGGGTTGGTTAAGTAATAAAAGTATGTTGTATTTGTCTATATCCATTGTGTCGTTTTAGTTTTGCTTTTTACCAATGGAAATATGTTTTTGAATACGGCATCGTTTTTTTTTTTCTTTTTTTCTGTCTTGCAGAATCATAAATACGAAGAGTAGGGAGCAGTAAGAATTAAAAACGAGAGTTGAAAAAACCGACAGGGTTCAGGCAGTAAGCGGACGCTTTTCCCAGCCCAGGAAATGTCCTTTTCGTTTTTCCTTTTTTTTTCTCCACTACACAAACGTCCGCGATTTTTCTGAACGAACTACTTTCCAGACCTTTCTGCATATATACGTTTTATACCTACGTTCGGTGAGCAAACAAGCAAGGCGTGCCTGAGGCTTGCGTTTCAACAGCGAATCTTAGGATGGCGGAATAGCGTGTTCTTTCGCTGCTCCCAATGGAAGTCCAGGCAAAATCACAGAGGTAATCGGGGCTGGTAAAAATAACTTAAAAAAAAACTACCAGAAGCCCCAAAGGGGAGATTGGCGCTTCCCTAAGAGCCTAAGATTCTCCGCTTTCCGCTAAAATTTGTACCGAAACGTTCAAAATTTAGAAAAAAAAAAGTTATTGTTTTGTTTTTTTAAGTTGTGACTAAATTTAGCACCGAAAGGTTCTACGCGGCGGAACGGCTAATGAGGAAACACACCGGGAGGAGGCATTCAGCCTTACTCGGCGGAATTTCGGGAATGAAAGTTCAACTCGTAAACAGTAAAAAAATACGCACCTCATATTTTTATTTTTTTTTTTTCAGACAGATTTGTAGTGACACTATCGGCTGTTTCGTCTAACGTCGGCCAATCGTTCCGGCAAAAACTTCGAATCGCAGAAAAAGACGATTGGTACCATATTAGTCGGTGCCTAGGAGCTAGTTTAGTGATGTACAGTCGGGAGCAAAAGTTTGCGGGGCACGGGAGCGCGTGCCGAAATGCATCGCTGCACCGTGCAACGGCGCGCCGCCGCATTAAAAAGCCGTGCTTTGCGCATGCGCGTCCTTCGTGCTGGCAGTCATGTCTCTTTCGCTCGTTTCTGTCCTACTCACTCCTGATAACCGGAGTCGGCGCCAGGGGCGCAAGTTGCCGTTTCGCTGACTGTCATGCCTCGCTTCCTCTTCTGCTGACTCAGCAGCCACGCTGAGTGACGGAGCACCTATAATTTCTCACGCGGAGGCTGAGGCGGCTGAAGCAGACGCGCAGCACGACAGCCAGTGAAGCGCTAACTTGCGCCCCTGGCGCCGATTTCTCTTATCAGGAGTGCGTCGGAAAAAAACGAGCGAAAGAGACATGATAGCGAGCACGAATGGCGCGCACGCGCAAAGTGCGGCTCCCTAATGCGGCGGCGCGCCGTCGGACGGCGCGGCGATGCATTTCGGCACGCACTCCCGTGCCCCGCAAACTTTTGCTCCCGACTGTACATAGCATGTGAAATAATTAGGTGTTCAATTACTTTTGCCTAATAAACTGTTTTGTGGTTAGTAAAAAGAACCATTGGGTGCCAGTCAGAAACTTGTTGAGGGCTATTAAAAACCACAGAATCGGTCAATTTTATTAAGACCTGGAGCAGATGGGAAGCGTTGTAGTACTCAAAAGTTGCCGTTTTTGTTATCGGCGCCAAGCTGGAAAAGGGGAAATGCGGGTGAAGAACGGAAAAATGTGCGGAGGCAGGAAAGGTGAACAATTTTTGGGAGCACAAAAACAAAACCTCACGTTATCGATATCTGTAATATTTATTTAGCGTTTATCTATGATGCCCATGAAGTTTTCTTTTTTTTTTCTCTTGGAACTGTTTGTTTATTTTTACTAACTACGCATTAGTTATACGAAACTAATTAAGGACTAACTTATCCGATACGCTACGTGCCTGAATACGCAGGTCCCTTGTCAGTGACCAATACGGTACCTATTTTATTTCGGTATCATAGCTAGTTCTTACTTACAAAGTTTCGCCAATGTTCGCGGTGAAGCACCCGATAAAACGTCGAAATAAGAGCGCCAGAAAGGTATGAAGGTGGTGTTTTTTTCATAAATCCCAGGAAGCAGTTCTAACAACTTTCACTGGCGTCACGCTTTTGAAGAAGTAATCACAGCATCTGTTACCTATTTTACTTCGGTATAAGACCCACTTCATAGCAACGTTAATGAGATCTAAGTTTTTTTTAAGCCTAATAAACTTGTTTACAAGGTGCCGTGAAGGCTACCCTTATACGGTCTGTCCAGGAGAGTTATGCGGACAGGGGGAAGGGGATAATAGTGACGAGCAGTCGGCTAATTAGGTAAATGTGTTCATTGACTTTTCAATTAGTGAAAATTAACATATGGTTCTAACTAGAAACTTGATGAGCGTCATCGGAAATTACAAAATATTTTTTTTATAAAGGCTTTGGGCGCGTCAGACGCGCAATAGTGCGCTAAAGTTACCACTTGTACAGCAGGCATAAGGCTACCGGTGCGATACTGCGCCCGCGCGATTTTTCCGTCTCTTATTATAGCGCCAGCTTTGTACAGCCTCCAAATTTTTTAAACAATATCGCGCGAACGCCGACCGGCCGGTGGATCAGCGCCTTATCGCGGTGTGAAGGAGCGAGTCAGCGAGGCTAGGCGTGTGCCTTCTGCCACACGCGCGTAGTCTCGCTGACCTGCTCTTTCACGCCGCCATATGGCGCTGATCTACCTGCCGTTTTGCGTTCGCGCGATAATGTTAAAAAATCTGGAGGCTGTATCTGTGGCACGAGTGGTACCTTTTGCGCGGTGCTACGCTTCCCATGCGCTCATAATATTGCGAAATATTATTGATTTAGTGTTTTTCGATAACGCTCAACAAGTTTCCAATTAGAAGCATGTCTATTTTCCCCAATTAAAACGTTAACAAATATTGCTTAATTAATCTTCTGATCGTTACGATTAGCCCTCCTAACTATGTCCTCCCGCCCGTATAACCCACCCGCATAAACCGCACAAGTCTACCCTTCACGACTTTTTTTAAACAAATAGCTTTAAAAAAGCACGCTGCGTAATCCTTTGTGCTGAAAACCTTTGTGGAATCGGCGTGGAGCCGTGAGCTACGAAATATAGCATTCGGTGCCAGAGTCATCAAATATGTCTCACCAGAACTAACCCGCGCTGTCTGCTGATGCATCCTCAACGCGTAGTCCCTTCGTAGCCGTTCGCGTTGTGGTGTCCGCACCGTGTCCTTCAGTTCATCATTCATGTGACCTTGGCTCATATCACGTATACTTGGTGACTCTAGTCAAAGACCGTCTTATTAAATGGTCCAAGTGTGGAGTGTACGGACATCGTCCAGCTGTATGCCGCTGGAGTCCTAGATCCAACAGACGTGCAGCTGAGGATCCCACACTTCAGGGTTGTCAGACGGATCCAATATGGACATGTTGCACAGCGCCACATCCCTTGCAGTTTACAGTTTGTTCAAAGTAGAATCAAGAGTGTTGCGACACGCCGCCTTGTCATCTGGTAAAAGATTATGAGGCTCACATACAATGCAATGAGACCCGCGCTCTCGCGATTAAAACAGTTGCAATCTGGGACTGGAGCTGGGTGACGTTCATACAAATTGGTGACCCGGACAATCTACCAATTACTTGGCCATGCCTCCACGTCACGCTCAAGAACGCCAAGCGACCGCGCAGCGAACCGACGACACCCAGCCTCCTCCACTCAAACCAAACGCAGGGACTGCCACCGCACCACTTCCGTTACGGCTACCCCCCTTCGGGCCCAGAAACCCCAGGTTTGATTTGTGCAGGTAGAGGCACACTTTCATTTGCGAAGAATCACCACACAAATCGCTCGTTTCTACCACGTCGTCGTCTCCTTACCAACTGAAGTTGCTGACGAAATCGACGATGTCCTTTCACAACACCCCTTCCCACGATGCCTATGATCATCTCGAGAGTGCGCTCCTGGCTCGCACAATGGCGTCGGAACGCTCCCGGATTCAGCGACTGCTCACATCACAGCAGGAGCTTGGCGATCGTCGCCCATCGCAATTACTTCATCAGATGCGTCAGCTCTTGGGCTCACAAGGACCCCGACAGCCACTATCCCTTCCAATGTGAGTTCTTTCTCCAAAAAGTTTCTGCCGCAGAATATATGCCGTTCCACCGACTCGCGGGGCTAGCAGACCGCACCGTTGACTATTCTGCTCACTCTGTTTATTCGGTCAGAACGCAAACCACTCAGTCCTGGGAGGCCGCAGCCGCCAGGATGGAATCAAAAATAGAACAGTTGGCTGCCACTTTTGCCGCCCTGAGGCCTGCACTCGTACAAAATACTTGGTAAAAAGCTAGTAATTGCAGCAGTTACTATCTTTTTCTGGCCGTTGCTACCTTTCACGAACTATTTACTACCTCAAACGCGCGATAGGAAGCAAAACGTTAGTAAATGCAGCCGTGGCTACCTTTTTCTGACCGTTACTACCTTTTTACTAGCTATTTACTACCTCAAAGGCGCGGACAAGATGGCGGCGTCTGCTGCATCCCCGATGGCCAGCGTTAGATTCAAGATTCAATGTTTTTTATTCAGACAACTACATCAAACAGTTGTCTAGGGAGCCGTCGCTCTTACTGTTTTTCTTTGAACTATAAAAGGCCTCTAAAATTTTTCAAGTCACCTGTTGACTGCTTCGTCCTAATATAGTCGTTTTATCAAGAACGGGTTCGCAACCGCACCTATCATAGTGTACTGGCAAGTTGCCGGCTGGCGATGATCTAACCGATAGAGCATGCTCTCTTATCCTCTCGTTCACACGTCAGCCGGTCTGTCCGATGTAAACATTGCCACAGAAAATTTACTTTTGCGTCAAACATGTACCACCAACTTGCCCAACTTTCCACCATATTGCGAACCTGCCGTTTTTGCCTTGTGTTGTGTGCTGTTCTCGTGTTCCCGCGTTGGAATGCATAGTTAACGTTCGTGCGCTCGCTGGGACAAGTGCGCGCGTAGACGTAGGCTGCTCCGAGAATAGTTCTAACGAACCGGTGCCGCTCGTCACCGGATTGGGTTTCGCCGTCCATGAAGCTTGGCTGCTTCGCTCCCACTTGACACTGAGAACGTCTTCACGCTCTGTGTGCTCGGTGGTTGAATGATTCTGATTGAGCTCTCTTCGGCCGTGACAGTGCACTGTCGCGACCATTGATGTGCGTCGTAAATAGTGCATCTAGCTTTAGGTCTAATAAAAAACATGTTTTGGTATTCTTTGAGTATTTCTGAATTGGCTTATATCTCCCCAGAAACGCGAGAATTCGTCAGTGGGACTACACACAAATTGAGATGCAAGCTCCATCCGGTATTAATTTTGCATGCATTTCTGTTGCTCAACACGCGAAAGGAGTGCAGCTGCTGTCGCACTCGCCGCCAATTACAGCCTTCGTTCGTTGCGGTTTACGACAATAAAGCAATCTCTCGCCGACGGTGACCGCGTTTTAACTGTCGGTTAACGTGAGCGATGAGAAAGCTGGTTCGCGGCTGTTATGTGGGGAGGGAAGACATGGATGCTGAGAATCGGTGGAGGGTTTGAAAGCTTTTTTTTAGGAAGGATATTGGTGCAAAAAGAGCACAATATTTGCAACATTATTAACTTAGGTGGTCATACACGACGACAAGTTTGCACACTCAAATTGTCAGTACAAAAGACTCATGGGCAGTCAAGGGAATCAGCGATTAGAGTAAGCGTGTCACGTGTGTCCGTCATATTTGTATGTGATCTGTGTTGAATACTGACCATACGGGAAGCTTGGCGTTACTTCCCAGGATCCAGTGACTTCAGTGGCGACACGCCGCCTTGTCATCTGGTAACAGATGAGGAGGCTCACGTGCGATAGAATAAGCCCCGCGCTCTCGATTTTAAAATAGTTGGAATTGCAATCAGGAGCTGGTCGGTCGTTTCTGCAAGGAGGTTTCCATAAGCGTGAATTTAAGTGAGAAGAGGATAATCATCACGTCTTGTGGTGTGGTCTACTTAATAGGCAAACTGTTGCAGAAGGCTGCGTTCAGCAATTCTTCAACGCTTACAACTACAGTTGCGTTCACCAGCCAAACCACCAATTTTCTAAATATGAATATGGTGCCAGCCAAATTCCTAGGTGAAACTATGGTGCCAATCAGGATACACTGGGCCGGATCCAATAGTGCTGAAGCGCAGTCAATCTTAGAAGAATTCGTATATGATGTAGTTGTTGCTTGAGAGAAAATGGAACTTAATAAAAATTTCAAAGCTGGTAACCAAGCGATACGATATGTGGTGTTTCCGACGTGGATAACATGGGTATTTCATGAGAGGTTATTGATGCCGTGAATCCCGAGATACCTGTAGGAGCTGACAAGGCCTAATAACATTTTATTAGTTTTATAGTCAAAGTTAAAAATCTTTCAAATTATAATTGCATGCGAAAAAATAATATTATTACGCTGATGATTTATATCGATTTCCGAACTGTGCGAGGTTGGCATGCTCTTTCAGTTTCATCAGTTAAGGTTAGCTTGTCGCTTCTAACAACAATTCAACATCGTGCCTAAGTCGCACCGGCCATTTCTGCAGAGGTGCAGAAAACTGACGTTGCAATTTTCAAGATCATCCTCTCCTTTCTTTCCTTGTCCCTCTTTCCATGCCCCTTTCTTTCTTTCTTTTTTTTTTCTTTTTTTTTTAATGTGAGATGTGATTTCGAAAAAGGTCCCCGTGGCTTTATTGTACTGTTGCTAGTAGAAAGAATGTGTGCGTCGTCCCTCGTCCCTTTTGTGCCTTATTTTTGGGTGTTCCTCAACTTAACCAACACGCTCGTCAGTCTACATTGCAGTTACAAAGCTAAGGAACCACAAACAACACCACTATCTTTGCGGACATATGTCTGTGGCACTTCCGAGGTGCAAAGGAGAGCGCGCGAACTGCTTTACTCGGCGTTCAACGTTTGCGCGAGGGTAGGCGTTCCCGTACCTTTGACTGCACTGCCGCAGAAAGTGGCTTCCGAGTACAATTTCCTTGAAAAAGTATAGAAGCAGTGACACCAAAAAATAAATCAACAACTGTACGGAAAATGGCAAAAAAAAAAAAATATATATATATATATATATATATATATATATATATATATATATATTCCAAGAGTTTGTGCAAAAAATTAAAAAATTATGTTTTTTTACGATTCTTTTTTATGATTTTTTTTCGAGATCCGTTTATGCGGGACAATTTTGTATTACACCCATGCCTAATTCGTGTCTCAAACAGCCAATAAAAATTTTTGTATTTTTATCTATATATTTTTGAGCGGAGCTCAGATTCGTCATTTCACGAAAAGAGCCAACCGTGAAAGTGCATGCACACGCTACGTAAGTTCCAGCTTTCTCGGTGGGGGTGTTGCTTGCTCCGGCTCATTTGACAGGAATTTATATGTTTGAGTCCCGCTAAGTGATGGGCAGTTATCAACGAGCGATTCGCAATACGCACCAACGCGTGCCAGAAATGTTCGAGCACTTTCTCCTGCAATAAGAGAGCATTGGTGAAAGAACCGAAGCAATCAGTCTCCTTCGCTTCCGAAACGGTACGTTTTGCATATTTTTGTTTTAATGTTGGCCCGAATCCACCTAACTCCGTTTTTTTTTTGTTTTTTTTTTCCCTTCTTCCACTGCATTTTTAAAATTCAGGCATGCAGCCCCACATCCGTGTTCGCGGAGGCAGCTTCAAATTTTAACGTCAGAGGGACGGTCCCGCAAATTTGCTTGAAACGCACACAAGACGACTAACGACACGTCTAATTTACACTCTTATTAAGTGCGTCGCTGTATTCCAAGAGTGCATTTTATATTATTGAGAATGACATCTCCGAAAGATATGTATTCAACTGTCTGCGCCACTCCGCTCACCCGGCTGCATTCTTTAATTTATTTTGTCAGTCTGAAAAAAAAAAAAGTTTAATTGCGAAAGCATTAAATATCCCACGAAGCAAATTCCTTGCTTTTATTTTAGTAGAACAATAATTACAAATATTTGTATTCTTAACGAAGAACTTGCTGAAAGTGCCAGTGAAGTCGCAGGGTTACCTTGGTCAGCCGGAGGTACAATGGTCATGAATAGCAGCGTAACAAGCCTGGTGGCTCAAACATTCCTACTTCATCGCTATTCGCATATAATTTTTACCGCTGTAGCTACTTTTTAGAGCGCATCTCTTAGGCGCCCATTTCCGGCTTAAGCGGGGACGCCGTCGGCGTCGGCGTAATTGCGCGTTGCATTATGGAATGTTTCCCATAATGACGTCACACGTGACGTCACGTGTTACGTTACGAGGGAAAATTTTTGAGCTAAATTTGGCAGAAACCTTTTCCGCTCAATTTAGCTGGGAACTTTTCCCGCTAAATTTCCCACCGAAGTATAGCCGGAAACTTTTATCCTCGTGACGTCCCACGTGACGTCACGTGTGACATTCTGAGGGTAAAATGTTCCCGCTAAAATTGGCGGGAAATTTTTGGCTATATTTTGGCCCGGAACTTTTCCCGCAGAATCGAGCGGAAAAATTTCTCCGCTAAAATTTAGCAGAAAAAATTTCCGTTAAGTTTAGTGCGGAAAGTTTTCGCTAAATTTAGCGGGGAAACCATTTTGCGAAATGCAGCGGGAAAATTTTCCGGCTAAATTTAGCGGGAAAATTTCTCCACTAAAATTCAGAGGAAAAGGTTTCCCGCTGAATTTAGCGGGAAAATTTTACCACCTGACGTCACACGTAACCCTTCTTCCTTCTCCTCAAGAGCCGCGCTCTAATTCGGCATTACAGAGAATTGTAAACGTCTTTCCTTTTTTTACTACTTTTTGTAAAAAACTCTTGTAGCGATTATACGTTTTCGCTTCGCGTTTGTGAAAATAGTTCAGCTAAAGCTCAACGAACTTGTCATTTTAAATAGCAAGACGGGATTATTGATTAAGGCATGTGCCAGAGAAAAAAAATACAAGTACACATGGATAAAAAAATGGAAAGATTTTTGTGAGACAGAACGAGGGCGCCACAGTAATTCAGATTGAGAGCGAAAGAGATTTCGCCAAAATTCGATATTCATGCAGTCTTCCTTTGAGTCTTTTGAGGAATGGGACGTTTACACAAAACAGTCAATAGCAAAGGACGGTTGCGTAAATACAAAGTTAAGTTTATTACATGTAAATGTGCGAAGCATCTACAAGCATTTTGATCAGTTAATGATGCTGTTGGCGGGCCGGCTCCCTCTCCTTGATGTGCTTATACTAACCGAGGTAAATTTACACGAGGCATCTTGTGCGTCCTTTAGTCTAACAGGTTTTCATTCCTACAATATATGCAGAGAAGGCAGAAGGGGTGGGGGAATCTTATTATACATAAATAACAACTGTTTATTCGATAGAATTGATGTTAAATTGGATAATGCAGAAATTTGCGCGGCAGTCGTAAATAAGGATAAGTTCTCCTATGTAGTTTGTGCCGTTTACAGACCACCCAGTTCCAATTTAAACATGTTTTGTGATGAATTATCGAAGCTGCTTCCGAAATTCGATAACAATAAATATTTAGTTCTTGTGGGAGATTTTAATATTGATGTTTCGAATGAGTTAAAACCTGGAGTGTTGTGCTATCTTGACACCCTTTCTGCTTTTGGGCTTGAAAATGTTATTCAGGATTATACACGGGAAGAACATTACGGTAATAAAATAACAAAGACATGTATTGATCACATAGTTACTAGAATAAGCAACTTAAACACATTATCTGGAGTAATTAAGCAGAAGCTTGCTGATCACTATATAACGGTTCTTTTAATATTAGGGGAAGATATACTTGGAAACCCAACAGTGGAGGACGAGTACAAAACTATACTAGATTGCAACAAAATTTATAGTTTTATTCAGAGGTACGATTGGAATTCTTGGCTAGACTATGATCACCTAACAGTCTACGAAAAGCTGGTTCACCAATTTCAGGTTATTTATGAAGGCGCTACTAGAAAGGTGAAATTAAAAAAAAGAAGGCCCGAAAATATTTGGATAAGTCCGGAAATATTAGAATTGTGTCATTAGAAGGAGAGTCTTTGGAAGCGATGCAAGCAAAATCCTGGTGATATCATGCTTAAAACAGTGTCCCGTGAAATACGCAACAAGGTTACAGCTATAATTCGTTTGGCAAAACGAAATTATTGTGTTAACCAGTTTAAAGCTTCGACTAGAAATCCGAAAGAAACGTGGAACTTGGTTAACCAAATAATTGGCTGGAAAACTAAAAATAGTATTGATGATACGATACAAAAACATTTTAAAGAATCTAGTTCCTACAGCGAGTTAGCAGAAATGTTCAACAAAATCTTTATTGACGACGTAAAAGAAATTAAAAATAATATACCGGCAACCAGCTTAAATGACGTTTCCCCAACATGCTGCGTCAACTCAGCTTATCTTCCAGATATGACAGAAATTGATTTGTTGCGTATCATCCACGCTATGACAATAACAAAAACGCCAGGAATCGACAATATCCGAGTTAGTGATATACGCTAAAATTTCGATAAACTAAAACACATTTTGCTTAAAATAGTGAATGACACACTTGACACCGGAAATATTCCTATGGGTTTGAAAGTATCTGTGATAAGGCCGTTATACAAAAAAGGAAAGCAGCAAGAGGTCGGGAGCTATAGACCCATATCAATCCTACCATTCATGACACACGTAATCGAAAAATGGGTTCAAATAGCAATGGATAATTTTTGCGACAAATTTTCCCTGATAAGCACTGTGCAGTACGGCTTTCGACAACAGAAAAATACCATTACTCTTCTGGAAGATTTCGCTGACTGCATTACCGAAACACTCGATAAAAACAAAATAGCCCTAGCTCTTTTCATAGACCTGTCAAAGGCATTCGATACCATCGATCATTCGTTATTGTTGAAAAAATTATATAGTATGGGGTTTCGGGGTCCTTTTTATCAATTTTTTGAGAATTACTTCAAGGATAGATTTCAAATGGTTAAAATAATGAATAATCTTAGCAGCCCGGCTCAAGTTCAATTCGGTGCGCCACAAGGAAGTACTTTGGGACCTATGTTATTTAACATTTATATGAATGGGTTAGGATTTCTGCCCCTTCAGTCAAAAATGTTTCAATACGCGGATGACACCGTATTAGTTTTACCACATGAAAAGTATGATGAAGAAATTTCTGTTTTTCAGAGAGACATTGATATGATAATTAGATGGTTTGCTGCGAATTTTTATTTATGTGAATGTTGCAAAAACGAAACTGATGTGTTTTCGAAATCCGCACAAACAGATCGTAATATCTCCAAATATTGCTTGCACTCGGTACAGTGTCTGGATTGTAGCTGTAAACCTCTAACATACGACAGTTCAGTTAAATATTTAGGCGTCTTTGTTGACGAACACATGCTGTGGAATGCGCACGTGGAATCTGTTGTAAAAAAACTACGAGTCATATCTGCGTATTTGTATAAGCTCAAAAGCATGTGCAGCTTGAAGATAAGATTACTTGTGTCTAAATCGTTGGTTGAAGCTGCATTACGGTACGGTATTACACTGTACGGTCATTGTTCGGAATACAAAACAAGAGCGATAGATAGGTTACTAAAACACATGATAAACAACATATCATATGGAACTTCATATCAAGCATTGAAAACTCAAGAGAAAGCTAAAGAGCTGGGCATACTGTTTTTTTTTTAAACTTTTTACATACGTAGCAATAACAAATAATTATTTCAGTAATTTCTACAAAACTGCCGTAAATAAAAATAGAGATTTGAGACGTACTGAAAGATACGTCATTCCAAAAATATACACACTGTATGGAAAGAAAAATAGAAATCATTACATTCCTACCTTATTCAACGAACTCCCAGAGTCCCTTATGAATATAGAATCCACTAGGGTACTAAAAAGGAAACTAAGGAATTGGTGTCAAGCATCTGAGCTGTAGGTATCGTACCGTTGGAGATGTTTCGTACTTTTATTTCATGGTTGCGTGAGTAGACTTGGCTATAAGCACCTGTATTTCATGCTCTAAGGTGTTCCTTTTTGAATTTATTTGTGTTGCTAATTTTGTGTTTCTTTCAGTTTTTTTTGTGCTGCGGAGTGTTTTCTGTTTTCTTTTTGTAAAACATGTATTATATCTGGTCGCCTGGCCCCACATACAAGCAGAAGGCTGCGTTTGTGGGCCAGCTCTTTATTTTGTATTACTTGATTTGAAAATAAAAATTGAATTGAATTGAATTAATAAAATGGACGAGTAATGAGGGTATTGTATTTATTTTAGAATATTTGAACTTGATCCCAATACCCGAATGCAGAAAAAAAATGTATCTATAGTCGCGCCTCCTCTCCACCGTTCGCTCTAC
Organism: Ixodes persulcatus; assembly: GCA_013358835.2. NCBI lineage: Eukaryota > Metazoa > Arthropoda > Arachnida > Ixodida > Ixodidae > Ixodes > Ixodes persulcatus. The sequence continues at coordinate 2,228,211 of JABSTQ010009403.1, forward strand.
TAAAGTGGAAAGAGGTGGGAGGAGCTTCCACTTCGTTCTTGACCTGTCACCAACTATTGTCATAAAACACACGAAATCAAAAGATCATCTCGTTGTGGCGTTGGGCAAACATACGGGCGTGGAAGGTACACTCCGCCGCACTGTAACTTTGAAGGAAACAAAATCAACATAATGGTTTGCGGAGAACTATCACTATGAATTTCAGAAAAATCGAAGATGGACTTTTTTTCCTAGTTGCCCTTTGGCATTGCTTACTTTTGTACTTTAAGACAACTTTGAAGCGCATAGAAAAATATAAGTTTTATGTCATTCAAAAGAACATTTTAGTACAAATATATGACACAAAGTTTAATGTTGTAGCTACTTAATTTCTTTAAAGGGCCCATGAAACGAATTTTGGGCTGCAATAGATCAATTCATATTGTCACGAATGACAATTGATGAGGCGAAAATAACTGAAGAAACTAAACGTTTAATGGGGCGAACTTGTGCCCAGAAACAAAAGGAAAAACGATAACAGCAGAAGAGAACAGAGCGTCGCGGGCGTCGAGGTCGGCGTGACAGCAGAGTCGAACGCTGGGGCGAAACTGAGTCCGGTTGGTTACGCGGAGCCCCTTTTGTGCATGCGTGGGCTTCTGGAACATTCGGCCTGGAACATTCGGCGCGCAGAACATTCTAACCTAGAACGAGCAACACGGTTCTCGAAATTACCAGAAATCTAAATTGGAAGAATAAATAAAAGACGCGGCGCTGCCAGGGATCGAACCCAGGGCCGGTTTGCTCATCTTGCGGCCGCGGCTGCGGCTGCGGCCAAGAGGGATATTTCTGTCACGTGACCAGCTCCTTGGGGACAATGAAGTACCTAGCATCCCTACCTAATGGCGGAGAAATCCGTATCGCTTCAAGCACAAAAGCTTAATTTGCTAGCAGAAACTGACTGCAGGAACTAGCAACTAGAGTCCAATTGAACGCCCCTTCATACTGTAGGAGCGGCAGGTAAAGGTCCGGCCAGGGAGGGTAAATACGAGCCAAAATAAAGAAATTACACCATCTTCCCGAGGGGAACCATGGGGTGATGCGGAGCATCGTGTTGGTTCCGAGGAAAGAGTCAGTTGCGTGCTGACGTCGAGAGATGGCGCCACCGACTGCCCTAGCGTTAACCCCTACGCGAGCCTTCGTCGCGGCTCGCGGCAGAGATACTTGGAACGCTCGCCGCTCGCCGTTTATTTTTTTTCACACTTGAAGGAGAGGAGACTAGAGGAGGAGAGTTGCGCGTGCGCGTGCGGTGTGAGGAGAAGCGAACGCACGCACAGTGCACGCAGCTGGTAGAGAGAGAGAGCGGAGAGAGTAACGCGCAGCTGTTGGAGAGAGGGAAGGAGGAGAGTTGCGCGTGCGTAGTTCGAGTGCCGACTACAACGCCGACGCCGCGGGACATAGACCCGAGCAAGAGATGCTCCGCATCTAAAAACCACGGAAGATATTGTCAACTTTCCGCGGAGTGTACGGCAGATGCAGGAAGCGTGGCGGAAATTGGTAAAGAAAGCCAGAGACATGTATGCGCTCTTCCAAGGTCATGGACAACGAACTGGTAAGTCAGAACTACCCGCCCAATGATTTTATAGAGCTCATAGGGCCTTGTCTACATTCTTAGTGGGAATGCATGCAAAAAAAAAAAGAGTTTCTGACGTGATTTGAACACGGGACTTTCACGACGCGACGGAAAGTACCGACGCTCTAACCTCTCGACCACAACAGCAGGCGCAAGCCGCAGGCGCTGGCAGAGATATATAAACATAGTGCAACCACTTTTATCTTGCGTGGTTTTTTTTCTTTATTTTGACTCATATTTACCCTCCCTGGCCGTACCTGTATTTGCCGCTCCTACAGTATAAAGGGGCGGTCAATTGGACTCCAGTTGAAAGTTCCTGCAGTCAGTTTCTGCGAGCGAAATTAGGCTTTTGTGCTTGAAGCGATACGGATTTCTCCGCCATTAGGCAGGGACGCTAGGTACTTCATTGTTCCCAAAGAGCTGGTCACGTGGCAGAAAAATCCCTCTTGGCCGCAGCCGCAGCCGCGGCCGCAAGATGAGCAAACCGGCCCTGGGCTTTCTGCGTGGAAGGCACGCGCGATAACCGTTAGGCCACGAGCGCGCTGCCTACTTAGTTAGCTGCGCTCGCGGCATTATTCCCCCCTTTAAAAAAAAAAAGTGCATCGTCCCGATGCACCACAAAGGTAAAACACAAATACACAACAAAAAGATAGCAGAGTCGCGAGCCACACTTCACAGTTCCCAGTTCACTCTTTGACGAGAGTCCAAAGTTCTATCGTTCGTAATACGGCTTGAGCCGGACGACGTGCACCACCTCGGGTCGTGGCTGGCGTCTTGCAGATGGGCGCGTTCCGTCGGGTAGAACTTCGTAGTTCAGATCGCCGAGGCGTCGGATGATTTTGTACGGTCCGAAATAGCGCTTGAGAAGCTTCTCGCTGAGACCGCGGCGCCGAATCGGTGTCCACACCCATACCCGGTCCCCGGGTTGGAAATGAACGTCCCTGCGACGAAGGTTATACCGGCGTGCGTCGACTCGCTGTTGGTTTTGAATCTTGATTCTTGCCAGTTGACGAGCTTCCTCCGCGCGTTGAGAGATCAGTTGAGCGTCGTCGTTGCCATCGTCGGTTGGCACGTGAGGCAGCATGGCGTCCAGCATTGTCGTAACCGTCCGGCCATGCACCAGTTGGAACGGCGTCATTCCTGTGGTTTCTTGTACCGCTGTGTTGTACGCAAATGTAACGTACGGCAACACCCCGTCCCACGTCTTATGCTCCACGTCGACGTACATGGAGATCATGTCGGCGATGGCCTTATTGAGCCGCTCTGTTAGCCCGTTGGTCTGCGGGTGATAAGCAGTGGTTCGTCGATGGCTGGTGTGACTGAGCCGAAGTACCTCTTGAGTCAGCTGTGCCAGGAAAGATGACCCTCGATCTGTGATCAGCACTTCAGGTGCGCCGTGTCGAAGGAGAATGGACTCGACGAAAAACTTGGCGACTTCCACCGCTGTTCCCGATGGAAGGGCTTTCGTCTCGGCGTATCGTGTAAGATAATCGGTCGCGACGATAATCCACCGGTTCCCTTGCGTCGATGTTGGGAACGGCCCGAGCAAATCCATTCCGACCTGCTGGAAGGGCGTAGTCGGGGCAGATATCGGCTGCAAGTGTCCTGCTGGCTTTGTCGGAGGCTTCTTACGTCGTTGGCACTCATGGCACGACCGTGTGTACAGATGGACGGTTTTGGGGAGTCTTGGCCAGTAGTACTTGTCACGAATCCGGGAAAGCGTCCTGCTGTAGCCAAGGTGTCCAGCCGTCGGGTCGTCGTGGCATGCTTGAAGGATTTCTTCTCGCAGGCTGGTAGGCACAACCAGCAGCCAGGCAGGGTTGCTGGTTCCGAAGTTCTTCTTGAAGAGCACACCTCCCCGCAGAACGAAGCTTGACAAGTCTCGGGCCAGGACTTGCTGAACGGAACTTCCTTGACCTTCGAGGTGGTCGATCACGGCGCGAAGCTCCGGGTCGTATCGTTGAAGTGCTCCCATGCCGGTATCTGTAACTGCTCCGAGAAAACGAGCGTCATCATCGTCGTCGGTGCTGTCAGGTGGAGATTCGACTGGGGCCCTAGACAAGCAGTCGGCGTCATTATGCTTGCGGCCAGACTTGTGCACAATGGTTACGTCGAATTCTTGCAGTCGCAGACTCCAGCGAGCAAGGCGTCCTGACGGGTCCTTGAGGTTTGCGAGCCAGCAGAGGGTGTGGTGGTCTGTGACCACGCGGAACGGGATACCGTACAAGTACGGACGGAACTTGGTGATCGCCCAGATGACAGCAAGGCATTCTGTGTCGGTCGTTGAATAATTTTGTTCTGCCTTAGACAGCGCCCGGCTTGCGTAAGCAATTACTCTCTCTGCCCCTTCTTGTCGCTGAACGAGCACCGCACCGAGACCGGTATTGCTGGCGTCCGTGTGTATTTCTGTCTCCGCCGACTGATCAAAATGTCCGAGGATAGAGGGCGACTGCAGCCTTCGCTTGAGTTCGTCGAACGCTTGTTCTTGCTCTTCTCCCCACTGGAACTGCACGTCGTCCTTCGTCAGATTCGTCAGCGGTGAAGAAATCTGTGCAAAGTCGCGCACGAAACGCCTGTAGTAGGCGCACAGCCCAAGGAATCTACGGACGGCCTTCTTGTCCGATGGCTTGGGGAATTCGGCGACAGCGGACGTCTTTGCAGGATCAGGGCTAACACCCTGAGCACTCACGACGTGGCCCAGGAATTTGAGCTCTCCATAGGCGAACCGGCACTTCGAAGGCTTGAGTGTCAGCCCAGCAGATTTGAAGGCCCGTAGCACGGCTCGCAGTCGTCTGAGGTGCTCGTCGAATTCGGTTGCGAACACGACAACGTCGTCGAGGTAGACGAGACAGCTCTGCCATTTCAAGCCGGAAAGGACGGTGTCCATAACGCGCTGGAAGGTTGCCGGCGCTGTGCACAGCCCGAACGGCATCACATTAAATTCATACAGTCCGTCCGGTGTGACGAAGGCCGTCTTCTCACGATCTCGTTCGTCGACCTCAATCTGCCAGTACCCGCTCTTCAAGTCCATCGACGAAAAGTATCGGGCGTGGCGCAGCCGGTCCAGGGTGTCGTCGATGCGGGGCAGCGGGTAGACGTCCTTCTTTGTTACTGCATTCAGCCGGCGGTAGTCCACGCAGAACCTCAGGGTTCCGTCTTTTTTCTTCACTAGGACTACTGGGGAAGCCCACGGACTGTTTGAGGGCTGGACAATGTCGTCATCAAGCATTTCCTGAACTTGCTTCTGGATAACTTCCCTTTCTTTCACGGAGACTCGGTACGGTGGCCGATGCACAGGGAGAGCGTCGTCATCAGTGATTATTCGATGTTTCGCAACCGTCGTTTGGCGCACCTTCGACGACGTGGAGAAGCACTCACTGAACTCGGCGAGAAGGTCACTGAGTTGCCGTCGTTGTGGGGCTGGGAGGGACGGGTCGATGTCGAGCTCTGACGGCGTGGTTCTCTTGTGCTGCGCCGGAGAAGCGTCTTCTGAGATCACGGCGATCGCGGCTGAGTTCGGAATTTCCTCGACGAAGCCCACAGCTGTACCCTTTGTAACGTGCTGCGACTCTTGCCGGAAGTTGGTGACAAGGGCTACGGTACACCCGTCCTGGATCTCGATTACGCCTCTCGCAATGCCAATCCCTTGTCCAACGAGAAGTTGGACGCTTCCTTCCAACAGTGCTACACCGCAGGTGGCTTCTTCGGTCCCGACGGGTACAAAGACACTCGACAGCGGCGGCAGGTTTACATGGCTGGCAAGGACTCGGACTGTAGCTAACGTTGCTTTGGGATTTTCTGCCGATGGGACAGGCTTCCGATGCGTCAACTTATTCTCCGCAAGGTCGATGATGGCGCCGTATTCGCACAAGAAGTCCATTCCGAGAATGACGTCCCTCGAACAGTCTTGCAGAATGACGAACTTCACAGGGCAGGTTTCGCCGTGGATCTCAACGCGCGCAGTGCACCTGCCGACAGGTGTGATGAGATGTCCGCCGGCGGTTCGTATCTGCGGTCCGTCCCACGACGTCGTAACTTTCCGAAGGCGGCGAGAGAGTCTCCCACTCAAAACGGAGTAGTCTGCTCCGGTGTGGACGAGTGCTGTCGCGTCGTGGCCGTCGATGATTACGTTGAGATTATTCGACACTCTTGCAGAAACGTCGTTTCGGGGCGTTGCGGCGTTAGAGTGGGAGAGCTCCGACGATCTTGGAGGATCTTGGCATCGTTCGTCATCGGCAACGCCATCTCCCGGCATTGCCGCGCCTAGTTTTCCCGACGGGAAGCGATGGGTGACAGGCTGTCTCGGCGAGACCGGCGGAAGGGCGATAGCGAGCGTCGAGGAGATGGTGAACGGAATACCCGGCGGGGAGACGACTCAGGAGACGAAGAGCGGCGGAGGCAGTCCTCGATGTCCCGAGGTCGCTCTCCAAGACGTGGTCGAGGGTCGTTGGGCGCAAACCCTCGTAGGCCCAGCTGGCGGTAGGGGCATCGTCGGTAGATGTGGTCCGCTTCACCACAGTGGTAGCACAGGGGGCGTTGATCGGCCGTCCTCCAAATGTCGGTCTTCCTCGCACCACGCTGCTCTGGGCGTGGAGCATACTGCGGCGCCGGTGCCTCACGTCTGGGAGCTGGCTGGTAGTGTGCTGCGACGGGAGGTTCTCTCTTGGCGGCGGCGGAGTAGGTCAAGACCGGCCGTTCGGGAGCCACTGCGACGGGGACCTCTGGCAAGAGGGCCCGGTGTACCTCCTCGCGAACAGCCTCGGCGATTGAAACAGCGGCAGGTCGTTCTGGAGAAGGGAGCAACCGCTTCAGTTCTTCTCGGACCACATCCCGAATGACCTCCCGAAGGTTCTCGATGCCGACTTCGCCGAGGTCAGGGAGGGAAGATGGAAGAGATGAGGTGGCAGTTACGCCGGCGACTCTCTGATAATGACTCGCCCTGGCCGACAGCGCTCGTTCAATGTTTGTTGCCTCAGCAACAAATTCATCTACGGTCGTCGGTGGATTGCGAACGAGGCCGCCAAAAATCTCGCTTTTCACGCCTCTCATGAGAACGCGCAGCTTCTTGTCTTCGGCGGCTCCAGGGTCGGCACGGGCGCACAGGCGCAGGACATCTTCAGTGAAGCTTGTCACGCTCTCGTTCAGACCTTGGCATCTTCTTTGAAGGATGTCCTCGGCTCGTTGACGTCGGTGTTGGTTTGTGAAGGTGCGCTTTAGCTCCTCCACGCATGTCTCCCACGTCGTGAGGGAAGCCTCGTGGTTCTCAAACCATTGTCTTGCCGTTCCCTCCAGTGCGAAGTAAATGTTTTGGAGGCGCTGTTCTGCCGTCCACGCGTTGTAGCGGGCCACACGTTCGTAGTTCTGCAGCCAGTCTTCTACGCCCTCGTAGATTTCACCGTGAAATGGCGTCGGCACATGGGGAACCACAGGCAGGAAGACGTAGGACGGTGCTGCTTGGGGGTTTTCCGTCGACTGGGCCGTGGAGTTCATCGTCGGCTTCGGTTGCTTCTTTGTTTTGTCCGGTAGTGGTCCAAACTCAGGGCGTTGTCCTTGCAGACGCTGGCTTGCCCGAGGCCCTGCCTCTTCCACGAGTCGACGACTTGGAGTTGGACTTGCCGAACGGGTCCTCGGAGGGGTACGGTAGAGAAACATAGAGTGCGTACCCCGCACCTCCACCAAAATGTCACGAATGACAATTGATGAGGCGAAAATAACTGAAGAAACTAAACGTTTAATGGGGCGAACTTGTGCCCAGAAACAAAAGGAAAAACGATAACAGCAGAAGAGAACAGAGCGTCGCGGGCGTCGAGGTTGGCGTGACAGCAGAGTCGAACGCTGGGGCGAAACTGAGTCCGGTTGGTTACGCGGAGCCCCTTTTGTGCACGCGTGGGCATCTGGAACATTCGGCCTGGAACATTCGGCGCGCAGAACATTCTAACCTAGAACGAGCAACACGGTTCTCGAAATTACCAGAAATCTAAATTGGAAGAATAAATAAAAGACACGGCGCTGCCAGGGATTGAACCCTGGGCTTTCTGCGTGGAAGGCTCGCGCGATAACCGTTAGGCCACGAGCGCGCTGCCTACTTAGTTAGCTGCGCTCGCGGCAATATTGGTATTTTTCTAATAGCACATCTTTCAGTGGCCAAAAGAAAACAGGTAGAAAGTCAAAAGCCTGACTTTCGGTACGAAAATTTGAAAACACAGCGGACTATTTCGCACCTCCTTCCCTTCCTAAGCTCGGTCCCTTTTCTCTGTGATACATCCGCGGACCCCGCAGCGCGTCATCGGGCCCCCGCAGCGCGTCACCAGGCCCAAACGAATGTCACACGACACCGGAGCTCACGTAATCCCTTCACCCCTAAGCTGACATTGTGGTGGAAGCTACGTGCTTGACGGACCAATCAGTCGCTCCCATTTCATCACCCCCACCTCATTCTCTGCGCGTGGGTATGCGCGAGAGAGCGTGATAACGTGGCAAAAGTGTGGCTTGCCCAAGGAGCACGTAGCTTCCCCAGCACTGTCAGCTTCGGGGTTAACGGAATGGGGAAAGCAACTTTTTTCTGAATTTTGAGCGACGGCTAATCTTCTAGGGGGAGAATGGATGTGTCCGGATTAGACAAACGAGAGTCCGAGCAAGAGGGACTCCCCCTTTCTGTCTTCTTGAACTGTTTGGTAGAATGCGCAATTTATGACTTGAGAAGGAAAGCTAAACAGGAAAAAGTTGCAAAAGCGTTTCATGACTCCTTTAAAGGGATACTACAACGAAATTTCGGCGCTCATTTTTTGTTCTATATGTGTTCAAAAGAGCAGTATCACATGGAACATACCAATATCTTGTTAAAAAAGTCTCGAAAAGGAATTTTAAAACGAGTTAAACGATTAGCAAAGAGCACCTGGTGGATGTCGCTAACGCCTCGTTTGTAATGCTCGTCTGGGAACCTTGACAGCTAGTGACGGAGGTTGTCTCGCCTCCGGCCACGACGAGAGAAGGGGGGAAGGAGGAACTCCCCTCTTCCCGAGAATCCCTTTTGTGTGTCGCAGAAGTCGCTATTGTCCCCCTACAAGATTATAGAAGATTAACCCGTCACTCAAAATTCGTACAAAAGCAGCCGCTTCTGTGGCTGGAACGACTAGGCCATCCTCTCGACGTCAGCCTCGCCGTAGCTTTGCTCGTCTCGAGACGACCTACGTCACGACTGCGTTGGATGTCACGTGCTGTAAGCTGGGCCTTCTCCGAGCGCTTGCCAGAGTGGGCCGTTTATAACGAAAAATACAGCCACCAGGATCCAAATACAAACGTGCGGTTGTCATTTACGGATATTGTGGTTCATATTCAACCTATTTTTGAACACGTAGAAAAATGTTTGAACAGCAGTAGAGGCTTTATTACACGACGTTTCGGGAAGAGACTTCTCTTCTTCAAGTGTGCAGAAAATACAGTTGCAAAGCGTTTTTAGAGAGACCAAAGGAGAGGAGGAACATTGAAGAAATCGAAAGAAAAAAGTCAGATATATAATAGTAGAAGTAAAAACACTTGAGCATGGAAAAAACTACATTCCAACAAAACACACACATATAAAAAAATATATAATAAAAAATAATAATAAAAAATATAAAAATAAAGTGGTAGTTTTAAGGGGAACACGGTCGCGGCACTCGTTAGCGAAACCAAGAAAATATATCACAGGCACCGGCCTCCGTCACGTTAGAGTCAGAGCTCCAGATCCAGAAAAAACAACATACAGGGGTCAAGTCGAGTGAGCCTAAGCCAGTATAACGCCGAAGGAAACGAAGGTCATAAATAAGCCCGAAGTGTGTGTAAAGGGACACCAGAAATGTCACACGTGGGTGGCACCGCTCAACAGAATACCGAGAAATACTCCTTAAAACGCCGCCCAGCTCAATCTCCCCCCTCCCCACCCTCAAAAAAAAAAAAAAAAAAAGAGGGAAGTTAGCCGGCGACGTCCCCACATCCCAATGTTTCTAGCTCTCCCCTGAAAGAGCTTTAGCTCTCCCCCGCTCTCCTCTGCGATGGGGGAGGTGGTTTGCCTGTAGTATACTAAAAAAATACAAAAATACAAAACCTACAACAGCCTATGTAAGTTCCTTTTGAGATGTTCATACCAAGCGGGGTTAGGGTTTTAAATTTAGATATATAAAAGGACTCTTTATTTTTGCGTGTAATATCATTTTTGAAACTGCTTTCCACAATGATAATTTTTAGGTGCGTATGAATGTCGTGGTCGTCGGAGTTAAAGTGTTTACCGACTGGTGTCTGTACTTTATTTACAATGTCAGACTTATGGCCATAAAATCGCTCTTTCATAGAATTTTTAGTTTCTCCTACGTATTGCTTCTCACACAGCGTGCAGTTAATAACATATATAACGTCAGGGGTTTTGCAGTCGATATGCTGTTTAATATTTACATAGAAATCTGATGCGTAGCTCGAAATTTTATCAGCGGTCAAAACGAAGGGGCAAAGTTGGCAAGGAGTGTTGAGGCAAGGACCACAACCGCCGAATGAACTGAGTTTTTTTATATACGAGGGACATAACATCCTCCCAAGATTCCGATGCTTACGGAATGTGACAAATGGTGATTCGGGAAATATTTTTTTAAGTTTATCGTCGGCATGTAAGATGTTTAAATGGCGTTTCAATATGGAATTCAGGCTTGATAGGTTCGAATAGTAGTTTATAACCAACGGCACCCTTGTTTCGTTGGAGTGAGGCTGTCGTGTGGATTCAAGGAGTGTGCTACGTTCCAGAGCGGATGCCTTTCTTGTGGCGTCGTCGAGAATAGATGCAGGATATTTCTTTTGAATAGTGTGTTCTTCAAGGACGTTACGTTTTCCTTAAAGTTCGATTCTTCAGAACAAATTCTACGCAACCGAAGGAATTGGCTGTAAGGTATATTATTTTTTTGACATTTTGGGTGGTAGCTATCATAGCGTAGAACCTGACGTTTGTCTGTAGGCTTCCCATCTTTTTAACGTTAACGTCGAGAAAGTTCATAGAGTCTGCTGAGTAATTACAAGTAAATTTAATTGTACGGTGACAACCGTTGAGGTAACTTAAAAAAGAGAGGAGTGCATCTTCAGTGTCATTCCAAATGATAAATATATCGTCAATATACCGAAGATATATGGCGGAAATCTTAGCGTAAGTCCACACAAAGGTCTCCTCAAACTTGCCCATAAAAATGTTAGCGTAATTTGGAGACATTCTCGACCCCATGGCCGCGCCTTGAATTTGCAAATAATGATCATCATCAAACATAAAGTTATTGCAGTCTAAAATTAATTCCAATAAGCGCAGAATACAGCTACTGTCTGCGAGAGATGAAGGGTGGAGAGAGAGGAATTCCTCCACGGCTGCCAGTCCCTCATTATGTGGGATGTTAGTGTACAAAGAGCTCACATCGATAGTAACAAGAATGCTCTCCTGTGATATTAAGCCGGATCCGTTCATATGGTCGATAAGATTAAGAAAGTGTGTGGTGTCCTTCACGTAAGATTGTAGTAGGGGGGGTATATGTTTAATCGCGTGGTCTACAAATTCAGAAATTCGTTCGGTTGGTGTGCCTATGCCTGATATAATGGGCCTCCCTGGATTGTTGGGCTTGTGAACCTTGATGAGCATATAGAAGACACCTGGATGAGCGTTTTTTGACTGAAGGTAATTATATTGATCGCCGTTAATTTTATTGGAATTACGCAGATCTTCGAGTGTTCTGTAAATTATATTAATTTTTTTTTTTTTTTTTTTTTTGAGGGTGGGGAGGGGGGAGATTGAGCTGGGCGGCGTTTTAAGGAGTATTTCTCGGTATTCTGTTGAGCGGTGCCACCCACGTGTGACATTTCTGGTGTCCCTTTACACACACTTCGGGCTTATTTATGACCTTCGTTTCCTTCGGCGTTATACTGGCTTAGGCTCACTCGACTTGACCCCTGTATGTTGTTTTTTCTGGATCTGGAGCTCTGACTCTAACGTGACGGAGGCCGGTGCCTGTGATATATTTTCTTGGTTTCGCTAACGAGTGCCGCGACCGTGTTCCCCTTAAAACTACCACTTTATTTTATATTTTTTTATTATTATTTTTTATTATATATTTTTTTATATATGTGTGTTTGTTGGAATGTAGTTTTTTCCATGCTCAAGTGTTTTTACTTCTACTATTATATATCTGACTTTTTTCTTTCGATTTTTTCAATGTTCCTCCTCTCCTTTGGTCTCTCTAAAAACGCTTTGCAACTGTATTTTCTGCACACTTGAAGAAGGGAAGTCTCTTCCCGAAACGTCGTGTAATAAAGCCTCTACTGCTGTTCAAACATTTTTCTACGTTTACGACTTTCTTGGTGAAGACTTGTTCATTAATACAGTTAATCTATTTTTGAACACTACGGGAATATTTCAAATTTCGTTGAAGTATCCCTTTAAATAACGACTCAGAAATCAAGTGAAAAAAATTCAAAGGAGCCAAGTTTGCGTATCTTTAACGCAAAATATATACTGTAAACGGCTAAATTTTCGCGAGGACCTAATTTTCGCGAATTTCGCGAATCGCTTACAAGCGCGAAAAGTACGTCCCGCGAACAATTCGGGCAATATGTGAACGCTACGGAAGCTACACTCGATTCGCGAAAATTAGAACCCGCGAATAATTTCAAATTTTCAGCTTTGGCCTGATTCGCGAAAATTTGAGCCCGCGAAAATTAAGTCGTTTACAGTAACTCCACAATCCTGTAGATATTTACATCAATAAATCCCATGATTTATCATAAGTAAAAAATACATTAGATCTTTTTTTTTATATATATATTTGTAGTTTGCACAGTTGTTGTTACCAAACATAACATAAACAAAATATTCAAAAATAAAATGTGCCGTTCTGGACCACCCAATATTTGTTTCGAAGGTGAACATTTCGGCAGACGTCTGCCTGGTTGGGTAAAACGTTATAAATAAAGGGCAAACGCCAACCAATCCCTAAAAAATTGTAGGGTCCCAACGTTTCGGTGCCGGCTCGGCACCTTCTTCAGGGGGGCTATTTAAAAGAGAAGCAGCTTCTTTCTTTTCTTCTGCGGTGAATGTACAATTGTTTAGGGATTGGTTGGCGTTTGCCCTTTATTTATAATATTTGTTTCTCGTCAAATATTTTTTTTTTGCAAAATCTTTTTTTATTATTACGTTCTCTACATATGTTGAGGAGTAGCGTATAATAAATTAAAAATATATATATGTCCGGACTTGCGTGCATGATCCCAACTAAACAGAGCCTGCTTCGCTTTTTTTTTTTCTACATTATATATACGCGCTTTTTACCCTTGTCATCCGCTCCTCCTCTTTTTATTTTTTTTTTTTATTTTTTACCGTGTTCAAACATTTCGGGTGTTTATTGCGATGGCATTGGAGACGCAGCCTTTAAAAGTATAGCAAGGTGGGGAATGAAAATCCAGATGGCTTAAACCGTGATCTAATTCAGGCCAGTTCTACTTCGACGATTTAAACCTTTCCCCACAAGAATAATCCCGAAAATGCATTTCTAGTTACCGTTGTTCAATAATTGATGGTGCATGCGCATTTGTTTTGTTTTGGTTTTGTAAGGAAAAAAAAGATAATAATCGAGCAAGAAATATTTGTATCAGGGTGAACAGAACCAAAAGCTGTCCTGCTCTTAACAAATCGAAGCATTGAGTTTTTCTGTTGTTTTGTTCTACCTTCCATTTCGTTTTTTAGTTACATAATGTCCTATTGCAAGCAAATGAAAACGCGGGAAAGAAAACAAAATCTTGAAAAGCAATGTTTTATTGCCAGCAAATCGGAACGCGATAGAAAAAGCAAATAAAGCTATTTAGCTTACTAAAAATCAAGCTGTTTTGTGACAGTTTCAGCATTACACCAAGGAATTGATTCTAATTAAACCGTACTTTAAACTTACAGTAAATATTACTTCCGGGGGGATTCGAGTGGTGGGGTGGGCCGATCAATGGATCTGTCATGTTTAAAAATGCATGTAGTGATAAAGAGTCACTAATTTTAGTTACAGTGATTTAAATTGAAATAATTTTGCTTGAGTCAAATCAATCTGATTTACTTGGAAGTTGATTGAAATAAAATAAATCTGATTGACTTAATTTTCTTTCTTTTTTTTTCAAAAGGACATTACTTCAAACAATTTTGTCTTCATATTTTATTAGCATCGAACACTGATACTCGCAAGGTTTAACGCATATTTATTGTTCGAAGCAGTAGCGGATTTAAAAGAGAAAAAGAGGGGGGGGGGGGGGGGGCGCTTTTTTTTTTCCGGTCTGTAAGGTCAAATTTTTTAGGGAAAAAAGGCCATGTGTGTTTGTTCTTTTTTAGGGAATAGGACCTCGCTCTTGGTAAAATGGCAGTGACTTTCGTCTATGACGTTACATCCGACTTGACGTGACATCTCGCCTCGTTGCAAACCTCTCCCCCCGACCAAACCTGACCCATAAATTCGCCCCTGATTCCAGGTGTGTTTTTACACGACCTCTTATGGTAAAGCGCGAGACACATGGACGGCAGAATCCTCCGATCCGACGTCCGATCCGACAGTGCGAACGCCGCTCCGAAATGCCGCACGCGATAGTTTGAGACACACGCTTCAGACCTTGCATGCGACACGACGATCCGTTCGGCTCCGCCCAGGAGATCCAAGCACTCCAGCGGAGGTCCGCGTTCGTAGATCTCTGGTCCCAGATTGACGGTTTAGCTCGCACGAGTGAAGTTAGGAGCTCATTCTCCCTAGCGCGTGAAATCTTTGCCGGGCCATCTTTTTTAATGGGCCAGCGGGATCCACGCGTCCGGCTTCCCGTCGCCCGTCCCGTTTTCTTATTCGTCCCGCCAGACCCAGTACGTCATCATGACGTTCGCGCTAGCTGCGCTGTCATTGGCTGGACGCTTCCGACAGTCCGTCCGCCGTGCGAAACTATCTGGCACGTTGGACGCACGCCGGATCGCCGATCCGACGTCTGAAGCGACCAAATTTTTCGGATCAGGCAGTCGTACTGCCGGATCGGACGTCTGATCGGATGGATTTTTCGAGCATGTGTCTCGCGCTTAAGTTTACCCTTGCGGATCCGCTAGCGAATCCGCCCAGCTTTTGCCGCTTTGGCGAAACGCTGGGCGGAAAACGCGACGGCGAGCCGTTTAGGTGTGGGATCAATTTCTGCCGCCGAACGAGGCGTTTCGCTGACCGGAAGTGACATTCTTGCGCAGCGCGACGCGGCCTACGTCACGAGTACGCGTTCTTCCTGTTTTGGCAATGGCGTCAACGGCATCAAAGACATCCAGCATCGCTGGCATAGCGAAGCGTCGCTGGCATACGAGCGAAGACGAGGAAGGAGGCAGCTTGCTTGTCCCGTCTATTCGCAGTCTCGTAAGCATGGGCGAACCCACCACCGCCTACAGCGACGCTGCTTTTTCGGTGCTCGCTGCAAGCAGTGAAGACGGGAGAAGAATCATCGGGATCTCCTCTTCTTCGTCTACGTGATCATCCATCAGCTTCGCGCTGTTTTTTTTTTTTTCCGTTTGGGATGCAGCGTCATCGTGAAGCTCACGCCTACTTGTCGAGCGAAAAACAGCGACACTGGCGAGCAGCAACGCTCGGGAGAGACAGCCGAGGTGGGAACTCTCGCGCTTTCTCTTCATATTTGACGGGATGCTACGAGAACAGCTTCCGCAGCCGGCGCCGCCGCCGCCGCCGCCGCTCGAAGGAAATAGATGTAAAAGCAACCCGCTCGTCGCCGCCCTCGCGGGGAGCGGATCCGCGCCCGCGGCAGCGGATTTCTTCTCAGGTGTAAACGTACCATTAAACTAACAAAAACCTATTATGTTTCTGCGTTTTTGTTTTTATTGTTTTTATGAAATGGTATTACACTTTGAACATGCGACTGAGCGCTCAGGCCGCAGAAGCACTGAAAAAACACGAGACCCAGATATAGATCGGCGCATGTTTCATGCCTAATGTGTGTCCATGCTTGGTCGTAGAGTAATGGGATGCAAATTTGAGTGCACATGCCAGAGCTACGGTTACCCGTGCACTCGTGCGTCCTGAGCTCCTATCATCAATATGCACGCACACTCTTCACTTTTGCAGAAATGAAACGGCATTGCTTTGGGCGGGTAAGTAAGCTCCGTTGAGTGCGCTTCTCTTATGGATGTCAGTACCGCGGGGAAGCAACACTCATGAAAGGACATTCCACGAGAAGCGACATTAGTGCAGTTTGCGATACTTACGCGAATTCTAGTGTGCATGGCACTGTACGACTCCTGTTTGCGCATATGATGATTTTCTTTCCTTTTGGATTTTCTCCTCCCGAAGCCCTGTGCGACACAGTTAACAACGACCGTTTTCTTTTGGTTATCGGAGCGAAACTTGCACTTATAAAAATCGCGTATACTGGAAGCTCCAGAGCGTTCTTGGGTCGTACAAAATCTGTAGAAATAACTTAATAAACTTAGTGTATTACAATTTGCACAAAAGATGTCTTTGGGTGATGCGTTTATTATACTCAAATTTCCTGAGTGAACGTTTTTGAAGAAAACAAAATACAAAAAAAAAAAATCAAATTCAATCAAATGCAAGTTCTTCACGAGCGTAAATATTTAATTGGTAAACTAGTTTTTTCTTTATTTAAAACAAAAGCAATTGATTGAGATCAACGTGTCTTTATTTAAATCAGAGTTATTTGATTTAAATCATTGTGGCTAGAAAAAAGGGATTTGTTATCACTATATGTATTTTTATGCATATGATTGAATAATTAATCAACAATACGAAGGAAATGATTACTAGACATTAAAACTTTATAGGCACTATTTAATTAACAACTTTTTATTGATGTGAACCCGTGATACTAGAACAAAAGTAGCTTATATTTTAGTTTGTGAAAAATCTAATATTGTTTGTTATTTTCCTTTTGCGTTCGGGTTTGCTTGCAATAGGACATTACTTTTCTTATTTCGCGTTTTAATTGCTCGTATTAGCTACATTTTGTGAATGAAAAACGTAGTGAAACATAGAACAAAAACAACTAGAAAATGTGATTTGCTCGAAAAAGTTGTTTGTGTTCAATCGACCTGCTTGCAGTCTGTTTTCCTTGAGGATCCTCTAATTTAAATACAAAACGTGCTCATATAGAAAGCATCTAGTGATAGACAAACAGTAAATGAAAGTATTTTATAGATCACTTCTGCGGGAAATGTAATGTTTGATTTCAATCATGAAAATAAAAGCGGTGTGATCTAAATCGCTTTTTTAATCGTGATTGAAACCACGATATAAATCCTTTTAGATTTATTTTCTATCCCTTTCTTTTTTTTCTTTTTTTTCGTACCAAACCTACGAACGGCATCTGGCATGCCCCAGCGGAGGACGGGTGATTAATTTCGACTCCCTATGGATCCTTTATCGTGCAACCGGAGTCTCGGTTACACGATACCTACTCGAGAATAAGCCTCCGTCAAACTGCAGACACCATGTCCTAAACTCGAACCCGCCCTCTGGGAAACCGTAGGCTAGCGTTTTGACTAGAAGCCACCGAAGCGACTGCACAAAAATAAATCACTCGTTAGTTCCTATGCGCGGTAGGAAAACAGAAGGAAACTGTCGGATTAACACTGCTACTCATCTGTAGCACTACATGGTACAAAAACAAAAGAGCTTCTTAGGGATTAACTTACTAAAGCAGATCCAGCTGAGTCGAGCGTGTTTGGCACGATATGTAACACAACGTCAATAAAATTTTATTTTTTAACTGTTATGTTTCTTTTTCTTTTCATTTGTTTTTCTTTCTTTTTTTCTGAAACCCGCACTCACGAAATTTGGATATTATAAACCATTAAAAAATTTCACTGCCCTCCAACAACAAAAAAAAAAAATGGTTTACGGTTGAACAGCCTTCGGAATCGCCCCGAGATCAAACCGTGTCGCCACCTCGCGGCCAAAATTGGAAACGTGCGAAAGCGGGGATACCGCCGTGCATCGTCTGCTACGGGCCCACGTTCGGAAGCATTCGACGAGGCAAGCCCGTTTCCGGCAGAGCTGGACTCTCCTATTAAATGTTTGATGTGTTTTGTTGTTCTTTTTTCTTACTGAAGGTTACGTTCTATCGTTTCACACATCTGGAAATTCAGCAAAGCGATAAATATTATATCGGATGCTTCCATAATCTTAGTGCTGTGGTTTGTAGAACGTTTGGTCCAACATATTTTGGTTATCTCGCACAATTCATTTTTCGTAAAACGTTGATACTTGATTGGAGCTGGGGGATCATTAACAAATTAACCCGACTGATCGCCACTCTTTAATAGACTAATCGATAAATAAATCTGTTAGGTGACTATTCTCCGGTCATATTACATGAAGGACTTTGAAACTACACTTTTTTTTACTATTTTTACTATGCCATAAGTGGCATAATGCGTTCCCGTTTTAAACTTCACGTTTTGACGCCTACAGATATATGAATACGGGAAGCCTTTTAAAGTTAAGTCATTTTTTAAATTATTATTTAAACAGTATAATCACCTTCCGTGAAAATCACAAGCATGCTGAAGTGGTTTACCGTGTAAGCCTGTGTCCTAAAAGAAAACAAAATGTCCGAAATATTAAAGCCGGCATCTTTTTTTTTTTTTTCTGACTTTCTCCAGCACGAGATTCTGATTAAATGGAAAAAATAAATATCACAATTAAAGCATCATTCGAATAATCCAAAAGTTAATCGATGAACCGCCCAGTCCCGAACTGCGTTAGGTGAAGGCGAAGGGTAATCGGAAAGTCTCGTGAGAGTTCACCAGTAAAAACGTTTCGCTGCGGCCGATGGTGTCTGTGTCTTGGTGCGGGTTGTTTGTTGGAGTTGCAGAGTCTACTACGTTTGAATAGAAGATTATTTAGCCATAAATTTATACTATTTTCCTCTTTACATCTTCGGCCCTAGCCGAGAAAATTAAAGCGGGTGAACCCACACTACCGAAAAAAGCATCTAATAATACGCACTCTACAGCGTTGCTCGGTTACACTCGTTTGTTCCACTCCCGGCAGGTATATTAGAATAGTTTGCTTCACTTGTTTCAGTTGTCCTGACAACGAACAGTTTCCGGATCGTAACTAGAAGAGGCACTCTCTTCTCATCGCAACGTTGTCGAATTGTTCCGACTCCGAAAACTTACCCACGTCATGGCACAGTAAAGGGAAACATTGGCTGCAGCGAAACTAACTCGCACGGTAATTTCCAATACAGCACTCACTTCTCTTCATGCGAAATATTTATATTACTGCGAAATTTCAAAGTTACAAACAAAGAAAATGCATAGAACCTGCGAAATAAAATGATTTGATGGGCGAGTTGGTTATACATAATACACACTTCAGCGCAAAGGACAAGGACAAGTAAACGACGTAGACGGGACAAGCGCTACTGAGCTGTCCGAGCAACGCAGTAGCGTGCGTGTTCAGCGCTTTTCCTATCTACCTCTTTTACTTGTCCTTGTTCTTTGCGCTGCAGTGTGTATTAGAACCTGCGATTTCACAGCTTACCGTACCAATAGTATGTATTCAAGTTGGAATTCATTGTTTTGTTGAATTCCCACGCTGATGAACCGATACATCTATTTAGAAAAAAAGCTAATATTTATCATAAAGAGTGCACTTCACCCGGAGACAGGCACCATTCGTGGTGATCCATGCTTCCCAACGACTGCCTAGAGCAGACAACGTATTCACAGGAGCGATTAATTAAATTTAGGTCGTGCGCTGGAAACACGATTCGATCTTCACTGAAGCACCAAACAGTACCGCACCATTTTCCGCTAAAATTGTTTTCCCACCGACACTATACGACGAACTAAACGCAAGAATCTACGCCATCTCGCGCGCGAACGTAAATAGCCTATGGGGCGGCCATGGTTCTATCCTTGCTTTGATGACGATGATAGCTTGACGGTAGCGCCAGATCTAGGTCGATCTCGAGGCCATATTTGCCTCTAAATTGAAGCGAGCGTCGTCTGCTACGGGCGCACGTTCAGAAGCATGGATCTGGAAAGAGCAAGCCCGTTTCCGGCTGAGCTGGACTCTTCTTATTAAGTGCTTAATGTGTTTTGTTGTTGTTTCTTCTTACTAAAGGTTGTGTTGTACCGTTTTACATGCGTGGACATTCAGCAAAGCAATAAATATTATATCTTACTAGAATGGAAAGTTGGGCGAGTTGGTATGAATCCATATTGAAAAACAGCGCGAAAACCACACGGACAAAGAGAAGAGAACACACAGGACGAGGCGCTGACTATCAACTATTAGCCCCGTGCGCGACCGAAAGCGTCGCTGTGGTCGGCCTTCCACGATTGGCCGAACGCTGACTATGACGTCGGAAAGGGGATTTATCATCGACGGAAATAAGAGGAATGAAAGAACTTTAATTTTGACGGTGTTGGCAGTGTTCCTTTGAGAGCGCAATGATTTCAAGGTTCCACCATGCTAATAACAAACACCATCGAACTTGTTGTTGGCAAGGTAATGACGTCACAAGGGGGAACCACAGGAGGGCGCCACCAAAACTTCTCGCCGCTAATATATTCAGAAGACACACAGAGAAATTCACGCGAGGACTGCTTCTTCTTTTCCTCTTCCACCAGTCATTCGCCATTAAGCGCGCAACATTATAAATCATATCAAATTAAAACACACCAGCACATTAAAACACACCAGCACAAGTATCAGTCATCTCGTCTTTTTCCTCTTTTCTTCTTTCTTCGATCTTCAATCTCGATCTTCTCTATACTCTGATTCATACTTAGCGTGCAACGCTGTCAAGGCTACTGGCGCGAGCGCGTGGCTTCATCTATCGTTTTGTTTGCGCCAGAACGCGTGCAAATGATCAACGAGATCAAGCCCCACGCTCGCACCAGCAGCTTTGACAGCGTTGCACACTAAGTATGAAACAGAGTAAAGTCAACCCATGTCAAAAAAAAACCATCTCACTGTCCACTAGGTTAATGGATGGTTGGCTCACGCACCCGGGTTTTCGTTTTGCTATATGGTAAGCTTCTACTAACTCCCTCGATAGCTGATCTTCGTGTTTAAAAAGCACGTTTGTGTCACTAAACCTTGGCTCACATCCACATTCACGGCAGTGGAGAGCTAAATGAGAGCACGCGCTACCTTTTAATGAACTGTGGTGTTCACGTACGAGGGGCGTTCATAAAGTTCGTATTATTGTCACGAAGGAATAGAGATTCAGCAATCAAACTCGAGTAGGAGTTGAGACTTTGTCTACATGTTCGCCACCAAAAGTTACCCACTTTTTCCAGCGATTCACCACATGCCGGTAGCCATTGTTATAGAACTCCTCGTATTGAGTGTTCAGGAATCGCTCCACTTGAGCAATCACTTGGTCGCCGTCCTTGAAATGCTTTCCTCTTATTTGGCCACACTGGAAGCGTCTGTGCCATTTAACCAAAGTGTCATAAACTGGGGTGTTGTCCCCGAACAACGCTTCCACATTGGAATGAGTATCTTTGGCATTGCTTCTCCTTCAAATGAAAACAACGGATCACTGCGTGTGCTTGGCACCGACGAGCGGTGCCATTTTAGTTTTGACTCCCTAGCGGCGTTCCGAGCTACTATAGCACGCGATGTTTTTATTGTGCGGAAACTAGAGGGACGCGCGCTCATGTTGATGCCTGTTTTGTTCCGGTTTTTTTTCAATTTTTTGTGCCGATAATACGAACTTTATGAACGCCCCTCGTAGACGGATGTTTAGGCAACGCCCCGTCTGACCTATATAGGAATGACCGCATGAGAAAGGTATTTCATAAACGGTCCCCTGTGCACATGACACGAACTTCATGCCATGCTTGACGCGACATCAAAAGATTTCTGGCTTACTTTTTCTGTCAGCACGCTTCTTAACCACGTTTATAATCCTGCTCAGTTGCGCGCTGAAAACGCGCTGAAAAAATTACGTTGACCCTATACCTCGAAGCGACTCCCTTTAACCCGTGTGAAAGACGATGGATATAAGGAATAACGGCGACGTTCTTTTTGTCGATCTTGGCTTTTTTGTTGTCAGGTTTTCTGGAATCAACCTTGATGTACCGAATCACCTTGTCACAAGCTGAAGTAATAACTGAGTCAGGAAAATTAGAGT